>JAVHZZ010000004.1:358435527-359083027 GCA_036250195.1 Mixophyes australis
GAGAGAGAGAGGGACGGAGAGAGAGGGGGAGAGAGAGGGGGAGAGAGAGGGGGAGAGAGAGGGGGAGAGAGAGGGGGAGAGAGAGGGGGAGAGAGAGGGGGAGAGAGAGGGGGAGAGAGAGGGGGAGAGAGAGGGGAGAGAGAGGGGAGAGAGAGGGAGAGAGAGGGAGAGAGAGGGAGAGAGAGGGAGAGAAGAAGAGAGAGGTACGGAGAGAGAGAGGGAGAGACAGAGAAGAAGAGGTGAGAGAGAAGGAAAGAGGGGGGAGAGGGACGGAGAAAGAGGGAGAGAGAGAGAGAAAGGAAGTGAGAGAGGGAGAGAAGGAGAGAGAGGGAGGGAGAAAGAATGAGGGAGGAAGAGGGAGAGGGAGAGAGAGGGAGGGAGAGAGAGAGGGAGGAAGAGGGAGAGAGAGAGGGAGGAAGAGGGAGAGAGAGGGAGGAAGAGGGAGAGAGAGAGGGAGGAAGAGGGAGAAAGAAAGAGAGGGGGGGAGAGGAAGAAAGAGAGAGGGAGAGAGAGAGAAGAGAGAGGTACAGAGAGAGGGAGGGAGAGAGAAGAAGAGGAGAGAGAGCAGGAAAGAGAGAGGGGGGGGGGTGGATAAATAGAGAGGGAGGGAGAAAGAGAGGAAAGAAAGAGTTAAGGAAAAAAGAGAGAGAAGGAGAGAGGGAGAGAAGGAGAGAGGAAGGAAGAAGGAGAGAGAGAGAGAGAGGGGAGAGAGGGAGGGAGAGAGAGAGGGAGAGAGAGAGAAGAAGAAGAGAGAGGGGGGGGAGAGGGAGAAGGAAAGAAAGAGGTAAGGAGAGAGACAGAGAAGGAGAGAGATAGAGATGGAGAGAGAAAGGGAGAGATCTGTATTTATAGATGATGACATTAGTCAGGAGAGCTGAAGACTTTGTGCAACCCAAATGACTGGTGTCTAGCGGAGAATAAAACACTGATGTTTCTGAATCTCAGATAGAAATCGGTTATTCTTTGTGGGTGGCTGCATCCCGCTGCAGGAAACCCCCCTCTAGTGTTTCTTCCACTTTCCAGAGTCAATCTCATAAGATGTCATGCAGAGCATGTTATTAGTCATCCCCGGAAATCCCCACACAAATGACGTGTAAATCAATCATTATCTAGGTGAAGAGGATTCTACGAAAAGCAGGACACAAAGGCCACAGGAAGGAGGTCAGAGAGGGGTCTATCAGACCAGTGTGACATAGCTCTGCCCATGGTATACAGAGAAGATGTATGACGTGTCAAAGGGAAACAAACATTTCTTACAGGGAATATATAAATGCCTTTGTGGGGGAAAAAAACTGGAAGGAGAAATAAACAGTTGCAGGAGTATTGATATTCCCAGTAATATGGGGGATTTCATTAAATGGGAATAAAAGATATTAAAAACAACTATGTTGGAGAAAAAAAGAGAGGGTGCTCATAACCCAATAAATTAGTTTATGAAAGTAGAAAACCTACTAATTAAGCTGAATGCGAGTTTCCCGTACTGGACCCTCCCTTGTAATCCTAAAACCGGAATATACAACAGCAGCTCACGGATTTCCTTAAATACAATGTATCACTATGAACATTCCAATGATCTGATTGGCTCAAGGACATTCTATCTCCCCCACTTTAAAACTGGAGCATGAACTACAATACGGACCCTAGTCAAGTATACCTTACAAATTAAGATTTGCTAAATAACTGACCAGTATATTTCTATATAGTTCTTATGTCGCACTGAAAATTACAAAATACTTTCAAAGCAATATACTTTAGCTCACTCTTAACCTCCAACCAAAAACACCGTCTAGAAGCAAAGATTAGTTGTTAAGTCGTCAGGAACATGATTAGATCGTCGCTTTTCTGCTCCCTGGAAGCCCTTTTAGCATTAGTGTTTATTACAATAAATTAATATGTATATAATCTGACTATGACTATAAAATTTAATTGCAGAACATGCTCCAAGGAAATGGATCCAACTTTTATGAGATTAGTCTTGTCCTAATATTTTACAACTGGATAATATCCTGTAAAGTAGATAAAATGTGCAGGGGCCAGTTCAGCGTAATAGCTCTTAGCATCATCAATTTAAGGGATGTGACAATTTTTATTGAGGGAAGATGGGACGGAATAAAAAAACAAGTCGTTCCGTTGTCCGAAACATCGTTTTTATTTTATTTTATTTTTTGTTGAGAAGACTTTCTTAAAATGTGCACAATACAACCGGGGGGTACCCCCGGTTCTCCAACTGCATAATGCTAGGTACACGCTAATGCAATAATTGTGCAGATCACACGGTTCACAACCGTTTGGTCAGATACTGCAGGAGTGTGCACACTCCCACGATCATGGTTTATTGTACCAAAGCACACTGTATCGTTTGATCTGGTTTTATAAATTTCCTAAAAATCACAATCAACGATGGAACGATGTTGGGCAGATATGGCAGTGTGTACACACTCACGGCCAGCAGCGTAGGCAAATATCTGTACAGTGTACAGAGTCAGGATCTTTTCAGCAGATGGTTATGAGAGATGAAGATCACAGATCTGAAGGTACATTGTGTAGCTGTATACGCAGGAATCTGCATGATCATCAGGACTTTCAGTCGTTGGTAAAATCATTGCAGAAATTGCATCTAAAGTAAAATTGCATCAGCGTGTACCCAACTTTAGACCAACTTTGGAACATCCTGGGGGCTAAATGCAGTGCTCCTATCTTCCAATTGATGATCGCCACCCGGTGGCCACATTAAGTGGTGGCAGTCTAGCCTCTCGGGAACACACGTGTGATTTTAGTACTAGTTTATTGAAATGAACAACAGACTAGTCAGAAACTGTATTTTGTTTCTCAGTTTTGCACATCTGCATTTTGCTAGATCTGCATTGCTTATTGATATCTTATATTTTCCCCAGCACTTTAACCTCTGTCTCTCCCCTAGAGGAGTCTATACAGATTTTGAATCCATCATCATCATCATCATCACCATTTATTTATATAGCGCCACTAATTCCACAGCGTTGTACAGAGAACTCACTCACATCAGTCCCTGCTCCATTGGAGCTTACAGTCTAAATTGCCTAACATACACACACACACACACTAGGTCAATTTGTTAGCAGCCAATTAACCAGTATGTTTTTGGAGTGTGGGAGGAAACCAGAGCACCCGGAGGCAACCCACGCAAACACGGGGAGAACATACAAAATCCACACAGATAAGGCCATGGTCGGGAATGTAACTCATGACCCCAGTGCTGTGAGGCAGAAGTGCTAACCACTGAGCCACCGTGCTGCCAATCCATATTTTGTTACTTATTTTCTCTTCCTACTGTGTTGACAAATAGATGAGCAGATAAAGTGATAGCTTGCCTCATACATGGATATCAGCAAATCGTCCTGATATTAGTGAAAATGGACCCAAAAGGCCCATTTCCAATTAGTATTTCAGAACTACAATGACAATTGATAGTGACTGACAAATACGTCTCAGAAAAGAGATTACAGCGAAAGGGAATCTTATTCAGCAAAATGCAATCACCAGACTAAAGTGTGTGTATCAAATAATCCTGGAATAAGCTCTGCAAGACTCCTAAACACACTCATCCTTTAAAAGAATTACTGTTCAAAGTGCACCCATATGCCTACAGAATACACTTTATGCTCCAGTAATGCCTCTAGTTACTGATGAATTAAATGTCCTGTATTCTCATGGATATTGGTTTAGTCCACACAAAATGGCGGCCTCCACTGTGTGTATAGGTGAAAGGCGCACATTCAAATAGATCTGTGAATTAACATCCTCTGTCATGACAGTGCATAAGAAAACTGTAGTATCAGCATTATCTGTTGATTCTGTATGAAACTTTTCCCCAAGTTTAGGTAGCACCTGCATCCAGCCGTAGGGGGCCTCGATGACGCGATTTGCAGACTGCGTCATTGTTACTCCGCCCCCCTGCTAAGAAACTACGTAATTGTGTTATTTTGCGCGTAACCAGGCCAGAATGACAGGATACGCAACAACCTGCAAGTATGGTTTCAGTGTGGCTCCTGATTGGACAAGAATGTGGCCAGCCAATCAAAAGCAGCACAGGAACACGCCTCCTGCTCCATAGGACTTGTTAATGTTCCTTCCTATCTAAAACTTCTTCATAAGTTACAGAATTATACTGTACATGGCGTATTCTCTGTACATTGACAGAACTGAACTCGTCCCCTACACATTAACCAGCATTATCCCACTGCAAACTACAAGAGTGAGTACTGCAGTTTTATAAATGATATTCTCAAGGACGGTAAGTTTGTTAATAACGGTGCACGCAAACAGACTGAACTGCAGAACGGTATCCGCTGTGTGCCTATGGCGTAACTCAGTCACTTCAGTACGGATTAAGACAGGGCTAGAAACTTGGACTAAATAACTTGAATTGAACCCTTTGTCTCTAACATAATCTACGTCACAGAACGCAAAGAGAACAAATACGGATGTTTTATGATAATTACAGAAAAGCATGCTGCATTAATCTGGGTAATTCTGTTAGCACAAGTCACTTTGTGGGTCTTAATCGAGGTCAGATGCCTTTAAACTCAACCAGTGTGTCTATTAAACCAGGGGCTCATGAAATCCTAATATTCACTGTAGCAGGACACAAACCTTTACAGGAGGCAGAAAACGTGATGACGCCCTCTCTTCTAGCCATGGTTATTGTCTATAAATCAGCTGTATGTGTGTGGCTCTACCTATAGGTCCTGAACAATCTTACTAGTAGTAATTTATATATTGTATTTATATCATTTGCACATTATGATGCGATTTGGGAGTCTCCAATTAATTTGTAGTATAAACATCAGGATGTTCGTTCTTAGTGATCACCTGTAAATCGTTCTGGTGTTGTTGCTGCAGCTTCTTATTGGTCAAACACGGGGGACGTGTGATTAACGTACGTTGGGCTCTCTAGGAGACGCCTGCGGATGGTTTGAAAAAGGACGTGAAAATCTGAAGCACCTGATTTGAATGTGAAAGATTAAGCAGATGATGGTAACCTGTATATTGTGGGACTACAAATCTAAGCATGCCTACACCTGGCTTAGGTAGGAATTCTAACGAAGAGGACTGGATTGAATCTTCCTGTAGTGTGGATAGCTTCATATACACAGGTCGGTCTGGCTCTAGGCAGCTACTAATGGGGTGAGGTCCAAGGATGGGGGGGGGGGGGGATGTGTGATATGATCACATGGCACTCACAAGCCCCCACGACACATCTGGGGGTTCAGATCCCTTTAACGACAAACCCGTCGTCTCCTCCAGATCGCTCAGTAACATGATCCACGCTCTATGTCACTAACACGCTGCACTTTGGCATAGAAACTGATTAGATAGACGGTGTATTGAGGCGACCGGTCAGGTCATAAACATCTCATTATACAGATTCTACAGCTGATTAGTTCATTGTGTCATATACATGAATAAGTGCAGAACAATGTACTGGTGACAACACAAGTTATGAAGGATAAAATCAGAATTCTGGATCCCCCACCCGTAATCAATTGTTTCCCCCAACCCCTATATAATTGGCTTCCCCCTGTCATTTTTTGCCCACCCCATCCTCAAAATTTGTTAACCCCCCCCCCCCAATCCCCTGCTGCGCCGCTATCATTTGGAAATATATCCTATTTATACTTCTATGGTACTGAGACAATCTGCTTCATACGTGTAAACATTACTCCATGACCGGTGATTTCACACACATAATACCACGAGGGACCAAATTACTCTAAAAAAAAAACAGTTGCTTGGTTGCTATGGGTTACAGCACCTCTTTGTACAACGACCTGGGCGTCAGTTTTCATAAATGTCCCCCACAATGTAATTACTGGACGGGCTTGTGGTCTAAAAGATTCAATACGCAGAGTGATCGATTAGTCTTATCACCATCCTTTATTTACGCAGCGCTGAACATTGAGGGGATCAGGATACTAATAAATAACATACAAGGACATGAAACGGAAGGTAAGGATGGCCCTGCCTAATGAGCTTACAATCTAAACGTAGTGGGAACTATTGATACATAAGGAGGTGGAATGATAACTGTATCTGGTGCTGGGAAAGAGAGACATTGAAAGGCAGAATTATTAACGAGCCCTGAGCTGCCGGCTGTAGTGCAGAGAACTAAACATTATCTTATAAACGTGTCTATTCCACCTGGTGTGAAACCAGCACTTACATCAGCAGCCGGACTCCCAGCACCACGGCAGATGCCCGTGGAACAGCGGCCACTAGTGGACAGTGCCATCACTGCCGCTAGGAAAACGTCAGCTCAGCTTGTAGACTACACTTCTATGCTGCCAATTTCAGCTGTGACGTTTCCGCACATAAACGCTCGTGTGACACTACAAGACTGGAACAGCCCATCTGACCCAACTGTGAATGGGCAAAGGGAACACGATAGGGGGACTCAGATGTGCACTACAACAGTAAAACCCTATCCCCCCCCCCCCCCCCCCCCCCCCAAACAGGAGGGCAACTATGTTTCCCGGAGTGAAATAATAAAAATAGTATTTAAAGTTTTTGTTTTTGTGTGCTCATGACAGAAATAAACACCATGGGATAATTAGGATATGAATATACATCTAAAGATGTGTTTTTCGCTGCAGTACTGTGATACAAAAGGATTATGTGCTGTGATAATATGAAAACATAACTGAAACACACAGCATAGCAACAGAGGGATAAAAATAAACCACATTTACCTATAAAGAGTTCACTTAGTGTTTTTAGCTCATTGATAAATAAAACAAAACTGCCTTAGAATTTACATTGCTTTACCTTTCTCTGTTTCCTTCTCTGCTTCTCAGACACATCAATATATCATCAGGCAGAGTGGTTTATTTTTGTTGCCCTTGGATTTGACCCAGCTCTGCTCTGCTGTCTGCATTGGATGCAACTGTATCCAAGGAGCAGCTTTATGTCATATAAAACTTGATGATATATATAAAAGTGTGAAAGGCACAGAAATAAGTCAGAAAGGCAAAGCAATGCGATTAGTAAAAGTTGTAGGAGGGCAGGCACCAGCCACTACCTTAAAGTCACCTGAAGGTGGAAATCTCATTTAGGGTTTGCTTCACGTTGGGACGTAAGTCCATTTACGTGATGTACCTTGCATGAAATATCTCTGTAAATGCTCAGAAACAAACCTCACGCCAATGAACGTATTCAATTCATGCACAGAACATGTGAATGCCAGGAAGATAGACTATATAATCACATGATGTATGTACAGCACACATTAATAACATCTTTATTTATGTATTTAAAGTATATATATATTTTTAAATCCATATTTTATTAATAATTACACTGTTAAGAGTTGTTTGTTTATTATAATTAATATTTTTCCGTGTTCTGATGTGACCATTAGTGAACAGATAGTGCGGTCTCTTCTATCTGCTAAAGCTGGGCACACACTACAGCTGGGAACACACTACAGCTGGGCACACACTACAGCTGGGCACACACTACAGCTGGGCACACACTACAGCTGGGCACACACTACAGCTGGGAACACACTACAGCTGGGAACACACTACAGCTTTTTCACCCGATTATCGGGCCAATCACACGATAAACGATTGTTAGGTCCGATATCACATTAGTGTGTACACTCCAACAATCACGTTTTATCGTGCGAAAGCTCATCGTACCGTTTCATTTTATAAATGGACTAAAAATCACTATCAACGATGGAACGATGACGTTCCAATCCTGCAGTGTGTCTGCACTATAGATCTCTATGGAGGGTGCAGAGTCACCATCTTTTCAGCCGATGGTTATGACAGCTGAAGAGCACAGATCTGATGGTAAATCATGTAAAAAGTGTATAGTGTGTACACAGGGATCAGCTGCTGATCGAGACTTTCAGTCATTAGTAAAATCGTTACAGATATCGCATTGGGAGAAATTTTCTGCAGTGTGTACCCAGCGTAACATCACCAATTATATAGCGCCACTAATTCCACAGCGCTGTACAGAGAACTCACTCACATCAGTCCCTGCCCCATTGGAGCTTACAGTCTAAATTCCCTGACACACAGACAGACAGACACAGACTAGGGTAAATTTGATAGCAGCCAATTAACCTACTAGTATGTTTTTGGAGTGTGGGAGGAAACCGGAGCACCGGGAGGAAACCCACGCAAACACGGGGAGAACATACAAACTCCACACAGATAAGGCCATGGTCAGAAATTAACTCATGACCCCAGCGCTGTGAGGCAGAAGTGCTAACCACTGAGCCAACGTGCTGCCCTAACATATGAAAACAGATTCAAATGGAAACGTATCTTGAGATCCAGTCGGATTTCAATATAGCCGGTTCTACGCACAAGTTCGAGCCTCTTTTTTAAAACGCAAGTTGCATCTGAACATGTATCAGGCCCTTAATGTCAAGCATTAGGTTCACTTGGTCTGTAATTCACCTCCTCTAAAGAGCCGCAGGAGTAAGACCGGTAACTGTGTATATTACTATTGCATCTTGTTCTTAGGTAGTTTATCTCAGTGATTTGTTGCTAGACCCATAGAGAGCTGGAGGATACATATGAAGGATAATTATTATAAATGCAGCTTTTAAATGAGAAGAAAATGTCAGGAAGACAAAGGTTCCCCAGGTCTAATACTGCATAAAACACAGACACAAACCTGCTCCGTGAAGCTGTCCTTCTTGTCTAACATTTCTCGTAATGTTTGAAGTATTTTGATACAAAGCTTCTCTTCTTTCTCCATCAGTTTCTTTGTGTGGTTAATTAACCTGTGAAATTGCATTTATTAGCTTTACAACGGCATTCAGCGATTGCTGTGCAGCACAAGCGTCGATATTAAACTTTTCATGCAAGCGGAGACAGTCGCTGGGGAATTACTTACGCTAGAGGTGTTTATGAGTTTTAATTTTTTTTTTAGATTTGGTCAATCATGATTTGATTAATCTGGAATTCACAAATTGGAACTTTATTTCCTAAAGAGGTGTGATGGACCACAAGGCAGTGTGACAGGAGCCTCAAATGTATCTGTGCTGCTGGGAGACCCTGCTCCTTCCACTATATAACTCTCAGTATGTGGCTTCCTGCTGCCTCCATTCCCCTCCTCACATCATGTCACTGCCCCTGTAACATGCAGCCCTGTCCTCACTAACACATCACTCATCTCCCGATATACTCTGTGCTGCTGGAGGACCCTGCTCCTTCCACTATATAACTCTCAGTCTGTGGCTTCCTGCTGCCTCCATTCCCTCCTCACATCATGTCACTGTCCCTGTCACATGCAGCCCTGTCCTCACTAACACATCACTCATCTCCTGATATACTCTGTGCTGTTGGGGACCCTGCTCCTTCCACTATATAACTCTCAGTCTGTGGCTTCCTGCTGCCTCCATTCCCCTGCTCACATCATGTCACTGCCCCTGGTCACATGCAGCCCTGTCCTCACTAACACATCAGTCATCTCCTGATATACTCTGTGCTGCTGGAGACCCTGCTCCTTCCACTATATAACTCTCAGTCTGTGGCTTCCTGCTGCCTCCATTCCTCTCCTCACAACATGTCACATGCAGCCCTGTCCTTACTAATACATCACTCATCTCCTGATATACTCTGTGCTGCTGGGGGACCCTGCACCTTCCACTACATAACTCTCATCATATCACTGCCCCTGTCACATGAGTGAACAGATCAGCAAGCCACCCTCCAGATACAATCTCTTCTGCTATAAACATCTCATTGACAACCTGTTGGTAAAGCCAAGAACGTGTTCTACCAGTTTCATGATAATTTGAACAACAGGTGGCGCTGTTCTGTGGTTTACGTTTAATTTGAATCAGTTGGATTTGCTGATGGCCGTACGTTTGGTTGAGTATTTATAGCTTGTGGTGTAGGGGATGAGAAGGACGGACTTACTTGGACATGAAGGCCCCACATCGGATTCGAGCGTCACTCCCGTCGGGAAACAGAAGCTCCGGACTGTGCAGAACGTCCACCAGGACGGAGAACTCGGCCAGCAGCATGGGACTGAACTGAAGCTCCAGCGAGGACACCACGTCCTAGAAATATGTACGACAGACGTCAGCCTACTGGACGGACGTATATATATATATATATATATATATGTATGTATTCTGTGACCACGTCAATACAACAGTGAGGTGCGATAGACAAATATAATACCCTCTAACCTGCAGCTTCTCTATGATGTTCCTGTAGTCCCAGGCCGGGCCCCCGAGCACATCCTTAAAGCGGGGCCCGGTGCGCGCGGTCATCCGCCAGCCCATGGCCGCTCTCTGCACCATGTTAGAATGACTCTTCAGGAACAACGTGTTCACCTGACTGTCCAGATCCACGGGAATCGCCATCCCCCGATTCTTGGCTTTTGGGGAGGAAGATGTCACGTTAGCAGAATAGCAGGACACTGATCCGTACAAGGACGATGTATTCAGCTTATTGACAAGAACAATAAAAATATTATAATAATTTGCATTTTGTGATTTGTCGCTTGACGATTGGAGAGAATTTACTCCTTCACGACCGGACCAAACCTCACTTACTGGATGCATCACTTTAGCCTACACAAATAAGGTTTAGATTATTTTTTGTGAAACAGATAGAGCTATTTTTAGGTATCAAACTGGAACAAATAACCTCTTATTTTATAACTTTTAAATAAATATTCTGTAAAATAAAGGTATAAGTTACTGTGAGGTGTGTAGAGCATATAGCGGGTTTCTATGCATAGAGTACAGTACAGATAGCACAATATACGTGTAAAGAATAAACGCTTTATTTAGCCGTATCACTTGCACCAGCAACAGATCAGGGGGTAAATGTATCAATATGCGGGTTCTTCAACACCGCTGCATTGTAAAGGGTCAACTTCCCTTAACAATGCAGCGCCGCTTGAAATTTAATCGCGGAAGAGGCTGAACACGCGGGTGTTGAAGAACCCACATATTTACCCCCAGGTCTAAGCGCCGACTGATAACGATGACACGGCATCGTCTTTGTGTCACACACAGTGGGTCTGAGTCATCAAGGAGAGCAAAATAAAAAAAGCTATAACTTTGCACCTGATTTATAGTTGGGGTAGGATATGTCCTAGATCAACTTTAAATTTCACTGTAAAAATAAAGTTATCAAGTATTTGTGTGCTAGATGACGAAGCAGCCAGTATTTTCTTTATGTGCAGATAATAAACTAATTTGCACCCCTCGCATTGTAACATGGTTTGTCCCGGAGAACATTTACTCCTTTTTTTTTGCCTCGCTCTCCCTTATGACTCAGGCCCTATACATACGCCACTAGATCGCACAAAACATGAGCATGCAAGTAAGAGAGATAATAAAAGGCTATGTAACGTAAAAAAAATAATATTTTTTTTAAAAACATATTTGTATTAATGATTATAGTGTTATGTGTTGTTCATTTGTTTGCTAAAATATTTTTTGCGAAATGCGTTGTGCTGCGACTTTACAGTGCACATATGCTTGTACGTATCCTGCGCTCTATACACTCACATTCAAATCCAAACGCATATCGAGATCCGAATATGGGCGGAATTACCCTCTGGTTCCGTGCTCTTTATTTAATCGCAAGTTGCGTTGGGAGTGTATACGGATGCACACACTATTAGGCAACATTGTCGTTATTTACTGAACATGGAAACAGTGAAAGGTAACATAGTAACATAGTTGATGAGGTTGAAAAAAGACACCAGTCCATCAAGTTCAACCTATTTTGGATCTCCTGCAATCCTGCACTTATATTTGAAATTAATCCAGAGTAAGCAACCGCCAATCTGTTTCAATTTTGAAAATCCCCCCAGACTCAATATTGCAGTCCAATTTTTAACCTATATCCACTACTATCCTTCATTTTAAATTAACGGTCATATCCCTGGATACACCTTTTTCCGCTAAAAATTTGTCTAACCCTTTCTTAAACATATCTATTGAATCTGCCATCACAACCTTCCCTGGCAATGAATTCCATATCTTGACTGCCCTTACTGTAAAGAACCCCTTCCTTTGCTGGTTGTGAAATTTCCTCTCCTCTAACCTTAGGGGGTGACCACGTGTCCTGTGTATAGTCCTTGGGGTAAAAAGTTCCCATGAAAGTTCTCTGTATTGACCCCTAATGTATTTGTACATAGTAATCATATCTCCCCTTAGACGCCTCTTTTCTAAAGTAAACATGCCTAAACTGGCTAACCTTTCCTCATAACCTAATGACTCCATACCCTTTATCAATTTTGTCGCCCTTCTCTGAACCCTTTCTAGTTCCAAATTATCTTTTTTATAGAGTGGTGCCCAGAACTGTACTGCATATTCAAGATGAGGTCTTACCAACGATTTATACAGTGGCAAAATTACACTGTCTTCCCTTGCATCTATGCCCCTTTTTATGCATGCCAATACTTTGTTTGCCCTTGCAGCTGCTGCTTGACATTGAGCACTATTGCTAAGTCTACTGTCTACGAGCACTCCCAAATCCTTTTCCATTATAGATTCTCCCAAATTAATTCCATTTAATTTATAGATTGCGTTCTTGTTTTTGATCCCTGAATGCATAACCTTACATTTATCTGTGTTAAACCTCATATTCCATTTAGCCACCCAATCCTCCAGTTTATTTAAGTCCCTCTGTAGAGAAGCTACATCTTGCTCTGATTTCATTACCTTACAGAGTTTAGTGTCATCTGCAAAAATAGAAACTTTACTCTCTAAACCATCACCAAGGTCATTAATAAATATATTAAAAAGGAGTGGTCCCAGCACGGAACCTTGAGGTACTCCACTTAAGACCCTTGACCAATTAGAAAATGTTCCATTTATCACAACTCTCTGTTCCCTATTCTCTAACCAGTTTTCAATCCAAGTACAAATTTTGATTTCTAGACCCAGTTCCCTTATTTTGAAAACCAACCTCTTGTGTGGCACTGTATCAAAGGCCTTTGCAAAATCTAAGTAGACCACATCTACTGTCCTGCCCTGGTCTAAGTTCCCACTAACTTCCTCGTAGAAACTAATTAGATTAGTTTGACATGACCTATCCCTCACAAATCCATGTTGATTCCCACTAATAATTTTATTGCGTACCAAGTAATCCTGAATACTGTCCCTTAAAATACCTTCAAGTAGTTTCCCCACTATTGATGTCAGGCTTACAGGTCTATAATTCTCTGGTTGTGATCTCGTCCCCTTTTTAAACAACGGCACCACATCTGCTATTCGCCAATCCCTTGGTACTGAGCCTGATGAGATTGAATCTCTGAAAATTAAAAATAGCGGTCTAGCTATTTCCGAGTTTAACTCCATAAGGACCCTTGGGTGTATGCCATCTGGACCTGGAGCTTTATTTATCTTAATATTCTTCAGTCGCCTTTGGACTTCTTCCTCTGACAACCAACTATTAATTAATGGCATGGTTTCATTTCCATTTTTATGTATTACTCCTGCCATTTGTTCCTCTCTGGTAAATACTGAAGAAAAGAACGTGTTTAATATCTCTGCTTTTTCCTTAGTATCATTTATCAATTCACCCATCTCACTTCTTAGGGGTCCTATATTATCTTTTTTAATCCTTTTGCCATTTATGTACTTAAAAAACTTTTTGGGGTTTGTCTTACTTTCTTTTGCAACGTGCCTTTCATTTTCTAATTTAGCCAATCTAATTTCCTTTTTGCATGTTTTATTACATTCCTTGTACCTACGGAAGGACTCCTCTGACCCTTCAGACTTAAACAATTTAAATGCACGCTTCTTCCTTTGCATTTCTTCCCTTCCCTTTTTATTTAGCCACATTGGTTTAGACTTAATTCTTTTACATTTATTTCCCATAGGAATGAACTTATACGTGTATGTTTCCAACAACATTTTAAAGACAGCCCACATTTCTTCCGTATTTTTTCCTTCAAAGGCTTTGTCCCAGTCTATGCTCTTTATAGACTCCTTTAGCATATTAAAATTTGCCTTTTTAAAGTTTAAAGTCCTAGTTGATCCCTTATACTGTTGTTTCTGGAAACTAATTTCAAATGAGACCATATTATGATCACTGTTTCCCAAGTGCTCCTTTACTTGAATATTTGATATTACGTCTACATTGTTTGTTATTACTAGGTCCAGTATAGTCCGGTTCCTAGTTGGTTCCTCAACTAATTGGGACATGTAATGGTCTTTTAGCGTGCTCAGAAACCTATTTCCCCTAGCTGTACCGCAGGTCTCAGTACTCCAATCAATGTCCGGATAATTAAAATCCCCCATAATTAAAATTTGACCTAGTTGTGTAGCCTTTTCAATTTGCTGTAGAAGTTGGGCTTCCTCAATCGTACTAATATCTGGTGGTTTATAGCATATCCCTATCAGCAACTTCTCTGAACTTTTTCCTCCGCTGGATATTTCCACCCACAATGCCTCTATATTATCACCAATATTCTCGTATATAACTTCCTGAATACTTGGTTTTAATTCTGGCTTAATATAAAGACATACTCCTCCTCCCCTTTTATTTACCCTATCCCTCCTGAAGAGAGAATAGCCTTCCAAGTTGCCTGCCCAGTCATGTGTATCATCCCACCAGATCTCTGTAATACCTATAATATCATACTGCTCATTCATTGCTACTAGTTCTAACTCCCCCATTTTACCTGTCAGGCTTCTTGCATTTGCAAGCATACGCTTAAGTCTATTGCCTCCCTTAGGTATTTCTTTTTGCTTTAAAAAGGGCCGCTACTTATCGGCTATGCTTCCCTTTCCCCCCTCTCCACCCCCTTGACTCTTGTTAAATTCCTCCTTACTACTCTCAATGTCTATCCCATAAATACTTGCTTGCCCCTCCCCCCCGGAGCCTAGTTTAAAAGATATCGGCCCATATTGTAATTGAACATGAAGATAATCTGAGAACCTGAGGTGATTAAGGTAACGGCCTGCGGATGCGCACACACTCACCCACTTCCGCCAGCGTTTTAATACACGACTCCACAGAGGATTTCTGAGACGGGTTCGGCCATGTACAGTTGTAAATCCGGAACGCTGACTGAAGAAGCTGGATGAAGACCGGCTGGTGGGTCTGCGGGGGGGAGAATATCTGGCCGTTAAGTATAGAACGCACCATCTGCGTATAAATAAATCTATGTGGTAAAAGTAATCAATCTATCATCACACCACGTACACCAGTGTTCTGCTCACCGGGAAAGCGGCCATTTTGCTGGATGAACCAACAGAACAATTATATATATAAAAATGTGTGACAGAACTTGAGATATGTGCCATTGGAATCAACGGAAACACAGACTAGTTTCCTATGTTATCCGCTATTTCTGGTTACAATAAGCTGGCGGTGAACTTCTATGAGATTCCTGACAGGAAGTCTGTGGTGCGCAGGAAAACTAACTCCCCTCTCCAACGCAAATTAAATATCTTCACTTCTGACAAACTCTTGAAACATTTATGAATATATCATTACGGATCTATTCGTAGATATCCCTTAATTGTGTATTTTAGGTTCAGCGTTTCTTCAATTGTAAAGTTAGTTACAGGGAAGCAATAACGACAGAATAAAAACTGACTTTTGACAAAGACGGGCAGGGTAAGCGGTCAAAGCACTGAGCGCCCCTTAGCGTAGCATAATAAGGAACAGGCCGACATATAGCTCAATGACTATATTACGCCTGTGTCGTGATACGGAGAACTATCTGGACAAAACCTGAACGGACAGAGCAAAAAAATCAAACTCAGGGGAAGGACGGAAGTTTTATGGTCGATGACAAAAGCCGTCTTACTTTCCAAAAAGCAGATTTCCTTTTCTTTATTCAGATTGTCATCCTTCTAATTAATCGCTGATAATCAGGAAAAGATTAAGCTACCTTGAGTGGGAATCTGTATTCCAAGAACACGTTCCCAGCCTTGATGGATGTGTCCGGCTGTTCATTAATCCAGCTAAGTGCAGAGGCCCTGAATTTATTTAAATATCGCCTGTGTTTAATAAATGACCGATCGGAATGTGGAAACATGGACAATTATGGCTGCTGACAACGATCGGGGGGCTGCGCGGACTGAACGCGGAGATGAAGTGAGCAATGGCCTCCATACAGGAGGCTGACGGGTGAGGGGAATGAGGGAGGATTGGAACGAAGCTAACCGGTAGGAGGTGGAAATGTCTGACAGGAACAGATCAATCGTTTAAGGGGATACTGTGGTAAAGGAAAGTCTGTTCCGCAGATACGTCGTATGTAATCCCTTTATCCCCAGAGGTATTTTGCATTTCAATAATTTGTTAAACAGAAGTTTGATGCATTAGGTTTACCAGAAATAACTTTTATATTCACTAATTACATAAGGAAATACTTAATTATTAAAAGGTTTATTTGTAGGTGACATGACACGTCCATGGGATTAACAATCAGAATGGGGCGGATTAAATTCTTCGCGAAGACACTCCATGGCGATACAACGTCGCAGAATATTATTCCCACCACATCCAGGAATATCTGCGATGTTTGGGTACTGAGATGTGAGCGGCCCAACATTGCGTCTCAGTTTTGTCACCCTGGCTCCTAGTGAGCAGCACTCTCAGTAATATTGGGCTGCACTCTACAGGCAGCACGGTCACCCTTCCCCCTCTCACCTGGAGGCTGGTGCTGTTATCGGAGAACGGAGAGTTGAAAAACCCGCTGACGATGTTCATTACGGCCTCGGTCACGTACTTCTCCAGCGCGGTGTCCGCGTGCTTTCGGTCAGTGGTTGTGTTGCAAACCTTCCGTGAAAAGTAACCAAGAGACGGTCAATATACAAAGTCAAAACACAGCGCATATCTCAAGCAAATCACCTACAAGCGGCAGTATCCGCTGGTCCAATAAGAAGAATTAAACAGGAACTAAAGCTTTAGGGAATTCCATCCTCCAAACAGATTTTATGGATTCAGTCCTCAGTCACCCGATAACACTTTAAAGGATATCTCAACAAAATGCATATCCACCAAACTTGAAAACAATTGTTAATACGTTTTCTGCTACCTTATGGCTGAAATAAAGGTTTTCAACTCATCAGTTTCACTGCAGCATTACTAGTGTTTCAGGGCAACTCAGGGTAGCTGCCTGTTTTGATAAACGAGTCAAAGCGGGTAGGTGGCCGTGTAAGTGTTTTTTATAAATTCACTTGGTTGGCTGGATGCCGATTCTGATAACTACATGATTCAAGAAACATAATTCGTAGGTGATGTATTTCAAACATAGGGCATTAAAAAATGACAATGGATTTGCAAATTATTACTCATTACAGATAATGTGATATGATTTGAAAAAACATAATAAATCAGATGGAGATCTGTGATACAGCAGAATTGTACCTGAAAGCTGTTTAGACGCAAAAATGAAAAGTGGTAACACCTATTCTTTCTGTAGTGTTTTTTGTCACGTTAATAAGAATAATAGCAGCAAGTAGTTTTAGTTGGTGTTAGTGAGATATAAAATAGGGACAAGTGTTGGGAGAATAAGTGTTGGCTTGTGTCATATTCACGTAACTCACTCTCGCCATGTCAACAAGGAAATTCTCGAACAATTTCCAGATGTGGTTGCTGGTATAAATCTCCTTCATCTCCACCTCCGTGTCCACGTAACAGTGGTTGACAAAGTTCACGTAGGCAATTTTCACCTGAAAAAAAACAGAATTGCGGAATGTGAGGTGGAGATCTCACAATAACATCGGTCTTTGACAGAATATACTGTATAGAATTTGTGTCTGCGGCAGTAGGAGAAAGAAAAGTTCTGCGGATCGCTAGCCTTATAGTTAAGTATATCAATTCTGTCCCCATGGAGAAAAAAAAATCCACATTATAATCCCAGCGACCATTTGCAGCTTATAACGATCCTTACAGGGCTCCCATCACCTGTTTGAAATGGAGGCCGCTATTTTGTGACCTTAATCAATATTCATGAGAAGGCAGCCTATCCATTTACTGAGGCGCTATGTAACCAGTGATCAAGTGACGTGACCAATATTCATGCGGTATTGGTTCCTAGTGTGCGAACAGGCCGCAGTCTCGTGAACACTGATTCAGCTCACAAAATGGCTGCCTCCAGGCAGGCCGAATCTCTGAAAAAAATGGTGGTGTTGGGGGCTAGGATTATAAAAACGCCCTCAAATTGGACATATCTTTTAATGCAGTAGACATACACAATGTGTTGCCTCGAGCAGCGAATTCTTGTTTTATAGGTGAAATTTTACCTCAGAAATCCAATTATTTCAGATTTATTCTCAAACTACCTACACATAGCGGAAAAGACAAGTCATTTTGAGGGGGAGGGGGGGGGAGATACGCTGAGCCTGCAGAACAAACCGCCTCACCCGCAGTGATCTCACTACTCCCCAGCAAATCGACTGGCTGGATACTGGCTCAGCCCACAAAATGGCTGCCCACGCCGCACACCCACTTGATGGATCCACTCGTTTTGAGTGGAACGTTTCGCCAACTCACTCCTTACCTCTGGTATACAGTCGTCGTGGGTCACCACCCTGACGATGTCATCCAGGGGCAGTAGAGAGTTGCACTTTATCTCAGTGTAGACGTTCTTGCCCTCGGTACAAGCCGCCAGCAGCTCCACCAGAGTGATGTGGTAAGCCAGCGACCCGCCCTCGTCCGCCCGGTCCCGCTCCGAGCACATCATTTGCAGCAGGATAGGGAACGAAGCTCGGTCATTGTAGAAAATCAACACGTCCTCCCCGCCGTTAATCAGCTGCAACACACAGAAAACAGCGCTGCGTAAGCCGCAAACATTTGCCAAAATGCGCATATTGGAGCGACTTAAAATGGAACTTAACCTTCAAAAATAATGTAAAACTTATAAATTTGCTTACATTTCAGAACAGTTGGCTCAATGCGAAGTTGAATCCTGATCGCTACCATATTTTTATTCATCTCACCCCACGATTGCTGACTAGGATCAAATACTACATTGTCCTTATAGAAGCCAAGTATGGTACAGATTCAAGCTACACTTTCAACAACAGCGGTTCCCAACTTGTCCCACGCTAACAGCACTTTGACTAATCGGATATTTTTAGGATGCTCCCAAAACTCCTCCAATCTCTGAAGGAAATTTGGGCTTATAACAATAACATATTGGTAATAAAACACTGCCGTGTAAAATTTTAAATATAAATCAATTACCGATATAGACCATGAAGCCCACTAGTTTGATATAATCAATTATATATATATATATATATATATATATAATCAATTAAAATGCCTCAACCGAGTGCCAAAAACTCACATAACAAGTTCATAGATAGTCCTGGGATGTTATATCCTTTATTAGTCTTCTGGATTATTACATCTCACGATTTTTTGATCAGATAGTAAAGATAAAAGGAGGTTTAGATTTCCGCATGAGGTAGAACTACAAGTCCCAGCGCTATTTTTCAATCCAGATATTGATAGTGCAGATAAAATTATGCTGAAATCTAAACATAAAGTGGAACTAGAGGCCCCTAGGCAAAATTATAAAGCCCCCTGGTTTTCTATAACACTAATATTAAATAAGTGGCTTCACCAAGGCCCTTCCTGACCAAATATCCATGTGGCCCCCGGGCCCCTGGTAGATGAACAGGCTACGTTTTCACGAGTAGTGGTCCAGCCCACAAAATGGCGGCTTCCGCAGCGTGTGAACGACAGGTCTACTTTCTAAAAGTTGAAATTGGGAGTATTAATACAACGTCCGACGTAAAGTATAAAACTATCCCTCAGGGATACAATGTAGCTGAAAGAGTTTAGTAATATACCCCCCACCCCCACCCCGTAAAAAAAGAGGGACTTGCTTCAAGCTACGGACAAAGATGTACAGAAACTAATGGCTGGCAATTGTTATGTAAATGAGCGTCTTGTAATAGTTAAAAGGATGTTTAAAAAAATAAAATAAAATAAGAGAAAAAAAAAACCTTGAGTGTAAAATGAAAAGGTTGAATGAGAATTCAGTGGCCCACAAAGGTTACTCTTGTAAGAAGTTCTCAATTCCTTCGAAAAAGTTACAGTCTTTATGGCGGCTGGCGGCATGTTTTGTTCACCACTTGACTCATTAGCTTGATTTCCCCCCCCCCCCCCCGTCTTTTGTCTACATCTGCTGCTAAAAAAAAAAAAAGTACGCTCTGGCAGACAGTAGAAGAAAACGACATTTCACTTTTAATCTTTAGAAAGGGGAGAACGGCTGTGGAAGAAATAAAGTAGTTAGCATAACTCTGTGTTATATATCTAGTGTCATATGTCAGTCATCTTAATTGCTAGCAGAGAAATTGGAGGTTTTATGTCAAAATGGTTGAATATTACATGTCGGGGCTGAGAGACGTCTTAAGAAAGGAAAAAAATTAAAAAAAGTTATCGGTTTTTTATTTTAGACGACCGTCTGATTTCTGGGAGAAGACAGGAAGCTCAGTTAATCACCCCAGAATGGGGTGTTCTCAACGGGGCGTGGATGAATGTTTCGCTAGAAATTACAATTAGTTAAAAGTTATCACTATATATCATATATACCTGTGTGAGTTCTCTCCATTTTCCATTAAACTATCCCTATTTCCTAATATATCTTTATCCAACAATTAATTTACTTAAAGTAGGCAGCAATCAGCATAATCCCGTTGTCTTACTAATTGATTCACAACATTGTCTGTATCCATTTCCACAACCAGAAACCACCTCAAAATCATAAGTAATATATAAAACAGCCATATAAGAAAAGGTCAAATTAGTTTTCAAAATCTCTTTTCCTTGACCTGTTGACGCTGTCAATTGCTTCATAACCTCAATGCCATAGAGTCATAATCTGTTCTGAGTTATAACCAGCATTAATGTGTTATTAAAAACACCCCAAACTTTTATAAATAGATGAAGTCTATCTCAATGACCAGCAAAACAGAACAGCGTGAAAGTCTCACGGGCTCCAAGGCAGCACTGCAGCAAAGTTTTATCAATAGGCTGTTATTATGTTTACTGTTATCTTTTATTTATAAAGGCGCCACAAAGGGTCCTACATGACATATACAGAGAGCAGCGATCCATAACACATAACATGATACATGAAGGACAAAATACAAAGACCAGACATACTGAATGTATAATAATACAGGTAACACGGTAATGTAGATCAGATTATATGAGGGACAGTGAGCGATGGTAGGGATCAGCAGGAAGTAGGACTGAGCTTAAGAAAACAGGGCTAGGAAGCAGCCAAGAGGTACAGAGGGTGATGGGATATTAGAAGGAGAACAGCTTACATCCTAAAGGGAAGGGGGAGACACAAATAGGGGGGTACCGACTGGGGGAGTGGGGTATGATCGCTTACCACAAATGATGAGAGATTATTACATGAATCTATCACTCTTTTGTAAAAAACAAAAGTTCTATTACTTTCCAGTCTTTTTCCCTCCAAACGCGTCTCCTTATTCTAGAAATTCTCTTATTGTACAGAATACGGCCATCCTGAACTATTCATCATAATTACCATCACCATTTATTTATATAGCACCACTAATTCCGCAGCGCTGTACAGAGAACTCACTCACATCAGTCCCTGCCCCATTGGGGGTTACAGTCTAAATTCCCTAACACACACACAGACACACACACACACACACACACACACACACAGACACACACACACACAGACACACACACACACAGACAGACAGACAAACACACAGAGAGACAGATTAGGGTCAATTTGATAGCAGCCAATTAACCTACTAGTATGTTTTTGTAGTGTGGGAAGAAACTGGAGCACCCGGAGGAAACCCACACAAACATGGGGAGAACATACAAACTCCACACAGATAAGGCCATGGTCAGTAATTGAACTCATTTTTTAATTTTTTTCAACATTTTTACATGATTTCAAATACTTTTCAGAGGTTTTTTATTTTTATCACACCCCAAAGAGGTGCGAGATTAAACAGCCTGGTTAACGCGCCGCGTTAAAATACAATTGAATAGCTTTTAACGCGGCTGCCTCTCGCACACACTATACTTTCAATAGACCTTCTACTGGAGCCCGAGATGACCATTTCATGAAAAAAAACGTAACGTTAAAAATGGAATTGAATTGCGGGCAAAGTTAACCCGCTCGAAAATGATAAAAAAAAAAGCATTAAAATAACTTAACACGCTAAAAAAAACTCGCTGACAGTTGAATACCCCCCTGTGCGGGTTTTTTTAAACGCGAGTTGCGCTCAAGGATGAATCGGACACAATATGCATTTATATGTAGGTGTTAAAGTTAAAGTGAACAAACAAAAATAGGGGGAGGGGTGGAATGTAGGGTGCAAGAATTTAGC
The DNA here is from genome assembly GCA_036250195.1 of Mixophyes australis. Taxonomy (NCBI): domain Eukaryota; kingdom Metazoa; phylum Chordata; class Amphibia; order Anura; family Limnodynastidae; genus Mixophyes; species Mixophyes australis. The sequence continues at coordinate 358,457,864 of JAVHZZ010000004.1, forward strand.
ATGTAAATAGGATACAAACCCAGCCCAAACCAGGGGATCAGCCTAAATAAAATGGTGTAGGGAAAATGTGCTGTAATCCACAGCAACCAATCAGAAATCAGCTTTTATTAGTCGGTCCACAGTAGGTGATTGTGCTAAGTGTTTGGTCGCTATGGGTTGCATCACATCAACGCTCATTTCAGCCGGTCACTAAAGCTAGGTACACACTACACAGTTTTCAACCAATAATCGGCTAAATCGGCCGACATACGACCGCTCGTTCAAAAGTCGGGTCAGTGTGTACAGTGAGACGATGGTCGAAAGTCTGCCCAAATGGACGATTGTCGCCTCATTTGGTTGGTCGTACCGTTTAATATTTTCGTTCCAATCCCGTTTCCGCTGTGTAGTGTGTATAAACTTCCGACCGATCCACAACAGTGAGTACGAAATTACAGTCATTGCTCACGACAACATGGCTGTAAAAAGTCGCTAACGGGACGTCCGCTCTTCCCTTTATCATCCTAAACAAGGCTAGTGTGTATGCAGTCCATGGACCGAGCGATCGGACCATCGATTGCATGTAAAATCGCTCGGCATAAAAAGTTGGTTGAAGTTTCTGTAGTGTGTACCCAGCTTTAATAAGCACATAGATGTGGGGCGGACTCACTGAGAGATATGAGCGAGATCTAGGGGGAGGCTACATAACACAATTCAGCTTTCTAGAACCATCCAGATTTATATTACAACGTCAGTCTGGAATTGCTTAATCCAAATACTGATATTCCTATTAGGTGACTCCATCACATCTTCTCTCTCACTCTTTATAGCAGTATGTTTTGAGTTATTCCCTTTGCTTTGATACTCAATCAGTAAAAAGTATTATCTCCCGTGGAGAAAGTAAGAATGAATAATAATATCGTATTTGCAGGACTTCCCTTACAACTAAGGTATTTGAGGTGGGCAGTCATCAGCACAACCCCATTGTCTTACTAATTGCCTGTACCCAGCTGCTGGGGAAAGTCTTGACTGTAATTACCGTACACACAGCTGATAAATATTGTCACCTCATGTGTCCTACAAACTGATCCCCCACACAAAGCAACAGGTATAAGAAAATACACATTTTCAGATTTTATTTTTTCTTTAGTTACCGGTAGCTGAAAGGTCTTATACAAGCGGTAAAAACTGATGAGAATGAATTCTGATTGAGGGGCTATGAACTGCGCTGTAATAAATCACACGGGTTTGGGATACTGCAGATAAATCAGTCTGACTCTCCAGCGACATCAATCACTGGCCGTGCTCCACGCTTAATTATTACACGCAGTGCGAGCTCTGTGTATTACAGCTCACAGTCTCACGTGCAGGAACAGCAACCGGATTAAGTAGACTAACAGTACCCTCAAGAAAACCAAAACACTTTATCAATGTACTTATGCTAAAATAACAACAAAGATTAAATTAAAACACATATACTTTCCACATGTTACAAATACGTCTCTGAGATCTCCAAGACAGACACCCGCAACGTTTCTTTATATTCCGGTGACGCAGTGGTTATTTCTATCTGATAATTGTCTGTAAACACTAAGGGGCATATTCAATTCCGATCCGATCCGCGCGTTACCGCGGAAAATGCGCAGTACTGCCGGTAATACGGTACCGCAATAACGCAGATTTTCGTACGCAGCCCTATGGGCTGCGAATGAAAATCCACGTTATTGCGGTACCGCGGATTAGGTTCGCGGCCGTTCCGGCGCGATCCCGCGGATCGGAATTTAATATATGTCCCTAAGATGGAAAGAAGAATAAACCTTTTACCTCGGTCATCACAATATCCTGACACTTCTTGACGTACTTCCCATCGGCCTTTACCACGGTCTGCAGGAAGCGCAGGTATTCCACGTGCCGGCCGTGGGTCTCCACGCAGTGTACAAAGTGCTGCACCACCCGGTCACTGATCTCATTGCACAGGTGATAGTTGTTCATGAAGATGTGTCTCATTGTCTCGGCTTCCAGAAGCTGCAACGGGGAAAGAAGATTAGACGATCAATACCTTAGATGATCTCAATCTGGTCAGAGCGTAACTCCTAAAACGTTCTCAGCATTCAAATGTAAAACAATCCGGGAAGAAGAAAAAAGGAAAAGAAAAAAGAAGGAAAAGAAACATAAAGAGAAAAACAGAAGACGAAAAAGAAAAAGGAAAAAGAGAAAGAGAAAGAGAAAAACAGTAGACGCAAAAGAAAAAAAAGTGAAAAGAAGAAAAAGACAAAAGAAGCCGAAAAAGAAAAAAGAAGGAAAAGAAACAGAAAGAGAAAAACAGAAGAAAAAGGAAAAAGAAGAAAGAAGAAAAAAAGGGAAAAAGAAGAAAAAGGAAAAAGATAAAAAAAGATGATTAGAAAAGAAAGAAAAGAGAAAACAGACGAAAAAGAAAAAGAAAAACGGAAAAAAAAAACATAAAAGAAAAAAACAGAAGACAAAAAAGAAAAAGAAAAAAGTAGAAAAAGAAAAAGGAAGGAAAAGAAACAAAAAGAGAAAAACAGAAGAAAAAGGAAAAAGAAAAAAGAAGGAAAAGAAACATAAAGAGAAAAACAGAAGACGAAAAAGAAAAAGGAAAAAGAGAAAGAGAAAGAGAAAAACAGTAGACGCAAAAGAAAAAAAAGTGAAAAGAAGAAAAAGACAAAAGAAGCCGAAAAAGAAAAAAGAAGGAAAAGAAACAGAAAGAGAAAAACAGAAGAAAAAGGAAAAAGAAGAAAGAAGAAAAAAAGGGAAAAAGAAGAAAAAGGAAAAAGATAAAAAAAGATGATTAGAAAAGAAAGAAAAGAGAAAACAGACGAAAAAGAAAAAGAAAAACGGAAAAAAAAAACATAAAAGAAAAAAACAGAAGACAAAAAAGAAAAAGAAAAAAGTAGAAAAAGAAAAAGGAAGGAAAAGAAACAAAAAGAGAAAAACAGAAGAAAAAGGAAAAAGAAAAAAGATGAAAAAGAAAAAAAAAAAGATTAAAAAGAAGGAAAACAGAAAAAAGACGAAAAAGAAAGACAAAGAAAAAAGAAGATGATAAGGAAAAAAGATGAAAAAGAAAAAGAAAACAAGAAAGAGAAAACAGATGGAATAGAAAAAAGAAGGAAGAGCTTATTAAAAGCTGGTCCTAATCAAACCATATATCCGATCCTCCGTGAGGTACCTGTTTCTCTAACAAAGAGGCAATTCCCAATTCCTATTCAGTCTGTACTACAACAAACCTGTGCTGTTATATTCCCTATTTTATCCGATTCGCTGAAATTATATTTAATATCACTATAATACTTTAATTATTCTCAACCCAGTCCCAAAATGTTTGTGTTTCTTCCTCACCATTTGTCTCCAATCGGCTGCCCAGTAGTATAGTACATTATGTTGCTGATAGAAGCAGTTGTGTGTTCTGGGACATTTCACAATATTTAATAACACCATATACAAACATTTAAAGGGGGCAGAGTTATCCAATCAGAAGCTGCCTTTCATTATCACCCGATGAGTCAGATTTCTCCTGCTCTGTAGACGCCTGGTGAGTACCGAAGATGCTCAGCAAAGATTCCCGCTACGGGCAAGTACCAAGACCCTGTTTGCTAGAGCAGACCCGGGGGACCCCCACCATGATAATTTCATGGCCAATAGGATGATATTTAAGCAACATTTCTGAAAAAGGTGGAGAATTCCTCTATATTGTTCTTCTTTTCAATTTCTCTTTAACGAAGTCCTCAAACTAATTCTAAATTCAGTGTTTCTATAGAATACGTTCCCCTTGTCCACTTACCCCCGGAGTTAGGAAGAGGTTCAGATTTTTGTGGAGAAGGATTTGATTCTGGGGGTTCCCACGGCAAAAATTTTGTAGGAAGTTGTGAGCGAGGGTCATGATCTCATTCATTTTCTCATCAGTCTGAAAGGACAGAGCAGAGGTGAATTAATGTCACAATATTCATGGTAATCTATACATCTGTCGGTCATTTACAACAATGCATTACCACTGTCCTCTGGAAAATGCGACAGTTGGCAATACACCCTGTGCACATGCTGGTTGCTCTGGAAACTGTGACAGTCAGTGAACTCTCAATGTGCACCTGCTGGGTGGTCTAATAACTGTGACCCTTATTTGCAGCCCTGCTGGGTGACCTGGAACATGTGACCTGCTGGGTGTTCTGGAGATTGTGACAGTTCTTTACAGCCACATATATCAGCACGTCTTGAGGGGACCATGCCTAGCCATGTAACTTTGATGAAAGAACTTATACATATAATGTAGTTTACAAAGAAATTCTTTAGTTCCTTTAATATAGTGATTGATAATATATTTATTCATAATACTCCGTTGTAATAATTTCTTCATGTAATGTAGTGTATAAAAAAGTTATTGAATTCTGTTAATAAAGTAATTCAGGTATTACATTTCAGCTTAATTTAAGGCAGTGACCGCCGGGTTTTTCTGGTTTGCTTTATTTACTCACAAACCTTTTCATACGGAATCTGCAAGAGATCCAGGACGACAGAGTGAGCCCCCATGTTCTTTAGCAGTCTCTGCTGCTGGTTCCGTCCCTTTTTACTCTGCGAACACAATTTGCTCAGCCGGATCAGGATCTGAAACACAAGAACGAGAGGGTTGGGTACGATGTTATAATATTTTCATTTATCTGCAGGTCAAATCTGTTTTTGGTTTTTCCAAACCCACAGGTAAAAACTGAGGCACATTTACACAGCAATCGGGTACTTTTTACCCCGGGGAGGGTGAAGAGGAGAAGAAAAACCCAGGAACTGGGTTACCTCTTTCACGATCTTGTAGTTGTTGGCTTTATTACTGTCAATCTGAGGTTTCTTGGTCCCATCCTGCACTTGGCCCAGGATACTTGTGTCCTAAAGCACAACAGACGCTCAATCAGTTCATAAAACCATTTATATTACAATTTGGAAGGTGCGTTTATGAGCCTTTATACAGGGAGTAGTTTTGGTGCTGGCTCCTAGTATTAAACATAAATAATCAATAATAATAATATTAATAATAATAATAATAAAAGATTAAAACGCTGTATAAAAATCTGCACATTCTTGGTATAAAAAACATCTCTTTAGCTAAAACTGAATAAAGAACAAAACAGGAAATGTGACCGTGAAGGGAAGGTGACATAATGTCTTGCATCATCCTCATCATCAGCTATTTATATAGCGCCACTAATTCCGCAGCGCTGTACAGAGAACCCACTCACATCAGTCCCTGCCCCATAGGAGCTTACAGTCTAAATTCCCTAACACACACACACACACACAGACAGAGAGAGACTAGGGTCAATTTGATTGCAGCCAATTAACCTACCAGTATGTTTTTGGAGTGTGAGAAGAAAACCGGAGCACCCGGAGTAAACACACGCGAACGTGTCAACCCTGCAGAGTGCAGTGTATATTCTGGTCATACCTGGACAATCACTTATTACAGGGAGGTCTATTCTAAACCTTAGGGGTTCTGGCTCTGGAACCCCAACCATCATCATCATTTATTTACATAGCGCCACTAAGTCTGCAGCGCTGTACAGAGAACTCATTCACATCAGTCACTGCCCCACTGGGGCTTACAGTCTAAATTCCCTAACACACACACACACACACACAGAGACAGAGAGAGATTTTGTTAGCAGCCAATTAGCCTAATAGTATTTTTTTTGGGGTGTGGGAGGAAACCCACGCAAACACGGGGAGAATATACAAACTCCTCACAGATAAGACAATGGTGGGGAATCGAACTCATGACCCCAGCGCTGTAAGGCAGAGTTTTTAAGGTTAGAGGCCGCCCGTCACTGGCCTAGAAGGTGTCTCCTGATTTGCCAGGTGTAAGCTGCTGAGATGTAGACAACGTTTGCGACAGCGTACAAGAACCGCTAGATCAGGCCTGTCCAACCTGCGGCCCTCCAGATGTTCTGAAACTACAAGCCCCAGCATGCTTTGCCAGTAAACAACCAGTTGATAGCTGGAAGGGCATGCTGGGACTTGTAGTTTCACAACACCTGGAGGGCCGCAGGTTGGACAGGCCTTCGCTAGATAGTGATGGAAGTAGTGCAAAAAATGTAACACTCAAAAGATCCGTGGATAAAAAGATAAGATTACTATATTTATTCACAAATCACACATAATATACATATAACAAGAGCTCTTGTATAAAAACCTTGAATAGAATACCATTATAAGCTGCTCACTTGTCTCCCGACTATTCTGTTATTCATCTCGTGAATGAGTATCAAACTAGCACCACACTAGATATCTGCTAATGTTCACGTTAATGACGAGGGAGGGTACTGTGTACAAATAGGCCATGTTTTTTATTTATTGTTTTACATTTAGAGCCCCCTAAACATGAAAGAACAAAGTGCGTGAAAGCAGCTTTCTGTTCGCCCAGCTGCCGGTGTCTTCGCAGTTGTAGGTGTTTGGAATGACTCCGGGTGATCTAAAACGTGGGATATGTTTCCCGGGAAATGTGGGAGCATTCAGAGACCAATTTATCATTTATTTCCTGAGGAAACAGAGAAGTTCTGAAAAACTAACTGATATAAAGAGATCCAGCCTCCGGTACAAGTCCTGATTCAGTAGCAAATGTAATAAAATATGTGTGACAAGTACACGGCCATTGGGAGGCAGCTCGCTGCCCCCAAGAGCTTACAATCTTAAAACAAAGCCAGATCACAATCTACTCTGACACGAAGGACATTTGGCATTATAAATACAGCCATGAGATGCTGTATAGCTGCAAACACCCAGAGGTCTCCCGTCAGACTGTGATACGGTGTCTGTTATTCATCATCTCTCATTCATGGTCTCTGAAGTCCTAATTAAAGAGCAGACAATATGGCAATGCTGGGGTCTGTCCCTGGACCACTCACAATATGAAATCTGTACAGGTTGGAGCTTAAATTCCAGCATGATAAGTATCTCTGACATTACCGCTTTGTGCTCAGCGTCAGAATCTAATGTCATGGGAACAGGCCACTGAAAGTACTGCTCAAAAGGATTTCTCTCCTTAAATAACATGGAAACTTTTATATTAAACAGGAACTAAACCTAGAAATATATTTTCATTATATTCTATCCTAACAGGAAACCATACAACCTTACCTTTCCTTAAATGTCAGAACTGCTGTTTATTATAAAACTATTTATATGTTTGCCAATAGACACACCGTTCTACATCCTAAATCAGTGACTGGAATGAATAAACAAGTTGCTCTATATATTTAAAGTTTTACTAAAGTTTCCATAAAATATATTCTTGTTAATTACTCTATGTCCTAAAACACTTTCATGTCTCTTTGAAAGCCCCACTGAGAAGCTTTGTTAGGGAAACGCTGTTTCCCTTTTTTAAAATCTTCAGACAACTTTCTAATGAACATGCCTCCATGTCCTAAAACACTTTCATGTTATGTCTCTTTGAAAGCCTCACTGAGAAGCTTTCTTAGGGAAACGCTGTTTCCCTTTATTCAAATCTTCAGTCGACTTTCCACTGGACAGTCCTCCATGCCCTAAAACACCTCCTAGTCCCTTGAAAGCCCCACTGAGAATTGGGAAACGCTGTTTCCCTTTTTTCAAATCTTCAGACAACTTTCTAATGAACATGTCTCCATGTCCTAAAACACTTTCATGTCTCTTTGAAGGTCTCACTAAGAAGCTTTCTTAGGGAAACATTGTTTCCCTTTATTCACATCTCTGGTCATCTTACATGGCTGGTCAGCCAGCCAGGTAAGAAGCGCTCACACAGCTGTCTCCAATAAATGACTGTCTCCTTGTGGCAGAGAGTGGACCTGCAAGCCGTTGGCCCGCCAGCGTTCTATTATCCATTTAATACTCTCAAGCACAACAATCTTATTGTTGCTAGAGTTTAACTGTTTCACGCTGTGGTCCAACCACTGCCAGATATAGAAACTGGAAGGTGTGAAGATATCTCAGCTGTGTGAGTGTTTAGTTGACTCCAGACAAAGATGGCCACAGTGCTAGAAAGGGACAATACCACTTCCCTGACAGGGCTTCTACCTGAAATCCTGCACCCAGGATGGGGCGATGGCCGGTGTTTGGGGACAGAAGAGCATTACAAAAATAATTTTAATGAGTGTTTAGTTGCCATTAAAAGATTACAATTACAGAACATACCTGTACATATACAGCACTTCATTAATAAAGACTGAGTTTGTGTTTACGTCTCTGTTGTATGTGATGAGGGCAAATTAGTAACAGGTGCTGAATCCTGGAATTGTATCACCACATTGTAATGTACAGTACGGAGTGTTCTAATTCCGCAGCCCTTACTGTACTGTCAGATTTCTAGGGTGCGAGGGGACTTGTCTTTGTCATTTTCAGACCTTTGTTTAATCAGCCAGTAAATGAAGTGGAAGCCTGAGACCAGAGCGTATAACGCACCTCATTAATCTGCTCTTTGCCGTCCTTGGCCTGCCCGTCTCCCAGCTCCTCGTTCTCGTAACTGTTGCTCTTTTCAACCCAAAGTTCAGACTTCTCCACCGTCAGGCGTAATTGGTCCAGATCAGCCTTGATCTGCTTGTAGTTGTCAACGTCCTGATTTGACACCAGTAACTGAACCTGCACATAGAACGTAACAAGCGAGGATTAATGTTTAAATACAATATCTCACACCTGTCTTGCAACACTGAAAAACTTAGTAGTATCATGAGTGGACATTGTCCGGCCAAATATCTCGTAGAGCACAGTGCAACCAAACTACCACCACAGCGCAACCAAACCGTAAGGAAAAAAGTTGTTTACGAAAGAGCAAGAGCTCAGTGCAAGTGCGATCCAAGATGTCAGCGTCTGCAAAATGTTTTATTCAGATGAGGAGAGCTGGGAAGATCAGGGGTGTGTCTTGCAGACTGCAGCCAGATTGGGGGGTTGTTGACTGTTCTGTGGGGGTCGCTCACAATCTTCGCTCTCATTATTTTCTCCTTTCCTCTCTATTTGCCTTGCTGATGGTCTTGTTGTTTGACCATAAAGAAAAGGCTTAGGCCTTTGTTTATTGGTAGACCAGGGCTTAGGAGTAATGGACGCATTTTCCTAATTCCAGGTTTCTGCAAATATCAGGAATTCATGGCGGGAGACACTGATAAAAAGGCAGGAAATGATGATAAAATGGCGGGAGCTGCCCAGATGATGATAAAATGTCGGGAGCTGCCCAGGTGATTATAAAATGTCGGGAGCTGCCCAGATGATGATAAAATGGCGGGAGCTGCCCAGATGATGATAAAATGGCGGGAGCTGCCCAGATGATGATAAAATGGCGGGAGCTGCCCAGGTGATTATAAAATGGCGGGAGCTGCCCAGATGATGATAAAATGGCGGGAGCTGCCCAGATGATGATAAAATGTCGGGAGCTGCCCAGGTGATTATAAAATGGCGGGAGATGATGATAAAATGGCGGGAGCTGCTCAGATGATGATAAAATGGCGGGAGATGATGATAAACTGTCAGGAGCTGCCCAGATGATGACAAAATGGCGGGAGCTGCTCAGATGATGATAAAGTGATGGGAGATGATGGTACAATGAGCTGCCCGTACCTGTTTGAAGGCCTGCAGGACCTCGGCTCTCTGGCTGAAGTGCTTGAACAGTAGTTGGAGGGCCCCGGAGAGCAGCGGCGGGTAGTCGTGCATAATGAGATGAATGAGGACTCGCAGGAAGGTTCTGCCACCTTCATCGTCCAGTTCCACCGGGTTCTTCTCTTTACTGGAAAACAATATGTGACAGGAATATGAGCAGCTTTACATCATGTATATTGGTGACTGAGGAAACATTTACTTACTGAGAAAAGCTGCATGGTCAAATATCATATTATTTACTATGAGTAGCTGTATTGTCACACGGAATTAATTGGTGTTGTCAGTGATATGTATAATCTTCCTTAAAGAAATCTGCCACCCAAAACTAAACATATCAATTTAGATAAAGTGTAACACTGTAAAGTGCACAGAACATTGCCGGCCAATTAGTGTAACCTATGGAGAACACTGCCAGCCAATCACTGTAATCTATGGAGCACACTTGCAGCCAATCACTATAGCCTATGGAGAACACTTCCGGCCAATCACTGTGGCCTATGGAGAACACTGCCAGTCAATCACTGTAGGCTATGTGGAACACTGCCGGCCAATCACTGTAGCCTATGGAGAACACTGCCAGTCAATCCCTGTAGCCTATGTGGAACACAGCCGGCCAATCACTGTAGCCTATGGGGAACACTGCCAGCCAATCACTGTAATCTATGAAGAACACTGCCAGCCAATCACTGTAGCCTATTTGGAACACTGCCAGCCAATAATCTCTGTAGTTTAGGGAGAACACTGCCAGCCAATCACTATAATCTATGGAGAATATTGCCAGCCAATCACTGTAATCTATGGAGAACACTGCCGGTCAATCACTGTAGCCTATGGAGAACACTGCAAGCCAATCACTGTAGCCTACTTTTGTACTTCTGTACACCTACCCTCCCTTTAGTCCCCATTTCAGACTGAGTGAGATGAGGACTGTTCAATAAGGAGATAAAGCTGGAAACATTCAGGACAGATTAAAAAAAAATAAGATACATATCGAGATAATAAGCAATTATGTCAGACATACGGTTTAGCACTTTTCTGCACAGGCCTAATCTCCAAATCTGATTTTACTTTTGATGAACTCACCATCCGGCAAACATGGTCTCTGCTCGCGCTGCTATTTCATCAATATCAGGTACAACAGCTTAAAAAAATCAAAGGATAAGGTATATGTTAAACTTAGATCATACCCAGCTCTCCAGCCATTAGCGAAGGTGACAGCACAGATCCACCGCCTGCACGTGACAAACATACAACTCACCTGAAAGAGATGGGGTGTCAGGGGGAGCGGTTGTAGACGCTGTGGAGTTGTCCACACTGGCGCCATTATCCCCGAATTCCTTCTTGTAGATAGACAGCATGTAGGATATTCTGTAATCCAGTCGTACGCTGAGTATAAACTGCAGGACACAAAACCATTACACGCTGTAGATTCGGATCAAAAACATAAAAATGAGTTTCAAATATTTAAGAATTTAAAAAAAAACAAAAAAAAAAACAGGCTCAGTTTCTATCTGTTGATTGGACGGAACCCCTCATGTGACCAACGCCATAAGATCCTCTCTCCTGAAGTGTCCTTGGTGAGGGTTATCAAAGCTTCTCATTCAGGATCTCCTGCCCAGGAGGGCTCACGGTCCATAACAATAGGACCCATTCCACCGCCACATCGACAGAGCGTAGCTAATTATCATTTCACATTTTATTTAATCTCACTTAATTCCACCCAAAACCTAAAATGTTGTTTAATTAATCCTTAATGTGCAGTCATAGCCCCCTCGGTGATGTCACTGGTCCCTAATGAATTCATAACCTACAATCTCATAAGTAACGATTCGTGCTGTCAAACACATTATCTGCTGCTTTCTGGTAGAAAAATAAACATATATAAAAGTTGTCCATAACCTATCTACTGGTGAGGTCTAAATTCTTACAATATGTACTGTATCTAGTGAGACTGTAAAGTTAGCAGAGTGGTTTCTAACTTCCTCCCCCCTTTCACTATAAACTACAAAACAACTAGTAAGACAACCAAAGATTACATATTTTGTTTTTTTACATTTTTGCAACAAAGTTGCAGCTCTTTGAAAAGCAATTGTGAAAACACAGACAATGCAGACACAGTACACACCAGTTAGTAAGAATGTGTTACATATTTTATATATATAATGAGTTGTATGACAGACAATGTTACATATCACATGGCTTGTGCTCTCTACCTGCAAGATCTCAATGATTTTTAGTTTGGTGTCCATGACGGTAATATCTTCACTGTCGGTGGTAGGTTTGCTGGAATGCAGCCCCGGCTGTACGTCCGGCACGGCCATGGGCAAGATGGAACCCCGGCTAAGGACCATCTGCGTCATCATCTCTCCCACGCCGTGAATGGTCCTCATGACGTTGTTACCTGGAGGCGTGAGACACAGCAACAGATAACGTCAGTATCGCCGCTCACAGAAATGTATCATACCGCTGAGGGCGAATCCAGGATTATTCACCAAATATAAAAGATAAATCACTCCCTCGGATCATTTGCAGATTCATTTCTACGTTGATGCCAAAAAGACTTTATAATCCAGGGCGGTCGCTTATCAGTATTCCAATAGGGCCCAAAATAGACTTTACTTTCACTTAATATATATTTTCCATTTAACATCGGCAAGATGACATTAACCAATTATATATTTACAATGGCAGGAAAAAGACTGTTGAGCAGATGTTCAACAAAAGCCTATATCCACCATACTATGGGACAAGGCCGTCAGATGTGGAAGGTCGTGAGTTGGTTCATTACAGGAACTAATATTAAGCCAATGATAGGCAATCTGATACATTGCAGGGGTCACTTGGGTGGTCTCTAACCTTCAAAAGGGCCACTCGTTACCCTTTATCTTGGTAGTAAGGAAAAATGGGATTTTTACTCACCGTAAAATCCGTTTCTCTGAGTCCATTGGGGGACACTGCGAGACATTGGGTGTAGTAGGTGCTCAGGAGTTCTTGTCACTTTAAACTTGTTAAATACTGGGACTCCTCCCCTGCTATGCCCCTCCTCTCCAGAGAGATCCTCAGTTTTGAATAACCAAGAGTGAAGTTAAAGAGGTAACATAACCTAAATAGGTCTTAAAACAAAGAACCATAAACAACTTTCACACACAGAACTATATACAGAGCAAGGGAGGGTGCGCAGTGTCCCCCAATGGACTCAGAGAAACGGATTTTACGGTGAGTAAAAATCCCATTTTCTCTTTCATACCATTGGGGGACACTGCGAGACATTGGGGATATACCAAAGCTTCCTCAAGGGTGGGAATGCTCTGGAACAGCTGCACGCATAATCCTGCGACCAAAGCTTGCATCAGCCGATGCAAAGCCCTGAAGTCTGTAGAATCTTGTGAATGTGTGGACGGAAGACCAAGTCGCCGCTCTACACAACTGTTCTGCTGATGCGCCATGCCTAGCCGCCCAGGAGGCACCCACTGCCCTAGTGGAATGTGCCCTTAAAGTCTGCGGAACAGGCCGAGAAGCTAAAACATAAGCCTCCCGAATCGTGGACGTGATCCAGCGAGCAATAGACTGCTTAGAAGCAGGCCAGCCTCTTTTGTTGGCATCGTATAAGACAAAGAGATCTCTGGTCTTTCTCACCTGCGCTGTACGGTCTACATAAATATGTAGAGCCCGCACCACATCTAACAACTGCGTCGTCCCTTGTGAAGAGCCCTTTCTCTCCCTGAAAGCCGGAACCACAATTTCCTGATTCAGGTGGAACCTAGAGACCACCTTAGGAATAAAAGATGGCTTGGTCCTAAGGACTGCCCTGTCAGGGTGAAAAATCAGAAAAGGAGGGTCACAGCGAAGTGCCCCAAGCTCAGAGACTCTACGTGCAGAAGCTATCGCCAGCAAAAAAGCTGTCTTCCAAGTGAGATACCTTAAGTCTGCAGACTGTAAAGGTTCAAAAGGATGCTTCGAGAGAGCCCGCAAAACCAAATTTAAGTCCCAGGGCTCCACCGGATGACAAAAGGGGGGCTGCAAACGCAATACTCCCTGTAAAAAGGTCTTAATGTCTGAATCCTCAGCGATCTTTCTCTGAAAATAAACAGACAGAGCGGACACCTGGCCCCTGAGGGAACTGAGCCGCAAACCCTTGTGTAGACCATCTTGAAGAAAATCCAGGACCCGGGAGATTCTGAATTTTGATGAATGAAACCCCCTGGACTCACACCACACAATATATGTCTTCCATACTCTATAATAAATGGAAGATGACGCAGGCTTTCTAGCCCTAATCATGGTGTTGATGACCTCCTGAGAGAAGCCCCTAGCTTTGAGTATCAGGGTTTCAATAGCCAAGCCGTTAAACTCAGCTGATCCAAACCTTGGTAAAGGAAAGGGCCCTGAACCAGAAGATCTGATTGCATGGGCAGCCGAAATGGAGGAGCTCCTGCTAACAACATCAGATCGGAGAACCACGCTCTGCGTGGCCAGAATGGAGCTATGAAAATCGCGGGAACCTTCTCCCTCTTCACCTTCTTCAGCACCCGCGCAATCATTGGGATGGGCGGGAAGATGTACACCAACCTGTACTGCCATCTGGCCGACATAACTTCCACTATTTCTGCCTCTGGGTCTCTTGCCCTTGCGCCGTAGCGCGGCACCTGATGGTTCAGCCTTGACGCCATCAGGTCTATTTCTGGAAGACCCCACCGCTCCACCAGCAGGGAGAATACCTGGCTGTTTAGTGCCCACTCTCCGGGATGAAGGGTGTGTCTGCTGAGGAAGTCTGCTTCCCAATTCATCACCCCTGGAATGTGAATGGCCGAAATCCTGGGAACGTGACGTTCTGCCCATGATAGAATGCGCGAGGTCTCTCGCATCGCTGCTGCGCTGCGAGTGCCGCCCTGATGATTTATGTACGCCACTGTAGTGGCGTTGTCTGACTGAATCTGAAGCGGCTTTCCTCTTAGATATTCTAGTGCTCCTATCAGGGTGTTGTACACTGCTCTGAGCTCCAGAATGTTTATTGGGAGAAGAGCCTCCTGAGGGGACCAGAGACCCTGAAGCCTCAGGGTTCCTGTTACTCCCCCCCAGCCCACCAGACTGGCGTCTGTCGTAACTAGAGTCCAAGCCCATGCCTGTAGAGACTGGCCCTTCTCCAGATTTGACCGAGACGTCCACCAGTCCAGGGAAAGTCTTGTGGGTGTGGACAGACAAATCATCTGCTTTTCCAAGGATGTCTGAGACCCCGACCACTTCCGCAGAATCTCCGCTTGAAGTGGACGGGAGTGAAATTGAGCAAACGGGACTGCCTCGAATACCGAGACCATCGTCCCCAGGAGCTTCATGCAACCGAGAACAGAGACCCTCCTTCTCCTCAGCATGGCTCTGGTCTTTATCTGTAAAGCTAAGACCTTCTCCGCTGGCAGATAAACTCTTAAAGACTGAGTGTCGAACAACAAACCTAGGAAGCGCATCTGCTGAGCTGGTACTAGCGATGACTTTGGCAAATTCAACACCCAACCATGATTCTGTAGAAACTGTGTGACTGTCTGAATCTGATGGGAAAGTTGAAACGCCGACGGTGCCTTCAGCAGAAGGTCGTCTAGGTAAGGGATCACTGTGATGCCTTTCTGTCTCAATAGACCTGCCATTACCGCCATGATTTTGGTAAAGACTCTGGGAGCGGAAGCTAGGCCGAAGGGTAGAGCCCTGAACTGAAAGTGTGCCCTTCCTACTGCGAACCGAAGGAGCTTTTGGTGTCCTTCCCATATCGGGACATGTAGGTAAGCATCCTTGATGTCTAAGGATGCTAGAAACTCCCCTTTCTCTATCCCTGCTATCACAGAGCGCAGAGACTCCATGCGAAATTTCTGAACCTTCACTAGTCTGTTCAGAGACCGAAGGTTCAGGATGGGACGGAAGGATGAGTCTGGTTTTGGCACCAGGAAGAGGTTTGAATAGAAACCTCTGCCCCTTTCTAACGGAGGAACATGTACAATAACCTGGGCCGCCAGGAGTTTTTGCATGGCCTCCTGGAGCGCTGAACGTCTGCGGGGGCAAGAGGGGAGAGGAGTGACGAAGAACCTGTGAGGAGGGGGATGAGCTAGATCTATGATGTACCCCCGGGACACCACTCCCCGAACCCAGAGATCGGACGTGGACTCCCACCACCGATCCCTGAATTGAAGAAGTCGTGCCCCCACCAACTTCGTCCCCTGTAAGAGAGAGTCACGAGGAGGGCTTGTCCGCTGGGCGAGCCGGACCTCTCCTTGCTGAACCTCTACCCCCTCTGCCTCTAATGGCCGAAGCCCTATGCGCTGCAGACTGTCCCCGACTCGGGGTACCCGCCCTACGGTTGAAACTCCGAAAGGAACGAAATCTAGCCTGCCGGGGCCTGACAGAAACTGTAGGTAGAGCCGTACTCTTACCTCCCGTGTTATCCTGAATAACCTTCTCGAGCTCCGCTCCGAAGAGAGTCAGCCCATCAAAAGGTAAATTCTCTAAAGCTCTCTTTGACTCAGCATCTACCGACCATGTTCGTAACCATAGGTTACGACGAGCTGCAATAATCAGCGCAGAGGCCTTGACATTCACCGATACTGCATCCATGGCCGCATTCGCCACGTACTCTGAAGTCTCCAGTACCTGCTCTGCTATTTCTAGTAGGTCAGGACGCGGAGTGTTATCTCTAAGGCCTCCTATTAATGCTTCCATCCATATCTGTACTGCCTTATTGGCCCATGCTATGGCCATATTAGGCCTAATCATACTTCCTACAGCGGTATATGCTGACCGAAGAGCCAGATCACACTTCTTATCAGTGTAATCCCTAAGTGTTATCCGCTCCTGCACAAGGATAGCAGATGAAGAAGCTAACCGGGCCACCGGAGTGTCCACCTTAGGCGACGCTTCCCACTTTGCCGTATCTTCCGGGGGCAGCGGATAAAGGGACTTAAACCTTCCCGGCATCATGAATTGTCTATTTGGTCTGAGCCAAGCTTCAGACATGATCTCCAATAATTCAGGAGAATGAGGGAAAAAAGCCAACTGGGCCTTAGGTCTTTTAAACAGGGAAATACCCTTAGGTGCCACCGGTACCGGGTCAGCAAAGCCTAAGGCATGCCTGATGCCCAAAATTAGACTATCCACACTGGAGGAGCCAGAGTCAGCATCATAAAAAGCCTCACCCTCGGGCTCAATATCTACCTCACCTTCCTCGGCCGAGGAGGGACCGGAAAGCTGATCTATTTCCAGATCTGCGTCCGCCACGGCCCTCTTGCCCCTCTGGGGAATAGATATCGGCCTGTCTTGTCCGTGAGAGTACCCTTGTGATGTGTGAATATTCTCGTCAGCCTGGCTGCCTGCCAATGTAAGTGTGGTAGTGTTTTCACGTACCTCTATGGCTCGCAGCATCACGGCCGTCATTTTCTCCATTGCCGAAGAAAAGGACCGCATCCAGGGTGGTTCCACTACTGCAGAGGGTCCCTCCCGGGCTGAATCATCCTGCCTCTGAGCGCTAGCAGAACAAGCTGCGCAAAGGGCGTCTCGGTCTGTGTGGGCAACAGAAAGTTTATTGTTACATTTTGAACAGGCAAAATACAATGCAGCAGCAGCGTTACCCTTGCCTTTTGCTGTTCCCTTTTCCGCCATTGTTCTGCTTCTTAAAATAATTATTAAAAGTAAAGCAGACGACCAAGGCGCTATTACTGAAGGGATATGTGCTAGGCAGTCTCCTAAACAGGCACCACTCCCCACCAAGCAAGTTCAAAATAGTACTGTCTGTGAAAATCTCTTAATAGAAATGACTCATCAGAACATAAAACTTTACAATATGGTTATCAGATTAATCCTGTCTGTGAAACTGACTTAAAAGAAGTGACTCACTAGGACAGAAAAACCCCTTTACCATATACAAGTTAAAATGGCATGGTTTGTGCAAATCTCTCAGGAATGACCACAAAACCCAGCCTCACACAATATACAGATTTCCCCTTAGCTCACAGTTATTACAGTGTAGCGATTAGGGCATGTGAACTGTCTGTGAAGAAGAGAGGCAGAGGCAGGTTCAAAGCAGTGACAGAGAAACGGTGTAATGGCGCCGGAGTCTGTACCCGCGCGGGAAGGGAGTACTTAGACTCCTCCCCTTCCTGCAGTGCCTCCCGAGCGTCTCTTGAAAATACTCTCTGGCGCCATTATACAAAGGTCGCCAGGAGTATAACCGCGCTGTTCACCTCCTGTCTCCGGTCCGGAGCGCGTGAGCCCAGCATAAGTACAACGGCAGAGCAGCCCCTCAGCTCACTGAGCGTGAGCGCTGCTTCTGCCGGGAGAAACGGCTTCTGTCCCCTTTGCTCGTTTCTAGGGGAGTCAGAGCTGCCGGCAACACTGTAACACAGGATAGTACTCACTGCTGGAGCAAACTGATGTCTGTTTCTTCTGGCTGTGAAAAACGTGCACCAAACACTTTTACACTGATCTTCTGTCTTTCTATTAAAATCTATGGCTCTATCTGATGGCTGCCGGCCAGTGTGCTGGTAACATGAGCCTGGGCTTCACTTACCTGCGCAGGATCCAGAGTGTGTAGAGCATAAGTCATGCTACACTCTGCTGGGCTAAAGGGATCCTGCGCTGCACCTATAAGAAAATAAAAACATGTAAAAATTACACTAAACTGAGTATAGGCAGGAGCCTATACTCCAGTGACCGAACTCTAGGTCACTTACAAAAAACTGAGGATCTCTCTGGAGAGGAGGGGCATAGCAGGGGAGGAGTCCCAGTATTTAACAAGTTTAAAGTGACAAGAACTCCTGAGCACCTACTACACCCAATGTCTCGCAGTGTCCCCCAATGGTATGAAAGAGAAAACAACACATTTAATGAAAGAAAGATACATCTATCTGTAATAGCATATCAAGTGTAACAAGCTATAACCAACACATCTGACAATAGAGCAGGACGAGCTGGGGGCCACAGGTGAAGGCTCGGAGGGTCGGCGAAATGCCCATCACTGTTCTAATAGATGACTGTATAAAAATATTCTTGTACAGGACTTTACCTAGTTGATAATACTCTGGCAATACAATATTTTAGGAGTGTATGACTGTATTGGGGTCAATCGGGGCAGTCAGAAAAGTACGGCCAAAAATGGAGACGGAAAAGAGGTCGTAGGCAACCTAAACTAAGTCTGCATCTAGCCTGCACAGAGGAATAACATCATCATCATCATCTATTTATTTATATAGCGCCACTAAATCCACAGCGCTGCACAGAGAACTCATTCACATCAGTCCCTGCCCCATAGGAGCTTTCAATCGAAATTCCATAACTTACACACACACAGACCGAGAGAGACTAAGGGCAATTTAATAGCAACCAATTAACCTACTAGTATGTTTTTGGAGTGTGGGAGGAAACCGGAGCACCCAGAGGAAACCCACGCAAACACGGGGAGAACATACAAACTCCTCACAGATAAAGCCATGGTCGGGAATCGAACTCATGACCCCAGTGCTGTGAGGCAGAAGTGCTAACCACTAAGCCACCGTAACATAAAACTACGTATAACATATATACAGTTCCCTGCGTTAGGCACAAACAAGTAAACTCTATGAGGTAGAAGTGCCTTTAAACAACTTATAATAAAACATTATACTTTATATGTTAATATTTGCTACATCTCTGTTCAATCTAATCTAATAAAAATAGCGCACAAACGACAATCAGCAGAAATTCTCTACCAGTTATAGACAACTAATCGTAACTTATTGAAAGAACGCTTCCCCCTCAACCTCAAACACTGGCTGATTTACATATGGAAAGGTTTCCTGAGATAATCAGAACGGAATATATGTTTAAGACAAAAGTTTAAACAGGGGAAAAGCTTTTCTTTTGCATTATAGTGTTCCTATCAATCACCCCCTTGAAAGACACTGCAGGGAGCCTGTCTAAGCCTAATATGGCCAATAAGGTTAGATAATAGAGGATGAGCAAGTATGCACGCAGTGTCAAACATCTCCATTCGTGTCATGGTATGGAAACTTTTACATAGATATTTATGAGTTCTAGACAATGTCTTTTCCTAGTAAATGTTCTTGTAGTTAAGTTTCAGTGGTCCTTTCAGAAACTTTTTTTTTCTCTCTCTCTTTTTCCATAAAGCCAGGAATTATATACAATACAAATTGACAGTTTAAACTTGTGCTAATTAAGAGCCTGGAAAAAAACTATTAAAACATGCAAGTTAGGAGGTGAGCTGTCTAGGACGATCCATTCTGCCCGTTTCATATTCACAATGAACTCGCAGCACTTGATGCCGGGGAAGCTAATGACTGGCGAGACAATGGATGGCCCGAAGCCACTGACTATTGTAGCAGCTCATTAACCTGCCAGCTCCATGAGTGACACATTCTACCTCGCAGGTTTAAAAGATATGATAAGAGCTCAGGCAGACAAAGGGGAACATATGCCATTTATACCCACTTCAGACTGGCAGACAAGGGAGGAAAGGAAATAAAAAAAAAAACTGAAAAGGGTGAAATTAAGGCTGTAACATTAACAGGATTTATGGACCTCCGATATGACTCAATAGCGTTAAACTGAATATTTTAACAAGCGTCAGACAATGTACTGTCCCCGGACGTCATGTAAGACAATGAAAGATGGATTGTGAAGACGTTATAGCAAAATTAAATCTAACAGCTCTCTTCCGGCAGAGATTCACAAAGTGCTGATAAGCAGAGATAGAAAATTTACCACCTTTGGAATTATAGAGATGTAATTTGACTGCAGAATAATTGTTCGCACTAAAACTGGAGGCCGGGAGCCTAGAGCAATATTATAGGAAAAGATGTACACTATCCTAACTAACACATCACTAATCTCCTGATATACTCTGTGCTGCTGGGGGACCCTGCTCCTTCCACTATATAACTCTCAGTCTGTGGCTTCCTGCTGCCTCCATTCCCCTCCTCACATCATGTCACTGCCCCTGTCACATGCAGCCATATCCTCACTAACACATCACTCATCTCCTGATATACTCTGTGCTGCTCGGAGACCCTGCGCCTTCCACTATATAACTCTCAGTCTGTGGCTTCCTGCTGCCTCCATTCCCCTCCTCACATAAAGTCACTGCCCCTGTCACATGCAGCCCTGTCCTCACTAACACATCACTCATCTCCTGATATACTCTGTGCTGCTGGGGGACCCTGCTCCTTCCACTATATAACTCTCAGTCTGTGGCTTCCTGCTGCCTCCATTCCCCTCCTCACATAAAGTCACTGCCCCTGTCACATGCAGCCCTGTCCTCACTAACACATCACTCATCTCCTGATATACTCTGTGCTGCTGGGGGACCCTGCTCCTTCCACTATATAACTCTCAGTCTGTGGCTTCCTGCTGCCTCCATTCCCCTCCTCACATAAAGTCACTGCCCCTGTCACATGCAGCCCTGTCCTCACTAACACATCACTCATCTCCTGATATACTCTGTGCTGCTGGGGGACCCTGCTCCTTCCACTATATAACTCTCAGTCTGTGGCTTCCTGCTGCCTCCATTCCCCTCCTCACATAATGTCACTGCCCCTGTCACATGCAGCCCTGTCCTCACTAACACATCACTCATCTCCTGATATACTCTGTGCTGCTGGGGGACCCTGCTCCTTCCACTATATAACTCTCAGTCTGTGGCTTCCTGCTGCCTCCATTCCCCTCCTCACATCATGTCACTGCCCCTGTTATCCCAGGAAAGTAATAAACAAGCAGAAAATCGCAATCAGTAGAGCACAAACCAGGTTAACCAGGATCTGTGTTGCTGCCACACGTTTCGGGGTCCTGCCTTTGAAATGCGTTGTAGGAACACAATAAAAAAAATGCACTTGATCTTGGTGCCTTTTTAATTTTCTTTCTCTAGTGCTATCCACTAAAAAAAGCACAATACCAATTTATCTGTGTGCCGGGGTTTGTTACTAGGAGCTTGATACATAAGGAGGCGGAGCTGTACGCTCAAGCCTGGCTCATCTTCTATGGCTACGTGCCGAGTGCTAGCTATCCTACACTGAAAAAATGACTGTGGATCCAGCAGCACAAGATTTCCATCAGAGTCACGAGCAACACAAGATTTCCAGGCTCACAGATTTTGTCTTCATCTGGAGAAAGGCCGAAGTTTAGCAGTTTAAGCAAGTGGATAGACCAAAAGAGTGCAGCAGAAAACAAGTCAAAAGAATATATAAAATAGTGAGCTAAAAACATTGGTGCAGTTTAATAAGTTACTTTATGTGTGATTATTTCTTACCTCCGTCCTGGAATTTGCTCATCCTCTCCAGGTATGAAGACATGGGGCTCTGGACAATGTCGAGAATAGCCAGCAGGGTCCGGGTCAGACGAAGCAGCTCACTGAAACTGTAGAACCCAAAGTAGATGAGGTTCCGAGCCAGGTGGACAACCTGCGAGAAGACAGGGAGAGGACGTGACAGGGTTTGAGTCTTTATCTTTATGAATCTCCTTATCCATTGGGGTCTTCAGCCCCGAAATCTGGGATCCCAGCATTATGGACAGAGGACAGTGATCATCAGTCATTAGTAGGAGGAGGAACCACACCCAACTGATGAGGTTACAGAGAGCGGGGTAGGACACAGTACCTCGTATGTTAGTTTATTTTTCTCCTTGTCACCAAAGGGGAAAGGCTGATTGACGACTTCTTTCAGATATTCTTCCACAAACTCCATTGTGAGAGCAAACTTCCTCTTCATCTCGTCTCTGGAGGAGTCTGTAAAGGAGTCGTAGCTGGGGACACAAAATGGGAGAAAAACAAGTTGGATGTAGGAACTTTGGTTCATGAAGAGGTCTGTTCTACACCATAAACTTCCACAATCAGGAGACTTGTATAACTGCTCTGTGCTGCTGGGGAACCCTGCTCCTTCCTCTATATAACTCTCAGTCTGTGGCTTCCTGCTGCCTCCATTCCTCTCCTCACATCATGTCACTGCCCCTGTCACATGCAGCCCTGTCCTCACTAACACATCACTCATCTCCTGATATACTCTGTGCTGCTGGGAGACCCTGCTCCTTCCACTATATAACTCTCAGTCTGTCGCTTCCTGCTGCCTCCATTCCCCTCCTCACATCATGTCACTGCCCCTGTCACATGCAGCCCTGTCCTCACTAACACATTACTCATCTCCTGATATACTCTGTGCTGCTGGTGGACCCTGCTCCTTCCACTATATAACTCTCAGTCTGTGGCTTCCTGCTGCCTCCATTCCCCTCCTCACATCATGTCACTGCCCCTATCACATGCAGCCCTCTCATCACTAACACATCACTCATCTCCTGATATACTCTGTGCTGCTGGAGGACCCTGCTCCTTCCACTATATAACTCTCAGTCTGTGGCTTCCTGCTGCCTCCATTCCCCTCCTTACATCATGTCACTGCCCCTGTCACATGCAGCCCTGTCCTCCCTAACACATCACTCATCTCCTGATATACTCTGTGCCCCTGGGGGCCCTGCTCCTTCCACTATATAACTCTCAGTCTGTGTCTTCCTGCTGCCTCCATTCCTCTCCACACATCATGTCACTGCCCCTGTCACATGCAGCCATGTCCTCACTAACAAATCATTCCTCTCCTGATATACTCTGTGCTGCTGGAGGACCCTGCTCCTTCCACTATATAACTCTCAGTCTGTGGCTTCCTCCTGTCTCCATTCCCCTCCTCACATCATGTCACTGCCCCTGTCACATGCAGCTCTGTCCTCACTAACACATCACTCATCTCCTGATATACTCTGTGCTGCTGGGGGACCCTGCTCCTCCCACTATGTAACTAATTGTAGCCAAATTTTATCGCCCATGTGTACAAGGCTTCTGAAAGACTTTATAAATCGTTGATGTTGCTAGATCCTTCATTATCCAAGAATTGTTGTTATTGAAGAGCGTTTATATTGAAAAGTACCCGGTAACGTTTAGTTTGACCTCAGCTGAGCAAGCGCTATGGCTGCTACTGTTCACATTAATAAATATACAGCAAGAGAACTTGCACAAACGTACACCGATCATAACATCCCCTAATTTATGTTATTCACGCGATTATCCTGTTCTGTCAAAGAGCCAGGGACAGAAGGACTCACTCGTGGATGCTGATCCGTGTGGGAATCTCCGTCCACAGCCTGGCATATTTTACAGGGACCACCGTTTCCTGGGGGTCCCGGTCCACGTGTATGTGTAACATGAGGCGGCAGAAGGAGGCGCGTAGGTCATAGGGCAGACTCTCGTCAGACATACAGCGCAGCGTCAGGTCCACCGAAAGCTGGGTGGAGATCTGGTTGATGGCCAGATACTGCCGGTCCAGGCACATCTGGGCAAAGAGGTTTAACTGGTACCTTAACAGGGAAACAAGACAGGATCAGCTCTAAATGTGCAACGGTGATGTTTGTTATAAAGATTCTTTCTTTACAAAAAGAGAAAACGTTAACGTATAAAAACAACGAGCATTCGTAAGTCTGAGCAGCGGGTGCACGATACACTCTTCCAGCAAACGTGATAGAGCCACAGAAATGTCACTCGTGAAAGAGAATTCACACCTGTAGTAAGTTAATACTTCCAGATCAGCTTTGGTTCCTTCCTTGGCTTCCTGTGCGAGGTGTCGAATAGCTTTGCCGTGTGGCTCCTTATTGCTGTCGATCCAATATAACCAAACCTCCTCCTCGTCGATGTCGTCCGTCAGCACCGAGCACTCCAAGGGGTTGTCCATCTGAGTAGAGATGAGCCTGGGCAGGAGACAAGTCGAACGTGTGGAATTTGTATCACATAAAACTGCACTGTGCAAAAAAATTGTTGCTGATTCTACTCCTCTTAGATACCAACTAATCCTGCGACTGGCTAGAGTTCAGGTAGGCCCCATGCGTTGGGGGGATTCAATTAGCCGTGAAGCAGCTCACCGGTGTTCCGGAAACACTTCACTCATTGGGCGCAAGGAATGATGAGTGGAGATTTCTACCATAATTGGCGGCAATGTTCGTGTACCACATCACCGGCAACTGAATTCCCTCCTTTGATTGGCCTTCAGGTTGGCGTACCGCTGTGTACGTTCTAATGCCCTGATTGGCTACGAAGCTGGTTCTAGCCCAACCCACTACAAAACTGCTTGAACACAAAGTAAATAAAGCAAACTCCCACCCCGGTAATACTACGAATTAAAGCGGGTGATCCGCAGGGATAGCTGAGCGGTATTAACCATAAAACCTACTTTGTTTGAATGAGAATATCAGCATTTCCCGGGCTCAGCATGAATTTACAGATCAGCTCCTGAGTCACAGGGATGGCGGTCGTGTTTGACACACACAAATCTGACAAATAATCCAGGAATCTGTAAGGTAAATAGAGAAGTAATATTTATCAAGCAGCCGCACACTTCCATATATCAATGCTCACAATAATGTTCTCTCATACGTAGTGACCCCTACAGATACTGCATGTAATTGTGTACAGCTATATGTCAGCTTATATAGAAGAAGTATTGGAATTTATATATAAGGCATAGACCACAATGTGACCGCAAGTGTATTTAAATTGGGAATAAAATCATGTTTTTAAAAATAAGGTAAATTTTTAACTACCAAAATCCCAATTGATCGCCCTATTGGAATTATGTTTGTGAGGGGTCACTGAAGGTGCACCTTGTAACCACCAACGCACTCCAGTTCCTTTCTATGTGTGACGGCGTCACAGCCATCGCTAAAACTGATTTCATGTAGCGGGAAGAGGGTGCAAACGAATCAAAAACCGATGCAAACTGCACATTTTGGGAGCCAAATCCAATTTCCAGACGCACCAAGGCGACACCTTCACACCACATTAGAGTAACTTAAATGGGAAATACGTATTTAAACGCACAATAAAACAATGACATTAAAATAATCGTGATACAGAAACTACAGACTTTGCAAATCTCCCCTTACTCTTATTACTTATTTAAGACAAAAATGAAATTCAAACGAGCAGTATATTTATAGAAAAAAAAAAACAAGCAAAGTTGTAAGAGAAGGGGGTGATCCAAAAGTGATAGGCAGGACTATGAAGTGACGTTTATCCTTCTTCCGCAAGGATAAACGCAATGAGCCGGGCAAGACATGTTTATAAATGCAATTTGGAAACCGGCATAGGGGCTGTAACTGTGTTGCCTGATGGGACAGAGGGGAGTTTGTAAACAAAAAAATTGACGAGGATCCGCATTTTTTTTGTTCATAAATGAAATGGCCCCAACGTATACTGCAGAAGTGAGCGGTTATGTCACAAGAAGATGAGTGCAGCCAGCTTGGCAGAGGCAGATTGGCGCTCACTGACCTGGGTTCTCTGTTCCGTCTTAATAAGTTCACAAAGGTTTCGATCTCTTTGGCCGTGATGTGTTTTTCCAGCAGTTTCCGGTTGTTGTGTAACAGAGCCGTGATGGTGTCCTCTGCCAGTATATCATACCCGATCTGAGACTGCATGACGCAGAAATGCTTTGCGATGTATTCCTGGGGAGAGAGACGGGATTAGTTGTGTTACTCTACGGGAATACTCGGATAACAGCCTGCGTGCTACAATGTCTCTCTTATGTCTCTGAGAAAAGGCTCCCATCCTTGTGACCTTATCCACGCTCATAAATTAGTTTACAAGCCCTTGGGGCAGGCAGGACAAATTGTAAATATATAAAAAGCTGCTTCTGTGGTATAAAAAGTTATGACAGACATATGACTGATAAAGGAAACAAATTCTCATATGAAACTAAGAGAATTTACGGTAGAACATGTTCACCGCTTAAAATTTTCTTATTAAGTAATAAAACTTAGGGAAATTATGTCTATTTTAATGGGTTTTACTTTATAAGGCACATTTAGGGTTCTTACACAACCTGTTACCCGTTCTGATGAAGCCCAGCTTCAGAAAAGTTTATGGAAAAACAGAACCAACTAGAAACTCTATGAGAGATTATATTTAAACAATAAATCATCAAACAAGCTAAAAAGGTTTCCCCTTAAAGGGAACAATACATCAGAGAAGTTAATTGTTCTTGCACATTTCCCTATTTTCACCACCTTATATGCCACGATTTGTGGTCAATTAGGTGTAAAATTGGCAAAGAAGATTGAAGCGTGAATGGACGCAGTTACATATGAAACATGATTATGCAGTCGTATCTAAGGTCAACTAAACCTGAATATTGTGAAAGTGGAGTTCCAAATTAAGCCCTAAAAAGCTTTGTGTTTAATCTTCTACCAAGGTCAAGTGATATTCCCTGTGAGATATCCCATTTAGCTAATTAAAACACAAGTCATTTTTATTTGTATTTTGCCAAAGCCATGAAGCAGGAGAATAAGGTATTGGGATTACTTTACAGAACTAGCTTCAGTGCAGTTATCACAGAATATTCCAACAACTCGATAGGAACGTGTTCCCAACTGAGTTTTACCTTCCGCTCCTGTTTGTACCACACGCTCACCTGGTTCTTGCGATAGTCCTGCTGCGAATGTCTAAGGACCCTATAGCACAGTCGCAGGATATACTTGTATGGAGCATATCTCTGATCTCCCAGATCTTCTAGACGCAGCATCGATCCCTCACCGGCCTTGTCTTTGAATGGTGCCTTTAGAATGCCAAAAATCTTTAAAGACAAAAGTCACACAGTCCATTAGATGACTGCAGAGCCAAATACGGGGAACACATACAGTTGGCCAGGTGCTCCGTAGGTAACACAAAGTGGCCCAGGGTACAAAAAATTCAGTGTACCAGTTAATTGAAGATTGGGGGGGGAAGGGGGAGGACATAGAAGGGGTGGGTAAAACAGTGGACAACCGCTTTAAGGCTACAGGCCACAAATTCGCCATCATCCTATAAAGCGTTTCACAATTCCTCCAAGGATTTCTCCTTG
This sequence comes from Mixophyes australis, assembly GCA_036250195.1. NCBI lineage: Eukaryota > Metazoa > Chordata > Amphibia > Anura > Limnodynastidae > Mixophyes > Mixophyes australis. The sequence continues at coordinate 358,485,346 of JAVHZZ010000004.1, forward strand.
ATCAAGTTCTCTCGATGGGTGACTCCAGAGCGTACCAGGCTGCAATCACTCACCTGTGCTAAAATGTTCTGTTCCCTCATTAACTTTTGTCGTTCGCGGTTGGGTTTGGTGACTACCACTTCCAACACTTCCTGGCCGTTATTAGGAACTCCGGCCACAAAGAATATCAGGTCTTCCAGGAGTTTGGTCACAAACCTGAAAGAGGAAAACGTTGTAAAGATTAAAGTGTAACTATAACCTTATTCTATAAATCGCCAATTATCAAATGGATTTCTTGTACATATTTAATAAAACATTCATAGAACCTGATTTCTGGATGGTTAGTGTGGCAGGTCCTAATCATCCATAGACAACGGAAGTGTGACTCTAATGCTGTCTTATCCTACAGTACACAATGGCTTGTACATTATCTCTCTTCTTCTATATCATATAGATTTCTGGAAATTTAGAAGCGCTGATTTTTTCTAATCTTGGATCCAGTGTAGGCTAAACTCTTGTAGATGAAACAAAGTGTAGCTCTGTTGATTTAGGTATGACTTGAAGTTGCGTAAGTTATAATGGAAATTATTTAATACAGTTTGACCTGCACATAAACTGAAATCCCCAAATTTGTCCCCCAACAAAGAAGCAAGCAGTCTGACCTCCGCTCGTTCTGCGTGATGGTCCCATATTCCAACTTCTTCACCGTTGACGCTAAAACTTTATTGGCGTCGTTTGCAAAATCCAGATCCCGCACTTCGGAGAGGGGAACGGAAATGATGGCAAAGGCTTCTTTGTCTTCCTTTGTCTGATAGGTTCCAATCTAAGGAGTAGATTTATAAAAACAAGATGTATTCCTAATAAATGAGATGTGTGTTTTGCTTATTTGCAATATATCATTAAAAATGTATAAATTATTTGTAAATTTGTCCACCGTGGAGCTTCTGGTATCGCTCAGATGGAGATCGTGGAATGTTGTGACACTATACTAAGCCACTACATTTCCTTCTAAGTCGCAAGAGCTTGTGTGGCCGTGGAGATGGTGCAGAGAGCCAGTTACCGTCCAATGACCTAACCGTGGTCCCTACCTTCAGCATAACCGGTCTCTCCTCATCGGTGTCAATTGGGATACTGGTGCTGGTCACCCAAGTGTTTGTACACAGATGTCGCAGTCGGACGTACGAGTTCCTAGTGAGAGAAAAATAAAATACACGAGGATTTGAAAAGTGACAAAAATTTGCCCTCCTGCCCTTTTAGTGGGCTCAGTATTTATTGCCCAGTGATACTGCAAGAAGAGGCCTCTATCTTCCTTACTGTCGTCCCCTCTTTGACCTGCAAAATACAGGACTGTGTTACTGAGCCTGGGTGTAGAACTCAGTCAGTAGAGTTACCATTATTTATCACCTCTTCCTCACCCAGAGCACTCCTGTGAATCTTATTCAGGTGTGATAATCCTCACACATCACTATAACTTGGGGGCCTAACTTCATAATCAAGCGCCCAAACATGCTTTTATACATCTCAGGGAATGCCTCAGTGGGAGTATCTATATAATACGAGGCCATTTAGGATTAGCACCGAAGACGGCAGGAGTACAAGGCCAGGATCGCTACAAGAGGCGGGAGAATTTGTGTCGGCCGTGCACGGCGATCATAATTAAAGTGGGCTCTCCCGCCGGCCAAGCATTACCTTGGCACCAGGCAATCGGCTCTCTGCAAGGTGGTGGCGTCCAACTCGAAGAGCGATGCGATGTCATTTCCGTGAGGCACCGAAACCAGCGTGAACATTATCTTCTCACCCGCCTGCCACTTCCTCTTAGGCACCAGCGAGTCGCCTTCTTTCTGCAACACAAGAGCAAATGTGAACACGGGAGGACACCGCTTTACAGAGGAGTTATGTCACGCTATCATACATGTAAATGACGTGTATCCCTGGCAACTATATTTGATCCTGTGATATCCACAGGTGCAGGGTCAAACTGCCTGGCAATCCTAAAACACACTGGCACTGCAATGATATTTTTCTTGATTGCAGAACTCAATTGAGACAGCCTGATAATAATCCAATTCCAATCGGATCAATGCCGTAAGAAACAGTCTGTTACCTGCCTGTGCCACCGACCGTGGCGCGGTACCAGCCACTCATCCTGAGCAGCCAACAGCCAGATGTCATCCAATCCGGCCACATGTGTTAGTGCCCAATCTGGAATGTCACCTTGTCCTTCTGCTCTCCGACTGAGCAGAAGGGTCAGCCCCAGGGACAGCCTCAGATTATATCGTCGCTATACTAGATGGTATGCCAGCACTCACTTATTTGCTAGCAGTAACCTACCCCCCCCTTCCCCCCACTGCATTAAAGGCGACACCAGGATCAGAATCTAGGATCTTAGTTTGTGCAAAATATAAACAAGCAACAATCAATTTGTAAGGTGTCTCTGAGTCGGTTTATAGTAATGAAAATAATCATCATGGTGTCTCTCTGCATTCACCTTTACTGGAGATTTCTCAATCCACACAAGGAGTAGTCACAATTCAGAAATGAACCCAAATTTATCACAGACATCCTGTCACTTTACACATGAGCTCTCCATGGTCCGGGTGGGAATGTGCACTAAATGAGGTCCATTATATAATTATAATTTCTGATTTAATAACTGTAGTGCAGCCTTTTTATTCAGATCATTATATTAGCAAGAAATGGAGGGTGCAGGGAGCATTTGAAACTATTTCTGAACAGCCAATTCCAGGATTAAACTAACTCCCCCAAACACTAAAACATTGGGGTCCGGCAGCACAGTGGCTCAGTGGTTAGCACTTCTGCCTCACAGCACTGGGGTCATGAGCTCAATTCCCGACCATGGCCTTATCTGTGAGGAGTTTGTATGTTTTCCCCGTATTCGCGTTGGTTTCCTCCGGGTGCTCCGGTTTCCTCCCACACTCCAAATTCATACTGGTAGGTTAACTGGCTGCTAACAAATTGGCTGTGTGTGTGTGTGTGTGTGTGTGTGTGTGTTATGGAATTTAGACTGTAAGCTCCAATGGGGCAGGGACTGATGTGAATGAGTTCTCTGTACAGCGCTGCAGAATTAATGGCGCTATATAAATAAATGATGATGATGATGATTGGGGTCCCAGAGCCAGAACCCCTAAGGTTTAGAATAGACCGCCCTATAATAAGCGATTCTCCAGGTATGACAGCCTGAAAAAAAACCCTCAGAATATACACTGCACTCTGCAGGGTTGTCAGCCACGGCTCTGTCTGACAACCTGACAAAGCCACTTGCAATCAAATCGGTCACGTCTGGTGAAGTGTGCTGGAGTGGGTAGATCCTGAACTGCTGGTGTCTCAAGCATAGGACCCCCATGGCGTTACATTAACCATGCCGGCGGAGGTCATTCCTGATCTGCCTGTGCCAGACATGGGACCCCCGTGTTTTGGAGCACAGGAGTATATCATTAAACGTTGGTTTCTGCCTGTGCGACAGGTTTAAGAAAATTATATATTTGCAGAAATGCCTAATGAATGCTAAAAAACAAAGATGGACACTAAGACCACGGTACACAGCCGACGGCACGTTTAGAGGAGGACGTACTGAACTCTGACGTCCCACATGTGTGCGTTTTGCTAATCTTCTATTTTTGGATTTGACACAATATTTATTAAAAAATAAACTTAATACAGAAGAACCAAGACACTGTTGGAGTGGCCATGACAGCCAGCGGGATGACTCAACCTACAAGCGAATTCATTCCTCTGCTCACATTGCAAACCCCCGTGAAGCCTCTCACTTCCACTAACACCTTCACTGTTGACTCACTCGTGAGTCATCCCCATTTATAGCAGAGATATCACGCTCCAGCACTGAGACACCCTGGAAGACACAGTGTGTGTGTGTGTGTGTGTCTCCCCGGCTGGGAGGCAGCAGAGAACCAGGAGTTGGCAGAATGTTATGTTACTGAGAGCGGAGATCCCCCAGCCGGTTAACCCTTCACGGTGAACAACGTAGCTCTCGTTAAGGTGGTGAATGTAACACTGGGGCTCTGACAATATCACTGCCAGCACGGTCCTGTATCATCTAGAACACCTTCTATGATTGAATAATAAACTTCTCACATTCGTCATTCTAATTAATGTGAGGTTGTGTGTGCAAGATATATTATGCAGCTTTTCTGTGCCTTAGCTGGAAAATGTGCAGCGTGCCTGACTGAGGACAATGCCCATACATATGTACGATGCACGTAATAAAGTATTAATAATAATACACAAACATCACTGAGCAACTATACAAAACAATGCTCGGCCCTTAAGTCCAGGGAATCCATTGTAGACCAGCCAGCCCTGGTCAGTACTTACTGGGCACACAGACAAGTTAGTATAACGGGAGTCATCTCCCACCGCTCCACTAACTGCTAGAAACCCAGAAAAAATACACAAATATTATACGTATTAATTGTTGAGTAGGACCTAGAATGTCAGGGTCTGAGTCATTAAGGAAAGTAAAGCAGAAAATAGCAGTAACTTTGCACCTGGGCAAAACCATGTTGCATTGGAGGGGGAGGTAAATTTAAAATGTGATGACAGATTTATAGTTGGGGTAGGGCATGGCCTAGATTAACTTTAAATTTCACTGTAAAAATAAAGCTATCAAGCATTTGTGTGTTACATGAAAAAAACAGCCAGTATTTAACAGATGTGCAAAATAATAAACTAATTTGCACCCCTTGCATTGTAACATGGTTTGTCCCAGAGCACATGTTCTTCTTTATTTTGCCTGACTTTCCTTAATCTCTCAGGCCCTTAGTGCGTTGTGCAATGAACGTGTCTTGCAGAGCCGCATGCGCTAACCTGGGTAGCCCCGCCCATTAATGTCCGTCTGCGGCCTGGAGAATTATGAATATTAATGATAGGAGAGGAAGCCGCTGCGCTACTTGCCCTGCTGAGGTAGAATAGAACACTGCCACCCGGTGGAGATTACCAGTAGTACAGTGACTAATGACCAAGCAATATACTCTGCATGAATGGTTTCTCAGCTCTCTATTTATTTGGCAACAAGAGCCCTATTGTCACCTATATCATCGGTCAGCAGCATGTGACTCACTAGCTGCAGTGGTAGCACTAGTCCCAGCATACCCTGCCAAATAGTGACTCTTAATTTTGGCTATTTTATTGTTGCAGCTGAATTTTGCTGATGCTTCTCACCCTCCGCCTGTCACTGTTCACTCTCCGGCAAACAAAACGTATCGGTCGTCATTACAGCGCTGTGTGTATGGCCTGGAGAGCTGAGCCCGGATACACGAGAGAGTGGAGCAAGAGATATCACAAAACGAGGACTGCACCCACAGTCATTCCATCCCGGTAACAGGAAAGGAAAAGAATAACGTGACATATTTTTGTTCCGTTGATGGTGTGACTGGTGGGATGAAACGGGTCAGTATATAACCTGGTACCGATGGCCTATGGCCTGACAGCTTGGAAGCTGCAGCTACATATAACAATTATAGAAGGACTATCTAGCCGGTGGAGAGGTGGAACTTCAAGACATTTTCCTTCCCTTGGAACCTGCATAATATGACATCATTTATATTAGGATCTGGTATTAGAGTTAGGTCTGATTGTACAATTTTCGCTAACCCTTGTCAGTCCCCCCTAACCCCACTTCGCCTCCAGCGGTTCTCTGCTTACACTCAGAAGATAAATAGCATCACATAACTCTCTGCCACATTGGACGGAATTGAAAAGAGAAAGCAAGTGTGTAGGGACGTCCACACCTGATTGGACAACAGCCATGGCCAATCTAAACGTGCACCACATATGCTTCACCCCGCCCCCTGTCCAAACTGCTTGAATGGCTAGTACAGGTTTAGGGGTGGTGGAGTTTGGGGGGTTGGTCAGATAAAGGATTAACTGAGGTAGGGTTAGCTAAAGAGGTGTGGATGTTAACCAGTGATGGCCCCTTTAACAGGAAAGTGTTCAGGGGGTCAAATTAAAGAACGTTTCAACCTTCAGATGGCTTTTATCTATTGGATTGTAGATGCCTTCATGCAAACTGTCCTAAATGTATCGTTTCTTTATCATCCTTCTGTGCTTTTCAGCCATGTGATTACACTTAGAGCAGAGTTGTTTTGGTCGCCCTGAGATGATTCCTGGATACAATGTATCCAGTGCAGCTGGGTCGTATCCCACGGCAACAACAAAAAACAATTCTGTCAGCTGTTTCTGCCCTGCTAAAACATGCCTGAAAAGCACATTTAGAAGGCTTCATGGCAAACATTGGTTTTCCTTGTACATATATGGTTAAAAAAATGGCTACTTACTGTAACCTTGCCATCATTAACGTCCCGATAGTCTGGGTTGATCTAGAACAGAGACAAAACAAGGTTATATCAAATTGCACATATACAAGAAGTATCATTTTGCACTGGAAAAACTCTGACAATTCCTTTAGAGAGAAATATCAATGACGCAGACGCTAAACAGAGATTTACCGGCAGTTCTCCATCAGTACAAGCGTTACCCCAGATCCGCTGCAAGACAAAGTGATCAGTAGGTCGCATATAATCGCAAAGGTTTAAGACAGAGGGGAGTGTGAATCTTTTTATTAAATACAACGTTACAGCGGGAAAATGCGTAAGGCTAGTGTCACACGAGCGCTCTCCTCTCCGTGTTTAAAGTGCTGCGTCTGATCGCTCCAAATTTAGATTGTCGATTTCTCGGAGTAAACCGGAGAGGATGTCGCATGAGCACTTTAATCACCCAAAGGCTTTTTTTAATTCAATGACAGCAATTTTTTGGACAAGCGTCTGAAACGCTCAATAAAGACACCCTCTATTTAAAGCGCGTTATTTTTCAGCAAACCCGGCCACACCCCGTTTTAAGCGCTTACTATAAGCTGTGAGGTTCAAAATCCCACAACGTTTCCCAATGCAATAAGAAGATTATAACAATTAGGCCTGGGCATCCCTAAAGCAGGAAAACTGCTCGTGTGACACCAGCCTTAAGATGAAATAAAAAAAAAAGTTTACAGTTTACGCCACTTATCTTTATAGCGACAAGACATATAATGTGCTAGTATGTTATAAACTGATGTACTTGTCCGGGCAGCGTAGATGAATGGGAAAAATACACATGTATATTATTTTCTTCTTTTACTGTATGTGATTTGCCGATAGCAGCCACCAGTTTAGCCAATCAAAACATTCTCTCCAGGATACCAGAGTCTTGCTCAGTATCCAGGACATAACGTGAGTGTCTTAGTGGTGACATAACTTCTGACCTGTTCAATGGTCCTCACTGACATAAATCTGATTTCTGCGCCTACAGCCTTTGGTTCAGGCACAGAATGAATTCCCACGTGCCCACCCTTATCTGACTGTACAGCGCCGCTTCCACCCATTGTGGCCTGGTTAGACCGGCGTTAGAACAGACGCCTGCTGTATAATGGGAGCTGATAAGAGACTAAGAAGCCCATAGAGAAAGGCACCGCAGACCGATCCAGCGGCTCACGGGGTGATTGCCATATTTGAGTCCAGCTTCCTTCCTAGCTGCTGGTGACAGCAGAGCTAACAGCCAACGGCCTCAGTGCAATCAGCGAGCCAGCCGGTAAACAGACCTAACAGAGGCCCCCGGGCAGATCAAGCTCTGTCAGTCTGCCAACCATTAACAGCCAGGTTATCCTTCTCCGTGCAATGCAAGAAAGATAAATAGTACATGAGAAAAAGTGCAGAAGCAAAATGTGATCAAAAAAAACATGGCACAAGGCAAAACTGGTCTTTAGCCGGGTAACGTCAGGTGGACATCCCAAGGAGCCAAGATAAAACTAGCCTATGTTTTGTGTGGCCGTAGTGCAGGAATAACTCTCCCGGTCTGCCCCATGCAGAGACTTCTGGGGGGGAGGGGGGCAAATCTGCCAAATAGCCATTAGTGTATGATATCATTTTGTAGAATGCACTAAATAAATGACAGCTAGAATCTGATTGGTTGCTATAGGTAACATCTCCACTTTTTCAAACCCGCAAGTTTAGTAAATAAACCCCCTAAGTGATCAGTCAGAGTCATAATCAAGGTAATTCCTCCCAAAGTCTAAAAAAAACCCTTCAAAGTTTCCATTACCGTCCACAGGGCAGGATATATACCCCACGTATTGCATGCATCATATAACACATGTCAGAGCGCCTATTGTACTTGTTGTTAGAGCAGGTTACACACAGATGGAGATGAAGCGGGAGAGTCAGAACAACCTCTAGGTCCGTACCCACTGTCAACGTGCTTTTACTAATGTTTAGTAATGTCAATAATAGCATGAAAACAAGTATGTGAATAGTACCCATAGGTGCCATTGACCCCATACTGGCTAACATTAGCTGCCTGTGCCAATCACCATAGGGTCAGTAGAGCGTAAGGGAATGTAAGGGAAGAAAAACAGAAAAATGGCAAAAGAGGTGGAGAGGGGGGAACACTATGAAACAGAAAACTAAGACAAGAAGCTTGTGCTCTTTATATTCATCGCTTTTGGTTACTTAATGCAAGAAATTAGTTTATTCTATATCCATAAATCTATCTGGATCAGGAGTCTGAATTCACGTAGGATCTCCGGGCAGCACATTTAAGAGTGTCATAAAAAGTCTTGGAGGGCAGTATCAGGTAGCCCAGATCCATGTCAGGGCTCTATAAATAATACTCCTAGTTAACAAGTCTGAGATTTACTAATATCTCTTTCAGCTTGAGAACCCTTCTCCTAACCCGAGTGTATACTGCCATCTAGTGGTCTACTTGTGCTAATCTTAAAGTGGAAGCAACAGCTGCGAGACCAACGTAAGACAAACACACGTGTTTCATCCCAACTACCCGGGTACTAAGGGAGAGACGAGGCTGCAGGAGGCCGTATTCTCATTTCAAATTTAAATAAACACATTTATCTATAGCAAAGTAGAAAGTAATGATATTTAACTGATAAAATCCCATTGCAAAATATTATTATTGATTTCCTTCTTGCCTGATTCTGAAACCCCGATCCCTGGATGTACGTTGGGACGTTTGGCCAAACCGTATTAGGGAATCAAGTAAGAGGGGCGTGTATGTGGGACTTCTCGTAACAGCTAAAATGTTATGTTTATCAAACCAACACTTAGGGGCAGATTTTCCAAAGCTTCCCAAAAAGGAAAAGTGGAGGTGTTGCCCATAGCAACCAGTCAGAGTCTAGCTATGATGTTCTAGAATGTACAAGATAAATGACAGTTACAATCTGACTGGTTGCTATGGGCAACACCTCCACTTTTGCCAACAATATAAATGTGATTGGATAGTAGAGTCACCCAATCAGGTGCTGTCTTCAGTACACGCCCCCCTACCAGACAGATTGGGATCACCACAATATTCTGCCTAACTTTAAGCCGGGGGCAGTTGTTAAAGAAATTCCTCTGCTCCTAACACTAAATCAGCCTCTCACTATGCATTTGGAGGATACATTTTAATCCGTAAATAAACTTTGTCGAAATGTCCCTTGTACAATAGTTATACTACAAATATGCAGGAAGAAAACACACCTAAGCCACATGCACTGTTACCTGCATTTCCTGAATTTACCACAACGCGGCTATAGGATACACTTTTAAACATAAATTTATCATTTTCTGTGAAGACCATTTCGCTACAATTCTCTTTAAAATTTCCCCTGAACCCACATACAGCAAAGTCCTCTAATACTGAGCTACACAAGACGATAGAAAATAGGACTGGGTCAAAATAAATCAAGAATAGAGACAAATGTCATTGCTGCAAACTGGCTGGGCTTAGAGCAGGCAACACAGCGCCATACACTGGTAAAGAGTAGTACTACACTGACCAGTAACAAGTTATTGCGTATGAATGAATCTGGTTTATTTAGGGGCAACGTGATATCATCCTTCTCTAATATTTACCATCCAAATCATTTGTGAGTTGGAGGTGTCCCCTATATGCTTTAAGGGTCCCCCTGTATAATTACTGTTGAAACCCTAAATAAAAAACATACATTTGAGCCATTAAGACTATGACATCACTGTGATGACAACATTGACACCAGCTGCTGTACCGATCTTCTACCACAGGGGGGCAGTGCTAGGATGCTAAGTAAGTAATGTTCCGATTAGTTTACTGTCATAGATTAAGTATTAGTTTTAGTTGTTGAGTCTAATTGAAGCTCAAGTGTAACGTAGTTGTGATGAAAGTGCAGAAACGCGTCAAGTAACTATCAACACTCAGTGCTGATGAGTAGATGAATATAGGGGCTATATCTTTGGTTACATATATTTATATACTATTACTTGTCTTTAATATGTGTCTCTGCCACTTACGCCCACCTGCGCCCTGACAAGGCGGGATGGGGGTTGCAAGGGGGCAGTTTAACGTCGCCAAAGTACAGAGAGGCGCGTTAGACCCGCGGAATCACACGTATATGCCTGAGCACAGACTCCATCCTACAACAACACTTGGCCGGCAGAACACGTAATGTCTATTTGCAGGAACATAGATCCTTTGTTCTACTGACCTTGCAGCCCGAGCAGGGTTCACCATTTTTGGCAAGAGTCTCTTTGTTTAATCCAGATATTATTAGAGCTGTCGGCAGTGGCTGAAAGTCCCACACACACCTCGGCTCCTTACCCGGCGTTGTCATTCACTACTTACTATGAGGAGACAACACAGACCGCACGGTAGGCGGTTTTGGGAATTCCTACTAATGCCAGATACAGTCACTGACGGTCATTTATACAAGTGCAAAACAAATAGGGCACAGAGGTTATCTGTGTGTACTGGTAGGTTAATTGGCTGCTAACAAAATTGACCCTAATCTGTCTGTGTGTGTCTGTCTGTCTGTGTGTGTGTCTCTGTCTGTCTGTCTCTGTCTGTCTGTGTGTGTCTCTCTGTGTGTGTCTGTCTGTCTGTGTGTGTGTCTCTGTCTGTCTGTCTCTGTCTGTCTGTGTGTGTGTCTCTGTCTGTCTGTGTCTGTCTCTCTGTGTGTGTCTCTCTGTGTGTGTCTGTCTCTGTCTGTCTGTGTGTGTGTCTCTGTCTGTCTGTCTCTGTCTGTCTGTGTGTGTGTCTCTGTCTGTCTGTGTCTGTCTCTCTGTGTGTGTCTCTCTGTGTGTGTCTGTCTCTGTCTGTCTGTGTGTGTGTCTCTGTCTGTCTGTGTCTGTCTCTCTGTGTGTGTCTGTGTCTGTCTGTCTGTGTCTGTCTGTCTGTGTCTCTGTGTCTGTCTGTCTGTGTCTCTGTGTGTCTGTCTGTCTGTGTCTCTGTGTCTGTCTGTCTGTCTGTGTCTGTCTGTCTGTGTCTCTGTGTCTGTCTGTCTGTGTCTCTGTGTGTGCCTGTCTGTCTGTGTCTGTCTGTGTCTGTCTGTCTGTCGGTGTCTGTCTGTCTGTGTCTCTGTGTGTGTCTGTCTGTCTGTGTGTGTCTGTCTGTCTGTGTGTGTCTGTTTTATGTAATTTAGACTGTAAGCTCCAATGGGGCAGGGACTGATGTGAGTGAGTTCTCTGTACAGCGCTGCGAAATTAGTGGCGCTATATAAATAAATGGTAATAATAATGATAATAAGTATAGGCATAAACTGTCCAAATAGCACATACATATATGGACACCTCTATCCTGATTTTTTACAACTGCCCCTACAACACACAGTGGTCTACGCAGCGTAGTAAAGTGCAGAAGAACACTAATCATCGCTCACTATTACCAGCAGATGTCTGGCTGTGGTGTGTGGCTCACTGCACCTTATTATAGTGATATTACTGGACAGGACGTCTAGGAAAATGTGACAACACAAACCTCCATACTTCACCCTCAACAGTTACTCATTGTGAAAGATCTGATAAGCCCCCAAACATTTTCGTATACATCTATAAACAGCAATCCTAGTCCTATATTACTAGACAACTTATCACTCTGGTCCGGCGGCCCTTCACGCGCAGACAACAGCGGTGCTTTAAGGAAAACTCCTGTTTGTAACGTGCATTTCATTTGAAACAACGGAAACGTCCGCTGTTCACAGATCATGTTGGCGTTTTTGCAATGTCCGGGACATATAAAAAAAAAAACCTACCTTTAAATTTAATGTCTAACAAAGTGCAACCTGATTAGAGACCCTAACCCTGCGACAGAGCAAATTCGTTCCAGAAACAAGCGGCTGTGGTCACAGAACTTTCATGCAGCTTTTTACAGGGAAAAAATGTTTCCTGCTTCCATCATTTCTGCAACGAATATTGTGGTTTAAGAGAACAGAAAGAAAGGATAAGTTACCCAACCACCAGACAGCTCGTTACCCCGGCCCTCCCCAACCCCAGCTACCGCTAGAAAGGCTTAACAGTAAACCAGCAGCGTTTCAGACCAAATCCCCATGCAAATGAAAACCAAACACAACGTGCTACATTAAGCAATGCTGCTTGGCCTGGATCCAGCTTAGTCATGGCTGAGGGAACGTGCCGAGACAACGCTGTGCAGTTTGGATGACATTGAAAAACTTTCCACACATCTACAGTAAGGTGAAAGGCATTGTGGGGAGTGTGCGGCATCAAACGTGTGGCGATCTGTCACTCACTAGGAGTCTCGTGTATGTGGCAGGCGAATGTACGGCACTCGCGATCACAGTGGTAACCAGCAGACCTTTTAAACATTACTAGGGTAATTGGTATTCTTTAGGATAATTAGTATATTACACTATATAGCACCAGCATAGTCTGCGGCGCTGTACAGGCAGAGAATTTCCTTTATTCACATCCGTCGCTTCCCCGGAGGAGCTGACAATCTAATGTCTCTAGCAGACAGACGAAGGGGGAGAAATGTAGTCAGAAGTCAATGAACTGACCGGTATGTATTTGGACTGTAGGAGGAAACGTGAACACGTGGAGATCATACAAAGGTCACGCAGACCACTCCGTGGTGGGAATCGAACCTGGGACTCCAGCCCAGGAAGGTGGCAATGTCAACCAATGCTCCACCATGCTGCCTGCAATACCTGGGATTATTCCCCCATTGCCCTCATCAGCGTCATGTACTGAGCGAACACAGAATACACAGATATGCGATATTTTCCACGCCACAATTAGAACTTAGAAAATGTTCAAATTAATGACTTGAGACTTTTCAGCATTACTGCGGAGTGAGCAAGGCATCGTGGGTAAACGTGACACACTTTTATACTTTGTAGGCTGACGTTACCAGACCCAACAGTGAGTGCCCGTGGTGCGCTCAGTAAACGACCCTGTGTAACCCCCCTCTTCCCTCACACGGCCTCGTTTGTGTCAGGATCGAACTCGCAGAGAACGTCCAGGTGTCTCACTCACCTCTGCAGCCAGGTAGTTCCCAGTAGCCAAGTGCTTAAATCGAAACAAGCTGTTCCACTGGCCGGCCCCTCCTCGGCAGGGATCGTGGTGCACGACCTGTAGAACGAAGGATAAAAGATCATGTTATAACAAAGAGACAGAGACAGAGAGAGACAGTACATCTATCTGACCTCCCTGTGCATAGTGTGGACATCTCTCTGCACTAACACTACTCCTGCATCTCGCAGATCTCAGCTCCCCAGACACACAGTTATTGATGCCATTTATGTCATCTGTGTACACGCACGCAACCTTCACTATCAGACAATCACTGATACCGCTTGTCGTTCCGTTCACGCCACTTCCACTGGGATGAATAGGAGTAGGGATCACCCAAGTTTAGACATACACGGAAAGGCAGGTCATGCGACATACGAATAGCGAGCGATAGGACAGAATTAAACATTTTTAACGGTTTTGTATCTGAATTGGTCTCTTCTTGGCTACAAGCGCCAACGCGTTACTCAAGCATGTGGTTATTGCTCCTATTCTGACCCAAATTCCCTCCCAGGTTACCGTCACATCGCTCAGCTCCGACACCCCTCCAAGCTTCCTGGAAAGTGTGTCTACACTAATCTCATACGCGTCCTCCCCTTACCCCACCTATCGGACCCTCTACAGTCAGGCTTTCATTCCCAACACTCCACAGAGACCGCACTGAAAGCACGGAGGCTTCCTCTTATCTTCACCCAAAATATTTTTCAGAAACAAGATTGACCAAGATTGATCATTGTCATCATCCAGATTTAAATTTCTTGTGTCTTCCTTCACCTTTCAAACCCCCATCTGTATTAAACATAACTCTGTCTGCACCATACAACTGAATACGTCTCAGACGGACCTCACCGCGCGTCCGACAGAACTTTACAAGATGAGGACGGAGCGATGAACCCAATCAGTACTAGCTAACGCAGCTGCTAATCAGCAAGTTGGCAATATATATATATATATATATATATATATATATATATATATATATATATATATATATATATATATATATATATTTATCAACCTAGTAAATTGTGGATTTTATAAATAGTTTGACTGGTAGAAGAAATGTTTTGTTTTCTCCAGAGCTGGGTTTGAACACCATAATTACCTCTATTTCCCATAGGGCCTTGGAGCTTGTGGCGGATGTGGCCGACTGGCGTAAGGTGGTCCGCAGGAATATGTGCTGCTTCTTCTCATACTCGTCGCAGGTCAGGAACTTTTCTTGTTCTGCGTGGAACAGTCTGACGACGTCACCCTGCGGGGGCGACAGACATAAATGTCCTCAAGAGGGGACAACGGTATGTAAACACATCAAAACGGCATCACCTACGGCATCAGCTACGGGTTATTTAAAAGCAGAACAGTTGTCATCTCTATAAAAACGTGAGTGCGGATTTCATAGCTTATAACTGCAACATTCTAGAACGTGTAAAGGACTCGGGAAGAGACACCAGAAGTCTGTGACCGCTCGGGCTGTAAATATGGAAATCCTCACTAAATGTTCAAAATCTTTTCATTTAACCATATGGAGTCTTTATCTCACTTACCCCTTTCAGGACATCGTCGCGATAATCACTGTACTTCATAAACAAGGCCACCTTCCAGCTGGTGTTACAATTAACAGCGTTCACCTGCAACAAACATGGCGGCCGCACATATTTATATCACGCTTTCCGTACAGAAGTGAATAACTGTTTTTGTGACCTCTCCCCCCAAGGCCCGGAATAAGTTACCTCTTTACAGCCGGGATTATCTAGCAGCTCTATATTACTGGCGTGAAGCGGCTGTCCGGCGTTAACCGGCATCAGCACCACCTTATCTCCCACCAAGACCTATAAATAAGAAAACGGAATGAGAGACGTCTTTTTAAAGAGCATTTTGGGGCAAATATGGTGCAAAACACAGAACGTGAAAAACAGAACTGCAGGAAGAACCAAGAATAATACTTGGATACAATATTGAATCCTAACATTAAAAAGTTCAAATATGAACCGCGAAGGTCAAAAAACATTGTTCAGTGTTACTCAGACATTCCGCTGCAGTTCTGTCATAAAGCACAGTATCATTTAACTTTAGGACAGTGACCTAAAGGTGAAGAAGCTGAGACTGCAGTGATTTGAGCTGCTGTGACATCACCGGCCCCGCCCCTGTGTATCAATTCAGTTCACACAGTGGTTTTGTCTAGGCGGTCGGCCACTATTTACCTGTCTAAATAAGGAAGCTGCTAACGTGGCAACTTGCTGCAGGGGAGTGACAGACAGCATGGTGGGCATATATAGTATAAACACGTCAGTAATTACATGTATATTAATTAGCTCAGTAATTCACAACCCATCAAATAATGGCTATAGGTGCTCTTTAATGCACCAGCGCATGCAGGAGAAATACATGCATTCTGCCCACAATACAGGCCAGGTTTATTTCAACACTTTTAGAATTAAGTTACATCTCTAAATCAGGTTGTGCATTTTACACCCCACCCCCCTCTTCCCCGCCTGCAGCACAAAGTGTTCTTTTCCTGGTGCAAACGCTCCTACCTGTAGGTCAGCCCCATTGTGTAGAGCTTTCCTTCCTGTGTAAAACAAAGGGGCACAAATATCTGAGATGTTACCTGTCTATCCTAACAAGGGTCCTGTTCCAAAGGAGTCTGAAACTGATACCTCACCTAAGTATGCAACATGATAGCTACAACTTTTGTTATAGGAACACTAATACAAATAACAAAAAAATGTTTAAAGAAAAGGGACGTGTGACTGAGAACCAGCCTGCGCCCTGTCGTAGTTCTGCCAGATTCTGCCAATGGAAACCTGTAACTTTCTTTTTACCAGTATTTATATTCCAAATAGTCCTGGATTAGTGAGACAATAGGTTTAGAACTAAGAACACTTCGGCAAAAAATGTATCTAAGCTTCTAAAAAGGAAAAGTGGAGGAGTTGCCCACAGCAACCAATCAGATTCTAGCTATCATGTTCTAGAATGCACTGGATAAATGTAGCTAGACTATGCTTGGTTGCTATGGGCAACATCTTCACTTTTCCTTTTTAGATAAATCTACCCCGCTATGTATCATGTAAATGTGGTTCCCAGAAGACCTACGTTGTCGCCTTCGCTCCTCAGCTTCCAGAAGGGCTGAATGTAGAACCAGGATCCCTCGTTCCCGGCCGCGTCCAGGGACACCCGCATGGCGTTCTTCTCCAACAGCGCCGGGAGCCGCTTGTTAACCGTGAGGTATTTGTTACTCTTAATGTGCAGTAACTGTGGACAGACAAGTCACAAATTGAAGTCGGACACCTCAGAACGGTCATTCAGATTTCATGTAACGTTTCTGAATCGTCTTCAATTAACAAATTTACAGTTCTGAGAGACATTGGATTTGGTAGCGCTGTCATTAGTTTATCCTGGGAGAAACTTTATTTCTAAACTTTCTATACTGTTATGTCAAATAGAATATGATTGTTGCTGTTTTATTATTATGATAAACTGTAATGCAAAAATAAAGTTCATGAAGTTCAAAGAGAACAATTCTTTCATCTCCCTTAAATAAAACGGATCTCCAGCAGATAGGACAACCCGTCCCAACTAACCCTGTGATACTGGAGATATTTTAAATTGCTGAAAATGTTAAGAAAAATTCCGCTGATCTCTAAACACCTGGGGGGTTATTTTATCAGATTTGTGATTAAATCAGATTCCTGGTCACTGACATAAGGTAACATTGTTATGTTACAAAGCCTGTTGCTGTATCTAACCCTTACCTGTATAACATTGCTGTATCTAACCCTTACCTGTATAACATTGCTGTATATAACCCTTACCTGTACAACATTGCTGTATCTAACCCTTACCTGTATAACATTGCTGTACTTAACCATTACCTGTATAAGATTGCTGTATTTAACCCTTACCTGTATAAGATTGCTGTATCTAACCCTTACCTGTATAACATAGCTGTATCTAACCCTTACCTGTACAACATTGCTGTATCTAACCCTTACCTGTATAACATTGCTGTACTTAACCATTACCTGTATAAGATTGCTGTATTTAACCCTTACCTGTATAAGATTGCTGTATCTAACCCTTACCTGTATAACATAGCTGTATCTAACCCTTACCTGTATAACATTGCTGTATTTAACCATTACCTGTATAAGATTGCTGTATTTAACCCTTACCTGTATAACATTGCTGTACTTAACCCTTAACTGTATAACATTGCTGCATTTAACCCTTACCTGTATAAGATTGCTGTATTTAACCCTTACCTGTATAAGATTGCTGTATCTAACCCTTACCTGTATAACATTGCTGTATTTAACCCTTACCTGTATGAGATTGCTGTATTTAACCCTTACCTGTATAACATTGCTGCATTTAACCCTTACCTGTATGAGATTACTGTTTTTAACCCTTACCTGTATAACATTGCTGCATTTAACCCTTACCTGTATAACATTGCTGTATTTAACCCTTACCTGTATAACATTGCTGTATCTAACCCTTACCTGTATAACATTGCTGTATCTAACCCTTACCTGTATAACATTGCTGTACTTAACCCTTACCTGTATAACATTGCTGTACTTAACCCTTACCTGTATAACATTGCTGTATCTAACCCTTACCTGTATAACATTGCTGCATTTAACCCTTACCTGTATAATATTACAGTATTTAACCCTTACCTGTATAACATTGTTGTATTTAACCCTTACCTGTATTACATTGCTGTATCTAACCCTTACCTGTATAACATTGCTGTATTTAACCCTTACCTGTATAACATTGCTGTTTCTAACCCTTACCTGTATAATATTACAATATTTAACCCTTACCTGTATAATATTACAGTATTTAACCCGTACCTGTATAACATTGCTGCATTTAACCCTTACCTGTATAAGATTGCTGTATCTAACCCTTACCTGTATAAGATTGCTGTATTTAACCCTTACCTGTATAACATTGCTGTTTCTAACCCTTACCTGTATAATATTACAATATTTAACCCTTACCTGTATAATATTACAGTATTTAACCCTTACCTGTATAACATTGCTGTATCTAACCCTTACCTGTATAACATTGCTGTATTTAACCCTTACCTGTATAACATTGCTGCATTTAACCCTTACCTGTATAACATTGCTGCATTTAACCCTTACCTGTATAAGATTGCTGTATTTAACCCTTACCTGTATAAGATTGCTGTATTTAACCCTTACCTGTATAAGATTGCTGTATTTAACCCTTACCTGTATAAGATTGCTGTATTTAACCCTTACCTGTATAAGATTGCTGTATTTAACCCTTACCTGTATAAGATTGCTGTATTTAACCCTTACCTGTATAACATTGCTGTATTTAACCCTTACCTGTATAACATTGCTGTTTCTAACCCTTACCTGTATAACATTACAATATTTAACCCTTACCTGTATAACATTGCTGTATCTAACCCTTACCTGTATAACATTGCTGTATTTAACCCTTACCTGTATAACATTGCTGTATTTAACCCTTACATGTATAACATTGCTGCATTTAACCCTTACCTGTATAACATTGCTGTATCTAACCCTTACCTGTATAACATTGCTGTATCTAACCCTTACCTGTATAACATTGCTGCATTTAACCCTTACCTGTATAATATTACAGTATTTAACCCTTACCTGTATAACATTGCTGTATTTAACCCTTACCTGTATAACATTGCTGCATTTAACCCTTACCTGTATAACATTGCTGCATTTAACCCTTACCTGTATAACATTGCTGTATTTAACCCTTACCTGTATAATATTACAGTATTTAACCCTTACCTGTATAACATTGCTGTATATAACCCTTACCTGTATAACATTGCTGTATATAACCCTTACCTGTATAACATTGCTGTATTTAACCCTTACCTCTATAACATTGCTGTATCCAACCCTTACCTGTATAATATTGCTGTATTTAACCCTTACCTGTATAATATTACAGTATTTAACCCTTACCTGTATAACATTGCTGTATTTTACAATTTCTCCCAGCAACTTTCTGTTCTCCGATTCGTTTTGTTTCTGCTCCAGCTCAGCGGCATGCTGCAAGAACACAACATTATTAGTACACAGAAAATGCTCTCTAACAGTGTGTAACTTTGATAAAGAGGAATAGGTATAGGGAGGTGAAGATAAAATATTGAAAGAAGACAGAATTGCAGAGTAAAGATCCTGTAATTCTAGAACAACATTTTTCACTACAGTTATTCTTTACTTCCCTTCCATAAATGTCCTGGACCATTTATCAAACTCTGAGTGTGGGCAGATTGACGGGTAATGACAGCGGAGATCTATCCTCTGTGCTTGATTCCTATTGGCTGCACATTTGACAACACTGAAGTGCAAGTATGATATTATTATATTGTCTTATAAATTCAAATGAACATATAAGTAGAGGTAAAGTGACTGATTTTAATGGTAATTGGTTTATTTTCCTACTTTCAACCTCAACCTAAGCTAACAAACACCGTTCACTACATCCAATGTCCTGAGAGCAGCAAATTAATAATGGAAAAAGTTACAAACTTTATTAAAATGTACAATTATCAGTTAGAAAAAAACCGTGGGTTCATCCATAGTGCCCGGGACAGTAAAAACCTTTATTATTTCTATACATTCCTCAAAGCATACACCTAAGATGACCACGCTCAATCCTGCCTCTTGGGCCAAAAGCTGACACTCGGTTGCTCAGCGCAGATGCCAAGTGCCCAGATCTCTTCTTGTGGATATCCTATTGGACTGGGCAGTCACACCAAAATGTGTGGTGTATGCAGCACTGGATTTTGATGGAAAAATATATCACAGCATGCAATTCTCAGGCATGAGGAACTCCGTTAATATACTGTTATTAATACCATCTTGTTCCTTTCTATACTCAGAGGTAAAGATATAATAACTCTCCTTTCTCATTGTCACTTTGTCCAAACCTTCATTTTAATTTTAGGGGCCCAACATGTTCAAGACCTGTCTGTTTATTATTTACATACATAAATATTTTTGGGGTGTCCCAATGTACAATACAGAGCCCGGTTCCTGGTGGCCCAGTGTACAATACAGAGCCCAGTTCCTGCTAGCCCAGTGTACAATACAGAGCCTGGTTCCTGTTGGTCCAGTGTACAATACAGAGCCCAGTTCCGATGGCCCAGTGTACCAGACAGAGCCTGGTTCCTCTTGGCCCAGTGTACAATACAGAGCCCAGTTCCTGGTGGCCCAGTGTACAATACAGAGCCCAGTTCCTGCTAGCCCAGTGTACAATACAGAGCCTGGTTCCTCTTGGCCCAGTGTACAATACAGAGCCCAGTTCCGATGGCCCAGTGTACCAGACAGAGCCCAGTTCCGATGGCCCAGTGTACCAGACAGAGCCCGGTGCCTGGTGGTCCAGTGTATAATACAGAGTCCAGTTCCTTATGGCTCAGTGAACCCTATAGAGACCCATTTTTTTTTATGGCCCTGTGTTTTAACCTGTATGGGATTCTTGAACACTTTTTTATATACCTTAGCTGAAGTTACCTGTCTTTAAACCTCTCCTGCCTGAGGACAGGGTGGTTCTCTCACAGATTTCTGATAAAAACCAGCATCGCCCCACCCAATTTTTACTTCCAATAACACTGGGTGTGACACACAATCCTGCAGACTATGTACACTACAAGGTATTACAGCTTGGAGACGCACACAGCACTGCGGCCCTACTGCTATTAATACAAGCTCTATAACACTAATCACGTCACAGACATTTCAAGATCACATTATAGGTCATTATAGGTCATTGACAAACAAACACCGGCTTCTTATTTTATCAACCATATACATATTCCTGTTCATTGGTGCCTGTTTTACATGTAAGTGCATGTGCATTAACTTGCACCAACTGTGAGAGAGCAAAGTTGTACACTTTCCAATGGCCAGTGATGGCAGGTTCCAGGCATTCCCAGCTGATTTCAGGCCAGCCGCAGATGAAAGCAAAAGCAAGAAGGACATTTTGTGATGCAGGATTAAAATTCAAGGCTTCAACACATTTGATATTTTGAGATGTCCATTTGCTTTAAAGGTTTCATAAAATGCATTGTGTTACACAGTGCTGTGGATGCCCTGGGATGAAGGGTGGGCTGAGGATCCTTCCCACCAGGGCTGCGGCTAGTAAGTAGGAATCCATTCCTCAGGTACTTGGTCTCACAGGTAAAATCCATGTGTACGACAATTTTATGCTGCCAGTTAGGTCTATTTACAGTGTATTGTTTGGATAGAGGATTTTATTTTCAGTTGAATCTCACATGCTCCCGACAAGTCATCTTTTACCCTGAAGGACTGTGTAACGAGATCACAAGATAAAACGTTACCCAGACAAAAAGTAAGAAGTAAATAACCTCCCGGTGTGGTCAGGATCATGTATACAAATAGTGGTCCGCAATGGTTGCCTATAATTATGGTTAGCATGGCTGCAAGAAGAGACTAAGGCGACTTTGAAAGTTTGGCAGGAGCTTCAGTCACCAAGACGGTTCAACTTGATAATGCTTCATGAGCAACGGTATCTAAGATGATGTCAGCATGGATCTCCAAGGGAAAATCGTCATCAACAAAGGGGAAACTGCAGGTTGAAGTGTAAATTCCAGGAGCCACAAGTTTTAACCTGTGGCAACTTTAGTTTGATTAGAACTCCACATAGGGGGATATTATAGTTGGGATACAGAGCATAAACCGCTCACCGTCAATGGTAATGCACATTTGCAAAGAGCACAGACAATAGACTACCGAGAGGTGGAGTCCATTCATGGTCAGATGAGTCATTTTTCACCATGTTCTCGACAAAGTGGACCCGTGGACGCATGACATCAGCCTAAAGTACACTACAGCCCTGAGTGCTTGTTTCCAACAGTATGGAGTTCTGGTGGCTCTTTAATGCTGCGGGGAGTATTTTCCAGGCATGGTTTGGGGTCTTGATCATTTTATGACTCGTTTTGTAGCATGTGTTGCCTGATGGGTTATAATGTTCCCGTCTACAGAGCGCGTGTGGTCGGCCCATGGTTGTATGAGTAATGACACTTAAGTTATTGCCACCAAAATCACCAACTGAGTGACTCTTGTGGATGAACGGTCCGGTATGCCTCCTGCACAATCCCATACATTGGTAGACTCAATGCCACGGCATAAAGCAAAGAAAATGCAGCCTATCGATTCCATAGGAACCAGAGACATCACAACGTGAATCAGTGATGTCCCTAGCGAATCAATAAGCTGAATGTTCATTACGCCCACAAAAATGGCTTCTTCCGGTGTATGCAGATGACAAGTCTTCTTTAAGTGTAAATATCCAGTAACCTTTTAGCAACCAGCCAGACATTTGTTTCCATTGGCTAACTTGCGCTAGACTGTTTAAAGCTATGCTCCGTTTGGTCTCTAGGGTTAGCGCCACATGTGCACCTATGTTAGTAATATACCCCCCAAGTACTCTAGTGGACCCATACCTCCGGTGTCATCATGAAAAAATGCTCACATACTTGGCATTACAGGAGAACCACCATGGCTGATATTTCATTCTACTTCTGCCAATTAAACAATACGACAGCTCTCCCTCAAAGGCTCCGAGGTTCTACATTATAAATTGATCAGATCTGCACAAATCCTGAAGTTTCCGTTCCAAATTTCTCCAGGTGTGCGGGTGATGCACCAAACAAAAGGTCAGCTGCACATCCAGGTCGAACTATGACACCAGACTTGTACCGATGAGGATACAACGTTTCTGCTACGCTGTATCAGATGGGATATTGAGCCGGGAAAGACGAGCGCACACACAAGACAAGGTAACTAACTGAACTGACCAATCGCAATTACTTGCACTGGTGGGTGGCACTTAATGGTATTTATAGGAATTGGAGGTAGAGCACTCACCTGGAGTTTCTTGAGAAGTGCGGCCTCTGTGTTGTTCCCTTGTTTTGCCTGTTTTGCTTTCCAGAACTGCTTCTGAGCGGAATATCTGTTCATAGGACAGACCTTAAATAAGCAATCTGAAAACAAGACACAAAAATAGATTAACGCAACAAATAAGCCAACAAAAAGTGCACAACAGAGAAAGCTGTGGTATTGCTTAAAGTATAAAAGGTAAAATAGAAATGATATGCTTGAAACTGCATGTACCTTTTATTTCTCAAGATTTCAAAAACAAATCTTCTCTGCCTCATCCTTATAACAGAGAAACTGGTGTCAGCAGTGGGATAGCCTGAACCGTTTTCAATGGATATATTTAAGGATGACCCATTGTTTGGGTTATGCCAGAACCTGCCTCAACGCTTGCTTGAATCCACTCTTCCAATAATATCACACACGCTGTCGCACCTCTTACCCAATATATTGTAACACACAAGAATAACATTGAAGGAGATAAATTGCTCTATAGTTTATGATAAGCTCTGTTTTCTTAACGCTAAGTAAAGTGCTGCAACAAGAATATTATTACACAGTCACCTTTTAATATGTAATGTTACTAGTTCCTAGTGAGTTGAAAGGCTGCGTTCACAGTATCTCCAAAATGGGCAACACCTCATTCATATAATGTATAGTACAGACTTTCAATGGTTCACGCAGTATAGGTTCCACTTTCTTTTATTTTTTAAAGTGCAATATAATATACAATAAATACATTACACATATGATTGAACCTCTCACTTGGTGATACATCAAAGTCATATGAAAATACAAACAAATATATATATATATATATATATATATATATATATATATAAAAAAGCATAGCGGCGTGTGTTAGTGTGGAAAAAACTACCGGGTGACAGAGTGCTCAAGCTGCAGCGCCACCTGCTGGGCGGCGTTATATACTACACTGACCTACTAAATTCTTAGCATTGTCTAATATATGAAAGCCTAGCGCCGTGTGTTAGTGTGTGTGTGTGTGTGTGGAAAAACTATTTTCTCAGAAAGGGCTCATCCAATTGACCTGAAATTTGGTATACTGACATTATTTGACAAAAAAATTATAATAGTGAAGTCAGTTAACTTCCATCATCCCCCCTTCCCCCCCGTGGGAGGGGTAGTAAAGGCTAAATTTACGAGTTGAGGGGTCAAACTCATTTTCGTGAGGTAATTTTACCTCATGAACACACATGCTGTGTTAGTGTGTGTGTGTAAAAAACTACCGGGTGACAGAGTGCTCAAGCTGCAGCGCCACCTGCTGGGCGGAGTTATATACTACACTGACCTACTAAATTCTTAGCATTATCTAATATATAAAAGCCTAGCGGCGTGTGTGTGTGGCGATGAAGATGACAAGAACCTTTTTAACACCTTAAGTAGCTTGATTTGACTAGAATGCATGAGTATCATGCTCGGGTTAACTTGTATATATATATATATATATATATATATATATATACACAAATATATAGTTTTACATATTTATTTTGCCTCAGGATATAAAACACCTTCTCTTAGATATTTAGAACATCACTAAGCTCAGTAATTTAATTTTATGACATTTTTAATAGTTTTACAGCGTATATGGAAATATTTTGATCATTTGCATAGTGACGCGTGAAATTGTTGCACTTATTCTGAAAACCGCACGGACATATTTATCCCAAACTGAAAGAGGCAGCACTGGGACTTATCACACCGACAAAACTACACATATATCACAAATATATCACAAATTTCAGTTTTTCTAACGTTTACTCCTTTATTTCCTAGAAAAATCCCAGATCATAACCAGTTTTCTGGTAGACCGACCAGACCTAAACTACTAACCTGATGTGTCAACTTTATTTCCTATAACGCAGGATATTATGTTATTTACTGTCCACCCAGAGCACAGACTGTATGTAATCAGCATTTCCAGATGCTCTATTCCCAGAAGATTACATCAAAGGGATCTGGGCCCCTGTTCTACGTTACTTACACTTCATTAGATGTGACATAGTGCGTTCTACATTTAAATTAGAACAATATTGACTTACGTGGGGATACAACAAACGTCGGATATCTCTACCTCAAACACATTTCCTTTTACTTTAAATGATTTCCAGAAAATTAATGCAGCATATTTTTTTAGATACAGCGAACCACTTTAGACTTAATTGGTAGCAGCAAGATGGGGCTTCATTCTCTAGGAAACCCACAGTTACCTTCATACAGCCCCGGGAGTATATGCAACTTTGAACACACACAGGAAAGCTATTGCAGGGTTTTTTTCTGCACATTTTTTCCCCTCTGCTTTTTCTGGGATTTGTATCCCAGAATCCGTTTAAGTCTCTGGATCCAGCCCTACAAAGCAGCCAAAAAACGCTAGAAAAATGATGCATTGATATCTGTCTTTTTAGGAGTAACACAAAAATATTGCTGATGCGACCTCCACCAATCATAGCCCCCACATTGTTCAGTGCTCAGACCAATATAGCGCTCACAGCACTATTTAAATGTTAGCATAGCATACTTGCATACAATCAGGTTCCCTTGGTGCTGAGACGCAGGCTTAAAAGTTTTGATCAAAATATGAACCAATACCTAATTTTGCTAGATACACACAGGTATGCAGTGTCATGGATAAGTGCCGACATAAATTGCCTTTTTGTTTTGTACACGTATAGGGCATTTATATTGCTATGCAGCTTGTACCATGTACAACATGAGATTAACCGAACACAGTCTTATTTCTGCTCTTGTTTTATTTAGCAGCTGCCTATCAGGCCTATATAAGGCCTTCTGAGCTCACAAGCCAACCCTTACTAGATGTAAGCCCCTATACCTGGGAGGAGAGTGCGTCTGATTTTAATGGTGTTTTGAAGCATATAGGTCAGTGTAGAACCTACATACAATGAGGTACCCTAGACGCTGGGATGAAGGCTTAAATGTTTTGATCAACATATGCACCAATACCCCATGTTTTCATTTTGCTAGATACACATACATATGCAGTGTTGAGGAGAAGCGATGACAACAACTGTATTTCCATTTATATTTATTAATTTCGCCAAAGATTAAAGAGAGAACATCAGGGGTGGATTAATACGGTCTTTAAAATTTTATTACAAATGTACCAAGTTTCCACTCAATCTGTGCCATTGCAGTGACCCACAATTCTGGTTCCCATAATTGTCTTGCGGTTTCTATTGTGCTTGGATTTGCACATTCTGGATTGTGAATTTGCGGATACTCTGATTGGCTACAGGCTGGTTCTAGCTCCACCTACTTTAAAGTTAATTGCTTACTGATATTAATAGGAGGGATGGAAACAAGAACGAATAAGACTTAAAAGTAATAATTGTTCTCAAATAGTTGTTATTTTCACCTTTTGTCTTTAGCAAAATATATTCTATAAATCATATATTTACATTAACTATTATAATAATAAGGCGTTTCGATGCATCGTTTAGGGATAGTAGAATGAAAATGGCATATTGTCTGCACTGAAAAAAACGTGATGTAAGCGGTAAATACTGAATGAGAATAATGGCAAATTTAGCTCAGCAATAATATAAACTCACCAAGGATAGTTATGCCGTAGAGTTTAGTTTGCTGCAGTGAATGTATTGAGAGGACTGTATAAATATAAAAATAATTATATAAAGACAGTCCTTTCTGCTACATAAAAATCACATTCTAATTAGACACAAAATAGTGTTTAGCTAAGAATATTACAGTCAGGTCTCGTACACGCAGGCACTGAAATCGGGTCCAATGAACATATTAAAAGTCTATTAACCACAGTTTGTTCAAAAAGTAATGAGAGTGAATAAACCGGTATAGGCTCCACTTTGCTTGGAGCGATAACGCTCGATAGTTAATACTTAATACGCGGCAGGAGAGAGCTCAGCTAATTGCTGTAACGTAGTACAAGGTTTCATCCACGCTTTTAACAGGCGTTGTATCTCACCGGCCGTGTGCCCTAAGACATTACTCAGCGGGCACGATACCCTTAAGCATGCAGTATATTTTTAAACAACCGATTAATAAAATTTCTGTTCTTTTACTTTCTAACAATGTAGTGACAAAAGTTCCACTCGTCATTTTAGGAATCTGTTACAGCAAACTGGCAGCAATACCCGCTGGTAATTCTGTGACATTGAGATCTGTGCTAATATTTTCGTTAATAATAATTATGAAGGGTATAAAAGCCATCACCTGTCAATGAGATGTGCAATATTTATTAATACTTTAGTGACATCAGCTAATCTATAAAGAACAACCGAGGTCACAGGTGTCCATAACAGGTGACAAAACTCACAAAAAAATGTAACTGGTTCTTCAAGACTGTAATTGGTCTTTTCAAATTAATCTAAAGCCTATAAAGGATTTTTGTTGCCACAATTGTGGCCGCGAATTTGCCCTATTACTGGGTTATTTTGAACTAAACAACAGATGTAGCTCGAAGCAGGGTATAGAAATGCAGCCACAATAAGATACGGCATACATGCCAACTCTCCCTGAATGTCAGGGAGACTCCCTGAAATAGGGGTGATCTCCCTCACTCCCTGAAGAGTCTGGCATTCTCCCTGATGCTGAGCCAGTACAAGACGTGGTTGGCTTCGCCATCTGTGGCATGATGACACAGTTCACAAATTGTGTCCTATGTCCATGTATTGATGCCTATGGAGGTGGCCATTTTCATGGAGACCAAGATTTAATCAAAGACCGACAGGTAAGACAACATGACTTCAGTAATGGAGACAGAAATGTAAAAGACACTTCAGTTTCTAGAGATTCATTAGCTGCTTTTCTTTAACGCATAGTTGCCTACTCTCCCGGAATGTCCGGGAAACTCCTGCATATCTGGGAGACCTCCCGGGCTCCCGGGAGAGCAGGGCAACCTCCTGGCTCTCGCCCCCGCCATAGATAAGTGGCGGGGGGGGGCTTAATGTAGCAAATATCGCGTCATCTTAGCCCCGCCCCTGCTGTAATTGGCCAAAATTGTGACAATTGTTTAGGGGGCGGGGTAAAAGATAATGCCCCCGAACGCCCACCTCCCCCGGGATCTCCCTGAAGCCAACGAGGAAAAGTTGGCAACTATGAGATACGGTTAAAGTGCATCAATATGCAGACGCACGAGCAGTAAAAGGAACGGAACTTTACATCCGCACCTAAATGAGGCCCTTTCGGGCCACCTGTAATCTACGCATAATGGAGGCTGCCGGTCTGTAAGCTGATCCAATCTTTAGTCATAAAATAGAGCACCCCCTGATACACTTAAATCAACCCAAACCACATATAGATCCACTAAACAGGCCCATTTTATGCCAGACCATACTGCCTTTTCAGCGATATACGCCGTTTCGGGCGTCAAGAATCAGGACTGCTGACAGGTGTCTTATGAATATTGGTTCAGTCATTGGTTCAGATTTAAGTGTATCAGGGTGTGGTCTATTTTAGTCAACAAAATGGCTGCTTGCGTTGTGAGCACCTGACGGGTAGAATTGAAGTACCAAAAATCTTATTGTCCTCATTACAATATATTTCTACAGAAGGAGATTGATACACATATAGTTTAAATCAGCTGTTTGGATATATACCACAGGCATCCATTTCATATTTATTTAAATTCAGGTGTTGCAAAGGTGAGAAGTGGGTCAGTGCCACCTGCAGCATTTCTCAGGAAACGGAAACCCTGTTTTCATCCGTTTCCATATGTTAATTTTGTTTCCCAAAGGTTAAACTTCTAGGTGGGACTCTAACACAAAGACATTATGTTCCAGCATAAATCTTTTATTTATTAAGCCCCTCTGACCCTTTGAGCGGTCTATGCTTAGGGGTACCCTGGATTTGTCCTTTTTTCACATCACAAATTAGGTGTCTGGGTTCGATGTCCCCGGGGTCCAGGCTGGAAAGATAATTTTTCGTCACCTCCACCTGCACAAATTTCCCCTCTAGTGATCGGTCAGTGGAAGCAGCCTCCACTGTTACCCAATCACAAGCTCCTTGATACTGGTTACTATGACAGCAGCCACTGAGCGATCACTAAGCAGTGTACAACTGGGCACAACGGGGGAGCAATGTACTCCAGCGGAACAAGAGGGGAGCAGTGTACTCCAGCGGAACAAGAGGGGAGCAGTGTACTCCAGCGGAACAAGAGGGGAGCAGTGTACTCCAGCGGAACAAGAGGGGAGCAGTGTACTCCAGCGGAACAAGAGGGGAGCAGTGTACTCCAGCGGAACAAGAGGGGAGCAGTGTACTCCAGCGGAACAAGAGGGGAGCAGTGTACTCCAGGGGAACAAGAGGGGAGCAGTGTACTCCAGGGGAACAAGAGGGGAGCAGTGTACTCCAGGGGAACAAGAGGGAAGCAGTGTACTCCAGCGGAACAAGAGGGGAGCAGTGTACTCCAGCGGAACAAGAGGGGAGCAGTGTACTCCAGCGGAACAAGAGGGGAGCAGTGTACTCCAGCGGAACAAGAGGGGAGCAGTGTACTCCAGCGGAACAAGAGGGGAGCAGTGTACTCCAGCGGAACAAGAGGGGAGCAGTGTACTCCAGCGGAACAAGAGGGGAGCAGTGTACTCCAGCGGAACAAGAGGGGAGCAGTGTTCCAGGGGGGGTACAAAAGGGAAGCAGTTTGCAGACTGAAGAATAGACTGTGCCAGAGGTTGTATAGTACCAGAGCGGCTCTCCCCCCGCCGCTGACTCCTTGTTTTCATACAATTTAGTTTGTTTCCTCAGGAAGAGATTCAGGATAACATTAAATTATATCTTAGAGAATGGGAACAGGCATTTCCTCTTTAACATAGAAAAACAGAATTTAAAGCAGAATTTAAATGGAAGTTAGGATTAAAGGACCATTAAACCCCTAAATAATTGTAAACTACAGATATAATCTATGAAGTCAAAACACATTGTTGTGCGATAAACTGACATTCCACCACTGAAGATCTGTCATAGACCGCTAAAGATCCTCAGACATCTCTAAGGTCATGACCTAATAGGATCTGAAGCAATTTGAGGTGCTGTGACTTCAGCAGCCCCGCCCCTGTGTATGAATCCACCAATCCACGCAATGCAGTTCTCTAAATCAAGACTACAAGTCTGTCAGTTACTCTCTGTCTATCCCATTAAGAGAAACACCTCCAACCAAACATATTACCTGCTACAGAGATTGACAAAGAGAATGGTGGACATATCTAGTTAACTATAACCACTCCAACTATTTTAGGTACATTATTATCTTTTAACATATATTAATGTCATATAATGGTTGTAATAATATTGATATATATTAAAAAAAATTAACTTTGAAGTTGGTGCAGGAGACTGATAAACAACCTTTATGCAAGTGAAAACTAACACACTGTAAATAGTATGTCTCTCAACTGATTATAATATAAGCGCTTAATAACTTAATGCTAAAATAAACGATTAACTTCAATAGACTAACAGTCTTATCTTCAAAGGCTTTTGATAAAGATTATTGCTAATGAAAATATTAAACTGCACATCCACCTTTCAGATTTGTTTGCTTTTTTCAAACTTTTTACAGTTTCTCTTTTTTAAAGGTCCCCCACATATCATAACACCAGTGGCCCCAGTATGAATATGGGATGAAAGAGCCTTAATCAGCAGTGTTGTAAAGATGGTGTCTGACACTGTAATTTTGCAGGGTGGGAATGAAACCGCCTTTTGCAAAACTACAAAAAAATTATAGAAAATTATAACATATTTCAGTGGCAAAGGTACCCATTTACTATGGGTAAGTGTCTGGCTAAGTGGGGGAGGCACGCCTGCGCTTGGTGAGTGGAGAGCGCAGATTTTGGCGTTTCCGGTTTTTTAACCCTTGCAAAACCAGCTAATTGTTACCTCGGAGGTGCAGACAATGGGAAGCTGGCCTATCATTTCTGCAGAGCACCGTATGGGTGTGCAAATGGTCACCCAGGGGGCCAAACTGCGATATGGGTGTGTCTATGATAGGCGGGATGGGCGCTGGTGCAAATAACTAAATGAGTTGCTTTTTTCTTAGCTAATGGGATCATTGGGAAGCTCTTTATGTAACGTAGGACAGGTGCTATGAAGTTTGTGCGCACAAGAGCCAAAAACATTTTGGAATTTGGTGCTGGTGAAGGCAAATTCCTCTCAGCGCTCATTTTCAGTGGGACACCTCTAAGACGGTCTACTTGCAGATTACCAGGTGAAAAACAGATCAACCAAATGCAAGATGGAAGTATACATTTGAAAGCAAACCTCATCTCCCCTTGACGTCCATTTTGGACAACCCCCGTGTTACACCCCTTGTAGAAGCACTGCATGCTGCTCCATTCAGTTATTATGATCACCATTTATTTATATAGCGACACTAATTCCGCAGCACTGTACAGAGAACTCACTCACATCAGTCCCTGCCCCATTGGAGCTTATAGTCTAAATTCCCTAATATACCCACAGAGACAGACTAGGGTCAATTTGTTAGCAGCCAATTAACCTACCAGTATGTTGTTTTTGGAGTGTGGGAGGAAACCGGAGCACCCGGAGGAAACCCACGCAAACACGGGGAGAACATACAAACTCCTCACGGATAAGGCCATGGTTGGGAATTGAACTCATGACCCCAGTGCTGTAAGGCAGAAGTGCTAACCACTGAGCCACCGTGCTGCCCATGTTGGACTGCACCATCCTGCAGAGTGAGGTGCAGCAGCCTTTAGTGCCACAAAACATTTCCGCTGTATGTTTCATTGGCTGAAAATGAATATTTCTCTTCTCCTCCAGTCCCCAAGTTGAAAAAAAACACTATTTCCTTCATAAATCTTCTATTTGCTGCCAAACAAAAGGAAGGACTAAGATTGTACCCCCCAACCAGATACATTCAGCGCCCAGAGGGGTATGCACAGCTGCCCAAAATGAGAAGGGAGAGCTAAGTGTGTGTGTGTTCCAATATGTACTCTCTTTAAACAATATTTCTTGTGATTTATGCATTGTGGACATTTCTTTGTCTACGCTCTCCGCGTCCATCATGTTGGGGTGACAGGTATTAGACAGTTATTAGCCACAACGGTCAGAACTAATTGTTGACACTGTATTTCAGAGAAAAGTACAGTCTAAACAAACCGCGGAGGCCTTCCTGGTAGCTATTTGCCTGGATTTAAAAACGAAACAAGGACAATAAAGAAAACACACAAAGGATTAAGATTCCTAAGGTGTACATGGAGAAATACTTTCATATTGCTCAGTAACTCGCTCCGCTACATTGTGCAGATCGTCGCCAGGTCATAGCTGGTGAAGCTTGTTAAAAGTTTTGTATACGTAAAAACTCATTAAATAAGAAGATGCATTGTGCTGCATGAAGTGCATAGACTGGAATAAGGAGAAAGTAAAAATTCCTATTTAAAACATTCCATCATAATAACAATGTTAAATTTGCTGCTAAAATTATAAACTTTACAGGGTCCACATTAACCCCTGGATGTCTCTCTGAACATCAGAATGTTACGGCACAGGAGGGTAAAGGGATTTCATTGCAATTAATCAACTTCTGCTGTGACCAGATTCATAAAACCAACACATGATTCACAGTAGGCAAAGCCGCATAGTAGAGCTGCCAGTGTCGTCTCCCACCACAGTATAGCTGCCAGTGCCTTCTCCCACCACAGTATAGCTGCCAGTGCCTTCTCCCACCACAGCATAGCTGCCAGTGCCTTCTCCCACCACAGCATAGCTGCCAGTGCCTTCTCCCACCACAGTATAGCTGCCAGTGCCTTCTCCTACCACAGCATAGCTGCCAGTGCCTTCTCCCACCACAGTATAGCTGCCAGTGCCTTCTCCCACCACAGTATAGCTGCCAGTGCCTTCTCCTACCACAGCATAGCTGTCAGTGCCTTCTCCCACCACAGCATAGCTGCCAGTGCCTTCTCCTACCACAGCATAGCTGCCAGTGCCTTCTCCCACCACAGCATAGCTGCCAGTGCCTTCTCCCACCACAGCATAGCTGCCAGTGCCTTCTCCCACCACAGTATAGCTGCCAGTGCCTTCTCCCACCACAGTATAGCTGCCAGAGCCTTCTCCCACCACAGTATAGCTGCCAGTGCCTTCTCCCACCACAGTATAGCTGCCAGTGCCTTCTCCCACCACAGTATAGCTGCCAGTGCCTTCTCCTACCACAGTATAGCTGCCAGTGCCTTCTCCCACCACAGTATAGCTGCCAGTGCCTTCTCCTACCACAGCATAGCTGTCAGTGCCTTCTCCTACCACAGTATAGCTGTCAGTGCCTTCTCCTACCACAGTATAGCTGCCAGTGCCTTCTCCTACCACAGTATAGCTGCCAGTGCCTTCTCCCACCACAGCATAGCTGCCAGTGCCTTCTCCCACCACAGTATAGCTGCCAGTGCCTTCTCCCACCACAGCATAGCTGCCAGTGCCTTCTCCCACCACAGTATAGCTGCCAGTGCCTTCTACCACCACAGCATAGCTGCCAGTGCCTTCTACCACCACAGCATAGCTGCCAGTGCCTTCTCCTACCACAGTATAGCTGCCAGTGCCTTCTCCTACCACAGTATAGCTGCCAGTGCCTTCTCCCACCACAGCATAGCTGCCAGTGCCTTCTCCCACCACAGTATAGCTGCCAGTGCCTTCTACCACCACAGCATAGCTGCCAGTGCCTTCTACCACCACAGCATAGCTGCCAGGGTCCCTCCTCCCCCCCACAAAATTCCAGCCAGGGCCCGCCCACATTATGACAGAAAGAGTGCTCCACCCCACCCCGATACAGCACTCAGAGTAACACCAAACAGCGTCTTCCATACACTGTTGACCAGCCTAGGGCTTGTTGACTAATGACAGGGGGACCCCATTCTGAGAGGTTCCTTGTTACAGTGTCGCCAAGCCAACCTGTCAAAGCCTAGTGCCTGCAGCACCCTCGACTCCTCCATTTTTGGGGGAATCCCATGCTATTCGTCCTCCATAAATTACTGCTACCAGCCTAGGTGCTGTTAGCACTTTTGGGAGGGAGTAGATGCTTTTTTTTTATTATTTAATTTTTATTTTTGTTTTCTAAACACCTGCAAGGTCTGTGCTGATGACCATCACTAGGGGTTGAGCACCCACAACAGATAAGCCTCATGACGGCCATATCTGCTGCTTTCTTGACATACTCATAGGTAACATATACATGAACACGCCTCTCAAAGCGCACTGGAGTATAAGTGTAATATGCGCCTGAGTCTGCACAGGGACTTGTACTTACACCTTTTTATGTGCATACGCATTAGGAAAATATGCATTTTGTGCAAAGTCATTGTTTTTTACAAAACTAGGCTCCCTGCAAGCCACACCCTCAGCTCCTCCCTTCAGCTACAGGAAACTCCGCCTCCTTATCATCATCATCCGCCTCCTCACACCTTGCACTGTGGCAGAAGTCTATGAGCATTTGTGCAAATTGAGGCGCCTAGTTTTGTGCAGTGCCTTAGCAGTTTTGCGCTTGGAAAATGGGGCTTTTTGTCTCCTAGTTGGCAAAAAGTTTAAAACAATGTAATTGTCCTGTGCTATATATACACCATGTGATTAAGGTGCCTGGAAAAAAATACAAGTTACCTTGATTGGTAATTGTGATGGTTATTTTACAGAGTACCGCCGTTTCCTATACAGAGTTGAGGCAGCCAATCAATTCACTGCGATGTCCCTACTTCCTACACAAGCGGTTCGCAATCCCTACAGCAACTACGGTGAAAACTTCAGAAATCCTACAGAATGAAAACAGATCTGACCCACAAATGTTTATTATTTTGGAAATTTCCATCACAAGCCTAAGATGTTTCCATGGTTGTACATGAGGTGGGCTGGGGACTGCTTGCTCCGAGCTGAGCTGTGTTGTGTGTTGCTACACACGCTGCTGGAAGATGCAGGTCTGCATGCAGAAACACGTCTGTCAGCGAGTACTCACAAGAGAGTGGAAAGGGAAGGAATTATCCCAAGGTAAGCAAATGTGACAGGCCATGATTAATGCGAGTGTGCCAAAGGCTTGAAAATAAGGCCCAAAGTCCATACCACCTCTAAATTACAATAAATAAGGGAATATAATTAACATACGGGGTATTATGCTAACATAATTTGGCATCGATAAAAGAGAGCGCTCGGCGTGCATTTTTACTATCGCATCGGCCTCACCGTACGTTTCCCCGAGGCGTGTACCCACAGTAAACGCAAAAGATAGAGCAAGATGCGGAAACTGGAACGCAATCGGAACGCTTGTCAAAATGTCAGGAGTTGTGGCGACTCCAAAAAAATAATGCTTTCTAGTGTCAGATCCATTTACGTGTTTTATTTACTGGTGTCAAAAATGCCAGTGGGTGCAGATGGCGATAGCCAGTTAATAATGTTGGTAGCAGCGTGCCTCTCTCCTTAATGAGACTGCGCTAGGGATGTGGCTGGCTAAGGCTGCCTAACGCTTATTAATGAATTTGGGGCTGCTGTGTATCTAAGGATTAACCCTTTATCTTACATATTACACGGGACTGCCGTGTAACTAACTGAGGATTGACTCTCCTGTCCATTTGACACAGGGGCTGTTGGGTAACCATATTACACGGTGGGGGGAGGAGGGCTGCTTTGTACTTGAGGATCAACCCTTTGTATATTACACAAGGGGGGTGCTGCTGTGTACTTGAGGGTTAACCCTTTGCATATTACACGGGGACTGCTGTGCACTCAATCAACCGACAATCTGGTCATTACACTTACGCTGATACCTACCGTCCAGGACGCAATGCTGAAGTTGATAAATACTTTAGGTTGATTTGGTTAAAACTGAAGGCTAGGGGGTGGCACTTTTCCTTCTCGCTCCACGCTAAAAATGTAAGTTACGGCTCGGGGGGGGGGGGGGGGGGGCGATGCCTGAGATTTAACTGATTTAATGGAAACCAGCCCATGCTGTCTGCCACTGGGGCTGAATGAGGATTTGGGTGGATAAGGATACACTCCCCAATATTTGATTCATTACCGGGGGTTTTCCTGTTCATTTCAATGAGCCCATTCATTATAACGGGGTTTCTGAGCCCCTCGTTGAGCACAAGCTGCAAACCCCATTGAAATGAATGGGCCGTTGAAATAAAAATAGGAAAAAAACTCTGAGATTTTTAAAACATCGCAGGTAAAATGACTTTCCACTTTCAATGGACATTGCTACAAATTTGAAGGAAAACCTCTGTTTAATAGATTATAAAGTTGCAATACTTATTTACCGCTGTTTTTGATTTTTAGTGGTTTTAATCTATTTAAAAAAAAGGTGGCACGATCAACCTTTAGTAGATTCCTGCCTAAATATGGTAAAAAAAAAAAATACAAACATAAAAACTCAGAGACTGGTAATGAAACATCTCAGACATATCTGATGTCTCAGGAATTAGTCACTGATTGATACGGAACATCCATGGTAACAATGCATTTAAAAAAACATCCTTGTTTCCATGACAACCAAACAACTGTCAGATGTTGTATTATCTGATTTACTTTTTTTTTTTTTGCAGATACTGTGTATATATCTCTATCTACCTAGATCTTTGTATATGTTTGGTGCTGTTACTATGTAACAAGAAATAAATAAAATTCATATAATTGAAGAGAAACCTGGTACAGTTTCCTCAATAGATAAGTCAATATACTTTGGCTTTAAACCAAGATGTTTCTAAATTGCAAAAACCTCAGTGTGCAGAGTTTATGTTGACTTTGCTTCTTAATCAATGCTCATAAAAGATGCGGGCAGCGCTTATTAATGACATATTTCTAATTATATCGGCCAGCCGTCCTGTTTGGTCGGCTGAGATAAAATTAAAGAACGTTATTTAGGAATTGAGTGACCTCACGCAGCGCTCCTTACCTCTGAACTTTTTGGGCGGATTGGCCAAATCTCCAGCATCCGGGTGAACCACGCATCTGTCATCCACCAATCTGAAAAAAATAAATAAAATAACAATAATAGATTTGAATTGAGTATCGAGCTCCAGAGGGACAAATATATATAAGGCAAAGGTTCAAGAGAGGCTGAGATAAGCGGAATTGGCTAAGAATAGTGTATGACTTTGCAGGTGTATTTTGTAAGCTGGATCGTTACATGCTAAAAAAAGTACCCATCGCTTGTATACAGCGAAGGCACAAATTATGTGGGCGGAAGGGGGATGTGGGAGAGGACAAAACGCCAAAAGATCAGTAGAAACTTTGTATGGCTTAAAGGGTATTTGGAGATCTGCGTTGTATTTGTCTAATGCAGCTGTTAACGAGATGAATGTATGAAATATTCCTGCTGCATGACATGTCCTAGTTTCTATAATGGTCTACTCGCAGAGCTCACCATTAATGCAGATATAATCATTTATTGCAATCCCATTGCTTGCCTTCTCTTCCCCATAATTCCCTGATTTCTTCCCACAGCTGTCAATCATATTAGTAGGATAGTTACGTCACAAAGGGTCGTCTTGGGGGCGTGGTAAAACTGTGACATCATGAGGGCAGGTGTATGATGTCACTGGCGCATGGCCAGGCCTAAAAAAAACTAAACAAATGTAACACCCCCCTAGTGGTGTTTTAGTTAAACCTTTACCTCAGTGAATTCAGGAGG
The DNA here is from genome assembly GCA_036250195.1 of Mixophyes australis. NCBI lineage: Eukaryota > Metazoa > Chordata > Amphibia > Anura > Limnodynastidae > Mixophyes > Mixophyes australis. Next base: position 358,523,232 of record JAVHZZ010000004.1, read on the forward strand.
GGTCACCTAGAGGGTAAGCTAATAGTTTATGAAAAGTTACATAAACAGGTTACCATGGGGATAACCCAGCCCAGCCTGGAGACTGAGGGAGAGGAAGGAGGGGCTGTCAGCAAGGGGGATAGAGAGAGAGAGGAGAGACACAGGAGAGGAGAGATGTAGCTGGGGACCTGGGGTGGAAGCTCCCAGGCTCCCCCAGCATTGCCTGGCTGTCTGAGCGTGGTGACTGAGCCAGGGCAAGGAATGTGTGCCCTGGATGAGGGGGAGAACTCCATGCCACTATAGTGAACCCAAGAGAGAGGGGGACACTGCACATGGAAGAGGCCCTGGAGTGAGGGCTGCTACAAGAGGCATGGTAGCTGTAGTGTCAGATCCTGAGGCTGAGAGTACACAGAGTGACGTGTCAGAGCACAGGAGACATCATCCCCGCAGAGGAGGGATGAGCTGCAGTTGAGAGGTACACAGAGTGTGTCAGAGCTGCATGGAGGAGAGGCTGCCTGCCTATTAGCATCCATGCATGTGCCCCTGCAGAAAGGGTGATCTGCAGTGAGTATGGAGTGCAAGAGACATGTAAATTATGTTATTTAACATCTGGATAACATTAAGAACTGTGCAGGAGGAGTGATAAGATATTTGCAACCATATTCGTATTTCTCATTAAGAACTGTGCTGGAGAGAGTAAGGAGATGTATATATTCTGCAACCATTATGATTATCGTGCTGGAGGAAGAGTGTAAATAAAAGTTCAGTTTGTTATAGAGATGGTCTGGCGCCCAAATTATTGTGACTTCTATTACACTGCACCAAAGTGACATTACCTGTGTCCCAATAACTACAAAGAAACACCTGCATGTGCAGGGACCCCCTGATCATTTACACCCATGCCCATCAGCTAGCCAGGGCTTGTGGAGGAGGTGCACTGTGTACCCTTTGCACCCCACACTACACACAGTGACAGGGGGTTACACATATGACATAACAGGCAAAGAGTTGTCAGAAAGTACCCCGGACATACTAAACATAGAGGCTAAAGATAAAACAAAAAGACATCCTGATTCCCAGGCTGAAAAGGGGGTGCGGCTTAACACAAAAAAGGGGGTGGGGTTTTGACACAAATTGTACATGTGTGGGCGCAGTTTGGGTGGAACAGGGGTGGGGCTTATTTTGTTCCGATTTCGTGATTCTAAACGTTGAGCGGTATGCTGGGACAGGAGCTCATTTATTCATTCATCCGATGTTGACGGAGAACAGCCGGCATTTCTGAATCTCGGTTTAGCCACATTTATCATGAGAGTGAGGGGGACACGGGGGCAGTCTTTATAACATGTGGCACATTTGTATGTTTGAAGCTGTGTCCTACTTTGGGCGAAGGGCACCCAGAAATATCCTTCAGCTGAGAACTTGTGCAGATTCCTCAATAGAGTGGAAATAGCTGTGAGCCCCTCAAAGTAAGGAAAGCCCCGAAATATGCACTGCACCCCTTTATTTCAATATGAAATCTTGTACTTGGCTTTACTATGTGTTATCAACCTGACCCATTTAAAGTAACAATCCCACATATATGCTTTTTCTTTCTTGGAATAGCATTTTTCTTAGCTGTCCTCCTAAAAATCATTATCTCCTTTTTAAAATCTCTCTGAAGAGCAGACAAGTATGACTGCCAGGACCACACACACATAGGCACAGGATGTCATTTAAAGGCAGATGGGGGAGAAGGAGGGGAAGGATTATTCAGTGCAGACAAAGCTCAGAGGGGTGTTCCAAAGCCTCACTGCTCAATACACCATGTGCCGTGTGACTGTGGTTGCCATGGCAGTCACACAACACCGTGGAAACTGCAGAATTCTACATCGCTAATAGCAATTGAAGAAACAAACCAAGGGAAAAATGCTAATTACCAAGTCTCTTATTGCCTGCCACAATTTTAAAACCACGCTCCCCATTTTTTGTTGGGACTGCTGCTTTAAAACGACTTAATTTTTTACACATATTCAAACATGCCAACAGAGCGCGCTTCAAAAAATCATAGTGCGCTCATGCAGCGGTTTGTTTACTCTGAAGCCAAAATCATCTCCTTTGCAAAAAAAAAAAAAAAAAGGATTTTGCACCTTTCTCTGACTAAGAAATGACCCTTTGTGTCTGGATCGTTCTGTGCCGAAATGATCTGCACCATGTAAAACAAATGACAAATTTTTTAACAAGTTGAACTGCTGTTATGTAACCAATGAATATGGCATCCAGAAAGCTGAGAGACTAATTACAACCCTGCAACTGCATCGCCTGCAGAGATGTTCTAACTTCCTCCTCCACATACTGGGAGCCACAAAACAAATCTACAATTATGCATCTGTTTCCTGTTCTACAGGACAGGCGATCTGGGTGAGAGCTGAGTGTGCACTGAGGGTAGGAGGACATTACTGACTTTCAGAGCTGCATTCGTCATTTCCAGCGCCCACAGATGACATTACATCAGAAAGACCCTGGAAACCAGACGGATAATCGTGCAGAGTTTGTTTAACCTTCAGCCCTGACTCCTGCACTAGAGGCTGAATACACACGCGGTGCTGTAATACACTGCCAGACTTTTAAATGCTCGGACGTACATTCATATGCATTGCGGGTCTTGCGCCAAGTAGCTCTGCACATGCTAAGAAAACAAACATTACGCCAATTAACGCAAATGCATGACATTCATGTCCGAACGCAAATGACGGACGGAACGACTTGGGAGTATGTTTGTTTTCAGTCGTATCCTTTGCACCAGCTACAGCGCAGGTGTAAGTAGTGACTGATAGCGATGACTGACACGGCATCGTCTTTGTATTAAAGGCTATACGTACGCATGTCACTAGCTAGCAGAAAACATGTGTATGCAAGTGAAAGACTACGCAAAAAGCATTATATGTATAGTATGCATGTGACAGGGGCAGAGACATGATGTGAGGAGGGGAATGGAGGCAGCAGGAAGCCACAGACTAAGAATTATATAGTGGAAGGAGCAGGGTCCCCAGCAGCACAGAGTATATCAGGAGATTAGTGATGTGTTAGTGAGGACAGGGCTGCATGTGACAGGGGCAGTGACATGATGTGAGGAGGGGAATGGAGGCAGCAGGAAGCCACAGACTGAGAGTTATATAGTGGAAGGAGCAGGGTCCCCCAGCAGCACAGAGTATATCAGGAGATGAGTGATGTGTTAGTGAGGACAGGGCTGCATGTGACAGGGGCAGTGACATGATGTGAGGAGGGGAATGGAGGCAGCAGGAAGCCACAGACTGAGCGTTATATAGTGGAAGGAGCAGGGTCCCCAGCAGCACAGATTAGTGATGTGAGGCTCCTGGCCCACTAATGAAAGAAGATTCTGGTGTCAAACTATGGTAGAACAGGAACCAACCCAGATACTTCCCAGACTGCAGGAACATCGCTGGAACATTACGGGGAACCCTGTTTTGCATACACCCTCTACAGCATATCTGTAGTTCCTCATTATTCAGTTTATCTCATCAATTTCTTAATGGTTAACTAAACACTACAAATAAAATTTTCATATATGTGTTTCTATGAAGGAAACACTGTACTGTTCAACATTATTCAAACTATCCAATGAGGCTTATGTAAAACAGAGTTTAATTAAATATTTCCTTATCACGCCTCACAGACACCAAACGATACATTACACAGCTTGAAGTGATCAAAAGATGTGGGATAAAACAAATCGACGTAGCAAGGCACATTATGGGGTATATTTACTAAACTGTGGGTTTGAAAAAGTGGAGATGTTGCCTATAGCAACCAATCAGATTCTAGCTGTCATTTTGTAGAATGCACTAAATAAATGAAAGCTAGAATCAGATTGGTTGCTATAGGCAACATCTCAAACTAATCTAACCCGCAGTATAGTAAATATACCCCTATGTCATTTATTGTCCATTAAACTGGCAGCGACCATAGCCCTATGTCTGAAGTTACCAATTTGTACACAGCAACTAATCATTCGATCACATACAATGTCCCAACTTTCACTTGCCCGGTCGTTTACCATGGATCTCATAAAAATACGGGGCAACCAGATTCTCTGACCTAGCATATAATTATTACACCAGATTCTGACCAGGAAGAGTAAACATTTGAAACCAAATGTAGAATGTTGTTGAACCAATTTCAAACAGAGCAACCAAATGGGCCGACCCAATCTGCTATTGTGGAGACAATATTAGACAGCACTGCCTCAGACTCAGACTTCCATACGTATTAAAGGAATAACTCCACTAAACTAAATATTCTGTGTTATTTGCCTAATTACAATTATTATGCAGATTATTACAAACTGCTGGAACATCTCCTGATACTTGACATATAACATGCCGTAGATTGGCAGCAGAAGACTCTGACATAGCTGCTGCTGCCGCCGCCGTTTGACACAAATGTTATGAACATCTGACACATGTAACCATGAGAACAGTGAAAGCGGCATCAGCCCAAGTCTAAACCTTTAACTGTCAATTTCAGGCTAGTCCAATTTAAAATATCAGGAATTATTCTAGCAGAATAATGCTTTTATATAGGGAAAATATTGTTGTAACCATTTCCAAATGGAGTTAGTCTTAATCTCCAAAAGTCTACTTTATATTCAACTAAAAAAATTTCCACTTTAATATCAGAAAAATCTTTGTTATCTCGTATACACCAAAAACAGATCTATTAATAATTTCCAGCACATCACTGCCTAAGCTCTTCACAGATGATTATACTGCATCCATGTTTATTTTGATATAGTGAAAGTCATTTAAAGGCAGACACTGACACAATTACAGAAAAAGTTAAAAAAGACTATGGGCTAGATTTACTAAGCTGCGGGTTTGAAAAAGTGGGGATGTTGCCTATAGCAACCAATCAGATTCTAGCTTTTATTTATTTAGTACCTTTTACAAAATGATAACTAGTATCTGATTGGTTGCTATAGGCAACATCCCCACTTTTTCAAACCCGCAGCTTAGTAAATTTAGCCCTATGTGTTCTATGCGATCCAATGATACCGTCCCAACCGAACTGGACCCAAACCAGGCCACTCACTTCATTATAAATTCTAGATAATAAGTAATGACATCACTATGCACCTAATATAAAGGGATTATCTACAAGGGACTGTATTTATCTGTGCAATATATACACTATATTATAATGTGTGCCAGAGGTGCAGGGTAAAACATGTTTTTATCCAGTTACTAGTAAGAGGAAGGTCACCGGTCATATTATAGAAGGACGGACAATATATAACCACACACATTAGCTGCAGGGTCATGTAAGCGAACAAGAGGTGATATGTTCTCAGTAGCCTAGAAACCATGTCCCTGGCTACTCATTAAGCCAGGAAGGGATTATATTACATGGCTATGGACAGAGAGACCGCACTCACTTCTGCTTTTTACACTTCAAGTCAGTTTTTGTTTTGAGATATTTCAATATTTCGTATGCAAGTACGGTTATATAGTAATCCTGTAATTGATGTCTCATCCAAGTATATAAAAATGAATCTAGTTTTAAGACTGCAGGATCATCAAACAAAAAATATTAATCAAAATATTACTTTTTTGGGGGGCTTTCCCAAGATCAATAGGATGATGCTACTGAAGGTTCTACATTGCAATGTATTAGTTGGTGGGTTGGGTTAGATGGTTTACGGCTGTGGTTATCTGATATATAAGACAGACATATGATCATGTATCCTTCTGCTGTAAATTATAACAATATTGTAAGTCACCACAGAGAATGCAGCCTATCCATTCACCAGGAACCAGTGACATCACTGAGAGTGCAGCTTATCCATTCACTAGGAACCAGTGACATCACTGAGAATGCAGCCTATCCAGTCACTAGGAACCAGTGACATCACTGAGAATGCAGCCTATCCAGTCACTAGGAATCAGTAACATCACTGAGACTGCAGCCTATCCAGTCACTAGGAATCAGTAACATCACTGAGAGTGCAGCCTATCCAGTCACTAGGAACCAGTGACATCACTGAGAGTGCAGCCTATCCAGTCACTAGGAACCAGTGACATCACTGAGACTGCAGCCTATCCAGTCACTAGGAATCAGTAACATCACTGAGAGTGCAGCCTATCCAGTCACTAGGAATCAGTAACATCACTGAGAGTGCAGCCTATCCAGTCACTAGGAACCAGTGACATCACTGAGACTGCAGCCTATCCAGTCACTAGGAATCAGTAACATCACTGAGAGTGCAGCCTATCCAGTCACCAGGAATCAGTGACATCACTGAGAGTGCAGCCTATCCAGTCACTAGGAATCAGTGACATCACTGAGAGTGCAGCCTATCCAGTCACTAGGAATCAGTGACATCACTGAGAGTGCAGCCTATCCAGTCACTAGGAATCAGTAACATCACTGAGAGTGCAGCCTATCTATTTTATTAGTTCCTAATGAATTAACCTTAACAGTAAGCAAGAATACAGTTTTAATTACAATCAAATTATTTCCATGTATTTATTTGTTGTGTACAGACGGGATGCAAAGGGTCTGCACACAATAGAGTGTTACTAGTATAAGGAGTCACATTATCATGCGGAGGAAAAAAACTTATATGTGACATTGGAAAGTACCCTGACACTTTCCCCATATAGCTGTTCCCAGTACAGGTGAGTACTCTTAATACTACATTAGCATCATTCCCAACAGTTCCAGAATTCCAGGGACAGGCCCAGGTTTTATTAATGACAAAATGCACAAAACAATCCCTCTTTTTCTGCATATAAGATGCAATTCTCCCCCCCTATTCTTATCAGAGCCAGATCATCCTTGGCTCCCGCCTACGGCCCGGTGGGCACTGAGGGCCCCAGTCTTTCCCCAGGTCCGCTCCATTGATTTTAATTCCTTTATAATGTGATACTTTCATCTCTTCTATACGTAGGATGTGACCTTTGTTCTGGGATTAACCATTTCATCCTCAGCCTTCTGACTGGCAGTGACAGGGTTACTGTACACACTCACAGGAAAAGTTTTATCTTTCAAGAAAAATGCCTTCCTACAGCGATAATCTGTGGTATTTTAGTTTATCTCGGTGAATGCAGCAAGTTCCTGTACTCGCGTGACATAATGTGACAATATCATTCCACATAAACATTTACAGTCACAAGTTTTGCCGCCAACTGTAGGTTCACAGTCCCAGTCCCAGCTATCACCTACACCCACCAATATTCAGGAGAGCGCAGGCAGCACAGAGGCAACTGGAGGCCGCATTCTCCTGATTGGTCCAGCCCACAAAATGGCTGTCGCTGCTGTGTGCTGTGGCTCGTCTAGGCTTAATAGTGACAATTAACTTTAATCCCCCGTTTTACCTCATAATATGTTACAGCATACTTGCCAACTCTCCCTGAACTATGGGTGATCTCCCTCACTCCCTTAAGAGGCATTCTCCCTGATGCTGAGCCAGTACAAGACGTGGTTGGCTTCGCCATCTGCGGCATGATGGACACAGTTCAGAAATTGTGTCCTATATCCATGTATTGATGCCTATGGAGGTGGCCATTTTCATGGAGACCAAGATTTAATCAAAGACTGACAGGTAAGACAACATGACTTCAGTAATGGAGACAGAAATGTAAAAGACACTTCAGTCTCTAGAGATTCATTAGCTGCTTTTCTTTAACGCATAGTTGCCTACTCTCCTGGAATGTCCGGGAGACTCCCGCATTTCTGGGAGACCTCCCAGGCTCCCGGGAGAGCAGGCCAACCTCCTGGTTCTCGCTCCCGCAATAGATAAGTGGAGGGGGCGGGCTTAATGATGCAAATATTGCATCATTCTTAGACTTAATGATGCGATTCGTCAAGCCCCGCACGCCCACCTCCCCCGGGATCTCCCTGAAGACGAGGAAAAGTTCGCAAGTATGCGCTACACAGCACAAGGGCAAAAAGTAAATTGATTAAGATGGAGGACATGAAACGTTAAATGCCCAACCACGGGAGACGCGATTGGATTATTCGACCTCCTTTGCTGTGGCCCTCTCACCTACCTACAAAATATCATGGCAGTCAATGAGCTGTGGCTGAATCGCATTCAGTCCCCATCAAATCAAAAATATAATTCCCGCTCTTGTTATTAAAGGTAAATCTTTAAAACTACGATACACTTTAGGGATAGTTTACTGAAGAAATATCTATTTAAAAAAAAAAACAAACATTATTTGACTTGCTCTTTTTGCTGAGCATGTCGGCCTATCAAATAGTGGGCAGCATTGTGGCACAGTGGTTAACATTGTTGCCTCAAAGCGCTGGGGTCAAGGGTTCGACTCCAACCAGGGCCCTATCTGTGTGTCGTTTGTATGTTCTCCCAGTGTTTGCGTGGGTTTCCTCCGGGTGCTCCGTTTTCCTCCCACACTCCAAAAACATACTGGTAGGTTAACTGGCTTCTGCCAATGTGCATGTGTTGATCTGAATGATTACTATTCTGTATAATATTACTGGCGCTGCATAAATTAACAGTAATATTTTGTTCATAATCTATTTGGTTTTCTGGGGAACCGGTTACAATGTTTAGATGGTTTCTGTATTATCGCATGACTGTGTTGTGCTATTTTTTATAAAGGTCACTTATTTTGTACTACACCCTGGCTGGGGGGCAGATACACAGGAGAGTTTATTTCCAAAACCATTCGGGACCGGTCATTGGACCCCACAGTTATACTCAATTACAACGTAGGTTGTAAAGCAATTGTTTGTCCTTTGCCTTAATCTAGTTATCGCCATAGGTCACCTACAGCCACACACGCAACGTTTTATGTGTTTGTTACGCATTCATCAGTTGAATTTCAGCACAGTCACATCAATGTACAACAGAGGCAGATAGGTGTCAATCCAAAATCTTTTAAAATCTAATTTCTAAAGAGACTGTTAGTAAAAGCAAAACAAAGCCCCAAGGAACTATTACAGACAGGTTACAATGTTGATCTGAGAGAAGAAATACATTGTGGTACAAGGATCATTAGACTGATTATAGTGCACACACTTCAAGAAGTACTTTGGATGGACATTGTCCTGATCTGATTAGAGCATCAATCATTGTGGCCATTTACATTTGATGTAACTGAACTGTGATTGTCAACCACATTCACAGATTATTTTACAAATTCAAGAAAAAGTTATTGGATTGAACAATTGCATTATAATGTTCAGATATATCTGATGTATGAGAGCGAGAGAGAGAGAGAGAGAGAGAGAGGAATGAGAGAGAGAGAGAGAGAGAGAGAGAGAGAGGAATGAGAGAGAGAGAGAGGAATGAGAGAGAGAGAGGAGAATGAGAGAGAGAGGGGGAGAGAGAGAGAGAGAGAGAGAGAGGGGGAGAGAGAGAGAGAGAGAGGGGGAGAGAGAGGGGGAATGAGAGAGTGGGAGAGAGAGGGGGAATGAGAGAGAGAGAGAGAGAGAGAGAGAGAGAGAGAGAGGGGGAGAGAGAGGGGGAATGAGAGAGTGGGAGAGAGAGGGGGAATGAGAGAGAGAGAGAGAGAGAGAGAGAGAGAGAGGAATGAGAGAGAGAGAGAGAGAGAGAGAGAGAGAGAGAGAGGGGGGGGGGAATGAGAGAGAGAGAGAGAGAGAGAGAGAGAGAGAGGAATGAGAGAGAGAGAGGGGGGTGGGAGAGAGGGGGAGAGAGTGGGAGAGAGAGAGCAGAATGAGAGAGAGAGAGAGCAGAATGAGAGAGGAATGAGAGAGAGATGAGGAATGAGAGAGAGATGAGGAATGAGAGAGAGATGAGGAATGAGAGAGAGATGAGGAATGAGAGAGAGATGAGGAATGAGAGAGAGATGAGGAATGAGAGAGAGATGAGGAATGAGAGAGAGATGAGGAATGAGAGAGAGAGGGGGAATGAGAGAGAGAGGGGGAATGAGAGAGAGAGGGGGAATGAGAGAGAGAGGGGGAATGAGAGAGAGAGGGGGAATGAGAGAGAGAGGGGGAATGAGAGAGAGAGGGGGAATGAGAGAGGGGGAATGAGAGAGAGAGGGGGAATGAGAGAGAGAGGGGGAATGAGAGAGAGGGGGGGAATGAGAGAGAGAGGGGGAATGAGAGAGAGAGGGGGAATGAGAGAGAGAGGGGGAATGAGAGAGAGCGGGGGAATGAGAGAGAGCGGAATGAGAGAGAGAGGAATGAGAGAGAGAGGAATGAATGAGAGAGAGAGGAAGGAATGAGAGAGAGAGGAAGGAATGAGATAGAGAGGAAGGAATGAGAGAGAGAGGGAGGAATGAGAGAGAGAGGGAGGAATGAGAGAGAGAGGGAGGAATGAGAGAGAGAGAGAGGAATGAGAGAGAGAGAGAGAGGAATGAGAGAGAGAGAGAGGAATGAGAGAGAGAGAGAGGAATGAGAGAGAGAGGAATGAGAGAGAGAGAGAGGAATGAGAGAGAGAGAGAGAGAGAGAGAGGAATGAGAGAGAGAGAGAGAGAGAGAGAGAGGGGAATGAGAGAGAGAGAGGAATGAGAGAGAGAGAGGGAATGAGAGAGAGAGAGAGAGAGAGAGAGAGAGAGAGGGAATGAGAGAGAGAGAGAGAGAGAGAGAGAGGGAATGAGAGAGAGAGAGAGAGAGAGAGAGAGAGAGAGAGGAGTGAGAGAGGAAGAAAGAGACGAGAGAGAGAAATGAGAGAGGAATGAGAGAGAGACAGAGAGAGAGGAATGAGAGAGAGAGAGAGAGGAATGAGAGAGAGAGAGAGAGGAATGAGAGAGAGAGAGAGAGAGAGGAATGAGAGAGAGAGAGAGGGAGGAATGAGAGAGAGAGAGAGGGAGGAATGAGAGAGAGAGGGAGGAATGAGAGAGAGAGAGGAAGGAATGAGAGAGAGAGAGGAAGGAATGAGAGAGAGAGAGGAAGGAATGAGAGAGAGAGAGGAAGGAATGAGAGAGAGAGAGGAAGGAATGAGAGAGAGAGAGAGAGAGAGGAAGGAATGAGAGAGAGAGGGAGAGAGAGAGAGGAATGAGAGAGAGAGGAAGAAAGAGACGAGAGAGAGGAAGAAAGAGACGAGAGAGAGAAATGAGAGGAATGAGATAGAGAGACAGAGAGAGGGAGGAATGAGAGAGAGAGGAATGAGAGAGAGAGGGAGGAATGAGAGAGAGAGGAATGAGAGAGAGAGGGAGGAATGAGAGAGAGAGGGAGAGAGGAATGAGAGACAGAGGAAGAAAGACGAGAGAGAGAGAAATGAGAGAGGAATGAGATAGAGAGACAGAGAGAGAGAGGAATAGAGAGATGAGAGAGAGAGGAAAAGAGAGAGAGACATACATCATCATCATCACCATTTATTTATATAGCGCCACTGATTACGCAGCGCTGTACAGAGAACTCTTTCAGATTAGTCTCTGCCCCATTGGAGCTTACAATCTAAATTCCCTAACATACACACACACACACACACACACACACAGACAGAGAGAGCAAGAGAGACTAGGGTAAATTTTGATAGCAGCCAATTAACCTACTAGTATGTTTTTGGAGTGTGGGAGGAAACCGGAGCACCCGGAGGAAACCCACGCATACACGGGAAGAACATACAAACTCCACACAGATAAGGCCATGGTCGGGAATTGAACTCATGACCCCAGCGCTGTGAGGCAGAAGTGCTAACTACTGAGCCACCTTGCTGCCCTTAACATAGAAAGATAGATATGTTTAATATTATTAGTTGTAGGTTTAATTGTTTCTCCAAAAGTAAATATTAACCAACTCTCCACAATGAAGCTGACAGTACACAGAGGCCACTGAAGTCCTCCGGCTGCTGTTACATCCAGCATTGTATAACAGTGTTACATGGTAGTAAGGTCCTGACCTGGTTACATAACTCTGCGAGGATTCTCAGCGTGTACACAATACTATTCCTTGTTGGGTGATCCTTTATCTAAACAAACAGCACAAAGCCAGAATCCTCCATCCAACAACACAAATATTCCTGTATACACACCTCAATCCACCCTTTACTGTGTACATATATTATCTTATTAAATTATGACAAGATGTATTCATAAGTCTACGATTACTCTCCATTAAATGTTACGTATGCCTTTATTTTGTATTATTGTCATCTTTACAGGCACCTGACGAACAGAGAATACAGTTCTGTTAGCTGGTACAGATGCAAACAGACTACAAAGTAAAAATAACGATGAAATAAATAGCAATAAGTGCGCTTTGTGTCCATAACTATGTCCCTGGTCACTGCAGCCCTCGGATGACTGAATCCTTATTCCTTCCTCTTCTGCAGATACTTCACATGCGAGTGCTGTATCCAAGGCAATTCCTTGGCGACCCAACTCCTGCCTCAGCTTAACTCAGACAAAATGTATCACACTGAGATTTCTTTCACCCCTCGCTTCCTGCCGGGCGATTGTGCCAAGTCTACAGCGTCCTTCACAGGGAAGGTCTGACCGTATCTTGGCCCCACCGAAGATGCTCAAATCCCAAAAAACAGGTGAAATCTGCTGCACAATATCTGGACAGTGAGACACGGTTTAACGGTGGGGAAACTAACCGTAAAGATTACAGCGATACGGTACAGAGACAAAAAGTTCATCTCTCAACTTCCACTCAAATACTAACCAAACTACGCATACATTTATTTACAGAAGGCGCCGTTTCTACGGCCGAAGTGTCCCAAGTTCAGTCATCAAGGCCTGCCAACAGGTCATGTTTTCAGGATGTCTTTAATCATACACAAGTGAGCTCATCTATTTGGCTGGGTCAGTAATTATCCCACCTGTTTCTACAGACAGAAATCCTGAAAACATGAACTGCTGGTAGCCCTTGAGGACTGAACTTTGGACACCTCTGCCCTAGGCTGAGCACGAGGGATTAAAGGGTCAGGTAGGGGCTGACAAACGTTGTTCGGATCAGGCAAATTTGGAAGGTCTTTGGCCAACTTCAATCTGCGCGACATTCATGCAAAACGGGTCGCGTAATGTCCTGCTGGGTAAAGATTGTGGGAGGCACGAATTAGAATTTGATCAAATGATTAATTATTATCTATTATGTTCTATCTTTTATTGTGTTCCAGCAACTGGGGAATTAGAAATCAAATCCAGTGGTCCCTGCACACCTGGTCATTGACAGCCACGACATTGTGGGTTGGCAGAAGTGCCCACGTAGTGGCTCCCAACCATAATATTATGTGCAAAAAATCTGCAGCGTGGCAGCGCAAAGCGTAACTTTATAAACATCAATATGTGTAGAGGCAAAAGAAAGGATGTCTGTGCTGTGATGTAATGTATGTAGCAGTGTAGTTATCGCAGGGATCACTGTCTAGGACAGCGTTGGCTAACCTGTGACACTCCAGGTGTTGAGAAACTACAAGTCCCAGCATACCCTTCCAGCAATAAGCCGATATATATTGGCAAAGCATGCTGGGACTTGTAGTTTCACAAACACCTGGAGTGTCACAGGTTAGCGAACACTGGTCTAGGAGATAATTATGCTACGGACTTATCCATCCTGATACTTCAATGACGTGATAAATGTACACCAGATAACTGGAAAGCATTTTTCTTTTTTTTAAAGAAATCTGCAGACAAATAATGAATTATGAGTTTGACAATTTACTTTAAGAGCAATAAAACTACCATCTGGAACAATCTGTGTGGGGCTCATTTGTAATACTGACAGATCTGTTGACTTTTTAGGGGGTTGAATACTTTTTTTTTGCAAGCCACAGTACGCTGTACGTATTCTCAAATCATCTGCTACTCTTTAATCGCACTATAATTAAACTTTCCAAAAACGCCTCCTGATCTGTACGCGGTCGGCAGTTTATCGAACCAGCGGGGGGTAGCCATGTGTGATGCACGCATTGTTATAGTGATATAGAGGCACATTTATCAATATTCTCCAAAAATGAAAAATAGTTTTTCAATCCTTATTGCATTGATAAGGATTGAACTATTTCTCAAATTTATTAAAAACCCAACACAGGAATAGCAGTTCCGATAATCTGCTGTTTCTGTGATAAACACAATATCTGCTGCGATGCAACATTTATAAATCTGCGGAACACTCCAACTTGCGTCAGAATGTTGGTGAGCATACGGAACACTCCAGCTTGCGTCGGAATGTTGGTGAGCATACGGAACACTCCAGCTTGCGTCGGAATGTTGGTGAGCATACGGAACACTCCAACTTGCGTCGGAATGTTGGTGAGCATACGGAACACTCCAACTTGCGTCGGAATGTTGGTGAGCATACGGAACACTCCAACTTGCGTCGGAATGTTGGTGAGCATACGGAACACTCCAACTTGCGTCGGAATGTTGGTGAGCATACGGAACACTCCAACTTGCGTCGGAATGTTGGTGAGCATACGGAACACTCCAACTTGCGTCGGAATGTTGGGGAGCATACGGAACACTCCAACTTGCGTCGGAATGTTGGTGAGCATACGGAACACTCCAACTTGCGTCGGAATGTTGGTGAGCATACGGAACACTCCAACTTGCGTCGGAATGTTGGTGAGCATACGGAACACTCCAACTTGCGTCGGAATGTTGGTGAGCATACGGAACACTCCAACTTGCGTCGGAATGTTGGCGAGTATACGGAACACTCCAACTTGCGTCGGAATGTTGGTAAGTATACTTTACTTCAATAACACTACTTAATAAATAGGTCCCATAATCACACGTGGATATGGGGCAGCTATTAACTTTGCTGAATCATTCTTCAAGCAGAACAGAAGCTGCAGTTCTCAGCGAATCCTAGATGTAACTACTGTACGTTCAGACCATCTCTATTCCCTGTGCTAAGGACTGTGCCAGGACATTCCCTCTAATTCTTCTGTTTACTGAATTGTATCAACTGTGAGATTATTATGCATCCCGGACACAAGAGAGAGAAAGACTTCACAGAGCTCTCCAATGTGCAGTACTTATGTGATTAATAGGAGCTGTCAGCACACAGATTATCACTATTGCTACAAAAGGTCCTTGTGAGACCTTCAAACAATGGTGGTATTATTGTACCGCTGACAGGTGCCGCTTGATGGGACCTAATACAGGTGCCACGGACCGGTGACAGTTTACGGAGCAGTCTGGCCAAACAAGAGGCTGATGAGAGCTCACGTCCGCCTGGGACCGTATCGGGAGAGGACAGGTGCGCGGAACGTTTCCTGTTTGCATTGCTGGCTAGGCAGAAAGTTTCTCAAGGTGTCCTTAACGTGGAAAACGTCACTTTACGCTCACGGTTACAAGCGTGCCGGATTCAGATGAAGCGAGACAAGTAAATATTTAAGTCTAAGCCATGCAAGATTAGAGGGGCTTATTTATGAATAAACCAGGCGGAAACTGCTTTTTCTGCATAATGTTTAAGTAAAGTGCCCATTTAAGAAAAGCCTAACGCAGGAGATATCTCCTTCATTAGGAAAATTAGTACATTAAATCGCAGTCCCCATAATACAACTGCACATGTGTTTTTCTAGGTGCTCAGGCTGACATTAAAAGTGTGTCGGCATGCTGGCTCTTGTAGTACTACAAGCACCAGCATATCCATGGCTGCCAGGGCATGCTGGCATATGGGAATCCAGAAGCGCCAGCATGCTCTGGCACCCAGAGCTCGCTGGGACCTGTAGTACACCCAGGAAAAATGTAAAAAAAACACAAACACAAGTGTAAAAATGATTTTATTTGACATAAAAACCACCCCTACACTACCCTCATTCACCCTATTTATTGCTTATCTAGGTCCAGGCTCTTCATCTGTAATAAATGCAGGGATTCTTGGCTTAGCAAAATAAAAAAAAAAAACCCATAGGCGACGCAAAACTACCTCCTGAGAGCTCCCGCCGCAACTGAGCTCTTATCGCCAGTAGTTATATATATCACAAGTTAACCCGTGCATGATACTCATGCATTCTAATCAAATCAAGCTAATTAAGGTGTTAAAAAGGTTCTTGTCATGCATTTGGGGCTAGGACAGGCCTCATCAGGGGAAGAGCGCTACTTTCCTTTTTTAACATGGTTTTGTCCACAGGTCACCACCTCATCATTCTTCTCCATCACCTCATCCTTCATCTTCATCGCCACATCCTTAATCTCTATCATCTTACTGTTCTAAAACCTCTTGATACACAACGTTTCTGCTAAACACCTTATCGCTGTGCTCAATCAGTCTTCCTTGAAGGGCAGTATTCATAACCTGCACTTTCACATCAATGCTTCTCTGTACTCGTGAAAATGCGACATACAATTGTCCATGACCAAACACAGGCTCTGGTAAATAAATACCCACACGGTCAAGAGTTTGAGCCCTCAACTCGTAAATTTAGCCTTTACTACCCCTCCCACGGGGAGAAGGGGGGGTGATGGAAGTTAACTGACTTCACTATTATAATTTTTTTGTCAAATAATGTCAGTATACCAAATTTCAGGTCAATTGGATGAGCCCTTTCTGAGAAAATAGTTTTTTCCACACACACACACACACACACACACACACACACACGCACACACACACACACACTAACACACGCCGCTAGGCTTATATATATTAGATACTTGCCAACTTTTCCTCGTTGGCTTCAGGGAGATCCCGGGGGAAGGTGGGTGTGCAGGGGCGGGGCTTGACAAATCGCATCATTTTGGCACTGCCCCCTAAATGATGGTCACAATTTTGGCCAATTACAGCAGGGGGCGGGGCGGGGCTAAGATGAAAATATTTGCGTCATTAAGCCCTGCCCCCGGAACTTATCTATTTCAGGAGCGAGAACGGGGAGGTTGCCCTGCTATCCAGAGAAATGCGGGAGTACCCCAGACATTCTGGGAGAGTAGGCAACTATGCGTTAAAGAAAAGCAGCTAATGAATCTTTAGAGACTGAAGTGTCTTTTACATTTCTGTCTCCATTACTGAAGTCATGTTGTCTTACCTGTCAGTCTTTGATTAAATCTTGGTCTCCATGAAAATGGCCACCTCCATAGGCATCAATACATGGACAAAGGACACAATTTGTGAACTGTGTCATCATGCCACAGATGGCGAAGCCAACCACATCTTGTACTGGTTCAGCATCAGGGAGAATGCCAGACTCTTCAGGGAGTGAGGGAGATCACCCCTATTTCAGGGAGTCTCCCTGACATTCAGGGAGAGTTGGCAAGTATAATATATATATGAACTCAGGGCTCAAGCCGTGGGAGATCCCTATGTTATATATATATATGACTGATCAGTCTGGTCTCTAGATTGGTTCTTAAATTAATAACCTGCATATTACAATGGGCTGCCAACCTGCCAATTACTTTATCTGGCCTGTGTACGCCCTCCTACAAGATTTACTAAACACATTGCCTCCTATTTATATCATTGGCCAGATTAGTTTATTGTTGTTACACTGGGATAGGATACAAAGTCGCTCTATGGAGACTATTGTGTCCAAAGCAGAGATCCGCATTGTGCTGTTTGCCAGGAAACACAAATAAACATCTCTGTCTGTTTATTATTATGATTATCCACAACCTTTATTTATATAGTGCCAGCAATTTGCAAACGCAGCAATGAAACAGACAGAGGTCAGGCGGTTCGCAAGATTACAACGTATAGGTGATATAAACAAATGAGGAAACAAAGATTCCTGGAGTATGTATTATTAGTTTTATTAGTATTTAATAAAAGTAGCAAGAGTGCTTGTACAAGCCAATAAATAAAAGGGGTTGGGGAACCCTTTATTCGGAGAGCACTTAACATAACAGCTCTTGGATGATACAACTTTATAGGCTGATACATTCCGTTCCTATAAGAAAGACACAATCGGGAAAAGCCCGAAACAAGATTCCCAGGCAGCTTTCTGCAATGACGGTGACACCGTTTCCTTCCGCAGCTATAAGAGGGGCTTCCTATTGTCACCTGATGTCCCAGCAACTAGTAACTTTGGGCCGAGCAGAGAATACAGTATGTCTGAAACACAAACGTTTAATAAGAAGAATCACTTAAGAGAGCTCTACAGTCCTTTCTCTTAGCTGTTCCATACGGCTGGGCGCGATATTAAAGAGGAACTCTAACCACTTCATCCAATGTTACTGATTGTTTTAGCTAACGAAAGAAAGGAAAAAAAAAGAAAGAAAAGAAATTGTGTTTTCCTGTGGCCCCATTGGCCCTGGAGAGTTTTAAATCCTGAGCTCTGTTATTGCAACATGATCAAACCCAACCCGGCTTCCTCCACCCCGCGCAGTACAGAGTAAGCTGGTGTCTTTACAATCTACACAGTTCCGTTACGGAGACCTGTAAGCGTACCTGCGCTGGCACGCACACGGGGATTGGAAGCCCGGACTTTCAGTTCCAGATTAAAAATAATAATAATAATAATAATAATAATAATAATAATAATACTACACTTTAAAGAAAGGGAAAAAAAAACAGAAAAAAGATTTTATTTCAATAATAAAGCATTGGAACGTGTCGCAGGCACACGAGCCCTAGGCGATGGCTACCCGCCTGCGATAGCCGGAGATAACCTTTACCAGCCATGGGCTTTGGCATACTGGAAGGAACCCTAAATCCCGCAAAAAAAAAAAAAAAAATCCCATCATGGCAGGATTTAGGGCGTATCTCCCTTTAATACCCAGATCTCTAGGACTCTAGAACATTACAGCCTATCCATTCACAAGAAACCAAAGTGCCTTGGTCAGGTGACTAGCTCCTAGTGATTGGATAGGCCGCTCTCTCACTATGTTGATTCTAAGGTACCGTCATAAAGGGGACATTATAATCTGAGTATAAGCCCAAAAATTCTGCCATACATTTCCTGCTCCAAGCTGCCCTACCTCTCAAACACGGACTCGGAGAGGCTGCCTTGCAAAACAGCGCCACCAACCGGTACAGGCAATAGTTAACATTCCATTTGCAGTTTTTAATTATTGCATTAAATACTAAGGGAAACACCCACTTTTACATCACACCCTTTTGAATTCCCGTCAAAGAGGTTCACACTTATTCGCCATCCGGTACATAAAACTCTGCGGAAACCGCTTTGTGTCATTTATGTTCTCTGTTTACAAGTTGGCGGAACTGCGACACCCGGTTTGACGTGTGCAGAGGTTTTACCATCCGGTGTCACTGTATGAGTGACGCGGTCCTTCCCCCTTTGGACACAGAAGAATGGAGGACACGACTGCACCCATCCAAATGCGCCTGTGCCGAAAACAACACATTAATCCAGGAGGGGACATCTAAGCTGTAATAAATCATGCCTGTATAAATAGTATTGTGTCTTATTATAGTGAATTAGACAGAAAGGAAGTACTTATAGTGGATTACATGTAATCTGATCAATTTCCTCGGCGTGTACGGTACAAAGCCGTTTTGACATTTGGAGCAGTAAATGACTATTAATAAGAGATCCCACAGACTGTTTATCTTGACATCTGTGTCGGTTTATATACAGTCCCCGTCATGCAATCCTAGGACTAGTAGCTGGAGGTCCTCACCAGACCCAGAAACCCCCCCCCCCCCCCCTTATAAGAGAACACAGTATTGGAATTCCGAGGTTCCAAGGAAGTTGGAGTTCCCGATGTTCCACAAATAGATTTAAGTTTATCTGGCTCTCTAGACCACAGCTGCCCAGGTTATCTCACTTGGGACCTGACTCAACTTAAACTTAACAGCGTGCGGTCACAACAGAGAGACCTCTCCCCCATTTCCACCCCAAAATTCTCCACCCCTCCTGTCCTCATTAATATAAAAACTGCCATCAATATTATAATTCCAAACACATTGCTGTAGTCCTAAAATGATTACTAAATAAGTTGCCTATCTTAACCTCTTATTGTACCTGTGCAAGATATTCGCTGTTTATAGACTACTTGAAGGATTGTAATAAACAGTTTATAAAACAAATCTGGGGTGCCGACGTCTTCAGATCTGGGTCCCCCAATACCTCCATCGGTCCAGCCCGGCTCTGTCGCTGCTAGGGGCCATCCTCTATAAGGCAGACAGCGGTGTTGTACATGGATGACAACTTCAGAGGGGAGGGGAGTTGACAACCCCGATGTCTGCTTGAACAGCAGAGCGACCTTAACTCATATGGACCAATGATGGCATCAGGGGTGAAGACCACACCTCAGGTAAGGATCTGTGTTTTAGCTTACCAGTGATGCCCACCCAAAACTAGATTTTCATTTTTTATTTTTATCCCCGAAGGTTGTGTCATACCAGGGCTGAGATCTAATCCCGGGCTAGGTCGCTTCTCACAAACGTTGCAACCATCAATTTATCACTTCAAGTTACTGTAAGACCGAATACAACCGTCTCCGCCTCAGGCAGAGGGGACAAAAAAGGCTTGAAATACTGGCAGAATTACAATCCGTCACGTTATCTTTAGACTGAAGGAATAAAGACTGGATCTTGTGTCAATTCTTCTCTCTTTCATAGGAGTCGAACGGGTGAATAGATGTAAATAATCTGCATTACACACAGCCAGAAATCAGTGCACTCCTTTCAGAGACTTAGCTGCTGGTAAGTATTAGGATTCCCCTTTGTAGTATGGATTACTCGCTTAGCTCTGTAATAAATAATATAAACCATTCTACTCTTTAAAGGGACTTAAACACTTAGGCTTGTAACAGGTGGGTGCTTTGTGAGCAGCGGTTTGTCAGCCAATAAAAACACTGCGTTTAAAAGCCGTTCTGAAGATCTTCTCCCGCACATCATACTCAAATAACAAAAGATGGCGGCAAGTCAAAAGCGCAGCATCTGTACAGGCCAAGCCTGTGCCAAGTGAACACTGATATTGCTCTACGGAATGCTGTCCAAACGTGATAGCGCCATTAGCTCGACATTTGCACTGCTTGTTCTGCGCAAGGAAAATTATTAATTATTTCCGTCAATAATCCACAAAGGTAGGGCCCTGGTTGGAATCGAACTCGTGACCCCAGCTCTGAGAGGCAGCAACGCCAACCACTTTCACGGTACTGCCCACAGTGGCGCAGTGCAAAGCATGTACATACCAAGTTCAACGCACATGTGCAAAAAGTGTCCCAGCGCCACTAGCCTCGCCCAAACCTCAGCGTCAGCACTATCTTTGTTTTTACACTAATAGAATGTGCTGCTCAATCCGTCTCTTCCCTCTCTTTTCCCATAAATTGCTGTTAGGCAGAGATGTCAGCTGGCAATTAAGAAGACAAATATATGCCCAGTGTTAGAGAGATATAAACACTTCTCTTAGTCGGTGAAATGTTGGGGGATTTAAGTCCAAGCAGCTACCAGCAGACCACCGAGCAGAATCCATCACTGCGGAGCGGTCCGATAATCTACAGGAAGTTAAGAGCGTCCGATTCCCAGATGTCAAAACAGTTTATAATTAAGGAATGAAAAGTCTATCTTTATGAAGCGACAGTCAGTAATTCTCTGCCTGAAACACGTCACGGCTGAGCTTCTGGGGACAAACTAGAATATTTCCAATTGTTTCAAACAACTAGGCTGTTTGACGTGAACACATCACAGATACGAGTTCGAGAATGCTGGGATGTGTAGTTCCACAACAGCTGGAGAGATACAGGTTGAATACTTCAAAATTACAACTGAGTGGGGGAGCGGAGCAAATGGACCCACCCATTTTATACGCGTCCTTTCCAAATTTACTGCAACAAGATTGCCCTAATTCCAGGTAGACAGGATTACTGCATGTGTCAGACGTCACATCTCATCCGGTCCCGGATCTCTGGGACAGCTACTCAGATTTCACCTAACTACACCTTGTAAAGTAAATCCTTTATGAGCTATATGGTTAAAAGGGGATTAAGGTATTACTTTGAAGGGAAAAAAATAATAATTGCACACTGCACTGTGATTTGGGGAAATATTAGGCAACTCTACTCTTCTGCACTCCAAAAATGGCTTAAGGAACCGCAAAACAAAAAGCTGCACAACATACACAAATATATACGCACAATTCGCAGCATATTGCCACAGCTAAAATTCATTTAACAGGAAGTAAAACCAATACATGACACAGACATCAAATGCTGTGTATTAATGAGCTGAATGATATACGTGAATCAACCGCAGCATTTATACTTTATTAAATATGCCCACCAAGCTCTCACTCCTCGGCTCAAAATTTACAAAGGAAATGCGTCTCTAACTTAGTAGGCAGGATGGGAAGGACAACTTGGCAGACTTGCTTAACAGAAATACACTGTGTACATAGGATAATTCATACAAGGGCAGAGCCAGTGATGTCACAGCATCTCAAATGACTGCATCCTCAGCTTTTTACAATGGTTTATATCTGAAAATGTCAGTTCTGTAGATTAGTGGTCCTTTAAGATTAATATCCTTAATGATCATCCACTCCTTTGTAAAGGCAGAAGAACATAGAAATGATAACTTATCTTCTGCCTCCGTCCCCCTACTCTCCCCTGCGTCTCTCTGTCTGTCCACCCCTCCCCTTAGATTGTACGCTTCTCTGAGCAGGGCCATCTCTCCTCCTGTTTCCACCACTTCTAACTCTGCTCTCCAGCTACTTAGCCCTCCTCCTCGAGGCTCCACTCCACGTCCACTCTCACTCCCTCCTCCCCCCTGGGGGTCTTCCGCGCCCTCCTTCTTAGGCCCCGTCATTTGCAGATCCTACCTCCCCCTTCCCCGCCCTCTCTAGCTGTGCATTGAGCTTACTGAGTTGCTGTGCTTACTGTTTACTGTACTGTGCTGTCTCCCATTGTATTGTAATTTGTTTGTCTCTGTACGGCGCTGCGGACGCCTTGTGGCGCCTTATAAATAAAAATTAATAATAATAATAATAATAATAATAACCCCAGACCGCCCGTCACTGTAGTGAGACAGTCAGCGACCGATATGAACAATTGCTGAACGCTCACTCATTTCTGTACAGTGTTCATTATAAAGCTGCGGCAATGTATTGAGAATGTGGTATTTCTGCATCTTGTATCCCCCAGTGATCACGTATTACAAGGGGTGAGTAATTGCTTGAAAATAATCATGAGTTTAATCATAAAAAGAGTACTCTTATTTTTGTTTTCTTTTACTATTTTCACCTAATTTAGATGCTATAATGCTAAACAATAAGATTATTTAGACTATTTATTTAAACACACTAAACTAAAGCTCTGTCTGCCATACAAAAATAAACAACCTAAAACAACCCTAAAACAACCTAAAATAACTCAGAATTATGGTCAAATTTAGGATACTTAGGAAAATAAAATACACATGTGTTTATGATCACTACTAAACTTTTTACATAACATGTTGTATAGCAAACCAGTGTGTGTAGGTAAATAAGGGGTTAATGCTGTCGAAGTACGCTTCGGAGGCTTGTTTTTGTCATTTTATTTTGAGAATATTAAGGGATGCCTGTTTCACAGGATTGGGCCATTCCTTTGACTAGAAAGGACCATCTAGGGTCACTCTAAGTGCTCTATATATTCATATAGGAAACATGATACATCAAACCACTATCTTCCATAATCCATGTTTCAGAAGGCCACTGCATAACATTTGTAACCAGTGGAACCAGCCACATCACATGTGTCATGGATCTATAAGGAACTTATGGAGATAATGTATCTCCCAAATAATCTATATAACATAATCATGCTACCTATGCCTATGTGTGGAAAATCCTAACTGGTTTAGTGAAATTATTACAAAATCTTAGCTATGTTTAAGAATAAAATAATAATATTTATAGAATATAGAAGGGTTTTTGAACAAAAGGGCAATAAAACAACCGTAAAACAGATTAGCATCCCGGCACACCTCTAGCCGCAAGCTCAAAAATGCGGAGGGCTTGGGCAAAAAGAATGTTTAAAAGGAAATTATTTAAAAAACTGTCAGTTCTTGGGGCTCAGTCTTTCGACTGATAATTTGTCCATACATTGTAACCTTCCCCCAGGCTGCAGAACTAGGTACCCTTTCTATTTTGTTTATCTCTTTATTTTAATTTTATTTAAAAAAAAACTGCTTTTGCATTCATCTTTCTATATTCCACTTTGTTTTCACCCTTTTACTTATTAAGCATTGTGACTTTTTTTTTTAATATTAAGTTCCAATTAATAATGTTCTGTCTTTGTTTCTTAAAACAAAATGTCCAACATGTAAACAGGTGGGGGAAAAAAACAAGAGTAAGCTATGACTTATAACTGGGCAGTCTATTGATTAAAGTTAGAGACTTGGGACGTGCGGCAGACTTTTCGATGTGGCAACATGAACTTCTGAGCGGTTTTCTAAGTGAACAGAGCTGATTGGTCTTTTTGGAACAAAGGAGAACAGTTTGCCTCCATCTACAACATATCAAAACATTTTTAATCAGGTTAAGTGCCCTTTCATTCAATTATACCATCAATAGACTTTACAGCTTTGGCTAACAAAGGCGAGGCATTCATACACACCAAAAACAACTAATTAAAGTCTACATCTGAGAGTTATCAAATAGTCTTATCGCTAAAAAATACAAAGTTAAATAAATATCATAAAAACCTTCTGGGGAAGTCAGCTGCTGTGTAAAGCTGGGTACACACTACACTGTTTTCATCCAATAATCGGCTCAAACAGCCGACATTCGACCGCTCGTTTAAAAGTCGGGTCAGTGTGTGCAGTGACACGATGGTCGAAAGTCTGCCCAAATGGACGATTATCGCCTCATTTGGTTGGTCGTACCGTTTAATATTTTCAGTCCAATCTCGTTTCCGCTGTGCAGTGTGTATAAACTTCCGACCGATCCACAACAGTGAGTACGAAATTACAGTCACAGTCATTGCTCACCACAACATGGCTGTAAAAAGTCGCTATAGGGACGTCCGCTCTTCCCTTTATCGTCCTAAACAAGGCTAGTGTGTATGCAGTCCATGGACCGAGCGATCGGATCATCGATCGCATGTAAAATCGCTCTGCATAAAAAGTTGGTCGAAATTTCTGTAGTGTGTACCCAGCTTAAAGAAGGTGAAATGAGCTGCAGAATTCTCCTCAATTCACTCCTATGGGACGTTTAATTAAAAGAAAGAAAAAAAAAAAGTGTGGGCTGAACCATCTTCCGAATGCATCTTATTAATTCACTAGGAACCAGCGCCATAACAGAGGCTGTGACATCACTGACGTCACTGGTTTTAATTGCAGGCTGCCTCCGCCGTGTATAGGTGAAAACTGCGCGTTAAAGATGGCTTCCACATATGATTTTAATTATTGCCTTGGCATATGCCATCTTAAAATTTTTGCGAAACGCGTTGCTTTATTGTTTGGCCCTCCTTCACTGCTTTTCAGTAATCAATATAATCAGGCAAATATGCATTTGTCTGCGTTGCTCGCTGCGCACTTTGCACTGGATACGATTGTATAAAGAGAGAAGCTTTGTCTCATTTCACAGGGCAGCTCTATAAACAGCTGTGCCTCAAGATATAAAAGCATGGCTAAAATGCACAGTAGCAAGGTGGGAAAAATAAAAAGCAACAAATTTAGTAAACAAAAAAAAACGCAGGAGGGCGTATATACGCCAATACGTTAAAGTAGCATGAAGGTGGACAAGTACTTTAATGAAGGGATTAGGGAGGATTTGGCTTCCTATTTACAGATCAGGAACAGTAATTTCTCATTGACTGAATCCTGCAGGTGCACCTTGGAAACGACGGCCACGTTGCTGACATTTTAAAGACGATCAGGCTGAGCACAGAAGGGCCTGTTTGTGCGCGGGATCACTGCCAAAACCAGTGTAAGGTTTCTGTAGAGCTAAGAAGGCTTCTATTGGGACTGTCCCTGACTCTTGAGGATTGTAATTCCTCATTTCTGTAATGCTAATGCAAATTGATAAGCAAGAGGTCATTCCCGGTAACAGTATCTTATGAGAAACCCAGGACTTGAATCAGCCGCATCTGCGTCCGAAACGTCCTCGGCACTCCCTTGTTGTACATGGCTAACGTTCGTCCTCCTCTTTCCCACCACAGTTCGGCCCTTTAAGTCGTAAGTGTCATTTGTGTTCGTTCAAAACAACAGAAAATGTCCTTTTCTCTGACATTTTGGTGCAAGCTCCTGCCCACGTGAACAGCTGACAACGCGTTGGCTCTGGGACAAAAAATCGTGGTGCACGCTGTATTTCCTGAGCATGTGTCTTGCGGCACGTTAAATAATGAACACGACGTGAAAAAAAAAATGAGCAAAAATTGCTCACAGTTTTTGTGGCCTTCACAAACTGACTGAGTTTTAGGGCTCGTTCACACATAGGCACTGGAAAAATTTGTGAAACCTAACGCATTAGCCGCGTTTTAGTTATACGATTTTAACACATTTTCCATGCGTTCTGTTTTTTTTTACAAATACAGTCTATTGTAGCTGTAGCGCATGGTAACGCACACCAGGATAAGAATATCTAAACACGGCGTTACCATTTGGAATGGTGGAAGCGGAACTCAGTTTTCAATGCATTTTTCATGCACATATTAATGTAACAACAAACAAATGTGATAGAGCATTTAACAATTTGGAAACTCCGTTCCATTTGAAGATTCCAAGCGTATGTAAAATACAGATCACCTCTAAATCCATGTACTGTAAGTTACACACATCATTCTAATCACTTCGCATGAAACCATCCCGTTCAATCATATGCAGACAATTGCCCTGTGCTATTTCAAAGGATTGTTACAACTCGGGTCTGTTCATACTGGCAGCAAAATGGATTAAAATTGATTTTTGCCTCATACCATATGCAATGGTCTGCGGTTATCATGATTTCATGATATGTATAATAACAGTCCATACGTGTTATCAGATAGCTATAGGATTCCTATAATGGCCTCGGAATTGAAAACGAGGCAAAACGTCATCATGATGTCATCGAGTTTTGGATTCCATTTTAAGATCCAAAATAACGGTGGGTAGGAGGGCGGTCCCAAGGACAATTCCATCTTGCACCATTTTTCTTTTCTGCCACTGCTGTGGGCCAATGTGTCCTAGATGTGCTAGGAACTGCCGTGTGTTTGTGTCATTGCTCTGTCGCTTACCATCCAGCCAGGTCGCTGCAGTATTTGTCTGAAAGTGTACGAAAATAATATTATGACCTGAGAGGTGGTCAAAACTGACTGCAAATGACTTGAAATTAGTGGTATTGAGGTTAATATTAATGTAGGAACAAAAAAAAGAGCAAAATTAAGTGATTTTAGCATATTTTAGCAATTTTTGTAACCAAAACCAAAACACAGGAGGGTGGTTTTGCCAAAACCAAAACCAAAACACGAAGCTAATCCAGACCCAAAACCAAAACCAGTTTACGGGGGTCACTGAGCATCTCTAATACATAGTAAATATTAGCTTCCCTGCTGCTAAGCATTGAGAAGAGAGCTCTTCTGTTACAACAGTATTAAATAATGGAGGGTGATTGACAGCTGAACCTGGGGTCCTAATCCTATAGTGAAGAATGGTCTGGGGATTAAAAGTAAACTATCAACGGGTTTAATGTCGACCAGGGCACTATCTGTGTGGCGTTTAAATGTCCTTCCTCTATATACTTCTGTTTCCTCCGGGTGCTCCAGTTTCCTCCCAGGTGTCAAAAACTTATTGTGTGTGCGGCGGAGAATTTAGGCTGTAAGCTCCACTGGGGCACAGAATGATGTGTATGACTGAACATTGTCTGTAAAAAGTGCTGCATATATAAAGCAATTACAATAAAAATAACATTCTCACTGGCTACAAAGGAAGTGTGTTCTGTAGATTAACGATATACTTCTGTGGTGTAAAACTCTCTAGGAGCCATTTATCAATACAGGTGCTCAGAGAGAATGCCCTCTGTAACCCATAGCAACTACTGACATTGTGCTAGTTCTGTTTAGAATGTGAAAGCAAACACAGGAATGGTTGCTAAGGGTTACAGAAGCTGTTTCTTTTATACCAGTTTGTTGTTACTCAACGCCCCCCTCTGAGTGCTGAAAAGTGCTGTTCAAATGCTCATTGGGATCCTGGCTTGGTGATCGAGGTATAAACGGAGGATGGCAATATTGAATATATCCCTGTAGCTGGGCGAGAAGGTCAAGTCTCTTCGAAAAACAATAATATATCTGTTTAAACATGCTCAAGTTGCAAAATACTACACACCCAGCACCGAGCAGACAGATAGAGGAGGATCTAAAAGAGACTTTGCAATCTTATCACAGACACAAAGGTCAGTTTTCATAAGCGTTATATAAACGAGCAATGGCGATCTTTATTAGCATTTGTAAAAATTCCACGAAATGTCAGGGAAAATGCCAGGAAATACGTACTATAGCCACAACATATATGTTATCTCAAGAAGTGACTCTAGCAATACGCTGGAGGTAAGAACGTTGTTTACTAGGCAAAGTATACACTGGTGTTTGAGATGCAAATTAAAGATTACTGTAACTGACCGGAACATTTTCAACCAAACTGGAACAAGAAGCATTCAATATAGCCACTTAAACACAGCTAAGTGTGCAAATAGTAATGGCCTCATTTGGTACAATTATATTTATTCTCACATTTGTTTACATTTAGTTATCTCGCAATAAAAATGCCTAATTGTAACGCTAGGCCATACGTGTGTGACAGAAGTCACATATTGCTATCTGTGCTGCTGGGGGACCCTGCTCCTTCCACTATATAACTCTCAGTCTGTGTCTTCCTGCTGCCTCCATTCCCTTCCTCACATCATGTCACTGCCCCTGTCACATGCAGCCCTGTCCTCACTAACACATCACTCATCTCCTGATATACTCTGTGCTGCTGGGGGACCCTGCTCCTTCCACTATACAACTCTCAGTCTGTGTCTTCCTGCTGCCTCCATTCCCCTCCTCACATCATGTCACTGCCCCTGTCACATGCAGCCCTGTCCCCACTAACACATCCCTTAATTTCCTGATTTACTCTGTGCTGCTGGTGACCTCCACTTAAAACTGTTGATGCACAAATGTGCAGAAGACAAAGACTTAATACCATAAAGTGCTCAGACCCTGGTCACATACACCTGGCAAATCAATAAAGTCAACAAAAACATTGACCAAAGATTGTGCAAAAGCCCAAATTGTATCCCAGCAACAGTTGCAGAGCTGCAATGGGTATCACACGCTGATCCAATAATATAGAATTGTTAGGCGATTTCTCCAGCAAATTTTTTTTTTTTAATCTTATATTTTACAACGGTTAATGTATGACTGTATGCAATAAAAGTTTCAGCACAGTGACGTCTGTCAGTAACATGAAAGCTCTGTTACTAAAACAAGGATATGCTAGATACATATACACAATAGGGCAACTTTACCAACATTGCATTCAGAGACACGTTTTGCCATGAGCCACGGCAACCAATCAGCAGCCAGCTTTTATTGGTGTAGTAAACGTTTATCGAATAGACATTAAACAATGGAAGCTTGGTCCCGCCTCCTGCGCAGGCAGCAGTGGATTTTGCAGACGGTGAGAGCAGCCTTGTTTGGAGCCCATGAAAAGGGAATTTACTTGGTGGCCCCAGGGACAATGACCGAATCCCGGCTCTGCGTCCCAGTGAGGTCACTAGTCCCTAGTGAATGGATAGGCTGCATAGCCGTAAATATTACACCAGCGCACACAATGGCTGCCTCCGCTGCGTACAGGAAACAGATACATTAAGGAGCAGGAAAATCTCCAGGAGTTGGTTAATCCTATTTTTTGCTGGTATTTTCCACTTTCGGAGTGTCATTACCCCCTGTATATTTTGGCCCCGCCCCCGCAACAAAGATGCCGTTTTGCCGCTGGTAGGCGGGGCCAAAAATGACACGATTCAACGAGAATCGCGTCATTTTGGAAAGGCAGTTGCGGGATGCGGGAGACTTGCCTGCTCTCTCGGGAGTTTGTGAGACCGACCCGAATTTCGTGAGTCTCCCGGACATTCCGGGAGAGTTGGCAAGTATGCTTTAAACAAGTGTAACAAGCTGTAACAAACACTTCAGTCAATCAAGCAGGAAGGAGCTGGGGGCCGCAGGGGAAGGTTCTAGGGCTGCCCATCGCCCACCACTGAAGTAGATCGTAGGTTATATGTTTATTTACACAGGAATACTGACGGGAGCTGCCATATTGGAAAGTGATAAGTCTCTTAAGAGTTGAATAAATAAAAGAAAATCCACATACAATAATAGCAATATGTGAAGTGTAAATGAAAATCTCTAGATGTTTCTCCACATAAGTAATGTTAAATAATTATAGTCAATATATAAGAGCTAAGATTTTAGAAAGTAAAATTATGAGTGTTGTGTTTCTTTCCACCACTTAAAAAAAACACCTTGGTTTTCCTCAAATTTCCTTTAAAAGTGCCCCTGTCACGTGGAGACAGTGAAGGCAGCCATTTTGTGGGTTGAACCAATGTTTGTGAGAATACAGCCTAACCAATCAGTGCAATAAGGACCAGGGACCTCACTGAGGCGATAAGTAGATTTAATAAACCTTCTAAAAAGTAAAAGTGGAGGTGTGCCCATAGCAACCAATCAGATTCTAGCTATCATTTATCCTCTACATTCTAGAACATGAAAGCTGGACTCTGATTGGTTGCTATGGGCAACACCTCCACTTTCCCTTTTTATATTAATTATCTCAGTGCCCTAAATGGCCAAACGGCTGCATCTACTGTGTCTCAGCAACAAACCCACCTGAGGCAAAAATGAAACCTATTGAAAAATATTTGGAATATTCCCCATACTTATACAGGTAACATGATACCATGTGCTTAAACACTAACAACAAGTAGATTTATCACCAAAATGACTGCAGACACGTAATAAGACAATAATATGAACATATTACATACATAGTCTCAAAAACAACCTGAGGTTACATGAAAATAGGATTAAATGTTATATATGATTAAACAATTCCTGATTATATAAAAGCATTGCTCAAAAGCAAATAATGAAATGATAAGCAGTGCACTTAGTAAAAGTTACACTAGGGCATGTAAAATCCAGTAAGGTAAAGTCAGCTGAAGGTGGAAATCCCCTTTTAAAGAGCAGATAGTCGCTGAGCTCTATGAAGTTTCACCTAGAACAGTGTTGCCTAACCTGTGACACTCCAGGTGTTGTGAAACTACAAGTCCCAGCATACCCTTCCAGCAATAAGCTGCTATATATTGGCAAAGCATGCTGGGACTTGTAGTTTCACAACACCTGGAGTGTCACAGGTTAGCCAACATTGGCCTAGAACACTGCTTAGGCTTTCGTCTTTTTCGGCTATAAGGTCGTTGAACAATTAACAGGTCATACCAGAGATAGCACCACTAGTCCCAGCGTACCCTGCCAGTCTCTGGGAATTGTACTTCCACAATAGCTCAAAAGTTTACCTCATGACTATAATTATTATTGAATCCTAAATGTCCTTTATTTAAAAGCATGTTGGTTACACAACAAACGCTGTTGTGCAGGTACCCACAAACGCTGCAATATCGCAGCCCATGCAGGTAACTGGTCTGAAACTGCAGCGGGTGTGAGGTGAAAGCCACTGAGATCCGCGATAAGGATCCTATAGAACAGGGGTAGGCAACCTGCGTCTCTCCAGGTGTTGTGAAACTACAAATCCCAGCATGCCTTGCCACCTATCTGCTGGTTATCTACTGGCAAAGCATGCTGGGACTTGTAGTTTCACAACACCTGGGGAGCTGCAGGTTGCCTACCCCTGCTATAGAAAGACAGAGGGGCAAATTTAACAATAACCGTTTTTTTGGGCCTAATCATGTTCATTCCTTATCGCAATGATAAGAAATGAGAGATCTTGACCATTTATTAAAAGTGTCACGATAAACGGCTTTCCCGGCGAACACCTATCTCCTCTGTGGTCACTATGGCGAAGTGGCCACCTTTCCAATAGTCACCGGATAGGAGAGCAGATAAGTTGCAGCGAGGAACCTGAAGATCACTCTACCGCAATGATCTCCCTATAGCAATGTTGGCTAACCTGTGACACTCCAGGTGTTGTGAAACTACAAGTCCCAGCATACTCTTCCAGCAATAATCTGCTATATATTGGCAAAGCATGCTGGGCCTTGTAGTTTCACAACACCTGGAGTGTCATTGGTTAGCCAACACTGCCCTATAGGCTTCAATGGCTAATGCCATCTTTAAATCCTTGATTTTCAGACCTTCTTAAATCACGGACAATAGCAGCCCCCATAGAAATCTACAGGGACTGCTATTGCTCATGATAACAGTGGGGCTGCACTCCCACTGCTATGTCCATGTATTGATGCCTATGGAGGTGGCCATTTTCATGGAGACCAAGATTTAATCAAAGACTGACAGGTAAGACGACATGACTTCAGCAATGGAGACAGCAATGTAAAAGACACTTCAGTCTCTAGAGATTCATTAGCTGCTTTTCTTTAACGTATAGTTGCCTACTCGCTCAGAATGTCTGGGAGACTCCCGCATTTCTGGGAGTCCTCCCGGGCTCCCGGGAGAGCAGGGCAACCTCCCGGCTCTCGCCCCCGCAATAGATAAGGGGTGGGGCTTACTAACGCAAATATTGCGGCATCATAGACCCGCCTCCTGTGGTAATTGGCCAAAAATATGACACACGCCCACCTCCCCCGGGATCTCCCTGAAGCCAACGAGGAAAAGTTGGCAAGTATGAGATAACATCACCAGGCACCAAGTACATTCTGAAAAATGTTGGTTCATCCAACAAAATGGCTGCCTCCACAGTGAGTGGTAGGTGATGGGTACACTAAGGGGTATATTTACTAAACTGCGGCTTTGAAAAAGTGGAGCTGTTGCCTATAGCAACCAATCAGATTCTAGCTGTCATTTTGCAGAATGTACTAAACAAATGACAGCTAGAATCTAAATGGTTGCTATAGGCAACATCTCCACTTTTACAAACCCGCAGTTTAGTACATATACCCCTAAGTCTCAAATTAAAAGTTCCCTTTATTTGTGAAAGACTACAAAGCCATAGTTAAATTGCATTGGAGGTCTGAGTTTTCACTTTCCCTCTTTTAGGGTACCATGTGCCAATCTGCAGTTCTAAGTTTGCATAAAACACTGAAATTAACCTGAATTTATTTCATATACCCGACATGTTAATTCACATTTTACAGATTTTTCTAAACAGTTTTTGCCGTTATCATAGCATATAGCAGAAGTTAAACAAAATATATAAAATAAAAAAAGCTTTGATAACAATTTAATCCAATGCGGTTATATTATCTAAACTCAGATACACATTCATCTCATGTGATGCACTTTTAATAATCTCTAAAGTAATAAACTCTATACTACTGGCCACAATTTGTGTTATATATCACATTCCCGAACTATTTCTCTCTGGAAAGTTCCCACATAATTCCCCTTAATCCGCTCCAAATATGCGCATAGCTCCTAAAAATACACCACACACCTTGATACAGCTCACGGAATGTCAATTGTATTGTGTTTTAAATGCCTTAAATCCTATATTGACATTGACAAAATGATAGAAAAGTCTACATAGCGGTACATAGGGATAAAGCCCCACTGAATGGAAAACATGACAATCTGCCCGTGACACAGGGTCATTACTTATTACCCCCCCTTCCCCCGTGTGTACGGTGGTATCAGATCCTTGTAGGCCTCCCTGGCTGAGGGCATAACTCACATATAACAGACAATGTCAGGTAAATGAACTATGTAATTGAAGGCAATGAGAGTGTAATGAGGTTAGTAGAGGACTACACTGAGCTGGCAGAGTCTGCAGTGAGGTGCCCAGATCAGGGGGCATCAGTACCTGGCTGGCACTGCCAAGGAGTCTGCAGGTAGATCATCAAAGTGACAGAGAATGAGAAAGTGAATGTGCACTGTAAGACACAGGGGGCAAATGTGCTCACAGGAGAGCAAAGGAGTCTGTGGTAATGGGGTAATTATATCACGAAATACAATGTGCGATAATGGAACATGCATTAAGGAGGGGCAGTTATATGTGCTCACAGGGTTAGAGGGGGCAGTTATATGTGCTCACAGGGTTAGAGGGGGCAGTTATATGTGCTCACAGGGTTAGAGGGGGCAGCTATGTCAGTGTTCACCAGGGGCAGGCTGGGCTGGAAGGCAGGGGACATAATGGGCTATCTTGGGCCGGGGCACCTGCATTTTTTTCCTTTAAAATGTTCCTAATAGGCTGCTGAGTCGAGTCTTGCACCCTGGGCTAAAGTTTGCCAGCCCTCCCCTGATGCTCACAGGGTTACATGGGGCAGTTATGTCAGCACTCACAGGGTTACATGGGGCAGTTATGTCAGTACTCACAGGGTTACATGGGGCATTTATGTCAGTACTCACACAGGGTGTAAAGGGCCAGTTGGTTACATGCACACGTTGATGGGAGAGGGGGCAGTAGGTGGTGAGCAGGTCAGTGCACATACTGGGCAGTAAGGTATATTTCATGTACAATAAGGTATATTACTTGTATAGTAAGATATATTACATGTACAGTTATTACATGTAGTTATTACATGCACAGTAAGGTATATTATATGTACAGTTATTACATGTAGTTATTGCATGTACAGTAAGGTATATTACATGTAGAGTAAGGTATATGACATATACAGTTATTAAATGCACAGTAAGGTATAGTATATGTAGTTATTACATGTGCAGTCTGCAGTCACTGAGTATTGAGGCCTCTTACAGAACTTTTGAACACTTCCTACTTTCCTTTCCCGGCTGACAGCTCCGGGGTCTGAGGCTCCTGTGCCGGGGTCAGTGCTCCGGGGTCAGTGCCGGGGTCGGTGCTCCGGGGACAGATGGGGTAATAGATAAAAGTCGGGACATATAAGATCCTCTTACCCCAGGGTGCTGATGAAGCCGTTGACGGCGCCCTCCGCATAGAGCGACACGATGTCCCCGATGTACAGAAAACTGGACATTTTATCGGACATCCTCTACCAGCGGCGCCCCCTACAGCCGGGGCATGGTACGGCAGCCAGGAGCTCCAGCCGGCGACGTGTGGCCCCTGCCAGCCGGGGGCCCGGGGGGTACCCTCTCTCTGAGCACTCGGTGCTATGCCAGGCTCGGTGCCCGGTGCTGTGCCCGGCTCAGTGCCCGCAGGTCCCGGTCTCCCGGACGGTCAGACGGAGCTCTCCGGCTCAGAGCGGGGCAGCGAGCGGACGGCAGCCAATAGGAGGGGCGGCTGGAGGAAGAGGGCGGGGCTAGCGTGCAGAGCGAGGAAGCAGCAGCAGCGTTCATTCATAACCGGGTGCGGGAGACCAGTGTGTACCTGTATCCTAGTATGGGAGACCAGGGAGTACTGTATCCGAGTACAGGAGACCAGTGTGTACCAGTATCCTAGTACTGGAGACCAGTGAGTACCTGCTGTATCCTAGTATGGGAGACCAGTGTGTACCTGTATCCTAGTATGGGAGACCAGGGAGTACTGTATCCGAGTACAGGAGACCAGTGAGTACCTGTATGCGAGTATGGGAGACCAGTGAGTACCTGCTGTATCCGAGTACGGGAGACCAGTGAGTACCTGCTGTATCCGAGTACGAAAGACCAGTGAGTACTGTATCCTAGTACGGGAGACCAGTGAGTACCTGCTGTATCCTAGTACGGGAGACCAGTGTGTACTGTATCCGAGTACAGGAGACCAGTGAGTACTGTATCCGAGTACAGGAGACCAGTGAGTACCTGTATCCTAGTATGGGAGACCTGTGTGTACCTGTATCCGAGTATGGGAGACCAGGGAGTACTGTATCCGAGTACAGGAGACCAGTGAGTACCTGTATGCGAGTATGGGAGACCAGTGAGTACCTGCTGTATCCTAGTACGGGAGACCAGTGAGTACCTGCTGTAACCGAGTACGAAAGACCAGTGAGTACTGTATCCTAGTACGGGAGACCAGTGAGTACCTGCTGTATCCTAGTACGGGAGACCAGTGAGTACCTGCTGTAACCGAGTACGAAAGACCAGTGAGTACTGTATCCTAGTACGGGAGACCAGTGAGTACCTGCTGTATCCTAGTACGGGAGACCAGTGTGTACTGTATCCGAGTACAGGAGACCAGTGAGTACTGTATCCGAGTACAGGAGACCAGTGAGTACCTGTATCCGAGTACCGGAGACCAGGGAGTACCTGCTGTATCCTAGTATGGGAGACCAGGGAGTACCTGCTGTATCCGAGTACGGGAGACCAGTGAGTACCTGCTGTATCCGAGTACGGGAGACCAGTGAGTACCTGCTGTATCCGAGTACGGGAGACCAGTGAGTACCTGCTGTATCCGAGTACGGGAGACCAGTGAGTACCTGCTGTATCCGAGTACGGGAGACCAGTGAGTACTGTATCCGAGTACGGGAGACCAGTGAGTACTGTATCCGAGTACGGGAGACCAGTGAGTACTGTATCCGAGTACGGGAGACCAGTGAGTACTGTATCCTAGTACGGGAGACCAGGGAGTACCTGCTGTATCCGAGTACGGGAGACCAGTGAGTACCTGTATCCGAGTACGGGAGACCAGTGAGTACTGTATCCGAGTACGGGAGACCAGTGAGTACTGTATCCGAGTACGGGAGACCAGTGAGTACTGTATCCTAGTACGGGAGACCAGTGAGTACCTGTATGCGAGTACGGGAGACCAGAGAGTACCTGCTGTATGCGAGTACGGGAGACCAGAGAGTACCTGCTGTATCCGAGTACGGGAGACCAGAGAGTACCTGCTGTATCCGAGTACGGGAGACCAGTGAGTACCTGCTGTATCCGAGTACGGGAGACCAGTGAGTACCTGCTGTATCCGAGTACGGGAGACCAGTGAGTACCTGTATCCAAGTATGGGAGACCAGAGAGTACCTGCTGTATCCTAGTACGGGAGACCAGTGAGTACCTGCTGTATCCGAGTACGGGAGACCAGTGAGTACTGTATCCTAGTACAGGAGACCAGTGTGTACCTGCTGTATCCGAGTACGGGAGTACCAGTGTGTACCTGCTGTATCCGAGTACGGGAGTACCAGTGTGTACCTGCTGTATCCGAGTACGGGAGTACCAGTGTGTACCTGCTGTATCCGAGTACGGGAGTACCAGTGTGTACCTGCTGTATCCGAGTACGGGAGTACCAGTGTGTACCTGCTGTATCCGAGTACGGGAGTACCAGTGTGTACCTGCTGTATCCGAGTACGGGAGTACCAGTGTGTACCTGCTGTATCCGAGTACGGGAGTACCAGTGTGTACCCGCTGTATCCGAGTACGGGAGTACCAGTGTGTACCTGCTGTATCCGAGTACGGGAGTACCAGTGTGTACCTGCTGTATCCGAGTACGGGAGTACCAGTGTGTACCTGCTGTATCCGAGTACGGGAGTACCAGTGTGTACCTGCTGTATCCGAGTACGGGAGTACCAGTGTGTACCTGCTGTATCCGAGTACGGGAGTACCAGTGTGTACCTGCTGTATCCGAGTACGGGAGTACCAGTGTGTACCTGCTGTATCCGAGTACGGGAGTACCAGTGTGTACCTGATGTATCCTGCTGTATCCGAATACGGGAGTTACAGCGAGTACCTGATGTATCCTGCTGTATCCGAATACGGGAGTTACAGCGAGTACCTGATCTATCAGAGTACTGGAGTACCAGTGACTACCTGATAAATCCTTACTGGAGTACCAGTGAGTACCTGCTGTGTCCAAATACATTAGTACCTGCGATACCTAATGTATCCAAGTGCCGGAATACCAGTGAGTACCTGATATATCTGAGTTCTGGAGTACCAGCGAGTACCTGATATATCTGAGCACTGAAGTACCAGCAAGTACCTGATATAACTCAGTACTGGAGTACTAGCGAGTACCTGACATATCTGAGTACTTGAGTAACAGTGTGTAACTGGTGTAACAAGTACTGAAGTACCATCGACCTGTGTTTACCTGAGCCCTTATGTAATACTTAAATGTGTAGTCAGGGATACTTCAGTTTATGCTTTCTTTAATTGACAGAGCACATCTTGGGCCTGATTCATTAAGGATCTTAACTTAAGAAACTTCTTATTTCAGTCTCCTGGACAACACCATGTTACAATGCAAGGGGTGCAAATTAGTATTCTGTTTTGCACATAAGTTAAATACTGACTGTTTTTTCATGTAGCACACAAATATTAACTTTAAATGTCAGTGTACAAATAAGCTATCAAGTATTTGTGTGCTACATGAAAATACAGTCAATATTTAACTTATGTGCAAAACAGAATACTAATTTGCACCCCTTGTATTGTAACTAGAGATGGGCGGGTCCGGTTCCCCGAGAACCGAACCCACCCGAACTTTGGGTATCCGAGTACCGAGCTCTCCCGCCCGCTCCGAATCCAAATCGAGGCCGAACATCATCGTGACGTCGTCGGGGCTCGGTTCTCGCGATACTTGAAGATTATAAATACACGCCTCCACAGCAATCCATCGCCATTTGACAGAGGGAGAGAGCAGGGTGTAGTCGCAGGCTGATTAGAGCAGGGACAGAGAATCCAATATTCTTCTTTGCAATTGCTCTAACAAAAATCGCTAGAGAAGAGGATAGAGGTTTATTATTTTTTTTTTTTAATTTTTAGCTCTCCCAAGTGTTTTTGGGGTGTCCCCCATAATTGTGCATAAATATTTCTGGCTGTCAAAAGTCATATCTGTCAGCAGTATCTTACCAAATAATTTTTACTACTACAAGTGCTTTGCGCTCAGAATGGATTCAAAGCAGTCCACATATGATCAGAATGAACAATCAGGTTCTGTCACCAGTCCTGATGTTAGTGTTCCCAGTACGTCATCTGGGCAAGGCGATGTCAAACTACACAGTGTTTCGAAATCAGTCCAAAAAACAAAATAAAAAAAAACATTTACTGTGTTGAAGAGAAAAAGAAGTGTTACTGAGCAAAAGTTAAGTGCCGATAAAAAAAAAAAATTGCCAACATGCCATTCTACACACGCAGTGGCAAAGAGAGAATGAGGCCTTCACCTTTGGCTATTAGTGGCAGATCCCAAAAGTTACCCAGCCTACAATTGGTGCACAACTACTGTTATGCGTCAAAGCCGAGCTGCAAGATAACAGTAAGGCATTAGAGGATAATGTTTGCTCTGAATCAGAAATGACACCAATCCCTGTGGAGAGTCCATCCACCAGTGGGATGTCTAATCGTGAGCATTCTGTTAGTGTACCCATAAAGAAGTGCCCTTTCAGCAGTTCTGCTGATGTGTACCTGAACAGCCCGAGTGTAGCCGGTGATACACAAATTGAGGATGCCACTTTGGAATTAGAAGAGGATGAGGGGGAGATTTATGGAGGTGACGAGGGCGCTAATGAGGATGTTGATGATTATGATGCAGACAGATACCAAATTGCCTTTCTCAATTTCTATTTATATTCTAGATTATATAACGGCTGAATAGTTTTCTATTTTACTCCTAGTGGAGAGGGGATCTGATGCAGACAGATATCAAACTGCCTTTGTCCATTTCTTTGTATATTCGAATTTCTAGTTCTACAGTCTATGCAGGCTGCTTTTTTTTTTTTATATTCAACTACAAGTGGAGGAGGGGGGGGGGGGGCATAGATAGCCACCAAAGTACCGTGGTCCATTTTATTTTACTTTCTAGCTCCACAGTCTGTGCAGGCTGCTTTTTTTATATTCAACTACAAGTGTAGCGTGTAATATACACCCAAAGACGATGGCTACATTGCCAATAATCAAAGATTGAGGAGGTAGACAACCAGGTTTGACTGTATAATTTGCAGTGTTCGCATTAAAGACGGCCTACCAGGGATTAAACTATTTTTTTTAGAATTTATTAGCTTTAGAATTACCTCACTTAAAAACTGGTGGAGCACTAAATTAGGTTATTTTAGACCAAAAAAATTGTATTTTTTTCAAAAATAACCAAACAAAACCAAACGCGCAAGGGCGGTTTTGCAAAACCAAAACACGAAGGTAATCCAGATCCAAAACCAAAACACTGGGGTCAGTGACCATCTCTAATTGTAACATGGTTTTGTCCAGGAGACTGAAATAAGAAGTTTCTCAAGTTAAGATCCTTAATGAATCGGGCCCCTTGTGAATAAATCAGGATACTCTCATGTCTGAAAGGTCCTTTGCTGTAAAGGTTTTTGTCTCTCTGTGGTAATGTCATGTAAGTATCTAATTCTGTGACCCCCATTAACGGTGTGCTGTAACTTTTTACCAGTGCGCATAAAGGGTGCGCCCAGCGCACATTATGGTGCTCGCCCGCTCTCACAATCCGCCACCACAGACGATGTGACGCCTGGGTGTGCAGAGACGGGAAATGTCTGAAGATGTGACCGCGCAAACGTGTGACATCAACCTTGTGCCATATTAGTACCACTAACTTCATTACATCCAGCTTAAAGCACGTGGCTCGCTGCGTGCGAAGGTTTATTACATTACTTGGAACATACCTATAAATGTGCTTTTCTGGCAGACTCTGTATCATACTCAGTGGGCGAAGTGGAAATTTAGAAGTGGCGGAATGAGAAATGTAACGGGAATGTAAGTGATCGGAATGTGATAGTAATATTTTTTTTATTCATATCCAATTTGTTTTACAACTTATATTTCATAAATTATTTTAACTTTATCGCTACATCTGGGTACAGAACTAAGTAGATATAAAAGTGATTTGTATCTATCTGAGCTGCAGCATTCAGCAGATATGTATCAAGTGAGTTTGATAAAACAAGATGGAGCTTTGTTAACCTCTCCCTTCCTCAGTCACTAGAACACGGGCAGAATTATTTTTCTATTTTGCTGAAACAACATTACTACAGCCCACAACACAATGATCCCTCAGCGCTGCAGAGAGGCCAATATTATTACACGCTGAACAGCAGCAATTCTGGTGCTCGCAAAACATCTCTAAGGTTTGATGCAGATTCAGAGATAACTACAGGGAGATAAACAGTGTAGCTCATAATATTCCTTCAATGAATACGTCATGCGGACAATGTAACAGCACAGGGATAGGTCCCACAGGTATGAATGACTGTTATATTATATCCCTTAGAGAACAATTATTATATACAGTGATACTGGGAGGGCGATCTCCGGGCGTTGGTCACTTTCCAGGATCCTGATCCTTTGTCAGAAACTGCTGCATTAACCCTTTTTCTGACCAAAGGAGGTTTTGCACCTTAGCGGCAGGAACTGTTCCTGTGGAATAACTAAGCGGATTTTATACTGTTTTTAGTTTTGTCGTTCAGGACGAGTAAGGGTTTGGTTGTTTGGTGGCATATTGTAATAATTAATAAAAAAAAATATTATTTTATGGGCATTAGAAAGGGAAAAAAAGCACAAAAAATACACTTTGCATGAATTATTTTTTGTGTGTGTGTTTTTCTTGCAGGGGGGGTATTTTTGATTTGTTTGATTTGACACAGCCTGTAGCCCCCCTGCCCTCGCCAGCCCCTGAGAATATACAAACGCCACACACATAGGGCCCTGAAAAGGATCAAACCCATGATTCTAGCGCTGTGGTGCAGCAATGCTAACCATTGGGCCACCATGCTGTTCTTTGGATTCTTGAGTTCTTTTACTGTATGAATAGTTTTCCACCTCAACTGTTGGAACACTAGTCCATGGGTCGCTCTTCCTTACTGTGAAACAGTCCTTCCTTATGTCTTCCTCCCCCCAATTTCAAAGTGTGCCCCTAGTGGCAGATGTCTGCCACTGCATATATCTTACAGTAAGCAGGAGAGCAGTTTGAGTGCTCATATCACGGACTGAGTTGAATTGTTTTCTCTGGTAGACAGACATCTTATTCAGAGTATAATAGGCAAACTGAGGGGGAGTTTCCTAGTGCCTAGACACCCCCCTCCAAGCCTTGGGCACTGAATAATTGAGGTGGCTGGACCATGTTCCCGCTTCAAACGGCTCTGCTTGAAAAGGGAGAGCTGTGTGCACCTAACAGTAGTGCACGCAGCATTGCCCATGTATATATATCTATTAATTACTTTTTAATGTGGGGCCTGACAAGCTGGGAGGCCACCTTAACTGTTGTTCATATCGATGTACATATATTCCATCTACAAAATATATCTCCCGACATCTCACTCT
The DNA here is from genome assembly GCA_036250195.1 of Mixophyes australis. Classification (NCBI taxonomy): domain Eukaryota; kingdom Metazoa; phylum Chordata; class Amphibia; order Anura; family Limnodynastidae; genus Mixophyes; species Mixophyes australis. Next base: position 358,565,216 of record JAVHZZ010000004.1, read on the forward strand.
CCGTCATCAGGGCAGGGGGTGTGGCCATGTCAGGATGGAGGCGTGGTCCCGTCACAATGGGTGCATGACCACTCCCCCAGAAGTCTGCCTGGCGCTGTAAAGCACTAAACTGCCATTTAGATACTTCCTTTCCCCTCTAAAAAAAAAAGCAGCTTGTACCCGTACCTCCCCAACATTCCCACCCACAGGACAAATATTATCTAGGGCGGAACAGAGCCCAAAAAACGAAAGCTATATCCCTAAGCAACAAAGGGCTAGACCTCTAACAAACGATGGCTTGTCTTAGCCTTCTTCTCTAAACAGAGAGTAAACATTGTGGCTTCAACATTTTGCACCACGATGCAAAATTGCACTAAAACGCCTAAAAAATTGCCTAAAACGTCTCACTACCCTCAAATCTTCATGGTTAATGTACCTTCCGGACACAAAGGGGTAGCCATTCTCTTTAGAAACTCAAATTTTACCCGGGCAAAGTCCCATTCTACCCCAACTTACTGCCTTATACTGATCTCAAAATATAAGCCAAACTTTGCCAGTAGATTGAACCCAATCTGATCTTCCCAATGACTTCCGAAAATTCCCATCTATTATCCGTCGATGCTGAGAAGGGGTATGTTCGCCTCCTTTTGTCTTACATAAAGTATTGGTGAAACATAGTTTTAATGGTTATATTCTCCAAACCATCTTAACGTATTCCATCTCCCAGTCGTCTGGTGTTTTTAGCAATGGCTTCAAATCCAACCAATTATATATATATATATATGGTGTGCCACATAAATGACTGCTGACTTGCTGAAGATATATTTCTTGCTTTTACCAGACCAGAGACGTCACCGGCCCTTCACAAAATTTGTAATCAATATTGCCCTGTATCCTGTTCTTTATTATTTACATAATCAGCCCTATGTTGAAGCCTTGCCGCCGTTATGAGTTCTCCTGGCTGGGCAGGATTACTTTGGTCAAGAGGAAGGTACTCCCGAAAATTCTCTACTTGTTCAGGACCCACTACCCTACCTCTGCCCCGATACTTGTTGCAGAGGTCCACACCTCTGCATGTGAAAAAAATAAAAGGGGGTTTTCACTTCCTAAACTAAAGACCCAACACATTGCATTTATATTTAGATCACACTTGCCAACTCTCCCTGAATGTCAGGAGACTACCTGAGATAGGGGTGATCTCCCTCACTCCCTGAAGAGTCTGGCATTCTCCCTGATGCTGAGCCAGTACAAGACGTGGTTGGCTTCGCCATCTGTGGCATGATGACACAGTTCAGAAATTGTGTCCTATGTCCATGTATTGATGCCTATGGAGGTGGCCATTTTCATGGAGACCAAGATTTAATCAAAGACTGACAGGTAAGACAACATGACTTCAGTAATGGAAACAGAAATGTAAAAGACACTTCAGTTTCTAGAGATTCATTAGCTGCTTTTCTTTAACGCATAGTTGCCTACTCTCCTGGAATGTTCTGTACCCCAAACGTTTCAACCCCATAGTTGAAAAACCTTTATAAATACTATTGAAAATAAATGTATAGTAAAACACGAGGAAGTAGATTATTCCATTCAGAGATCCTGGTTTCTCTTCCTATAATAACATGATGTCAGTGGTGATACGTTATAGAGGGTATCATCAGCTAGACTACAGGGGGACAACGCACCCTAGTGGCTAAATTACCATGGAGAACATGAAATTGGCTTTAATAGCCAATGGGCTAGATTTACTAAGCTGCAGGTTTGAAAAAGTGGGGATGTTGCCTATAGCAACCAATCAGATTCTAGTTGTCATTTTGTAGAAGGTACTAAATAAATGAAAGCTAAAAGCTTATTGGTTGCTATAGGCAACATCCCCACTTTTTCAAACCAGTTTAGTAAATATACCCTAATAAGTCAAAAACAGATCATCTATTGGACATGGGAATGCTCAGGGGAGACCATTAATATTATTATCCTGTATTTATATCGCCAACATATTACGCAGCGCTGTACATTGAGGGGATAATGACCTACTAACTTTTTTTTATAGGGTTCCGGTGAGCAAATCAGCCACACAAGTAATGTATAATGATGGTACGAAAAGCACAATACATGTTATATTAGCACACCCTTTAAAAAGCGAATACTTGTGAGCCCCAACATGCTTTGCAGGCTGACAGCTAGCAGGGTATGCTGGGACTTGTAGTTTCACAACACCTGGAGAGCCACAGGTGTGATTCAACCCATATACGCTCATTTTCACCAAATCTTAATGATCCATCTGCAAATCCAGGACTAAATCTAGCTTGCTTTGGTTGGTTTGACAATGCAAAAGGTCGTACTTCAGATGGGTTCTGGCAATGACAATAATGGGAGCACAGTATATATATATATATATATATATATATATATATATATATATATATATATCACCAAGACACTATTTTGTGTGACTAGTTAGGCTGAATCTTGGTTCAGGGCTTATCCCCAGTCATATTACAATGTTACTGCATGTCTTTTACAATAAGGGATATAAGCCTACCAACCGGCGTCCCTCACATTGCGCTAATAAAGAAAGACTCTAAGACAAGTATTTGGCAAAAAATTATTTTGGTCACAGCTTTATTAAACACTTTCAAACTTGTATTTGGCAGAGAAGCGGCGTGCAAGACTAATAAAATTTAGCCGTTAATCTTTTTAAATCTTTGGTCTACATTTTGTTGTAATTGTCCTTTGGTCCTGAAGGCAGCAGAGAGGTATAAATTATAGAAAAAGGGGGAGTTACTGCCCGTAGCCACATTCCTAATCAGTTTTGGGGCATGTCCTCTATAATTATCACTTGAACTGACGTTTATTTTTATTAGTTCTTTACTGGTCAGATCTGAGATATCTCCAAACTGGTGTTGGACTTATGTATTGGCCAAGTTATGTACAGTAACCAGATTAGAAGAATGACCCTGACTTCCAGTATGTGTTAGAGAGCAGTGCTGGCCAACATGTCGCTCTCCAGGTGTTGTGAAACTACAAGTCCCAACATGCCTTGCAGCTATCGTCTGGCTATCTACTGGCAGGCAAAGCATCCTGGGGCCAGTCCTGTGTTTGGGTTGTGCTATGTCCAGTTCTCGCTCCTGCATCCTCTGGGTCAGTAGACAAGACGGGTCACACAGAAGCAGGATTGTCACATCACTTAGCTGTGTAACCCCCGCTAGAGGCATGAGAGGGTGTGACGTCTTCATGCGAGAGGAGTTGGGGATTCTGCATTGAAGCAGGTGGAGAGTATATTGAGGTGGGTTCGGGGAGTGGAACAAGAGATGTGTTCTGAGGTCTGGGGCCATAGATATTTTCACACCTCCTACAACTTACTGAAGCTCCCTCTAATGATCAGGCCATGGCTGCTGTTATAGTAGGTAAAAGGAAACCTGTGGTTGGTTAATAGTATAGGCTGCTTCTGAGTGCTTACCACAGTGTTTCCAAAGCCCAGTCCTCAAGTACCTCTAACAGTGCAGGTTTTCCATATCTCTTTGCTGGAGAACAGGTGTAGTCATTACTGACTGGTACATTTTGAAAGATCCACAGGTGGAATAATTATTTAACTTGTGACCTGGAAAACCTGCACTGTTAGGGGTACTTGAGGACTGGGTTTGGGAAACAGTTCAGGGAGCTTCAGTAAACCAAATAAGGTGAAAAGTTGTCTCTTGGGCATTGGAGCAGTTACAATATTTTTCTATGGTGCTCACATAGGTCTAGTTTTGCCCTCAAATTTTTTTTTCTACTGGTATTAATTCTGCTTGTGCAGAAACAACCATTAACTTTGACCCACAGGATCATGAGGTTGAAGAAACTGAGCTACAGGGTGGTATTTGGCCAAAGGTAATACAAGTAAGAGTTATGCAAAACACACTACCATAAAGATCCACAAGAACCCACGGAGGTACACTAGCAATACTAATAGTGGTTTGTGCTCTGTACAGTTCTCTCTCCTCCCTGCACTGTGTCGGTAGACAGGTCACACAGCAGCTGGGATCTCACACCACTTACTACAGACCAATGTCAGGGAATAGAGCAGGGAGAGTGGATTCTTTTTCTGCCAGTAAACAGGACAAGTCACCATCATACAAATGTCAGAATATACTATAATGGAGAGAGGGAGTGTCTGGCAGGGTTGTTAGACAATCTACGACATAGGTTTCGTGTCTATATCATGTGTTGCCATGCCTAGGATCTGACGTGGCGGCTTTAGGTTAGAGAGAGTGACGCCCTAGTTACAATAGTCTATCCCCAACCCTGCAGCAAACGTACACAGATGGTGGTCACTGCCCCGTGCACACAATCTATGCCTCATACAGGTAATGCCACTGGACTGCACACCCGACTAAAAATCAAAAGCTGGTATGATGAGGAATATTACCCACCTCCCCTCCGTTAAACAAGGCTGCATGGTGCTCCTTACTATGCACAATGGAGTTCTGCTCCCACATAACACTGCACAAAGCTAATCATCAGCTCTCTCTCTGTTCTGTTGTGAAAGGGTTACCGAGAAGCCATAATTATCAATCTGTGGTCATCTGGTGACAAGCGCCCCTCCCAAAATGTAAATACCAGGAGCAATTTATACTGGGTACTTGTGCTGGTTGCTGTTGCTTGCCAAGTCTATTATCTGAAAGTTAAAGAGATTACACCACATGTTCAGTGTTAATTAGACAGTATTATGAGGCAATCACAGCCGAGGGCTGGAGAGAGATACAAAGGTGGAGCCTGAAGCCATACAGGGAGTAGTCTCATGTTGTCTATACAATAAATCAATGCCATTGTTTTATGCTATTTAAACTTTACCTTTTGAAAATTGAGCTTTCGGTAATTCTTCATACAGGAGAATAAGATAAGACAACAGTCTTAGAAAGATTCAATATAAATGCTGTGGTCAACGCTAGACGTTTTTGTTAATGACAATGTAATGGGGTGTTTAATAGTGTGTTTATATTTGTTTTACACCTTAATGCAAGCTACCGTTCTCTGTTATCTGCTGCAAGACAGATTGGCTGCCATGTCTTTCAATTGGAGGTCTAACATGTATTGGAAAATTATGTTCACAAGTTTCTTTTAAAGGGTAATTATATCCAAAACTGATTGCATGGGGGTACTTGTCCCGTGGGGGTGGGCACTAGTCAGTCACTAGCCGTATTTACAGAAACCTAAATATGCTGCGAGTTCACCTGTCATGTGGTTACACACAACTGTCCCGATTTGAGGATCTCAAAGGAGGAGGAGCTTACACAGATGTGGGCAGAGCCAACAAAGTAGGCGTGGTTGGGTGGAAAGTAGGTGTGGCTTATTGTGCCCCTGTTTTGCCGTTATTAATGTAGAGGTATACTTTCTAGAGTAAAATTAACTGCATTTTCAACACCCAGGCCAGACAGTGTTGGTGGAGGAAAGTGGAAAAAAAATTCTGTTAAACTACCCGAACTACCTGTGTGTATGAAGGGTTTGAGAACATAATTACAAAAGAAAATAATAATCTTGCCGTTTAGCACATTAAGGCTAATTTATAAACCACAAAACACTTGCACTACTGCGCTTGTCTGCCATGAACCTATCACAGTGCACACCAACTTCGCAGTCCTTGTATCGTCCACAGAAACACAACCAGGTTCTGGCTTGTCGGATACACCTAAACGGTGATGTGCCTTACAAATTCATTTTTCCCCCAAAAGTGCAGTTGAAAGAGGCAAACTGCGTTCAATTAAACATATAAGATAAGAACTGATCTCTGTCATATTATTGGTGGTGGGGAACTAAAAATAATCCTTATGTTTGGATGAAATGCTGCACCACCTCCCGAAAGGGAACTAGAAAACTTTTCTATTTTCTTTTAGTGCATTTAAATAATCTCATCCGCAAAATAAAATCTCATCTTTACATATGGATGCAAATGTAGGTGTACTCATGATGATGAATGATTAGGTACAAGTAACCCCCCCCCCCCCCCCAACTCCTCCTACAAAATATCGAGTACCGTTGCACTCCCATGGACACAGCCATCTTGGCCCCCAAATTTCGGTAGCTCTTTTGCATGTGTGTAAATGAGTATTAGAAACCATTAGAGGAATACTTGATTGGCTGTTTAAACAGACTAATATGATTTTATGTGGCAGGGAAAATGATTTTTGTACTTGCATTAAATCCTTTTCTCTAAACCCAATATAAATGCAGAGGCTGCCATAGAGAACCGCCACTGAAAAACACAGGGGACCCAGGCAGCCAATGGGAGCATAGAGGGGAGGAGCTTGAGTTTTGCCAGTCACAACAGTTACCTGGGGGTGAAAGAAGATGGTTAACTACATCAAGTACTACAGACTTTATTCTCTGCTAATCTGAACCTGATCCCATTGTTACTTGTGCTTCACATCTATGCAGATGTGTATGTTACAGGAAGTAGTTCTCCATTGCTAACCTGTGTTGTGCAGCTGATCATAGTTTATGACACTGGTCTGGTCTCATCCAGCCTGAATAAGACCAATAGTAGTTTTTTTTTTTTTGTCTCCTGCTGATCCGCTGACCAATAATACTGATGGAGCTAGTTTCTATTCTTCCCAACTATATCTTAGCATTCACAATAAGGGATAAACGTGTTTGTATTTCCACACCCCCAGCCTTTGAGGCAGACAAGGATGTGGGGTTGGACTACTTCTCTCGCCCCAGTGCACATTCACAGTTCTACCAAATGTCCCATCACTCTCGTTCACATCTTCTGAAGTGCAGGCTATTCGGATTTTCAACCCATTCTTTATACGTGTTGCTGTCATCTATCGCTCCCCTTGATCATAACAACAATTCTTGAAGATTTCTCTGCCTGGCTCATTCACTTATTATCTTTCGACATCCCCACCATCATCATCATGGGTGACTTCAACATCCCCAATGCTTATCCACGTTCCACTTGTGCTTCCAAACTTCTCTCTCTAACGTCCTACCTCCGCCTGTCCCAGTGGACATCCTCTACACATCAGGACGGCCACTGCCTTGATTTTGTTTTCTGTAGACTATGCTCAGTTTCTGATTTCCTTAAACCTCCTCCCCCGCACGCACTCGGATCATCTTATTTGTAACAAATGCTCCGTCAGTACTTTAACGTCTCTGCCTCCCCATACCCCCAGAAATATTAACTCTATTCATTTCCAACAGTGTTCCACCTCTCCCCAATAACTTTCCTTTCCTCCTCCTCCTATGGCACCAAACCCTAGCAACAGCCCTCGATAAAGTGGCCCTAGCTAACCTTTACACTCTATGATGACTTGGAGGTCACTTGTGGCACACCAAAGTAACACGACAGCTTCAAAAAAATCTCTCGTAAAGCAGAACGTCATTGGCGTAAGTCTCAGACGTCTTATGATTTCCTCACATATAATGTTATCTACCACTCCTATCGAAATGCTAAACATACTTCCAATGACTTATCACTGCTCAAGCTTCTAACCCCAAACACATTAATATCTCTTCTCAACCATCCCACTATCATCAGTGCCCAGAATCTTGCTTTCTACTCAAGGACAATATTAATAAGATCCAACTTGAAATGGTATCTTCTACCTTGACAAACAACCAGCTCAATTCCTTCCTGGCAAACACTCTTGATTTAATCCTACAAATGAAGATGAACAATCTATTCTCTTATCTTCCTACTCTACCCTCCTGTCCTTTTGATCCCATACCCTCACAAATCAGTAGATCCCTGTCTCCTGTGCTCATTCCACCTCTAACAAACATCTGTAATCTATCTATCTATCTCTACTGGTATCTTTCCATCTTTATACAAGCACAGTGATTACTCCTACTCTGAAAATTCTGACCCAAACTCTCTCATATTACCGTCCCATCTCTGTTCCCAAGTCTTATCTGCTTGACCTATTTCCTCACTTCACATATTGGGCCCTGGTTGAACAGGGCCCAATAATTTGATGATCACAGCTAAATCTTACTTTCTCCTAATTCTCCTGGATCGCTCTGCTGCATTTGACACCGTTGACCACTCTCTCCTCATACAGACGCTACAATCCCTAGGTCCTCAGTACATTGTCCTATCCTGGTTCTCATTCTATCTAATCGCTATTTCAGTGTTCATTCCTGTATCCACCATCTCTCCGCTCCCTTTATCAGTCGGGCTACCACAAGGCTCAGTCCTAGGTCCTCTGCTATTCTCTATCTATACCACTACTTTTAGAAAACGAATACGCTCCTTTGGATTTCAGCGTCGTCTCTATGCTGATGACACCCAAATTCATCTATCCTCTCTGGATCTCTCACCATCAGTGTTGTCCCGCATTACTGTGTTCCTTGACTCAGAAATATCCTTTGTTCACCACATTCAATCTATATTTATAGCCTGTTACATACATCTAAAAAGAAAAAAACCACCATTTGCAGAATACGCACATATTTCACACAAGACACAGCAAAAACTCTAATTCACGCACTCATCTCCCGCATTGATAATTGCAATTCCCTCCTTACTGGTCTTCCCTGAATCAGACTATCACACCTACAATCTATTGTGCACGCAGCGGCTTGATTGATTTTCCTCCTTTGCACAATAAGACGTTCCTCTAGTCTTCAAGCGTTCTCTGAAGATCCACCTCTGCAAGCTAGCTTACCAAATTCCTCAACCAACTTCCCTAGAGTACCCTATTACCTCCCTCTACACAGCTAACACAATACTACAACCCTGTGACCCCCTGACCCACATTGCTGTGGGACTGGATCATACGGCCCACTAAGCACTTTTACCTCTATATTGTAACTGGACCAATATGCAGTATGTAGCACTTACTCTCATGTATCAATCTCCCATTGTCCCATAGATTGTAAGCTTTGCAAGCAGGGCCCTCTTACCTCTCTGTCTGTATTACCCAGTATTGTTTTATTACGGTTTGTTTCCAATTGTAAAGCGCTACGGAATCTGCTGGCGCTATATAAATAAATGTTAATGAGCAACAAAACACACAATTCTTTCAGAAAGGTGAAAAAGAAAAAAAACACAACTTTAATATATTTTATAAAGGGGGATAATTAGCCAAGTTATTATAAGAAACCAATGTGATTTTTTTTTCCCCGGCATATTAAAAATACAAAATTTCTCAGCAGCCTCTTTAGATTTACAATGAATAGAAAATGCTATAAAGAGGTCAGAACAGAACAGTAAAAATCAGTTCATAAAGTCTATAGAGATGTTGCACAAAAGGGCGAGAATCCGGTCACTGTCTCCCAGTCTTGCCGTTCTCAACAACGTCCGATCTACGGAGAATATAGAGAAGGGTAGAAATTTGAATAGCAGAAAACTTATCAAATACGTTATAGTCCTAGGTTTACTTATCAGAGGAAAGTGATCACAGTACGAGATACGACTCACCCGTTCTCCTCCTTCAGGTGTTGGTATAATTCCGCCTTATTATTGATGGAGTTCAGACGCCCAATGAACTCTTGGTGTTTCCTGGAATTAGCGGTGTTTATTCTTGTGCTCCACAGTGACAGCAGGGACATGGGGCCTGTGTGATTACACGGGACGTTACCAGAGCTTAGCCAGGAGAGCAGGGAACGGTGCTAAGTAAGTGGATTTATATTAAAGGGCCACAAAGAAGAATACTCAATCTCATACAGAGGTGCCCACTGCTGAACATTTATATAAAGATGCTAGAAAACACCCAACGGCGTTGGCAGCAGCGCACACGGCAGCAGTCACTGCGGTCACCCAGACACACTCCACTCGGCGAGCACAAACCTTTTGCCTTCTCTACCGGCGTCACGTCCTCTACAGCAATGTGAGGTTTCTTGTTGGGGGGCTCGGGAGAATCTGGGGAGTCCTTTATAACCTCAGCCTCGGCCAGATCTTCTTTTTCCCGTTCTACCGTTGATTTCAGCCTAACACGAATAAATTACTTATTTTATCGTGTTTGAGAAATGACTGACATCCCGATCAAAAAGCCCAATCCTCTTCATTAAAATGGGGGGACTCCCATCTCTGGATCATCCATCTCATAGTGTTTACCTTTAACCCCTTAACCAAACTGCTGCACAAAAACAGGGAAACATAGATACTAAAAAAACAAAAACAAAAAAACCCCCAAACACAAAAACCCTAAAACATTACAACTTGTAGAAGAGCAACTACTTCTATAACTCCTATATTCCTCCTTAAACCCCAAGGTGTAAATGTATCCAACCTCCTAAAAAAAGAAAAAAAGTGAGGTGTTGCCCATAGCAACCAACAACATTCTAGAATGTAATAGATAAATGATAGGAATCTGATTGGCTGTTCTGGGCAACACCTGCACTTCTCCTTTTTTCAGAAAGTTTGACACATCTACATTACATACACGAGGCATTTATGACACCAGGAAAATATTTGGAACTATTGGAGAACGCATTATATACAGAACACTTAGTTAATGACTCTTACATAGGATCAACAGACTGCGGCTACAACTTACCGCTCAGACTCCGCCCACTTTTTGTCATGCTCGTAATCCTTAGCGGCTTTATCCGATTTGTCCTCCTTGTCCTCTCTCTTCCTGCCGCGCTTCTTGCGCTCTTCCTCCTCCGGAGGCTTGCTGCGGCACGCCATGAGACACTCCATCACTCGCTGGTGCTTGTCCGAGCTCCCGATGTGCGCACGGACCAGGGTCTCCAGCTCGTTCCACATTATCCGGTACTGCTCGTCCCTGCCAGTAACAGAGAGGGGACAGCCATGATGCCACTAAGCTCTAACATACCACATACATGTGCAAACTCAGAGCATATCGTACACGTCTTCAGATCATCATGTTGTGAGGCTGATCATCCTCACATACAAAAACACACACATGTACTTTTAGCATGTGTCTAAACACAGAAAATAACCTGTAATTACCATATACTTTAAGCTCCAGTGACGGGAGCCATCTTTATGAATTATTATATTACCTATCAAACCTGTTTCCTCCACCTCATTTGCACAGAACGTTCAGGAACATCACTGATCAAAGTGATGTCATGATTCAAAGTACAAAACGGCCGAATCCTCTTAATAGGAACTAATCTGTGAGGTCACAGGTTCCTAGTGAGCCGATAGGCCAGATCCTAATGAATGATTTGGGACCCTAAAAAATGTCTGCCCCCACTCTGCATAACAAGCTAAAAACACAGACCAATGCCAACCTGGAAGATCTAATCAAGGATAACGTGCTGGAGGAAAATTCATGAAAGTATCCAGATTACAAAACCTACGATAGTCTAACAAAATAATAGAAGATTTGGGGAACCTGAAGTTGCAGATTAGAGTAATAATATATAGGGGTAGTGTGACTGGATCACTTGTAAATAACTTATGGCATAAATTAATTTAAAGGAAATAGCGCAGGGCGCTTATTTATATAATTGCAAATGTACTTATTTTTGATATTGTATGTATGTTGGTAAAGAAAATATCTTCATTGCTGAGACCAGGGGAGAAAATTAGTTTTGTGTTTTAACTTTGCTAAAGGAAATGCATTATTTCTGAGGTATATATCTGATGCAATACGCATTTGTTTCGGAAGTCTTGTGTATTTTGTGGTAGGTAAATTACTTGTTTTTGGTTTTGCAACTTTCTTTGGGAATTCTCAAGTTAGCAATAGAGCGGAGCAAATGGGTCTTTTCTTCAGACAGTTGCAGAATACACGTTAATCTCATGTTAATTAGACCTTTTGATGTGTAAGTGTCCAAACACTCGAAGGCACAGAAAGGTTCAATTAGACTTGCTGTGATTTCCTTCATCTTGTTTTAGACACAGAGAAAATCTAACAGCAAGTTTTAAGATATCACAGATAAGTGTAAATATTGTTAGCTTTGCATGTAAATCTATGGATAAACATATTTGCTTCCCGATACTAAAAAAAGCTCAGACCTCAGGGGGCTGGATTACCCTGTGAGGTTGTGTACAAAACTGCATAAAAACAAAAAGGACGTTTATATTGAAAATTGTTCTTCTGGCTTCATTTAACCTGCTCACTTGTACCTTCAAACAGTGTAAGAGCAAATAAACATCACTTGCTTCAAAGACCTGCTTGGAAACTTCTCTCTCTCTGTGACCTACAGATTACACCCAACTCTAATCTGTTCCCGGCTGTTCTAAGGTTTGGACCCAGCTTTCTGGTACCACCGCTCTGCCCGCTACCCAGCAGCTCTGGCTAGTTTGATAGGCCAGGAGGCATCCATCCACAGCATCCCAGATCCATAGGAGGTCAGGAGTACCAGCCCAGGTACACCAGTAACAAGGTACACTCGCAGCGTCAGTTACCCAGGAGAAACCCGGTTCTTGATGCCGGTATAGGAGTCCAGTGGTGGCAGCATTTGTAAGCCCCTCCTACTGCAGTTAGAGGGAGCATTTAGGCTATCGATAGGGAACGGTGGCAAAGTAAGCCCAGCTGATTCCCAGCAACAACAGACAGGGTGGCATAGGCGGTCCATCTTGTCAAAAGGTAGATTTACCAAACCTTCTATAAAGGAAAGCTTACCCATAGCAACCAATCAAATTCTACCTAAAATATACCAGATAAATGATTGGATCTGATTGGTTGCTATAGGCAACTTTTCCTTTTCACCTTTAAAGGTTTGATAAATATACCCCATAGAGTCTATTAAATATTTTTTATCTTTCTATCTAACAAATTATTAGCTAAAGGGGGGGGGGGGGGGGGAGGGGGGAGATGCACTATGGTAACTGGCCTCTTCTCACCGAGCGTGGGGGTCACAGGAAGTGTGTGGAGATCTGATTGGGATGGGGGCGATATACTAGCTCATAAGTGGGCTATCGAATGTATAATTGCCAAGCAATAAACTTGCACCCAGAATTCCAGTGGGCCCAGTTGCCAAGCTCCGCAAGCAGGCAGCCGGGCACAGGGGCAGGAGCAGCCAGGCACAGGGGCAGGAGCAGCCAGGCACAGGGGCGCTAGCAAGCAGTCACCTCTTCGGTCCTTTTCCCCTGGTGCCAGCTGTAGAAATGGGCAGTGGGTCATTTTTCCTCTCCATATCAACTAAATTGTAGATGGTTTTCTGACAGTTCAGCACATCATCGTCCGTAAGAGTCTCCTTCACGATGACACTGGCGAGAGGCACCACCTACGGGGGGAGAGAAGGTCACAATTGGTCTATATCATCTACCAGGTCAGCCAATGGCATGCTTGTCTGTAACACAGGGTGTACTTACTGCCTGCATGTTGAAAATGGTGGTCTGTGAGATAATCATGGGCCAGTAACGAGTGTGTTTCTCCAGCTGGACCTTCGCTCTCTCCAGGGGAACCTCTTCGGTACCATCCATTTTATAGCGTGTCTCCAGGAACGGCATCAGTCTGTTCTCTCTCATGAATTCACCAAAGTCCTGACAAACAAAATAGGAGACATTAAATGTATAGAGAGATTGGACAAGAGATTGAATGTGAGTGGCAGAGAGGGAGGAGTCAAGGAGGACACCCAGGCAGCGGAGTTGGGGTATTGTCAGCAGTGACAGAGCGGTCGGGAGGGAAGGAGACTCTTGATGGACGGAAGACGAGGGAGTTCAGTTTTGGGCACGTTAACTTTATGATCACTTGGAACGGACAGAGGAGCTTACCGTGATTCTGTAATCTGTAACCCTTCCTCCGCATCCCTCACTTATGGATGGAGGGTCCTCCAATATGGACCGCGAGCTGCTCAGAACGTGCAGGAAGATCTCCCCGCCGTGGCTGCTCAGCATGTGGCTGATGACTTTGGACCCAGACTTTCGCGGCTGCTCCAGCAACACCGATCGACCTGCGGATGGATGAAGCCATAGTCCCAAGGTTACCGTCATTTAATACAGACTGGCGAAGATCGATTCTGCAGATAGTCAAGATGACCGAAATTCTCACCGTTTAATAGGAAATTGGTGAGACAGGACGATGGGCGGCTATTAACGTCTACTGGAGATATCCGGAACGCTCCTGTACAATAGTGCAATTCTAGTGGGGGGAAAACAGAATGGAATTATTTCTTAAAATCAATACCCTCCAATTGGTAATAAGACAATTTGAAAACATGATATGTAGAAATAGAATAGAAAAACAAATGTATTCAGCTTTGCTGTGGTACAAAGAGTTAAGTATTCAGACCCGTGAATGCATGTATTTAAGTACACATAAGTAACAAATGTAAACATACAGTATGATTTTCGTATAAACAGAAACAACTTGGACATTTTCCCAACAGGTAGGGGAAAGGTTAATAACTTGCAATGTTATGATTAGAAATATATATTTAAAAAAACAAAAAAAAAAAACCAAAAACCAAAATAATGTTGAGATACCCAATTTACTAATTGATTAAATCTGGAAATGATCCCCACAATTTATTTACTCCTGTTAAACTATTTTATGGAACCATTACACACAAGCTCTCTGCTTTAAGAAATACCTGGGGACATGTCTGATAACTAGTGTGCAGGTGACTACAACAACCACTAATTAATAGCGACCAGAACATTGTACTTGAGAAATGACCGTTACAAATCTTTTGCCATACACACCAGATTTCATAAGTGTCCCCCGTACATCCTCCCCCACCTTAAAAGTTCTATTTTAAAGAATCCGGCAATGAAAGGGTTATTGCATAGGGCTTTCTTGTGCATTCCTCTGAAAGTCCAAAGTCTTCTAAAATACCCACAATGTATTATTCCTTTCTTACAACATCCTAGATGTGCCCCGTTTGTGATGTCAAATTGTAGTCTGTAGTTATTATTTTTCTCTCTAACCTCACACTGTGATCCAATAGAGGCTTTTATCTAAATACATTCTGGCCATGACTTTGCCGCTATGTATAAATCCCGGTGTCACCGTTTTTAAAGCTAAAAAGTTATTTCCACCCAAAGCTGAACATTCCATTTTGGATGGAATGTTACTTAACATTCCGCTTAATCCAATTGGTCCCCGGGAGTCAGCCTGGGTCCTACAATGCTTTATCAATGGACAACGCACTGAGCGTAAGATACAAGCCGCCTCCTTAGGAATCAGGACTGTGGCCGAGATCAGGGGACCCTCTTCACTTCTGCCCAAGGGGGTCTTTGTTTTGATACATATTAAGTAACCAGGAAACAAATCTTACTAGTTCCACAGACCAGGATTTTGTTAAGAAACGTTACACAATAGGGCTCAGGCCGGCTGATCCCGGTATAACAATGTCTGGGCCCACTATACTCACCCACGCTGTTTGTCCTTGGCGTGCACCACTTCAGTGTAACCGTTTCTTTCAGCGTGGCTTCCCTGGTGTTACCAACGTGGCCATCTCCTAATGTGCCAGAGACATGATGGAGAGAAACGTTAATCTGCTTTCAATCATCATCATTTATTTAATTTATAGAGCGCCACTAATGCCGCAGCGCTGTACAGAGAACTCACATCAGTCATTGTCCCATTGGGCAGGGACTGATGTGTAGCTAAAGTGGACGGTGTGGTCGCATGTCCTAAACCGCACTGTGGGTCGGCCGTCACGCAGAGTGTCAGAATTGCCAAGACAGCAGTGCCAACACTGCCACTTGCAGGCAGGTCATAGTGACTACAGCCCAGCTTCCAATGACGCTATACTGACAGAAGTCCCCATAACTTACCACTCTTTATAAAATCGAGGTGCGCCTCCTTGTGGTGGAGGAGCTCCACGTCGTAGTTGGCCGATGTGTTAGCGTGCTGTTCTTCCTTGATACGTGGGAATACAGAAAACAGAGACACACTGAAACCAAAGATGGAAAATCAGCTGCTAGACTGGGGAAGTTCTGTTTATAGTACAAGGAAATTCAAGCTAAAATATATCAATTGTAACTATGTAATTGAGCATATTGTAACAGATACAGGTGTATTTCCTATTGAAACTATAAAAGGAAACGTTCCTGATGAAACATGCATTTGTCTCATATTTCCATTTCAATAGGTTGTGTGTGTTCAGTGGTCATGACTAAAATAAAGCAGTCATACAATATCACAGAAGAAACAAGGATTTGTCTAGATCAGGCCTGGCCAACTTGAGGTTCTCCAGGTATTGTGAAAACCAGCATAACCTGCAAGCTGTCAGCTGGCTATCCACGGGCAAAGCATACTGGGACTTGTAGTTTCACAGCACCTGGAGAGCCACAGGCTGGCCAGGTTTGGTCTAGACTAAGGACTCATGCATAGGAGATATTAGTTTTTTGACTCCGTTTGTAATGATCCCACCTGTTCCCGTAGAGGGACACAGCCTTACCCCTGTGGTCTGTATCAAAATGGCAGATCATTTTTTACATTTTCGCACTGCATTGGTTTCTCCGGGAATAAACTTTATTTTAAGGTGATCAAACAAGGGCATTACGTAAAGGGGGGTGGTCAAGACGCAGATATCATATCTGCTATGTATAGTCTGCACTTAGTACCGTTGACGCTGCAGGGGATCACTGAGACTCTTCTCATTTTAGACAGTCAGAGGTCCCACGTGACCCATAGATGAGGCCAGGAAACAGGGGTAAGGGTGAAAAGACTCCTGTACCACCCCCACCACACTCCAGGAGACAGATAAGGCTGCCCTCTAACAAGGTAACCAATAATGGGAAAAGGAAATAAAGACAAAAAAAAAATCAATAAGTAAAAAGCCCTTTGCCTAATTCCCATGCAAGGTAAGGGAAAAAGAGCTACGGAAGAGCAGGGAAACAGGGGGTTAAAAGGTAGGAGTCAGTTACTTAATATGTTATGCAAGAAATTCTGGTAATAAAACCATCAGTATTTCCTGCCTGTCCCATCCATGCGATTGTTTCCCCAATCTCTGTTAACAGGTGAGCTGGGCGGCTCCTGGTTCACTAAAGCTGTGGTCAACAGATAAGGACTGGACACCTATTGATGACGAATTTATGGTTATGGTATCCTAAGTATGGGACAGGGAAAGGGTTAAAAACCAAGACCTGTTAGGGGTATGTTCTACCCCAACTTGAGGAAACCTGGACATCTAGATCTAGTGAGACCAGAACAGTTAAAACTGCTTCTTCATAGCGCTCCCGGAAGCTACAGTAACAGTGCTGATCTTTTACACTACTAGAACGTCTGTGAACCGATGTCTTCCCAGCCACGTGTTAACTATGGCACTGTTATGAAGTGGCTGTTAGCAAATGAGAGTGCGGAGTACGCTTCAGTGATAACAAAAGTATCACCACTATAACAATTATAGAAAAAAGTAATTATGCTAGCAATATATATCCATTTAATAGAAAATACACAATCATAAGGCCCTTTTGTCTTCCTCTTCTTCTACCTCCCGACCCACCACCTTCCTCCTCTTCTTCTACCTCCCGACCCACCACCTTCCTCCTCCTCTTCTACCTCCCGACCCACCACCTTCCTCCTCCTCTTCTACCTCCCGACCCACCACCTTCCTCCTCCTCTTCTACCTCCCGACCCACCACCTTCCTCCTGACTCTCCACCTTCCTCCTCTTCTACCTCCCGACCCTCCACCTTCCTCCTCTTCTTCTCTCTCTCGACCCACCACTTTCCTCCTCCTCTTCTTTTACCTCCCGCCCCACCACCTTCCTCCTCCTCTTCTACCTCTCGACCCACCACCTTCCTCCTCCTCTTCTACCTCTTCTACCACCTCCGGACCCACCACCTTCCTTCTCCTCCTCTTTAACCTCCCGACCCACTTTCTTCCTCCTCCTACTCTTCTTCTACCTCCCGACCCACCACTCCCCCCCCCCCCCCCTTCTCTTCTTCCTCCTGGCCCACCAACACCTTCCTCCTCCTCCTTCATCTACCTCTTCCCGCCCCCTTCCTCCATTCTCTCTCTCTCCTCAGCCATATTTCCTCTTGCAGTACATTTCTTACCTCAGCGCCACTAGAGTTTGAGCCTCCTTTCTAAAGCAGCGTCACGGCGTCAGTACATCACAGGACGACCGCGACGCTGGAAAAATAAAAATATGCAACTCTGCATAGACCAATAATACTGTGGTAATAAAAAGCCATATTACATTTTATCATCATTTTTTTATTACCGCGGTATTACTATATTAACAGTAAATTAGCCATCCCTTGGAAGATCAATTGAAAAATGTAAATTTATTTTTTCATAAATAACTAGCACATAGAAGTGTTTATGTACTGAACCAAAAACGTCACCACCCATTGCCTGCAAACCATGAAGGAAGCCATTTTGTTGAGAGAACCAAAACTTCATGAGTATATAGCGAAGATACACTAGAAAGCCAGTGAGGTAAATTAAGAGCCTGACTGATATCTGTTCCCAGTAAACTTCATAATCTGCATCTTCAGAATGTTTCCTTAGTAATGTCATTGATTCCTACAGATCTGACTGTACGAATACTGAAACATCCATTCAGTCTACAAAACGTCCTCCTCCATAGTCTGCACACTTTAAACCGTGTCAACACTTTCAATATATACATACATCTGTCAACATTGCAATAAGCTCTTTGGTTGAGGGGGAAAAAAAAGGTTCATTTTAGCTAGAATTTCCAAGGAACTTCTCGTAATCTGTGAGAAGAGAGAAAAGTGGTAAGTTTTAAAGAACACACGGTTAAATATTTAAAGAAAAATGACTTAAGCCGTGAAGGCTACACTTAGCAGGGTAGGGGACACACAACAGAAAAGGAAGACTTTGGAGGAAAAGGGTCTAACATCTATCAAACTTCATTATCAAACAAACACCAGAAAACCGTACCGGTCAGTCCATATTCGAGTTAGTCTTACAAAGGCAGCAAAGCCACGCGGCTCTGACCAAAGGTTAGATCGCACCGGAGGTTACATAAACTCCAGTTTAAGGGCGAAAAAAGTGGGACGTACAAACACAAATGAAACATCACGGAACACAAGAGGGCAAAAATATCTACACAACTACAGGGCGACGCTGCACAGAAGGTGGGGGAGGGGAGGGGGGGGGGGGGTAACTTTCTTAATGTAAGCGGGAAGCCAATTGTGTCCTGCAACACAGTCCTGTCCTTAAGTATGATGGTTTTTGGAGGTAGGCGTTTTCCAAAATGTACTAACCTGATCACAGACATTGAGTGTGGGCTAGTGAAAAACAGAAAAATATGATATGGAGAGTAAAAAAAAATAAATAAAACAAAAGAAACTTAAAAAAAATATATAAAAAAGATAGAAAGAAAAAGTTTTTAAAAGAAGTTATAAGACGGGAGTAGCTGGGGGGACCAGGACAGAAGGACTTACCTTCATAGGAATGTTGGTTATCGTGGTTGATGCCAGGTCGAAGTGAAGCTGTACTAAATGGTTCAGTTTGGTAGAGAGATGCCTGCCGGCGCGGACGCTGTGAACCTCGCTGGTCAATACAGACGACAGCTGCGGAGGGGAAGAGACCAATATTAGAAAAAGTTGGAGATCTGGGTTCTTAACTATACTATACTCATCAGCTCACAAAATGAAAATTATCCAGTAGGGAGCCCCCCCCCCACCCACTAGACTGGAGGCCAGGAATCAAGGAACCCTGCAGGTGGCAGTGAAAAGGAACGCTGTGGTTTTCGGCAGGGGTTGCGAGACAAACCACAAAGCTCAGAGAAGAATCGTCCGCATGGAACAGCTTTCCAGTCTCCGGCGAATTGCACCTAGGGTACGGTGAATTTTTAACCCTACCTGGTATTGCTGCTTTAAAACAATTAAGGATTGAAAGCCCCCCCCCCCCCCCCCCCCCCTCCTCATGGAGTAGAGCTTAAGGACACTAACAGACAGGGTACCAAATGTAGCGGAATGAACAGTTCTTTATTTAAAAAAAACAACAAGATTTACAATAAGCCTCACTGTAACAATGTTGTAACAGAGTAATACAGAAGCTGTGGCTGCCTATCTACTTCTATTGTAGTGAATAGGTAAGAGAGCCCTTGAAACTCACTGTAAACGTCAGCTCACATGTAGATAGGTTGGAACAATTAAAATTTCCCATATATGTATATATAACTTGCCTCTTTCTTGGGGCGATCGGACACAAGGCTGTCATCGCCGACCGGATACGTGTGTATTAAGACCAACTCGCACTTCTGAATCTGCATGAGGCTGAAGCAGAAAACAGATCGTTACCCAAGGTCCTGAGGGATCGGTACACGTATGTGCTATGTAGATGGGGTAGGGTAACTGGCCGCCTGCGCCAAATATTAGATACTTACTGGTCGGAGCCGGCCGCCAGCTTGTTGTGTTCATGGATTGTTTCGTTAACACAATCTTCTAACATCTGGACATGACTGTCACTGGAAAGACAGGAAGGATGCTTATATAGGTTAAGAGAACCAGTCTGCCGACTGGCAACCATCCCAAAAGTCCCTTATGAAGCGTTTGTACCTTTTGGCGTTGGTGAGACAGATTATGCGGCCCCTGTTTGCTACGCAGTCTGCGTTCTCCATTAACGCCGTCCTGGTCTCGTGCTGGTGATCTGTAATCTTACAAAGGGCCTCCACCCCAGCCACCAGGCCATGCAGGATGCTGCAGCACTCAGGGTCTGCGCGGGGGTTCGGAGGGCCAATGGTGGCCAAGGATGCCATCAGCTGCAATGCAAAATAACAATGCAAAACACCTTACCCAGCAACTCTGTGTGCTCTCCACTTACTGTTCTGAGAACATACATTTATAGGACTGAACATTTGTTAGACAACTGTCTGACAGCAACTGCTACAATCACAATGTGATCGGCAGAATAGAAGTCATAGCAAAATCACATTATTTAATCTCTGTTCTGTTTGTGACTTCATACGATCCACAATGTCTTCTTTAGACCTTTAGGCCTACCAAGGACATTCTATAGAAGAGGACGACATTCTGTGCATTATAGGGTCTTTTCAATTACTCTTTCAACTCCATATACTATGTAAATTAAACACGGTTTTTCTTCTGCTTCTTCCCTTTCTTATGTAACAAGTCAGCATAGTTTAGGTAACGTCCCAATAAAACATCACTTTTACAGAACAGACAGACATTATCTTTAGAGTAATATAATTGTACACTGTTGATCACCCTCTTCTCTTGTGCTCCCTTCACTACATTGACTTTCTGTACAGTTCATTTCCTACCTATCCAACTGCTCCCTCCATGTCTCTAACTCTGGCACATCCACTCCTCCCCTCCTTCCATCTATTGGGCTTTCACCAGGGGTGCTGAGACTACTCCAATTTCCTGAATCTCCCAAATCTTGACAACTCCCATCCAGTCTCTCTATGCCTTGAAAAAGACCCCTGGCAGGTCGAAACGCGTTGGGGTTGATCCTTCTGTTGCAGCATTGACGGTCAGGTACCTTCTAAGGCGTGATCATCCTCTAAGGAGATCCAGAGGAAAAGACTCCGATTTTACAAAACGCAGACCATCGGTCTCTTCTGGTAGACGGCCAATGCTTATTACCTAAGGATTCTTTTATGTTTTAACTATTTTTATATATGTTTTTATGAACCTTGTTTATAAAATAAATTGGATTGAAAGATAATGCACAAAGGGATTTTTGTTTTGCCTTTTGCTCACATGTCTCAACCATATGAATATGGAATGAGAAAAATCTATTGATGTGGACACTGAATGGGGGATAATTTGATGAATTTATACAAGCATACATTTGCCAATATACAGAACTTATCCCTGTGAAGATATAAAGAATTTGTATCTACCTGGACAATCAAGTTTTTAGTATAATAAATACCTATAATGAAATTTTATTTTAAACGTTTTTCTTTTTTGGGTATTTGGATGATACTCAGATCTACTTCTGAGGCAGCAACACAGGAGCGCTCTTAATCACCCATACATTTTTCTCTCTCTCACAGTCTTGTGGTCTCCATGGTTACAATATTGCTAAAATATACTTTCTTTTCTACCCAAGATGCAATCAAAACGCTTATCCATGCAGCCATTATCTCCCTCCTCAACTACTGCAAGACCTCCCCTATCTGGCATACCCCTCACCCATCTCTCGTCACTCAATCCCCAAAACCACTCTAAAAATCCCTACACTGGCTCCCAGTGTCCTCCAGAACCCAATTCAAATGACTCGCCCTCACCAACATCGTCCCTTCATACATCTCAATTCTCATATTTCCTTCATGCCCTTTTAGATCTACCTTTGGCCTACACCACATATCCGGTAACCACCTCCCACTCACTAGTACAAGACGTCTCCTGTGCTGCTTCCCACTTATACAATTCCCTACCTTGTCCAATCAGTCTCTTCCACAGTATTCAAACCTATTCTACTCTCACCTATACTACAGACACTGCTACATCCGCACAACTAAAACCTCCACTCTGAGCCACACTCACTCCTCCTGTCTCAGCTCTAAGTTCGCTCACATGCAGGGCCCTCAGTACGTTTTGTTGTTTTTATGTCTGCATTTATTTTGTACACCTTGTATGCAATGTTTTCTCTACTGTCCTGCACTGTGTAGTCATACAAATCAACAAAAATATCACTCAAAAAACATATCGGTAGGTTATTTGGCTGCTATTAGACCTTAGACGCTCTTGGTCTGTGTGTGTATGTTAGGGAATTTAGACTGTAAGCCCCAATGGGGCAGGTACTGATGTGAATGAGTTCTCTGTACAGCGCTGCGGAATTAGTAGCGCTATATAAATAGCCGATTATGATGATGATGATAATCTATATATGAATTTGCATCAGTAAATCAGTTTATATCTCTGCATCTGGTTAGTGCACTTACCTCCTGCAAATTTTGGTCTTCATGAGTCCATGAATTCAATATCCTGGAACAGGAATCACTAACTATGAAATTAACCTACAAAATTAGAAATAAGAATGTCAAGTACCATTTAAGAAGTCCATAGAAAAATGACGGGATAACAGAAATAAATGACAATTTCTTACACACTTGGGTTCTGTTAACACCCTCTTAATATAATACAAAACAGAGTTATGTTTTATACTCTGCAGATTATACAAGTTATAATGCTGTGTGATATTACAAATTCTCCAGATTTTTAGGCCATCGGAGGCTAGGGGGTGATAGAATGCATCTACCATCAGTAGTTGCGGTGCATTACGCAAAGGGAAGTAAGTTGTAGTAAAAAATAAACAAATAAAAGATATAGTTAAGACCCTTACCAGTTTCTTGAAAGGATATATGTCATACATTATCCGACAATATTCCATCGACGCTTCCACGGCGCACGTCCATAACGATTTGGAGATAGCAGCCAGGGGAATGATTCCTTGGGTCCTGTTTTTGGTTAACATATCAAACTCAACATGTTGTCTGCAGGATTCTGCCATGTAGGGGCAGTGATCCACAACAAAGACAGTCTTGTGGGCCTCGGAAAACGTTCTCATCTTGAACTGCAATAAGATAAAATAAAAACAGGTCTTCCAATTGGCATAACTTCCTCAGTTTATAGGATTTAGCTTGTTAGAAAACAAACTTCATTGACACAAAAGCAAAATAATGACTTTAATACATCAAATAAGATTGTGGGCAGTTAAAAATGTATTAAGATCAGAACACCCCCACCCAAATAAAAATAATAATCTTTTGTATTCTCTCCCTTAATGAATGTGTCCCAGTGAGGACATTGTTTTTTTTACTGAAGTTGCAGGAATATTTATCAAACCACAAAATGGCAGTCTCCATTACAAGTAAGTGCACAGGTAAAGACCATCTTTCTCTTTTTAGACTACTAACGTAGCTGATGAATCTCTCTCCTCCTTCTTATAACCATACAAAACAGAAGAAAAATAAAACCCATCTACTGCACAATTGTTGCATTGAATTTGAGTGAAGTTTTAATAAGCAATATTTAAAGTCAGATGACATAAAATGGACAGAAAAAAAAAAAGCAGTTCATGGCGTCTCGTGCGATTAATATTATGTCTATACCTACTCTGTCCAGTATAGGGATCAACGGTCTCCCAAAATTACTGCTTTCATTTTCTAAAGATGACTGTGTGTCGTTGGTCGCTAAGTGCAACACAACCTTTTCCCTTTGCTCCAGTTTTCATAAATCCAACCAGCTTGTCTTTCAATGAACACAATAAGAAATGTATAGAATAATACACTTATAATACATAGAATACTGCAAAATAACACCTGCAGTCAGTGGGGGCGATGCCAGTATCCACTGTAAAAGCCTGTGTGTTATACAGACAACAAACCTATTCAAGTCTATAATTATAATAAAAGCAATTTCTGATCCCAGCATCTATGTGTCATCATAAAGTTACAGTGAGGCACTGACTGAGGAGTCCTGTATATTTTATACCAGGGACATTATATTTACATACACACACAGTACTGTGGTGTGTACATGGATATAGTCTGTATACACACACATATATATATACATACATATATATATATATATATATATATATATATATATATATATATATATGCACATGCATGCATACATACATACACACAGTACATGGATATAGTCTGTATACATACACATACATACATGCTGTATAAATACATATAGTCACCTGCTCAGAGCTTCCAGGAGCTGTGTGTGTGAGGTCCTGGAGGTGTCACAGTGCAGGATGTGAAGGGGTCGCCATGGCTGGTCACAGAGCCCCCCACACAAGCCCGGTGTCCTCTCACAGGCCGCCGACCGGTCGCCCCTCCATTGATGGCGGCTTCGCGCTCCTGCTCCTCTTGGTCCCGGCCGCTCGCCGTACAGCCCCCTGACGTCACTGCGTGACCGGACGGCGCAGGCGCACTGAACACTCGGGGCTGCACTCGGCTGTGAAAGGTTCATATACAGATAACAGGAGAGAGGTGTCAGTGTCTATTCACTCAGGGGGAGCTGTAACTCTGGGTGGGAGGGAGGGAGTAGTACGAACATCTGATCGGATCACAGTGCGCATGCGCAGCTCGAGGGGTCGCGCGCTGGATGCGTTCTCTGACAGCGGCGCGTGGTTATGACGTGGGTGTTTGGCGGTGGGCGGTGACGGACGGTGTCTGGTTCAGTGACAGTTCAGCTGAGAGCCCGGATGTAACCGGAGGATACCGAGCAACGGTAACCGGGGAGGGGGACAACTGACTGAGGGACCCCCAGACACCCCACCCTCCCCCTCACTACCCATATTCTACACCCCAATCTCCCCCCCCCACACCCTTCACCCTTATACTCAGTCACTCTTCCTATCCCAGACCTTCTGTCACCCCAATCTCCCCTCACTGCCCACAACCTGTCACCCCAGTTTCCTGACACCCCCCCCCCCCCCACTGCCCCTAACCCCACACCCCAATCTCTGCCACTGTCCCACCATGACCCCCTGACACCCCACCCTCCCCCTCACTGCCTATATCCTACACCCCAATCTCCCCCTACACCCTTATACTCAGTCACTCTTCTTATCCCAGACCTTCTGTCACCCCAATCTCCCCTCACTGCCCACAACCTGTCACCCCAGTTTCCTGACACCCCCCCCCCCCACTGCCCCTAACCCCACACCCCAATCTCTGCCACTGTCCCACCATGACCCCCTGACACCCCACCCTCCCCCTCACTGCCTATATCCTACACCCCAATCTCCCCCTACACCCTTATACTCAGTCACTCTTCTTATCCCAGACCTTCTGTCACCCCAATCTCCCCTCACTGCCCACAACCTGTCACCCCAGTTTCCTGACACCCCCCCCCACTGCCCCTAACCCCACACCCCAATCTCTGCCACTGTCCCACCATGACCCCCTGACACCCCACCCTCCCCCTCACTGCCTATATCCTACACCCCAATCTCCCCCTACACCCTTATACTCAGTCACTCTTCTTATCCCAGACCTTCTGTCACCCCAATCTCCCCTCACTGCCCACAACCTGTCACCCCAGTTTCCTGGCAGCCCCCCCCCACACTGCCCCTAATCCCACACCCCAATCTCTGCCACTGTCCCACCATGACCCCCTGACACCACACCCTCCCCCTCACTGCCCATATCCTACACCCCAATCTCCCCCTCCACACCCTTCACCCTTATACTCAGTCACTCTTCCTATCCCAGACCTTCTGTCACCCCAATCTCCCCTCACTGTCCACAACCTGTCACCCCAGTTTCCTGGCACCCCCCCCCCCACGCTGCCCCTAACCCCACACCCCAATCTCTGTCACTGTCCCACCATGACCCCCTGACACCCCACCCTCCCCCTCACTGCCCATATCCTACACCCCAATCTCCCCCTCCACACCCTACACCCTTATACTCAGTCACTCTTCCTATCCCAGACCTTCTGTCACCCCAATCTCCCCTCACTGCCCACAACCTGTCACCCCAGTTTCCTGACCCCCCCCCCCCCCCACTGACCCTAACCCCACACCCCAATCTCTGCCACTGTACCACCATGACCCCCTGACACCCCACCCTCCCCCTCACTGCCCATATCCTACACCCCATTGTCAGTCACTCCGCCTGACCCAGACCACCTATCACTGCCCCATCCTCTGTCACTTCTCCTAACCTCACTCGCAAATCCCTTGTCACCCCAATCTCCTAGTTGCTGTCCCCAACCCCACAGCCAGACCCTGTGACACCCCACACCACCTACCCCCATCCCCACACCCCAATCTCTGTCAGTTGTCCTAACTTCACACCCAGACTACCTGACACCCCTCTCTTCCAGACACTGCCCCAACCCATAGTCAGACCCTTGTGACCCCCTCACAACCATTGCCCACACACAGACCACATGATATCCTGCCCCCCTCACTGCCCCTTGAACTACACAAAAACATTCCCTGCCACCTATATATTACTGTACTGTGGATTACCTTGTTGTCCCCATAGTCACAGACAATGTCTCTACATCTTGACCACCAAAAAACATCTGAACCCAGTTACTCCTGTCACCATTGGGCCCCCACAACCTCTAGATTGTCATACAGACGCAGACTTCCTGATAAACCCACATCCTCAGTCACCGTCCCTGATCTCTCCTATGCTCTGTGCCCTGATCCTTCTATATTCACAACTAGATGACCTGTCCTGGTACCTTATTCTTCCAGTTGCAGAATTGAACTATGCGCTTTGCTTTAGTGATGTGTGGGGTGCTCTATAAACACAGTAGTTCTCCCCCTCGTTTCACTAGTAAAGACATAGTACTTAGCTTGTTGTTGATGTGGAGCACTGGTGGGTTTGGTAGCTGCGAGTCTTGTTTCTTTGTTGCTGGTCTGGTAGGTTGTACTGAGTATTTAAATGAGGATTAAATTCCGGGTTCCGGCCGTGGAACAATACAAAGGTGTAAAAAGATGAAATTTTAAGAAGTGTGATTGTCTAACCATGGAATTAAGCTGTTTGCCTGTGTGAAGAGAGGATAGGATGTGGATGATCCTCTTTGATAGACATGAGAAAATACTGTTTTATTAACAGGTTTGTTTTCATTAGCTGTAGATGCATTTATATCCATTGCCCTTAATGTATTAAAGGGCAACCAAAATAAATCTGCCTGTATTCCAAACTGTTGGAGTACACAAGTCTTGTAGATACAGCTTGATTGGTCCACATCTAGGCCACTGTATAGCCAGCAGGAGTGGAAAGATTTATACAAGCTGTTGCTTGCAATACATATATACACTCACGGATAGTCTACAGCCAATGATCCAGGGATCAAAACACAGTTGGGCTGAAATGTGTGGACCATCAGGGACATTGCTGGAAGCCTCAGAGGGCAGAACAAATTCCATCATGTTGATGTTAACTAAGCAAATAAGTTCAGTCCTCTAAACGTTCCTCCTGCCACTGACTGTGTTCCTCTAAAGCTGGGTACACACTACAGGAAATTACTGCAGATGGGATTTTTGTAACGATTGTACCAACAACTGAAATCTCAGATGAGCATGCCGATCCATGCGTACACACCTACACAATTTACCTTCAGATCTGTGATCTTCAACTCTCCTAACCATCTGCTGAACAGATTATGACTCTGTACACTCTACAGATATCTGCCTACACTGCTGGCCGTGAGCGCGTACACACTGCCACATTTGCCCAACATTGTTCCATCGTTGATCTTGAGTTTTAGGAAGTTTATAAAATCAAATCAAACGATACAATGTGCTTTGGTAAGATAAAACATAATCGTGGGAGCGTGCACATTAATGTGATATTGGACCAAACGGTTGTTAATCATGTGATTGCTACAATAATTGGATGCAATTACTGTAGTGTGTACCCAGCCTTGTGCTCTGTCTCAGATGATTACATTGAAAATCCCCGTTCACTGCCTGGGTCTGTTGTGCTCAGGAAAATATGGACAGAATAGGAAATAGATTAACAGTGGGTAACAGAGATAATTCTTCATCTTTTCACAGCACACAGAACTTCATTCCAGATAAAGTTCCCTACAGTGTTGTTCCTGTGTTTACACTATAGGGAGGAGTGTCTGTTATTAGGAAATCTGACGTGTAATGTTTCTGTTTACCCAGGAATATGAGTTGTACGATTGAGAAGGTTCTGGCAGATGCAAAATCGTTGGTGGACAGATTACGAGAACATGACGGTGCCGCGGAGGCACTTATTGAGCAGACGACTGTGCTCAACAAACGGGTGGAAGCGATGAAGCAGGTCTGTTACGTTGCATATTGGGAATGGGTCACATAGGAACTTGTGCGCTGTTGCAGGAAACCTCATCAAAATACATTTTGAATATGTTGTGTACACTTTGTATTGAGTAAGTTACATATAGCCACTAGGTGGCAGGTTTACAGTCTTTTCAAAGCACCACTTTCTAAGCAGGATTCTACACTGATGAGTCCAAAACAGGGCGAAACAGTTGTCAGATAGTTCATATTTTTAATTAGCACAAAACAACGACAAACTTTATATTATTTATTATGTTATGACATATGTTTTCCTTTTTTGTTCTATTATTCCTCATAAGTATTTTGCTTAATGTGCTTTACATTGTGTGTATGTGTCATTGTTGTTCATGCTTAGTTTAGTCTGTGAGTAGATTCCACAGATGAGGATACAGTGTAGAAAAACTTCAGAACAAAAAATTAAGTCATTAAAATCAAACAATTTTTTCAAATGAAATCCGTTCAGTTTGTCGCATATATTCAGCCGTACACAGTCGCCTTAGCAGCAGACACTGCACCACACACCAAGCAGGCTCGCTATCTGACAAAGTGTTGCTGGACAAGGTCTCCCTCTAACGCTAATTATCTCTAGTTGAAACGCCTGCATCTTGCCCACCTCTTCAACCTGTTCCTCTCCTCTGGCATTTTCCCAGCCTCTCATCTCACCAGTCCTCAAAAACCTTCTCTCATCCTGGCATGTCTCTCCAACTACCCTGCTATTTCTCCCCTCCAGTTCACCTCCAAACTACACAAGCGATTTTTGTGCATCAACTTTCTCTCCTCTCCCTCCTTGACCCCCTGCAGTCAGACTTCTATCCCCTTCACTCCGAGAATGCTCTAACCAAAGTGACCAACAATCTACGTTTAAAGATCATTTTTCCATGCTGATCCTTCTTGACCTCTTTGTTGGTTTCAGCACTGTTCACCACCATCTTCTTCTGAATATCCTTCACTCCATTGGCCTCTCAACACTGTCCACTCGCTCCATCTGTATCTCTACCTCTAACGTATCCTGTCCTCTTCCCTTCTCTACTATCCTGTGTGTCCAACTGTCTATGCCATCTCTCCATGGATATCCATGGAACGCTACCTGGCTCATCATCTTCCCTCCTTCCAGCATCAGCACCTCCGCTACCCTCACATTTCCTTCACTGTTAACAATATCACACTCTTCTCGGTCCCACAAGTCCCTTAGACATCACCTTCTCCTTTAATCACCAGCTCTAGTCTCTCCTAGATCGGTCGCCTCCACCTCTGTAATATCTGTATATGCCCCTTTATCACTTATCCACTCTTATCATCTCACCTTGACTACTGCAACCTCCTCCTGTCTGGCGTTCCACTTACCAATCTATACCTGCTGTAATCTGTCCTCAGAACCATGTCTATTGTCCTTGCTGGACTCTGCACTTCCGCCTTACACATCTGCCAGTCACTGCACTGGCTTCATACTAACTCCATTCACTTCTCTCTCACCTTCCTCACTGATAACCACCTCCTAAACTTCTCCAAGAAAAGTTGTCCACGCATAATCAGACTCTTAATACACCTTGAAAATCCCCAACCAAACCCTACCGTACTCCGTCCTCATACCTCTCTCACTAACCCAGCCTTCCCCTGTCCCTCGCACTCTCCGTGTCACACCACCCACCTGTCTCAGCCCACTCCCCACTAGACTGTAAGCTCTCTCTCGTTTTCCCATCCATTTGCCACCACATGTACCCTTTCCACTTTTGTGGTGCCGTACAAATAAGCACTAATAATATATTATAATTATATGTGATTGTTAGACTTTACAAAATCCTAAATGGAGATGTCCACTCTTTTATAAGTTTGACAATTCATCCCAGTGTATCAAAAATAATCTACTATATAATAACAAGGATGAAGAGCACAGAAGGAAACTCTGAAAGTGGAAAACACCTCTTACAATCCAGCTAAATCTGACCTATTTGCTGCAGACAACAAAACTTTATAAAATGATTGTTTTGGTTCCAGTACCAGGAGGAGATCCAGGAGCTGAACGAGGTGGCGAGACACCGGCCACGGTCTACGCTGGTGCTGGGTATCCAGCAGGAGAATCGGCAGATCAGAGAACTTCAGCAGGAGAATAAAGGTCAGTGTGGGGTCTTATTGCTCTATGATCTGTACGACAGATACTGCTGCTGTCAGTCACAATACGGAACATTGTCCCCCAAGAAGTTAGGTGGTCACATGACCGTTCACCTCGGAATCTGTGTGCATGCAGGGAAATACACGCAGTACATGCACACGCTATGTTCTGTGTCTGTGTTGAATGTACTGAATGAACACACCTCAGAATAGATGACACACATGTTATTTTACATAGCGCTGTGTAATATATATAAGAATTATACACCATACACTCGGTGTCATTTTTAGGATGTTTTCTACATGTAAATCTTTCAAGATCCCGTATAACACGCAGAACAAATCCTTATTTTAATAGAGCTCCACACATCCTTGGAAGAGCACCAGTCGGCGCTGGAGCTGATCATGAGCAAATACAGAGAGCAGATGTTCCGTCTACTGATGGCCGGCAAGAAGGACGAGCCGGGGATAATCGTCAAACTGAATGAGCAGCATTCCAAGGTACCTAGATATCTGCCAAGGTGTGTGCCGCCTGCGGGTGCCATAGCTTGTGTGTGCCCCCCTGCGGCAGCCGGAGCCCGTGTGTGTGTGCCCCCCGGGGCAGCCGGAGCCCGTGTGTGTGTGCCCCCCGGGGCAGCCGGAGCCCGCGTGTGTGTGCCCCCCTGCGGCAGCCGGAGCCCGCGTGTGTGTGCCCCCCTGCGGCAGCCGGAGCCCGCGTGTGTGTGCCCCCCTGCGGCAGCCGGAGCCCGCGTGTGTGTGTGCCCCCCTGCGGCAGCCGGAGCCCGCGTGTGTGTGTGCCCCCCTGCGGCAGCCGGAGCCCGCGTGTGTGTGTGCCCCCCTGCGGCAGCCGGAGCCCGCGTGTGTGTGTGCCCCCCTGCGGCAGCCGGAGCCCGCGTGTGTGTGTGCCCCCCTGCGGCAGCCGGAGCCCGCGTGTGTGTGTGCCCCCCTGCGGCAGCCGGAGCCCGCGTGTGTGTGTGCCCCCCTGCGGCAGCCGGAGCCCGCGTGTGTGTGTGCCCCCCTGCGGCAGCCGGAGCCCGCGTGTGTGTGTGCCCCCCTGCGGCAGCCGGAGCCCGCGTGTGTGTGTGCCCCCCTGCGGCAGCCGGAGCCCGCGTGTGTGTGTGCCCCCCTGCGGCAGCCGGAGCCCGCGTGTGTGCGCCCCCCTGCGGCAGCCGGAGCCCGCGTGTGTGCGCCCCCCTGCGGCAGCCGGAGCCCGCGTGTGTGCGCCCCCCTGCGGCAGCCGGAGCCCGCGTGTGTGCGCCCCCCTGCGGCAGCCGGAGCCCGCGTGTGTGCGCCCCCCTGCGGCAGCCGGAGCCCGCGTGTGTGCGCCCCCCTGCGGCAGCCGGAGCCCGTGTGTGTGCGCCCCCCTGCGGCAGCCGGAGCCCGTGTGTGTGCGCCCCCCTGCGGCAGCCGGAGCCCGTGTGTGTGCGCCCCCCTGCGGCAGCCGGAGCCCGTGTGTGTGCGCCCCCCTGCGGCAGCCGGAGCCCGTGTGTGTGCGCCCCCCTGCGGCAGCCGGAGCCCGTGTGTGTGCGCCCCCCTGCGGCAGCCGGAGCCCGTGTGTGTGCGCCCCCCTGCGGCAGCCGGAGCCCGTGTGTGTGCGCCCCCCTGCGGCAGCCGGAGCCCGTGTGTGTGCGCCCCCCTGCGGCAGCCGGAGCCCGTGTGTGTGCGCCCCCCTGCGGCAGCCGGAGCCCGTGTGTGTGCGCCCCCCTGCGGCAGCCGGAGCCCGTGTGTGTGCGCCCCCCTGCGGCAGCCGGAGCCCGTGTGTGTGCGCCCCCCTGCGGCAGCCGGAGCCCGTGTGTGTGTGTGTGTGCCCCCCTGCGGCAGCCGGAGCCCGTGTGTGTGTGTGTGTGCCCCCCTGCGGCAGCCGGAGCCCGTGTGTGTGTGCCGCCCTGGGCAGCCAGGACACGTGGGATGGATCACATATTGGATTTAAGTAGTGACCTGTGACTATTGTGTGTTTATTTTTGGGGTGTCTTTGTTTGCACAGAACTGTCCTAGTTCAGGATTATAGATCTTCACAGGGCTAATTGAATATAGGATTATATTCTTGTGTTTTGTCATTATTTGATCTTACCTGTGCAGAAATCTTTTTTTTGCCAATTGTCCCATCTGGTTTTATTTGAACCCATCTACAACTGAATCTAATTGTAGGATGTTTCCATTTTCTCTTCATTATTAGGAATTACAAAGCCACATTGATAAAATCACGGAGATGACGGCAGTAATGAAACATGCAATTGAAATCGATGACCAGCGCGGTGACCAAGAACACGACCGGATCTTAAACCTGGAGGTCAGTAATCAGCGGATCCGTCTGTGCAACCCTCTGCTAAATATTGCATGAAATATGTGAGAATGTGCTTGGTTCTAAAATCAGAATAAAGTATTGATTTTATAGTAAACTAGAGGAAGCACCCGGCGTTGCTTCAAACTAAGTTATCAATGAGTTGGATGTAACTGTCCACATTTTAAAAATAATTAGTAGCTTAGCGGCTCTTCCAACACACCCGTGAGGTGGCTGCCCAGTGTCGTCTTTGTTTTTATATTAAATGTCATCCAAATCCATCCAGTAGAAGGCCCAGAACAGGCTCCCCAGGTCAAAGTTCTGGCCAGCGCGCACCAGCGGGAGGTCCGACCGGGACCCTAAGCCCACCTCGCGTTGGTTTCATTTCAATCGGTGCAGAGGTGTCCGAATGCATAACCGGACAGACAAACAGATAATTTTTTTCTGTTCAATCTTATATATATATATATATATATATATATATATATATATATATGTCTGCCTGTCTGCCTCTTACTGTCTGTGTGTGTGTGTGTGTGTGTGTGTGTGTTGGGGAATTTAGACTGTAAGCCCCAATGGGGCAGGGACTGATGTGAATGAGTTCTCTGTACAGCGCTGTGTAATCAGTGGCGCTATATAAATAAATGGTGATGATGATATATAAAAATTAACATTATGGAGGGAGTTATGTGGTGTTTTTCTTCTTATTTGCAGTATAACTACAACAACTGCTGCTTTATAGTGTGGAAGATGCTTTGCAAATTGTTGGCACTGCATATAAGATGTCATCGTTTCGCTACTGCCCACAAAGCTCCGCTGAATTATTCAGCAGCTCTCAGGTTATTGTCAGACGAGCTTCTACACTGTCACATGGCAGTGACTAAGTTCTGGAAACATTGTCGACAGCATTTAACGGTTCCCATATCCCATGCTATTAGCGTTCCCCCTCTCACTTCAACCAGAATCCACTGGAGGGATTGAACGCTGTGCTTTTATAACTTAAAAATGCTTGTATCCACGTGACGCCACTTTATAGTGTACAAAACCTATAAATGATTCAAGTTAAATATATTTTACTGCCCAGCAATTCTCTACAGATAGCTTAGAGGCCCTGGTTATAAGAGCTATTAGTCAGTAAGTGAAGTGAAACCGATATCATGAAAATATGATGTATTGTTTTTTAAATGAATGAGACAGCAGAGTTCATAGCTGATCACTGGGGAAATTATAGATGTCCAAAATTCTGACATGAAAAGTTGCTGCTGTTCCGTATATGGCCAGCAGGTGGAGATGTAATGATCTTGCTTCAGGTCTGGCTCTCTGTAGGCAGGTAGGGCATCCTGGGATTTGTTGTTCCCCTCCAGCACTTTTAGAGCCATGAGTTTCCTATCGCTCCCTCTTTTTTTAATTGCATCATTTCTGTTTTCTTACGCGTTAATTGCGTTTTCTTTTTCTTGAATGTGAACGTTTCGTCACAGATCGTATTGTAGATCAGTTACAATTTTTAACATTCATTTTTTTTCCCTCTTGCAGCAAGAGAACAAGGGGTTAAGGGAAGTCCTGCAGATCACCCGAGAATCGTTCCTCAATCTCAGAAAGGAGGACGCGCTGGACAACGCATCTCTGTGTGCCTTAGTACACAGCACTGATCTCAGCCTAAGGAAAAGCTGAGGGCGCCCGTGACCCGGCGTATGTCCTGAGTATTGGAGTGTACACAACAGACACTTTTAGAAGAGACACCAGATAAAGATCAGGATCATGCGATTTAAACTGACTCTTCTGCCCTCTACTGGTACACTGGAGAACTGACATTTCATCTATTCAGAGACCTACAAAATTCAATTACTTTTGTTTGTTTTTGTTTTTTTAAGATACAACGGTCCGTATGATGTCACATCAGACCGGAGACATTATTTTACTACTAGCGCAAGATGGCGGCATTTATTTATAGGGCATTGTACAGTCAAGAAATATTTTAGCTTGAAAACTTGAAAATCCTGAAGTGCTATTTTTTAAGAAATAAGTGTCTGTACGATGTATATAAAGATTGTGAAATATTTTTTTTTATCGCGTGGAAGGAAGTGTCACGGCAGAAATTAGACGATCGTTACATTCCTTCAAGTATTCACACAGTTCTGTATATAATGGGATGAATCACTTATTCACTTCTCACCTACGCAGAGTCAGGCAGCCATTTTGTTGCTTGACATCTTCTTAACGACAATGTTGCCCATCTTTCCATCCGGAAGTGGGGACATCAGTGAGGCACAAACATTGTCCCTAAACAATAGCTGCCTAAACCATTGGTTTGGACCTCAAAATGGCTCCCTCCACTGTTGTAAGTGACGGGTACAATAAAATATGCTTTATTTATCGTTTACTTAGACTGTCAGTACACAATTCCTGTTGTGTTTGTTGTATGTGACTGTGTCAGTGATTCGTGTTCAGAGATACCACTATTTTAAGCGTAAAAGAATCATTGTGTAGTTGACACATTAAAATATATTTGGTTATCTATATTTTTGGCCATTACTTTCTGCTGACTTAGTATTGAGGTAACGGCTACACCAGGGGTGGGCAAACCAGTCCTCAAGGGCCATATAACAGTTCATGTTTTTAGGATTTCTTTAATCATGCACAGCTGAGTTAATCTATTTGGCTGGGTCAGTAATTATCCCAGCTGTTTCTACAGACAGAAATCCTAAAAACATGAACTGTTATATGGCCCTTGAGGACTGGTTTGCCCACCCCTGGGCTACACGGATCCTAAAACAAGATGTTGTCTTATGTAAGAGATTATTGATAATGTATTGGGTGCTTATCAGGACTGATGGTATCTGAGATATAGTGACTCTGGAAGCAGAGGTTATCCTACGTCCAGCAGACTCCGAGGCAGTAATTCCATTATTATTATTATTACCATTTATTTATATAGTGTCACTAATTCCGCAGCGCTGTACAGAGAACTCACTCACATCAGTCCCTGCCCCATTGGAGCTTACAGTCTAAATTCCCTAACACACACAGAGAGACAGACAGAAAAAACCCTCACAGTTACAGGCTGACATGCAGAGGGTAGTTACAGATGTATACACTGTAGGCCAGCTTTAGGCTACAGGTGGTGCAGAGGTGACATCTCACCAAGGTTGTTTAGAAGATCTCCTGATACCATCTCAGTTCAGCTACTGGACACAGTGAGTTCCACTGTCGCTGCTGTCTCCATCTCTGTTCCGCATTGGGTGATCTCTGCGACCACCTTCACAGCTTCCGTGAAGATGAGGAACAAGTGCCCTGGCTCTGTGCCCAGCAGCAAGCTTGATGCCAAAGAAAAA
The DNA here is from genome assembly GCA_036250195.1 of Mixophyes australis. Classification (NCBI taxonomy): domain Eukaryota; kingdom Metazoa; phylum Chordata; class Amphibia; order Anura; family Limnodynastidae; genus Mixophyes; species Mixophyes australis. The sequence continues at coordinate 358,601,475 of JAVHZZ010000004.1, forward strand.
AATGCTGACACACAGCTACTCCGAGCTGGCAGATAGCCACCAGAGCAAAGCACGAAGGTGAATGCCTTTTCCAGAAGTGGAAGTGGGTTCAGTTAATGTAATTAGTGAAGGACAATCATGGAGAGAGGACATTTGGACAGACAAATTTTAGACACAAATGAAACCTAAACCAAACAATGTTTTTGTCAACATTTTATCTTGTCCATTCGGGACAAAGCTCTAGTGCCCCAATCTCCCTCTCTTAAATAAAGGCTGGAGAAGCTGCTCTCAATGCAGGTGTGTGGTACCTTCTCACCGCCAGTGAGTGGGATACACCTGTCAACCGGCCTGACAGTTTAGATGGTGGAACAGACCCCTAAATTCAGGATTGCACTGTCTGAAGCAGAACAATTGGAAGGCATTTTTAATTGGGGAAAAAAAGGGAAATTATTTAATGAAAGGTGTGATAGTAAAGTGGAAGGAGGATGCTCCTATTGTTGATGTGACATTCACACTCCTCAACAATCCAACTCTCAGATTTCCGCCTGATCCCAAATCTAGAGCACAGGTGTCTCCCAGGCTGGAACGTAGGAGAGCACCATGAAGTGCACTGGGAGGATCATCTAGCTATATCAAAAGTCATTTGAGGTGGGCATACATTGTGCTTCATAAATGAGGTTCTTGTCAGTAGCCGCGGGCACCGCCACAACTCTCTGCCTGCTCCTGCTGGCGTCCCGGCCATTGCTATGACGACCAGGGCATCACTTCCGGCCCCTTCGCCCCAGTTGCCTGGGCAACAGCCGGGACGCTCGAGGTTCCCTGCCGCCGCGCCTGGCCAGCTGTCTAACAGCCGGGCGCGCACGCAGGACTGTTGAAGAGTTATGCAGCTGGCACTCTGTTTCTTCATTGGTCGGCAGTGCCAGTGATTAATTGAGCAAGTCCTGGGAATACTTTCAGGACTCTCTGATTGGCTGTTAACACTACTTAAGGCAGTGAGGACTGAGCCTCACTGCTGGTTATAGTGTTCTATTCCAGCCTGCTACCTGCTCCTGTGCTTCATTGGTGTTAAACCTTGGATTGCCTTTTTCTCTGTTTGACCCCTGCCTGTTCCTGGACTCTGAGCTTTGCCTGTGACCCTGACTTCTGCTGGTACCCAGACTCTGAACCTTTGCCTGTGACCCTGACCTTTTGCCTGTACCCGGACTCTGAACCTTTGCCTATGACCCTGACCTTTTGCCTGTACCCGGACTCTGAACCTTTGCCTGTGACCCTGACCTTTTGCCTGTACCCGGACTCTGAACCTTGCCTGTGGCCCTGACCCTGCTTGTACCTAGAACATCTCTGCTGCTGCTCTCTGGCCAATCGGACATTACCATCACTGTCCAGTCCGCGGATCTCTGGCCAGTCCCTTCTCCGTGTATTACTTCCTGTACCTGTGCGCTGCCGTGTGACCATAAACTTGTACTACGCTGAGTTGTAAGTCCTGGGGGCATCCGAGTACCTGTAAGCTCAACCAGTCTCTATGGGAACGGCGGCTGCTATAAGGGAAGATCTCTTCTCCCAGCTATACAAGTTTATGCTGCACTGGTGGCCATAACAGTTCTCTTTGCTTTATTCAAAGTTCTCTCCATTACGCTCTAAACGGAAATCACACAGAACGGAATAGGTAGTAAAATGCTGTAGGTGTAGGGATTATTAACCACTATGCTAACATACATCTACTATTCATACAGTTTTAATTGTGGGGATGTGTTGGCTGGCCGTGTTGTCCTTGTGACTCCAAGTGGCCTCATCCCAGGGACCTGTCACTTTATTGAAAAGCATATGCCAAATGGATGACCCATCAACCCCCTTCTTTTTCCTTTCCGCTGTGGCAAATGTATTACCAATAGTGAAAGCACCAAGCCGTGTCAGTGGCGCCGCATGGGACCTGCTCAGAGGCTCCTTTCCTTTCTGTCCAGGAGAGCAGCATTTTGGCAGACAGAGCGGGCGGATACAGCCGGCCAAGTGATGAGCTAAGCAATGACTGAGTGAGTCTGTGTGAGTGTGTGAGCGACTGTCAGTCTGCAGAGCAGGTAAGAGTGTGTGTGTGTATGGGAGTATTCAATGTGGGGGTGTACTAATGTAATGTGGTGGTGTATTAATGGAATGTGGAGGCTATTAATCCAATGGGGGATTGCTGGGGGCAATTAATATATTTTAGGTTGCTATAAATCAAATGGCAGGTCTCTGTAATCAATGTGTGGGCTAATGGAAAACAGACTTAGAGCATGCATGCCAACTTTCAAGACTTCTAACCCGGGGGGGGGGGAGAAGTCATGTGACAGGGCAGTAGGAGGGGGTGTGGTGACGTTGTCGTGTCACCATAGCCCCGCCCCCACTAAAGGGGCCAATAAAAGAGACCAGAGTCTGCAGGAGAAGATCAGGAAAAAGCAGTTGGTGTAACAGAGACAGTCACTGCCCTGTTCAGAGACATCAGGAGACAGCTGGAAGACCTAGAGAAGAGAGTCCTGAGTGAGATCTCCAGGCAGCAAGAGAGCGTTTCACTCTCAGTCTCTGATCTGATCCAGCAGCTGGAAATAAAGAAGGACGAGCTGTCCAGGAAGGTGCCTTATCTGTGTGGAGTTTGTATGTTTTCCCCGTGTTTGCATGGGTTTCCTCGGGGTGCTCCGGTTTCCTCCACTCCAAAAACATACTAGTAGGTTTATTGGCTGCTATCAAATTGACCCAAGTCTCTCTCTCTCTGTGTGAGTGTTAGGGGAAATTAGACTAAGCCCCAAGGGGGCAGGGACTGATGTGAGTGAGTTCTCTGTACAGCGCTGCAGAATTAGTGGCGCTATATAAATAGATGATGATGATGGTTTGGGTTCCTCAAGGCTCTGGTTTTCCCTATTCATACCTCTTCTCTCTGTGAACTAATACGCTCCTACAGCCACCACTACCACCTCATTGTACCTTTCATAGAGCAGAAAACATTCCAGAGCACTATTGCGTAGCGGTAGTAGAAAATTATCAATCAAGTGTATATAGATATAAACACAGTACCTTTGAAAAATATTAAGTCGCTTGATCAATTCTCTAATTTTTCACAATAATAAATACTACACTACACTATTGTTATTTGTGATATTTTTATTTCAAAGGACTCCCCCAAATTTTTTTTTTAACTAAAGCATCTTAAGAAAATAAAACTGATTAAAGGTCTGATAGCATCAGTAATGGGGCCCTGCGTTGTGGAAACTGTAAGTTAACTCTGATGAGAAACAATTGCCAAAGACACATTAACCTTACAATTATACCCCATTCATACTGCACCAAAAACCCGGGTTTTTGCAGAGGCACGCTTAAAAACCCAGGTCTTGGTGCAGTATGAATAGTCCAACCACAAAATCCCGGGTCTAAAATCCCGAGACTTAGACCCGATATTTTGCGAGGGGTAATTCCCGTGTTGGACCCCGCTAGCCTGCAGTATGAATGGTGCAACCCGTGTAATTCCCGGGTCTCACCATTCATACTGTAAAAAAAAAAATTGTGAAGTAAAAAAAAAGTAAAAAAAAAAGATTTTAATTAATAAAAAATACATAAGAAATGTTTACTTAACTTATTTTCAGCCAGCGGTGTCTCCGGTGCGTTGCCGGCTGTCAGGGGGACCTCTGGGTACTGAAATGACGTCATTTTAGTACCCAGAGGTCCCCCTGACAGCCGGCAACGCACCGGAGACACCGCTGGCTGAAAATAAGTTAAGTACACATTTGTTTTGTATTTTTTAGTAATTAAAATATTTTTTTTCACTTTTTTTTTTCTAAAACCCGGGTCGGGCAGGTGCAGTATGAACCCGCCCGACCCCAGGATTCTTGTTATCTTTACTGCCCTGTGCTCCGGCAATATCCCGGGTTAACAACCCAGGATATTGCCGGGGCGGCAGTATGAAAGTGGTATTAGCCTCCACATTCAGGTGAAAATCGTCACAATATCCAGTGGGCATTGGTGGTTCCGTTATCAGGAAGTGAAAGCTGCATCTAACCATCCAGACTTCTCCAGAAAAAATTGTAAGTCAAAGCTCTCTGCCAAACAAGAAGTAGACTTGTGGGAGAAGCCACAGAAAGGCTAAAATTACATTGAGGAAGCTCCATGGTTAATTAGCTGAAAACGAGAAAAATCGCCAACAGTCACCATATCAAGACCTCTGCAAAACGCCAGCCGTATACGAAGGTGGCATAACGTAGACCATTACTCAAAATTAACCTTGTAAAGCACAACTGGGGGTAAATGTATCAAGCTGAGAGTTTTTTGGCGGATTTGAAAAACCAATCAGATTCTAGCTATCATTTATTTAGTACATTCTACAAAATGACAGCTAGAATCTGATTGGTTGCTATAGGCAACATCTCCACTTTTCAAACCCGCCGGAAAACACTCATCTTGATACATTTACCCCCTGGAGTTTGGGAGAGAATGAGAGAGATGTAGGGAAAAGTTTTTTGGTCAGTTGAAACCAATATAAAGCTTTCTGGTCAAAGTTCAGAGTGATACGTGTGGCACAAATCTACCACATACTTGCCTACTTTCCTGGGAGACTCCCGAATTTTGGGGAGTCCTCCCAGACTCCCGGAAAAGTAGACAAACCTCCCAGATTCGCCGAAATTCACGGCATTGAATGGCGAGGGCAGAACGTAATCACGTCATTAAGCCCCGTCCCCGCTATTCAATGCTGTAAATTTCGGCAGTTTATAGTGGGGGCGGGGCTATGGTGACGCGAAGACATCTCCACGGCCCCTTCTACCCCCTGTCACATGACTTCTCCCCAGGGTCTCCCGTTTGAGAAGTTTTGAAAGTTGGCATGAATGATCTACCACTGTCCACACATTAAAAACACAGCACCTACGGTGACATAGATGCCCCCTAGGATAATACTGTCACCAGTATTATCCTAGGGGGCATCTTGTTAAAATAGAAAGACTGAATAGTGCAAAATACAGGGAAATACTACAAGAGACTTTGTTTTATCTGTTAAATAACTGACGCTTGAGGGAAAGTTCATCTTTCAGCAGATCAATGATCCCAAATACAAGGCCAAACTAACATCGAAATAGCTCAAGTGTCCTACATTGGCCCAGTCAAAAAGCTACTATAATCTTTTGCCCTGTTTGAAAACTGGTGAGAGATCAGGAGAGGATAGATAAATGTCATATAGAGATGATACTGATATCCAAAGGAGCTTATTAGTTTACCAAGAGAAGTGGTGTAGATAGAGAACAGCAGAGGACCTAGGACTGAGCCTTGTGGTCTCCAACTGATAAAGGAAGCAGAGCAGAGGTGGATCCAGAGAAATTAACACTGAAATAGCGATTAGATAGGTAGGATGAGAACCAGGATAGGACAGTGTCTTCGCAACATTGCCCGCATTCGGCCTATTCCTCTCCCAGGATGCCACCAAATCTCTCGTCCACTCTCTGATTATCTCCCGCTTGGCCTACTGCAACCTTCTCCTTATCAGCCTCCCCCTCTTTCATCTCGCTCCTCTTAGATCTGTACTTAACGCCGCTGATAGGCTTATTTTCCTCTCTCGCCGTTCCACCTCTGTCTCCCCACTCTACCAAGCCCTTCACTGGCTCCCCTTCCCCTACAGAATCCTTTTCAAGCTCCTCACTCTCACTTACAAGGCCCTCGCCAACTCCACTGCTCCCTACATCTCTAACCTTATCTCTATTCACACTCCCTCCCGCCCTCTGCGATCGTCCAACGATCGTCGCCTCTCTTCCCCCCTGATTACCTCCTCTCACGCACGTATTCAAGACTTCTCCCTCGCCGCTCCCCTCCATTGGAACAAGCTCCCCCGCTCCATCAGAACTTCCCGTAATCTGTCCTCTTTCAAACGAATATTAAAAACCCACCTTTTCCTAAAAGCCTTCCAGTCTCATGCCTAAACTCCCACTGGTCGGCTTCCTCTCTTTCTCATCCCTTCTTCCCTTCTCCCCCTTCCTCGACTCCGTCTCCGTCTCTCCCGTCTCATCCATGTGCCTGTCTGTCTTCCCCTCCCTTTAGATTGTACGCTCCATTGAGCAGGGCTCTCCTACCTCCTGTTTCCATCACTTTTAACTGCGCTCTCCAGCTACTCAGTTCACCTCCTCTCCAACCCTCTGCCCTCTGTCTCCTCTCGCTTCTCTCTGCTCCCCTCAGTGACTCTTTACCTGTCATCCGTGCCCACCCTCTTGGGCCATAGTTACCTGCCTGTACTCACTTTTCCCCTCCCTCCCTCTCTTTCATGCTGTGACTGAGCCCCCAGAGTTATAGTGCTTACTGTTACTTGTACTGTGCTGTTTCACCTTGTACTCTGCCATTGTTTGTCCTTGTACGGCGCTAAGGATACCTTGTGGCGCCCTATAAATAAAAATTAATAATAATAATAATAATAAATATATAGATAGCACCACTAATTCTGCAGCGCTATACAGAGAACTCACTCACATCAGTCCCTGCCCCATTGGGGCTTACAGTCTAAATTCCCTAACACACACACACACACACGTTTTTGGAGTTATGACATAAAGTATGTAATTTGAAATATAATATACTGTCTACATCTCCTAACTTAATGTTGCATAAGGGTTATACTGCTGTACATCTTGAACCCCTACACCTCAGCTATCAGACCCCCAATAACAATTTATATTGGGACAAAGTCTGCTGCCAGCGAACTGACCACATACCTCGATTCTGCCCACCTTGACCATACCTTATAAGATTTCGGCATGGTGCCACAGGACTGATAGGTAAATCGTTCGTCAACCACTGCAGCTTTTACCAAAAATCATAGAAATTAGCAAAATAAAAGGATAGAAAGCATGGAATATAAATTGGGGCACTCTTAGAGTGATAGAGCAATATTTAAAAATAAATACTTTATTGGATATATATTAAAATGATCCCTAAATGGCCAATGAGCCACCGGTAGCGAAATATTTAAAAACAAAAAATGAAAAGTGACAAGGGTGCAAAAATGTGCGATTAAAATTGGCAGCTACTGCCCCCCGCTCGCTATGTTAGGTATATTTTGGTGGTAAATCAATAATCACAATGGTAAATTGTTATATGATCCTAAATTGTTGTTCTCTCAATATAGATGATATTGTCTCTTTTAATGTCCTAATTGATATAATATAACAAAAACTGTTTAAAAATTGACAGATAAATAAATATTGTGTCTGAGAATTAACTGGGTGCAAGAGAAACAAGCCAATGAGGAATATGCTGCACCAGGTTCAGAGGGCTCCATACAAGTAACAGCCTCTGTATGGAGATTGAAGTGAATAAAAGGCTTCTCCCCTTCCTAGTGGAATGCTGTAATACTGTCACTCCTGAATAAATGTTATCTTAAGAGTAGCCTACTTATAATTAGAGATGAGCGGGCTCGGATATCTGAAATCCAAGCCCACCCGAACGTTGCCGATCCGAGCCGGATCCGAGACAGATCCGGGTATTCCCGCCAATTGCAAAACTGAAACCGAGGCTCAGAGTCATAATCCCGCTGTCGGATCTCGCGATACTCGGATCTTATAAATTCCCCGCTAGTCGCCGCCATCTTCACTCGGGCATTGATCAGGGTAGAGGGAGGTTGTGTTAGGTGGTCCTCTGTCCTGCTATATCTCGTGCTGTGCTGTGCTGTGCTGTTCAGTGCTGTGCTGTGCTGTGCTGTGCTGTGTTCTGCTCAGTCCAGTGGTGCTGTGTCCTGTGCTCTGTCCTTCTGAGTTCAGTGGTGCTGCTGTGTCCTGTGCTCTGTCCTTCTAAGGGCATTGTGTTATTTCCCCATTATTCCCAAGTTAAAAAGAAAATTAAAAAAAGTTATAAAAAAAAGAAAAAAAAAATAAATTATAAAAAAAAGAAATTAAAAAAAAATATCCAAAAACAATCCTGCAGTATAAGTCCATTGGTGCTGCAATATTACAAAGTTCACTGATTCTGTAGTATAAGTCCAGTGGTACTGATATATTACAAAGTTCACTGATTCAGCAGTATAAGTCCAGTGGTACTGCTATATTACAAAGTTCACTTATTCAGCAGTATAAGTCCAGTGGTACTGCTATATTACAAAGTTCACTGATTCAGCAGTATAATTCCAGTGGTACTGATATATTACAAAGTTCACTGATTCAGCAGTATAAGTCCAGTGGTACTGCTATATTACAAAGTTCACTGATTCAGCAGTATAAGTCCAGTGGTACTGCTATATTACAAAGTTCACTGATTCAGCAGTATAAGTCCAGTGGTACTACTATATTACAAAGTTCACTGATTCAGCAGTATAAGTCCAGTGGTACTGCTATATTACAAAGTTCACTGATTCAGCAGTATAAGTCCAGTGGTACTGCTATATTACAAAGTTCACTGATTCAGCAGTATAAGTCCAGTGGTACTGCTATATTACAAAGTTCACTGATTCAGCAGTATAAGTCCAGTGGTACTGCTATATTACAAAGTTCACTGATTCAGCAGTATAAGTCCAGTGGTACTGCTATATTACAAAGTTAACTGATTCAGCAGTATAAGTCCAGTGGTACTCTCCTGTGCCGCATATAATTTTTAAAGGCTTTGCCGAGTGTGTGTGGCTTAGGGGTACGCTCTCTTGTGCTACATATAATGGAAAACAAAAATTTAGAGGATAAAGTAGGGAAAGATTAAGACCCACTTCCTCCTAATGCTGAAGCTGCTGCCACTAGTCATGACATAGACGATGAAATGCCATCAACGTCGTCTGGCAAGCCCGATGCCCAATCTCCTAGTACAGGGCATGTAAAATCCAAAAAGCCCAAGTTCTCAAAAAGTAGCAAAAAGAGAAACTTAAAATCATCTGAGGAGAAACGTAAAGTTGGCAATATGCCATTTACGACACGTAGTGGCAAGGAACGGTTTAGGCCCTGGCCCGTGTTCATGACTAGTGGTCCAGCTTCACCCAAGGATCTAAGCCCTCCTCCTCCCCCCCCCTACAAAAAATTTAAGAGAGTTATGCTGTCAGCAACAACATCAAAACAGCAAAGAACTCTGCCTTCTAAACAGATGACATCACAAATCCCCAAGGCGAGTCCAAGGGTGTTGGTGGTTGTGAACCCTGACCTTCCCATCACTGTACGGGAAGAGGTGACTCCATCCAGCATTTGCAGCACACCCTCTGCATATGCTGGAAGGATCACCCACAGTGTAGATCCAGATTTGGATAATTAAGGTGTCAATGTTGTACACCGGGAGGAGGCTATTGATGTAGCTGGCGCTATGGAGGAACTTGATGATGAGGATGGTGATGTGGTTATTGTAAATGAGGCACCAGGGGGGGAAACAGCTGATGTCCATGAGATGAGAAAGCCCACCGTCATGCCTGGTCAGAAGACCAAAAAATGCACCTCTTCGGTCTGGAGTTATTTTTATCCAAATCCGGACAACCAATGTATGGCCATATGTAGCTTATGTAAAGCTCAAATAAGCAGGAATAAGGATCTTGCCCACCTAGGGACATCCTCCCTTATACGTCACCTGAATAACCTTCATAGTTCAGTGGTTAGTTCAGGAACTGGGGCTAGGACCGTCATCGGTACAGGGACACCTAAATCCCTTGGTCCTGTTGGATACACACCACCAACACCCTCCTCGTCAACTTCCTCCACGATCTCCATCAGATTTAGAACTGCAGGCCATGTCACCAGCCAGACTGAGTCCTCTTCTATACGGGATTCATCCGAGGAATCCTGCAGCGCCACGCCTACTACTGCCATTGCTGCTGTTGCTGCTGTTAGTCGGTCATCTTCCCAGAGGGGAAGTCGTAAAACCGCTACGTCTTTCACAAAACAATTGACCGTCCAACAGTCATTTGCCATGACCACAAAATACGATAGTAGTCACCCTATTGCAAAGCGTATAACTGTGGCTGTAACTGCTATGTTGGTGTTAGACGTGCGCCCGGTGTCCGCCATCAGTGGAGTGGGATTTAGAGGGTTGATGGAGGTATTGTGTCCCCGGTACCAAATCCCGTCGAGATTCCACTTCACTAGGCAGGCGATACCAAAGATGTACAGAGAAGTATGATCAAGTGTCCTCAGTGCTCTTAAAAATGCGGTTGTACCCACTGTCCACTTAACCACGGACATGTGGACAAGTGGTTCAGGGCAAACGAATGACTATATGACTGTGACAGCCCACTGGGTAGATGCATCCCCTTCCGCAGCAACAGCAGCAGCTGCATCAGTAGCAGCATCTACACAATGTCTGCTCGTGCCAAGGCAGGCAACATTGTGTATTACAGGCTTTAATAAGAGGCACAACGCTGACAACCTATTAGAGAAAATGAGGGAAATTATTTCCCAGTGGCTTACCCCACTTAGACTCTCCTGGGGATTTGTGGTGTCAGACAACGCCAGTAACATTGTGCGGGCATTGCATATGGGCAATTTCCAGCACGTCCCATGTTTTGCCCACACCGTTAATTTGGTGGTGCAGCATTACCTCAAGAGTGACAGGGGTGTGCAGGAGATGCTTGCGGTGGCCCGCAAAATTGCTGGACACTTTCGGCATTCTGCCAGTGCCTACCGCAGGCTCGAGGCACATCAAAAAAGCATGAACCTGCCCTGCCATTACCTCAAACAAGAGGTTGTGACGCGCTGGAACTCCACCCTCTATATGCTGCAGAGGATGGAGGAGCAGCAAAAGGCCATTCAGGCCTACACCGCCACCTACGACATAGGACACAGGAGTGGGGATGCGTCTGAGTCAAGCGCAGTGGAGACTGATTTCCGTGTTGTGCAAGGTTCTCCAGCCGTTTGAACTTGCCACACGAGAAGTCAGTTCCGACACTGCCAGCTTGAGTCAGGTGATTCTCCTGATCAGGCTGTTGCAGAAGCAGCTGGAGAAAGTGAGGGAGGAGCTGGTAAACCATTGCGATTCCACCAAGCATGTAGCTCTTGTGGATGAAGCCCTTCGTACGCTTTGCCAGGATCCGCGGGTGGTCACTATTTTAAAGGCAGAGGAATACATTCTGGCCACCGTTCTCGATCCTCGGTTTATAGCGTATGTTTTGTCTCTGTTTCCGGCGGACACAAGTCTGCAGCGTTGCAAAGACCTGCTGGTCAGGAGATTGTCCTCTGAAGAGGACCGTGACATGCCAACAGCTCCACCCTCATTTTCTTCCACATCTGTGGCTGCGAGGAAAAAGCTCAGTTTTCCTAAAAGAGCCGCTGGCGGGGATGCTGATAACATCTGGGCCGGACTGAAGAACCTGCCAACCATTGCAGACATGTCTACTGTTGTTGCATTGGATGCTGTCACAATAGAAAAAATGGTGGAGGATTATTTTGCTGACACCATCCAAATAGACATGTCAGACAGTCCATATTGTTACTGGCAGGAAAAAAAGGCAGTTTGGAAGCCCCTGTACAAACTGGCTCTATTTTACCTGAGTTGTCCCCCCTCCAGTGTTTACTCGGAAAGAGTTTTTAGTGCAGCGGGGAACCTGGTCAATGAGCGGCGAAGGAGGTTGCTTCCTCAGAACGTTGAAAAAATTATGTTCATAAAAATGAATTATCAATTCCTCAATCAAGTACAGCACTGCCCTCCAGACAGTACAGAGGGACCTGTGGTTGTGGAGTCCAGCGGGGACGAATTGATAATGTGTGAGGAGGAGGAAGTACACACAGTAGGGGGAGAGGAATCAGAGGTTGAGGATGAGGATGACATCTTGCCTCAGTAGAGCCTGTTTATTTTCTACAGGGAGAGATGAATAGCTTTTTTGGTGTGGGGGCCCAAACAAACCAATCATTTCAGGCACAGTTTGGTAGGCCCTTTTGCTGAAATGATTGGTTTGTTAAAGTGTGCATGTCCTATTTCAACAACATAAGGGTAGGTGGGAGGGCCCAAGGACAATTCCATCTTGCAACTCTTTTATTGCCATTATGTGACCATTCAACAGTCGTTTGCCATGAGCACAAAGTAAAACAAAATTAAAACAAATTCAACAAATTAAACCAAAAGTAAATTGCCCTATCATAATCAAAAACAAGAGGTATTGACGTGCTTGAACTACTGTAGTGTTTATAAGTTAGAAACACTACACTTGAAAGCTTGAGCCGTTAATAGAAAAAGTCAATCTTCATTGCACGAATATTTGCAACAGCGACAATTTTTTGGTTAACAAAGTCAACAAATAACACTTCGACCCTGTCTGTCTTTCACATACTTGATGGGATCTCAATGATGAATGCTCTGTACCATGGTCGTCTAAAACAAGAGTTATTGACGTGCTATAACTACTGTAGTTTTTATAAATTATAAACACTACACTTGAAAGTTGGAGGAGGTATTGTGGCCCCGGTACCAAATTGGGTACCGGGGCCACTCCTCTATGCAGTCCAGATAGAGGCGTATCAGATATTAAACATCATTGACTGTTGCTGCCAAATCATAAATTAATGAAAATGACCTGTCATCGTCAAAAACAAGAGGTATTGACACGCTTGAACTACACCCTGTATATGCTGCAGAGTATGTAGGAGCAGGCTGCTGTGCAGTGGAATTCAGACCATTTGAAGGCGGAGGTATTGTGGCCCCAGTACCAAATTGTGTATTGGGACCACTGCACTATGCAGTCCAGAAAGCTACCTCGGTGAAACGTTTTGGACTAAAAACAATATTGTGAGGTGTGAGGTGTTCAGAATAGACTGGGAATTAGTGGAAATGATTGTTATTGAATGTTATTGAGGTTAATAATAGCGTAGGAGTGAAAATAAACCCAAAAACTTGTTTTTAACACTTTTTATGTTTTTTTCAAAAAAAATCCGAATCCAAAACCTTAAATCCGAACCAAAACCTTTCGTCAAGTGTTTTGCGAAGCAAATCCGAACCCAAAGCCTCAAGCAAATCCGAATCCAAAACACAAAACACGAGACACCAAAAGTGGCCAGTGCACATCCCTACTTATAATAAAGTTATAGAGAAGAACGCTACTATAAGCGGTCAACGTCCTGGATATACCAGGGATAGTGCGGCTGAATGTTGTTATCTAGGACTAAAAGAGAAAGGATCTATTATAATAAAGCATAGCGAGGAAAACGCCGACGCGCGTTTCGCATACTCGCTTTAACAAGGCCAACCGAGGAGAACCAATGGCAGTGCTTTTAAAGGGAAGAGACAACCACTGTGATTACATCACAATTATTTAGCCAATCAGATATCCTGAATATCGGAGAATACCATTGAGGATTGACAGCTGTTTGAACCTATCCTGAAGCTGAGAGTAAAAGTCCCACCTAGCCAAAAATAACTGGTTGATATAACATATATTCATTACTTGGATCTACAGGTAAATCAAATAACCCTGATGAATTGGTCCAGGTAAATAGAGGGACCCCCTTTGTGATAAATACTCTAGGCAATAAAAAAAAATAAAAAAAATGAATAATAAGGATAAATATAAATAATCTTATGAACAAATTAAAAAAAATATCAAAAAAGAAAAAAATCCTACCATGATAATGCTGAAGTATGAATAATAATGATTAATTAACCCAATGAAAAATATACTGAAAGCTGAAAAAAAATCCCCTATAAGTGAAATAAGAAGTGTAAGATAAGGTGAACATAGAGGATGTGATCAGCTGTAAACAGATGAGTAGAGATTTGTAAGAAATGAAAAATATGTGAAGTGAAAGTGAAATAGTGTAAAATTGCTAAATATAAGGAAATAAATAAAATGGTGAAGTGATATGGAAGAAAAAATATGAGCTTGGGCAGTAAGTGAAATAAGTGTGGAAAAAAAGTGAGTTAGTAATATAGGGCCGCAGTAATTATAGGGAGGAATAAATATATTTATATAAAGATTAGCTAATATTTAATATAATCATGAATCCTATCCATTGGTACCTGGAATAGAAATGAGATATTAAAAGTACCATTATTTAATAGAAATTATCAATGAAATGCCCATATATATTCACAATCACCCTCCATTCGGTATCAAGCTATTCATAAGGAATATTTTTTTGGACTCTCTTTTTAATAGCCAAATTTTTTAACTCATCATGAAGATAATCCTGACTCTTTGAGAGCATTTGTTATGGAAAAAAAAATATTCCTTATGAATAGCTTGATACCGAATGGAGGGTGATTGTTAATATATATGGGCATTTCACTGATAATTTGTATTAAATAATGGTACTCATTTCTATTCCAGTTACCAATGGATAGGACTCATGATTATGTTAAATATTAGCTAATCTTTATATAAATATATTATTCTTCCTTAATAATTACTGCGGCCCTATATTACTAACTCACTAGTTTTCCACACTTATTTCACTTACTGCCTAAGCTCATATTTTTTCTTATATATCACTTCACCATTTTATTGATTTCTTCTTTATATTTAGCAATTTTACAATATTTCACTTTCACTTCACTCATTTTTCACTTCTTACAAATTTCTACTCATATATTTACAGCTGATCACATCCTCTATGTTCACCTTATCTTACACTTCTTCTTTCACTTATAGGACTTTGTTTTTCAGCTTTCATTATATTTTTCATAGGGATAATTAATCATTATCATTCATACTTTAGCACCATCATGGTTGGATTTTTTTTATTTTTGTATTTTTTTCTTTGAATTTGTGTATAAGATTTTTTATATTTTTACTTATTATTCATTTTTCTTTTTTTTTTATTGCCTAGAGTATTTATCACAAAGGGGGTCCGTTTATTTACCTGGACCAATTCATCAGGGATATTTGATTTACCTGTAGATCCAAGTAATGAATATATGTTATATCAACCTGTTTTGTTAAACAGTTATTTTTGGCTAGGTGGGACTTTTACTCTCAGCTTCTGGATAGGTTCAAACAGCTGTCAATTCTCAATGGTATTCTCCGATATTCAGGATATCTGATTGGCTGAAAAATTGTGATGTAATCTCAGGGGTTGTCTCTTACCTTTAAAAGCACAGCCATTGGTTCACCTCGGTTAGCCCTGTTAAAGCGAGTATGCGAAATGCGCGTTGGCGTTCGCCTCGCTATGCTTTATTATAATCAATCCTTTCTCTTTTAGTCCTAGATAACAACATTCAGTGGCACTACCCCTGGTATATCCAGGACGTGAACCGCTTAGAGTAGCGTTCCTTTCTCTAACTTTATCATAAGTAGGCTACTCTTAAGATAACATTTATTCAGGAGTGACAGTATCGCAGCATTCCACTAGGAAGGGGAGAAGCCTTTTATTCAGTTCAATCTCCATACAGAGGCTGTTACTTGTATGGAGCCATCTGAACCTGGTGCAGCATATTTCTAAATGACTATTTCTCTTGCACCTAGTTAATTTTTAAATATAATATTTATTTATCTGTCAAATTGTAAACAGCTTTTGTTATATTATATCAATTAGGACATTAAAAGAGACTATATCATCTATATTGAGAGAATAACAATTTAGGATCCTATAACAATTTGCTATTTTGATTATTGATTTACCACCAAAATATACCTAACATAGCGAGCGGGGGGCAGTAGCTGCCAATTTTAATGGCACATTTTGCACCCTTGTCACTGTTCATTTTTGCTTTTTAATATTTCACTACCGGTGGCTCATTGGCCATTTAGGGATCATTTTAGTATATATCCAATAAAGTATTTATTTTTAAATATTACTCTATCACTCTAAGAGTGCCCCAATTTATATTCCATGTTTCTATCCTTTTATTTTGCAAATTTCTATGAGCTATACATGGTAGGGGATCACCACCCTAGTAATTGTTGTAAATGTACAATTTAATCATATATTATACATAACATACAGGGTGATTGATTGCGCTATTGCGATGGATACTTCATTTACCAAAGTCAACCAGGCCCCGAAGTCAGGTCCCTCTTGCGCCATCCACATTCTAGGTATAGCAACCTTAGCTAGAGCGAAAAGATTACGGACATATCTAGTCGCTGACCTCCCCAGCAACAGATTGACACCTAGACCAAATATACACGTCTTGGGATATAATAATGGTATGTCTATAGCTGTATTTTGAATACAATTCACCACCCGCAACCAAAACTCTCCCAACACAAGGCCAATTACAGTCGGTTCTAGCAACCATCCGAAGCAACCTGCAAGGGGAATAGTACACTCTATGTAAAATATACATCTAGACCTAGCTGTATCTGGTACATGAGGCCTCACGAGCGCTGTCAAGCATATAGGTCCAGTCCTCATCAGTCAGGGGTCCCAGATCCAGTTCCCAATTCTGCCGCAGTATCGACAGATCATCGGGGGCAAGTAAAGAAACTATACTAGCATATAGGGTTGAGATGGTCTTTGTGGATCCTATTCTACCAAGAAGTAGACGGAGAGGGTCTGGAGCAAAGTTGAGAGGTCCGCTGCCAAACTGTGTCACTAGAGCATGTTGTAATTGTAGATATGTATAGAATAAGTTGTTTGGTAGGTGGAACTCTGTCTGTAATTCTGTATAGGGTTAAAGGATACCTCTGGAGTACAGTTGTCCCAAAGAAATAATCTCTCCACTTAGGAAATAGCTTTAATTTATATAGCTCTGGTAACTTAATATTAGCCCATATTGGGACATCCTCATCCAACCCAGTGGATTGTAGCGCACTTCCCATGATGCCCCAGTGCTTGTTTAAGCAGTGGTGGGACTGTACTACTGACTCTTGTGCCCAGTAGGGCCTGTATAGGAGGTCTGTCCATCCCAGTACATTTTTTCAGGAAACTAGTAAGGGTAGGTGTCGGTAAGCCCCCAATCTATTCACACAGATGAGCTAATTGCGAAGCGAAATAGTAGGCCCTAAAGTCAGGAAGAGCCAGACCACCCATTGCTCGAAAATGACACAAGGAGGTCAGCCTAGTCCGTACTCGCCTCTTCACCCAGACCAGAGAGGATATATATTTATTGATTAGGGAGAAGATTCTCCTTGGGAGGTAGACCGGAGAATGGTATAATGGATATAGGAATTTCGCTTGCAGGATCATATTAATCAAATTGACCTTGCCCGATACTGATAGAGGCAGTCTAGTCCAAGTAGATATATTGGCCCGAAGATAACCGATCACTGGTTCAATATTAAGGGATATGTATTCAGAGTGGGAACTGGTGATTTATGTACCTATATACTTAAATTTCATCGTCCATTGCAGTGGGAGGGACCCAGCATCATCATCCGGGACCCCCCCACCAATGGGAAGAATGCTAGATTTAGACCAGTTTATCCTCATTGCCAGAAAAACCACCAAACTCCTCCATCAGGTGCAATAGAGTGGTCAGAGATGACCCAGAGTCTTGTAGAAAAAGGACCATGTCATCCACATAAAGTGTGACCTTGTCTACCCCGTCCCAATCCCTGAGTCCACAGATTCCAGGATGTGCCCATATCATACGTGCCAGGGGTTCTATGGGTATGGCAAACAGGACTGGCGAGACAGGACAACCCAGTCTCGTACCTCTACCCAGCCCGAACGGGAAGGAGGTGTGGCTGAGTCAAATACTTTAGCTGCATCTAGGGATATTATCACTCCCCCATTCCCATGACGGCTGGGGATTTGTAAATGGGTATAAAGGAGACGAAGATTGATGGCCGTGGTTTTCCCCGGCATGAATCCCGTCTGGTCTGGGTAGATCAGCTGATCAATTACTCTATTCAGTCTCATAGCAAGTACTTTGGCTAGAATTTTTACGTCCGTTGTCAGGAGAGAGATGGGCCTATATGAGTCAGGTAACAATGGGTCATTGCCTGGCATGGGGATAACCACTATTACTGCCTCTAACATGGAAGGCGGCAGAGCAGCTGCTTCGTAAAAATTGATTATATTGCTCCAGTAATATAGGGACAAAAAAGTTGCCAAACTTTGTGTACAACTCCATGGGCAAACCGCCCACCCCCGGGGCCTTATTACCTGGAAAGGAAACTATGGCCGCCTCAATTTCTTCTACAGTAATAGGAGCATCAAGGGAGTTCGTATACTCTAGCAAAAGCCTAGGCAGTCGCACCCTTGGCAAAAAAAAGTCTAATTCGGAAGTGGAGTAGTCTGCCCTGGAGGTGTACAAATCCTCATAATAGGCTCGAAAAACTATGGCAATGTTCTTAGTCTCGTATTGGATGGTCCCAGTCCAGTCAGAGATGGCAGTTACGGTCTGGGCCTGCAATTCAGTTCTAGCTAGATACGCCATAAGACTTCCACTCTCGTCTCCCTGTGCATACATAGTGTGTTTAGAAAACAGGAGCCTATGCATAGACTTGTCTAATGAATAGTCCGTGCAATTCTTCTGCGCATGTAACCAGGCCAGCCGATCCTCGGGATGCCCAGATGTCAAATACACTTGCTCCAGATCCTGGCAGGTCTGATCTAATCTTCTGCTCTGGAGGACTCCTTTTGACCCTCAACATCGGTTTATCAATGTACCACGGAGAAAATCTTTAAAGGCATCCCAAAGGACCGACAGGCTAACTGTGGCAACATTTTCCGATCATCATCATCATCATCATCATCATTTATTGCGATGTCAAAACTCCACCCGATCCCATAAGAGTAAACCAGAATGGATTAAATTTCCAAAATCTAGTTCCAACATCAGGAGTCAAGGTTACTACCAACAGTATTGGAGAGTGGTCAGATATTCCCCTAGTAAGGTACTCAATTTCTCGAACTGACGGGGCCAACCTACTAGATATTAAGACCAAGTCTATACGAGAAAAGACATGATGTCATAGTGAATAGCAGGAGAATCCTCTCTGAGAAGGGTATCTAGACCTCCAAATATCCATTAGTCCCATATCTATCATTAGTTTTGCGAATGAAGAAGGCCCGCCACTCACTTCCAAGGTTGATTCCCACCATCTGTCAAGGCTCTCGTCCATGACTGCATTGAAGTCTCCAAGACATATTACAGGGACGTGCGGGGAGATGGCAATACATTTAGAGGCTTTCTTGAGTACTTCTGAATTAAAAGGTGTGGGAACATACACAGTCAAAATTATAACAGGGGAGTTATCCACCAGAGCCAAAGGAAAACATATACCAAGGGGATCCAATTGTACTTCCTCTAATACATATCTTAAATTCTTTTTTATAAGCACCAATACTCCTTGCGAATATGAAGAATGTACTGCGTGATATGCCCGTCCCACCCAGGATTTTTTCAAAGACATGACCATACCTCCCACCACCTAGTGTTGGTGGTATAGCAGGTCTCTCCCACCCTACAATCAGCTGCATGCTGGAACACGTTCTTGTGGCATTGGAGAGTACAGGGTCGAAACTGGTGTTTTATTTCATGAGACATCCAGAATATAGAAAACATTTCAATTCATGGTTTTCTTTCTGCAGTTGATGGAATTAATTTTATGTATATTCCACTGGGACCGATATGGGAACTGTGCCACAAACATCAAAAGATGTTTCCATCCACGTTCAGGTATCTATCAACATTTATGTTATGCTAAATGTGTAAAATGCAGCATACAAATGTATTTATTTTCTTAATGAATGGGTTATTTTTGCAATGTGGTGGTTAGCAGTATGCTAGCCTGGAAGCGACCTCTCTAACATCAGTCAGTCGTATGAGAAAAGATATATGATAGTATAGTTTATTCACATTTTCCTTGATGCAAAAACAAATGACCCTCGCTGAGTCCTGCTCCCACTTAATCTGATTAAAGTTCTGGTCAAACAAGTTCAGGGTCTTATGAATGATTGTTGTTAGACCCGACAAGAGGAGTTGAGAAAACTGTTAAAATACCCTTGTAGGATCATTTGTCTTTTAGCCACACTTGAAATGGACCGAAAGCACTCTCATGTTTTGTACATACTCTCAAGATAGAGGGATTGTCTGAGGTCAGTACGAGCAGATTACCATGAGGCATCTTTAAGTGGAGGTAAGGGAGAATGAAATCTTATAGTAGACAAGTAAGGCAGTGAAGCTTGAGAGAAGGTTTGAGCAAAAGTTACTTGCTTTCAGTACTCCAAAGCAATATTCCACTTCTTTGGAGTGTTAAGGCCATTTACGAGCAATGAAACAATGATAAGGATCATGGAAGGAAAAAGACAGAGTGCGTCTCTGTCACTGAATTGCAGACATGGGCGCTAACCAATATTGGCGCAACTGAACAGGAAGGTGCGGAGTCTATTGTACCCCCGGTATTCACCAGGGACCCCTGCAAGGGAGTTTGGGCTTAGCTGCAGATGGTAAGCAGGTCGCGGTTGTCCAAGACAGTTACCGGTGTAGTAGACAGTAGTAGACAGGCGTAGTCAGGGAGTCCAGATCAGAGCCAACCGAGCGGTGCGGTAAACAGGGAGGTTCCAGAGAGATGTCAGGTCAAGCCAAATAGTCAAAACAGCCGAGCAGCAAGGTACCAAATGAAACACAGGAGAATAGTCACAGGAAGCCGAGTCAGAAACGAAGAACACTGGATCAGAAGTTCAGAAAACGCTGGAGCAGGAGTGAACCAATACTCTGGCACTAGACATGTACCAAAAGGTGCATCCTGATTGGGTTAGGGAGATTGTGGCAGTCAGACATGCTGACTGCCGACAGGTGAGCGGAGATAACGTCCCGCTGCTAGGCAACGGGATGCAACTGCCGAGAAGTTGCAGGCATCTGTCTCCTGCACCAAGTGTCAGTGCGGAGACGGCGGCTGACAGTCTCAATGTTGTAGCCATGTGAGGAGTCCAAGCTATACAGTGAGGTTTTGAAGCAACAAGTGAGGTTATCTTCTAATGGTTATTTCTTTCAAGATCCAGACTAGCACCTTTTAAGACCCAGATTAACAGAAGAATGTGTATTGGCAATGGCAGCAAAATCCTAAGTCTTGCATAAGACCATGGTATAAGCTGGAGTCTTAAAAGCCAGCTGTATATGGGAACCAACAAGGTGTAACAAGGTAGCCGAAAATAAATCAGTGTACCTGGATTTGGGTCCGCTGGGAGATCCCTCTGGGAAATCTCCAGGATGAGATTGTGTTAGCGGAGAGGTCAGAACTCCCAGCCTTATCATGAGTGCTAAGCACTAATCCGGGGATTCCTCTGAAGACACTAGTAGATGATGGTTCTGCAATGATATAGTGACATCATTGTTGTACCCTCCTTCTGGCTTCCCGAGCTAAATCGTTGTATAGCAAAAGGCTGGTTGCTTGGAAGACAATTGTCGTTGAGTTCTTTGCAATTATGATTGCGGATATATTTTATGTAAATCTATCAATTATTTGTTTCTAAAGTAGTTAATATTGTAGTTAACCAATTGTTCTTTTAATCTTGCATAATTCTTTAAGGCAATGTTTCTGTCGTTGTTGTGGTACTACAAGTCCCAGTATGCCAAGGCTTGTATTTCTTTCTCTAACAAATACGTGATGCATGCTGCCAAATAAAATGCAGCATAGCCAAAAAAAGCTATACATTTGTAAAGTAAGATGTGTATAATATGTATTTAGGAATTAATAAGTGCCATCATTAATATTTTTTTAATCGCAAAATTCCCAATCACAAAATTACTAATGAAATAACTGTATTTCTGATAAAAGTAACATTTGTGTAATTCCTGCAACTTGTGCAAAATTTATAATTTTTAACACTAAATGACCTTGACAGTGTGTAAAGTAAGTCCATTTTTCGGCATGATGCTGCTTTTTGCATTAGCTGTGCCCCTTAGTTTAACTGAGCCTATAGATATTATGTGAGTGACAAGCTCAGCCTCGCCCTGTGTGGCAAATGTGGAACAAACACTCTGGTGTCTGAGTGTCAGAGACTTTGATTTTCATTTCTCTCTTCTGCTGTCAGCGATGTCGTCTGCTGATCTGAGACAGGAGCTGAACTGTTCCATCTGCCAGAACATTTATACGGATCCTGTAAACCAGAAATGTGGACACAACTTCTGCCGGGTCTGTATTGATCATGTGCTGGATACACAGGAGGGGTCTGGAGTTTATACCTGTCCTGAATGCAGAGCAGAGTGTCAGGAGCGTCCTGCACTGCAGAGGAACATAACTCTGTGTAACATAGTGGAGAGTTTCCTGTCTTGTCAAATAAATCATAAGGAGACTGGTATCTTCTGCACTTACTGTATTCACGCTCCTGTACCTGCTGCTAAATCCTGTCTGCATTGTGAAGCTTCTCTGTGTGATAATCACCTGAGAGTACACAGTAAGTCAGCAGAACACGTCTTATCTGATCCCACCACTTCCCTGGGGAACAAGAAATGCTCCGTCCATAAGAAGATCCTGGAGTATTACTGCATTGAGGACGATGTCTGTATCTGTGTGTCCTGCAGTTTGGCTGGAGAACATCGGGGACACAAGGTGGAGATGCTGGATGAGGCCTCTGAGAAGAAGAAGGAGAAGCTGAGAAATGTTCTGCAGGAACTTGCCTCAAAGAGGGAGGAGACCAATAAAAGAGTCCAGAGACTCCAGGAGCACAAGGGAGAAAATCAGGAAAAAGCAGCTGGTGTAACAGAGAGAGTCACTGCCCTGTTTAGAGACATCAGGAGACAGCTGAAAGACCTACAGAAGAGAGTCCTGAGTGAGATCTCCAGGCAGGAACAGAGCATTTCACTCTCAGTCTCTGAACTGATCCAGCAGCTGGAAATAAAGAAGGACGAGCTGTCCAGGAAGATGCGTCACATTGAGGAGCTGTGTAACATGTCTGATCCAGTGACTGTCTTACAGGAACCAGACACAGGTGACTTGTGTGATACTGAGGACAGAGAGAGACATGATGACCGGGTCCATGGTGTAGGAGATCTGGATGTGGGTCTCATCTCAGGAAAATTACACACATTATCTGATATATTAACAGGTATAAATACAGAGATCTATGTGCAGGGTCTTACAGACATATTACTGGATGTAAACACAGCTGCAAACAATATACATATTTCAGGTGACAGGAAAACTGTATCCGAGTCACATGGAAACCAGAATCGACCAGAAACACCAGAGAGATTTCAGCATCGTCAGGTAATAAGCACCAGGAGATTTTCCTCAGGGCGACATTACTGGGAAGTGGAGGTCAGTAAATTAGGGAGATGGATGGTAGGGATGTGTTATCCCAGTATAGACAGGAGAGGAGATCATTCAGCCATTGGATATAATAACAAGTCCTGGAGTTTGTGTAGAGATAATAATCAATACTTAGTGTTACATGACAATAAAGGCATCCGGTTACCTGACAATATTCCCTGTGATAGAGTGAGGATATATCTGGATTATGAGGCTGGACAGCTGTCCTTTTATTCTCTGTGTGACCCGATCAGACACTTACACACCGTCACTGCCACCTTCACTGAGCCCCTTCATGCTGCATTATTGGTGTATAAAGGTTCTATAAAGATTAAAATTTAGTGAGATCCCAAACAGCGCTTCACTTTTATCTATAAAGATGTTTGGGGAGAGTCAGGAACTGTGAGAAATTATCATATTAAGTCTTCCCATCCACTTGTAACTTGTGTACAACATTGCTAGAGAATATATGTAACCTATGGTTAATGCCAAGTAACACAATGTACTATATAATTGACTCATTAGGGGTATATTTACTAAACTGCGGGTTTGAAAAAGTGGAGATGTTGCCTATAGCAACCAATCAGATTCTAGTTATCATTTATTTAGTACATTCTACAAAATGACAGCTAGAATCTGATTAGTTGCTATAGGCAATATCTACACTTTTTCAGACCCGCAGTTTAGTAAATATACCTCTTTGTGTGTAAGCTTTTTAAAAAAATGTATATTTATTTTTTTCCAGTGAAGCTAGTCTATTAAGACCAAAAATTGGTCTAAGACAGTGATATTTCAAGCTGTGTTTTTTCTTTTTAATTTAACAAGTACCGCTGAAAGCAGTGATGGGCAACAAGTGGCCCTTCGAGCCTTCACCTGTGGCACCCAGCTCGTCCTGCTTTATTGCCAGATGCGTTTGTTATAACTTGTTACACTTGTTTAATATGCCTACTGATATGTTATTACAGATAGGTGTCTCTTTCTTTGATTAAATGTATTGTTTTAACTTACTACTGAAATTAAGGTTTATGTTCGGACCTTTTGAAGGACAGAGAGCTGTCCATGTGTGCCCATCACTGGTCTAATGTCTATGAATGTATTTAAAGTACCCTCTAATCTGGGTACATGTACACCAAGCCACTCATGAAATACAGGTGTTACCGAAATTCTCCTTCTGATTAGTTTTATATATCTTTATATTACTAATAAATAATGTTGAGTTATATTTAACAGGCGAAAGTACTAATGTCACTAAGGAAATTCACATCTATTAAACAAAGGTTCTCCTGTCTTCCTGGGGTGTCGGGAGCTGAGATAGGAGATCTTTTAGGGTCTCTCCCATTTGTTTGTTGCACAAAGAAAATCTTATAGCGTCTTCTCCATGTGTCTGATCATGTGATGTGGTTTCAGCGCACGGACTCACTGATTGGTCCATGTAGTAAGATATCTGTATAATAACTGTTACGTCTGTATCCCCAAATTTCAATGTTATTATGAACAATAAATGACAAATAAACATTTTGGAATGTATTTATTTGTGATATGTGTGAAATGATCTGTTATATATAGAGGGCATAGGCAGGGCCGGTGCTAGGGTCCATGGCGCCCTAGGCTCCCTCCTCCCTCCTCACCCCGTCTTTCCTTACCTTGTCTCACCACCGCCGCCTCTCTGCTCCGTCTCCTCCCCTCCACTCACTGACACTAGTGAGTGGAGGGGAGGAGACGGAGCAGAGAGGCGGCGGTGGTGAGCAATAGCCTCTTCCCCCCTCCCCGTGCATCTCAATGCTGTGCGGCGGCCGTGACAGGTATGGTCAGCGGTCGCCGCACAGTTTTAAAGTCATTTACCATTCTGTGGCGCCCTCCAGAGCCCGGCGCCCTAGGCAAGTGCCTAACCTTGCCTAATGGGAGCGCCGGGCCTGGGTACAGGTGGCACAGTGCCATTCAGCATCTACAGTACTGGGCAAACGTTTTAGGCAGGTGCGGAAAAATGTGCTGCAAAGTAAGAATGTTTTCACAAATAGACGTGTTAGTGGTTTATTTTTATCAATGAACAAAATGCAAATTGAGTGAACAGAAGAGAAATCAAAATCAAATCAATATTTGGTGTGACCGCCCTGTGCCATCAAAACGGCATCAATTCTTCTAGACAGAGTGACAATCCCGCAACGCAAAAGTGCCAGCTCCTATTTCAAGTGATCCTGCGGCCAAATGTAAGTGTTATGTGCTAGAGAGGAAGATGTAACGAGTGACCACAGATAAACTACATCATTCTTTTTATCCAAATGAGATCACTTATTGCCTATTTACTTCATCCCTGGTAATTGTACACCTCTATGCCTGCTGCTTCTTCTTAAATGTTACTGAACCTGCACAGGCACTTCTACCTCGGGCATTATTATTATTATTATTATCTTTGACTTATAAGGCGCCACAAAGGGTCCGCAGCGCCGTACATTACATATACAGAAAACAGAACCAAGACACAACATGATACAAAAATATATACAAACACAGGTGACAGGGTAAAGCAAATCAGATTATATCTGACAGATAGTGAAAGCGATGGTAGAAATCAGCGAGAAGAAGGCCGAAGCTTAAGAAAACAGGCCAAGAGGTACAGAGGGTGAATGAGCAGTAGAAGGAGTACACAAGGAAAGAGGGCCCTGCTCATGAGAGCTTACATCCTATAGATGGCCACTAACATCGTGGATGGCAAGAAGGTGAGTCATGTGACAAGGAGGGATCACATGATCCCTCCACACATGCGCTGTCCAGCTCTGCTCGTTATATATAGAGCAGAGCTGACAGCTGCGATAGATTTCAGATATGTTAATGTACGCCAGCTTCAGATGGCGCCAGCTTCAGATGGTGTACATTAACATGTAGAAAAAGAGAAATATTTCACTGGCTACACTTTGAAACACAGCGTTACTGAGCGCTCCCCATAGACTGTTATGGGCAGTGCTCAGTAAAAATGCTAATAGAAATCTGAGATATTTGCTGCACTGCTACAATAATACATAGTGATTTACCGGTAAATCCCAGAAAACAATAGTTTTTCGGGGATTTAACAGGGGGGGGGGGGGGGGGGATAACTTTGATAAATAAGCCCCTTAGTCTCTTCTTGTCCACAAAGTAGTAATACACCTATAGCAGATTTCTAGAAATGAAGTTTCACTTCTCCTGTGGTAACTGTGCCACAAACTAGTTGACAACAGCCATCTCTGGTGCATTTCATGATAACGTCAATGAAACTGTTAGCCACAATCCTACTTCCTCTGTTGAAATATACTGATTTTGTACATAGAAAGATAACGCAACTGACAGACTGGACAACTTTAATCCTGCTAGACTGCACTCATCTCCAAATGTTCTATGTAAAGCTGGGTACACATTGATGCAAATGAGCAGATCACACAATTCATGACCAGTTGGACAGATACTGCAAGAATGTGCACACTTCCACAATCAAGTTTTGTCGCACCAAAACACATCATATTGTTTGATTTGGTTTTCCAAACTTCTTAAAAATCAGGATCAAATGTGGAAGTGTGCATTTTTAAGAAAAAAAATCTTGCTTTAATTTGAGCAGGAGAGAAGGGTTAAATCTGCCGTTTTATATGAAGCCTAATAACAAAGACTTTTTTTTCCCCGTGAAAACAAATGTTTACAAAATGTTATTGCGCTCATGACCTGGTTCTGTGTATGTGCAGGTAAGTACGTCCGCTGTACACCTGGAGCACATGATGCAGATTCAGACCTGGACGCATCTAGAGAATTGTATTTAGGAAGTGAGAGCATTTGACATATTAAGCACATAAGGTCGAAGGTCGAAGAAGATTGCAGATGTCAACAAATCCTTTATTTTATTAAAGTATGTGACTTTCTGTGGGTATGACGCGGGTTTGTTCTTCTTCCTTCTGGGCGCGGGATTTTATAAATTTGTCTTTGGGTTTCTCTTACCATCAGTAACCTGCTGTTACTGACTGTTACTAGTGGGCAACAGGCACTCACTGACTGTCACCGGTGCCCCCATTTGTCGGAGAATACTTGATGCCACCACCAGGCTCCTTCACTGCCACCTGGAACCATTTGTAGCTGGTCAATCTTAACTGTTAATAGGACTTATTTACTAGAGATGTTCACTGACCCCCGTGTTTTGGTTTTGGATCTGGATTAACTTTGTGTTTTGGTTTTGGCAAAACTGCCCTTGTGTGGTTTTTTTTTTTTTCTAAAATCCCTATTTTTTTTCTAAAATCACAGAATTTGGCTCCTTATCTGTTCCTACATAATTAGCCTCAATAACATTAATTTCTAGTCATTTCCAGACATTTTTTGTCAAGTGACAAGAACACTGCTACCCCTCCTGTTTCTGTGTGAGCACTGGCACTGAGCAATGGCACCGGAGACTGGAGAGTGACAAGAACACTGCTACCCCTGTTTCTGTATGAGCAATGGTACTGAGCAATAGCACTGGAGACTGGAGAGTGACAAGAAAACTGCTACCCCTGTTTCTGTGTGAGCAATGTCACTGGAGACTGGAGAGTGACAAGAACACTGCTACCCCTCCTGTTTCTGTGTGAGCACTGGCACTGAGCAATGGCACTGGAGACTGGAGAGTGACAAGAACACTGCTACCCCTGTATCTGTGTGAGCGATGGCACTGAGCAATGTCACTGGAGACTGGAGAGTGACAAGAACACTGCTACCCCTCCTGTTTCTGTGTGAGCAATGGCACTAAGCAATGTCACTGGAGACTGGAGAGTGACAAGAACACTGCTACCGCTGTTTCTGTGTGAACAATGACACTTAGAAATGTCACTGGAGACTGGAGAGTGACAAGAACACTGCTACCCCTGTTTCTGTGTGAGCAATAGCGCTGGATCTCCTGAGAAGGGAGGTATTTATGGAATCCAAAACCCGTGAGATCCAACAATGCAACAATGACGCTTTGCCTCGATTCAGATCCGAGGACGCACAAAAGTACCAAGCCGGCTCATGAGCCTACTCGGATCTCTTAAGTTTGGGTGACCTCGGTTTTCAGAAAACCGAGCCCGAACATTTCTATTATTTACACCTGCAGTAGAGAAGCCCACGCTTAGCTGCAATTTGCCCGATGTAAAAAAAAAAGTTTAACATCCAGAAAAGTAAAAGAGACAAGGGGACAGAGAAGATGCTAAAGTGGTAGGAGGTCAGATTTTATGTGAAGCTTACCCTTATGAACATTGCCGTTCTTCAGATTTCTCCTTCTCCTGAGAGCTGCTACATAACATCGCCTCAGCTTGGGTCACTGCAGGGATGTCAGCACCTGTGTTGTTTCCAGTTTGTTATTCTTAGCTTTCTAATTTACGTCCAATCAGCAGTGCGGAGAAAGGCGGACGGGGGTCCTAGGATAATCGATAATCTGCGATTAAACATATTTACTGGAAAATCTATTGACAGATAATTATTTTCTTTTATTTAGTTTTTGTATCATATTATGCTTTGCATTGTTATTACTCTTTTATATTATATTCTTTATACCAAATAAAATATATATTAGGCAACCTGAGTGTCATTAATCCACCGCAACCCGAACCCACAGTTTCCAACCGGGAACAGTATCTTAGAACGTGCTTAGCGGACCCTCTCGGTGCACATACCTTATTTGGAATGCTGAGTGTGCAGTGAGTTTGGATCATGCAGATTTGGGTAACGTTAAATAGTATTAAGTGTAATTCCCCATGTTGGAATGACCAGAAAGATACTTAAAATTTGTATCAGTAGATAATGCACAAATATAGCTTCATAGCTCCATCTGCTGGTCAAGCTTCATATTGGCCCAATAACTATTCTGAAGGTTTTAGGGTAGGACTATGCACAACTATTTATGTTAACCATCACCAAATATGCCTTTTAGGTGGCGTATTTTTTATTAGTCCTGGAGGCAGGTGCAGCAATATCACAAATAAAGAGAAAATAAAATTCCTTTTCTTGGAGGTACTACAAGGGCATTTTTGACGTCCTCATATGAAAGGATTCATAGCTTAATCCACTGAACACTAAATCATTCTCATTTGTAAAATAATTCTAATTCTAAAACCAAATAGTAAAATGCTAAATATAATAAAATATTCTTAGTGGATAGTGAATGGTATATGAATTGTCCACTACTAATGCATATTGGTTAAATATTGTGTGGTTAGTAATTAAATATCTTACACCATATATCCTATAGATAATGATTCTTGGTCACTTTAAATTATAATACTTTAGTTACTGTAATTCAAACACCTTGTTTTACTGTAAGTGGTTTTTGATGCTACTAGTAAGGTAGATCTGACCGAATATTAGTAGGATGTGTCGTAATACTGCCCTCAAACAAGGGCACTCATCACTCGTATATATTCGCAAGTATATAAATATGTCATGTATATCAATATGGAATGTATACATAATACATATATGTTATATTAGTGAGGTGTAAAAATAATGTAAACCAGACAGTTCAGATTGAGCAATAGTCGGCCTTCCCACCTAAGTAAGTATGTATAACTCACTGCAGATTTGGTTGACAAACATCTGTCTTGACAAGACAATTGAATTGGAAAGTCCACATTCTGAGAAATAAAGAGACAGATTTTTGTATATTGATCACCCAACCAGCGGCCAGTTGACAGTTGGCAGCACTGAAAATAGTTAGGCATTGCAATGAGTTACAAAAAGCCCCCCCAAAAAGGGAATTTTGGTGCAAGAATGTACTACAACGAAGGCTTCAGAAGATTCTTGGGGAAAAGTGGGGAAGCCAAAATTTTGCAAGATGACATTCTCCACCCATATGTTGTAAAGGACATGTACATAAGTTAACAAACCAAGCAGTCTAGCGACAGGCATTTCCCCTTTTGTGGCTAAAGGGCTTAATTTGTTTGGGCTCCTAACAAAATCTAACATTTTGGTTGTTAGTTGTTCAACTGGAGAATAGATAGGAATGTTAACAAATGAATCATGGGCATTTCAATAACAGTGGTCATCTTCCTCAATAGTAACCAAACATCACCCTCATCATCATCCTCATTGAAGATGTCTGCAGCAATACATTAGAGTGGGTCAGCAGCAATACATTGGCGAGGGTCAGCAGCAATACATTAAAGAGGGTCAGCAGCAATACGTTAGCGAGGGTTAGCAGCAATACGTTAGCGAGGGTCAGCAGCAATACATTGGCGAGGGTCAGCAGTAATACATTAGAGAGGTTCAGCAGCAATACATTGGAGTGGGTCAGCAGCAATACATTAGAGAGGGTCGGCAGAAATACATCAGAGAGGGTCGGCAGCAATACATCAGAGAGGGTCAGCAACAATACATTGGAGAGGTTCAGCAACAATACATTGGAGAGGGTCAGCAACAATTCATCAGAGAGGGTCAGCAGCAATACATTAGAGAGGGTCAGCAACAATACATTAGAGAGGGTCGGCAGCAATACATCGGAGAGGGTCAGTAGCAATACATTAGAGAGGGTCAGCAACAATACATTGGAGAGGGTCGGCAGCAATACATCAGAGAGGGTCAGCAGCAATACATTAGAGAGGGTCAGCAACAATACATTAGAGAGGGTCAGCAACAATACATTGGAGAGGGTCAGCAACAATACATCAGAGAGGGTCAGCAGCAATACATCAGAGAGGGTCAGCAACAATACATTAGAGAGGGTCGGCAGCAATACATCAGAGAGGGTCAGCAACAATACATTAGAGAGGGACAGCAACAATATATTGGAGAGGGTCAGCAACAATACATCAGAGAGGGTCAGCAGCAATACATCAGAGAGGTTCAGCAGCAATACATCAGAGAGGGTCAGCAACAATACATTAGAGAGGGTCAGCAACAATACATTAGAGAGGGTTGGCAGCAATACATCAGAGAGGGTCAGCAACAATATATTAGAGAGGTTCAGCAACAATACATTAGAGAGGGTCAGCAACAATACATTAGAGTGGGTCAGCAACAATACATTGGAGAGGGTCAGCAGCAATACATCAGAGAGGGTCAGCAGCAATACATCAGAGAGGGTCAGCAACAATACATTAGAGTGGGTTGGCAGCAATACATCAGAGAGGGTCAGCAACAATACATTAGAGAGGGTCAGCAACAATACATTGGAGAGGGTCAGCAACAATACATCAGAGAGGGTCAGCAGCAATACATCAGAGAGGGTCAGCAGCAATACATCAGAGAGGGTCGGCAGCAATACATCAGAGAGGGTCAGCAGCAATACATTGCAGAGGGGACAGCAGTGGCAGTATCAGAGCTCATTAGATGGACAGTGTCGTCATTAGTAGACATTATACAGATGATGAGACAATAAGGGCACAATGCTAAATGGTGCAAGATAGCATTGTACTTGGGGCCACCCACCCGGGTGTGATACATACATGTGTTCGACAGCTACTGGATTGACATAATATGAGTGGTGAGCAGCAGAATAGACAGGGTTGTAATGGCGACAATATAATGTCATCAACAGTATTATTAGTATTAGTACTAATATTAGTATATTAGTGACACACGCCGGTCCTTCAGTTTCTACAACCGAGGCTCGACACACTCACCTGCTGACCTCCGCACTCTGGTCACCGGTGTCTTCCTCTCGGGTCTGCGCATGCGCAGACTCGACCTTCTTATGCCCTCTGCCTTCCTCCCATTGGATACTCAATTTTGGCTCCAAACTTTAAAAGGCACTTCCCCCTGCAACTCAGTGCCTGTTTATCAAGTTACCTGCTTGGTATTAGAACGTGGCTCCACAACTCCTGCCGTACCAGTTGTCTACAGAGCTGACACCCCACCACTCCTGCTATATCAGTTGTCTACAGAGCTGATGCTCCTCCATTCCTGCTGTACCAGTTGTCTACAGAGCTGACGCTGCTCCACTCCTGCCGTACCAGTTGTCTACAGAGCTGACGCTCCACCACTCCTGCTGTACCAGTTGTTTACAGAGCTGACGCTCCACCGCTCCTGCCGTACTAGTTGTCTACAGAGCTGATGCTCCACCACTCCTGCTGTATCAGTTGTCTACAGAGCTGACGCTCCACCTCTCCTGCTGTACCATTTGTCTGTAGAGCTGATGCTCCATCACTTCTACTATAACCTGTTGTCTGCAGAGCTGACACTTCATCGTGTACTTCGTCACTAACCCTGTGGTAACCACGTGTCCACAGACCTGGCGCTCCATGACTCCTGCTATAACCCGTTGTCTGCAGAGTTTTTCCTATCTACATTCCCTTAAAGGTCTTGTCTGATACTTCCACTGAGGGCCGCGATCTGCTTGCGAACGCAGCTAAGACCAAACCACCTTGCGGTGGTCCCTGATGAATATCGTCTGTCCTTTAGACTCTGCGCCTTGCTAGGAGCAGTGCTAAATTAGGCAGATCTAGGATCCGACCCACTGAACCGTGACAATTAGTATTTATTAGGATGACAATTCAAATGTAGACAGTATTATCCCTAACTCTGTCCCTGTCCATATCCCTAACCCTGTACCTGTCCCTATCCTTGTCCCTAAGCCTTTCCCCATCCATAACCCTATCCCTAACCCTATAATAATACTGTTGACATTTGAATTGTCCACCTAATCATACTGTCCACCATGTGAATTAGCTACCTAATAATACTATTGACACTTGAATTGTCAACTGTTACACAAGCTGATAGACCAAGGCCAAAATGTAAAATAGTGCAAGATGGAATTGGTCCCTTATGTTAAAAAGGACATGCACATAGTTTAACAAAACAAGCACTTCAGTGACAGGGGCTGCTACTTTTGTGGCTGAAGTGTTTGATTTGTTTGGTCCCCCACAAAAGAGAACGTCTTGGTTGTTGGTCAATTAACTGGACAGAATAGATAGCAGTTTATTTTTTACAAATTACTAATGGGCATTTGATTAACAGTGGTCATCTTCCTCTATGCTATGTTGATGACAATGTCATCACCCTCATCATCATCCTCATCATTGATGTCATGATCATCATCATCATCATCACACAATAATAATAATTCATCCCCACTGGAATCTACACATTTTGTTGGAAATTGGTGGCAAGGACGTTATTCTTAATACGATTTGTAGTTCATTTTGATGGACACCAGTTTTTCTACATTTTTGGGAGGTAGTTTCCTCCAACGATCACTCACAACATTCTTGGCTGGCCTAAACACTCTTTCCAAGTACACACTGTAGGGTGGGCAGCTTAAGTACACCATAGCTAGTTTGTACAGGGGGCTCCAAATTTCCTTTTTTCCCTCCCAGAATTCAAGCAGACTGTCTGAGATGCTAACTTCTACTTTATCATTAAAGTAATCCTCCTCCATTCTACTAAGACAAAGTGTATCTGATTGAGACATACTAGAGGTGTCAATATATTTGGTCAAATTTTTAAAGACTGCTGTGTTGTTGATTCATAATCACTGTAACTGTCAGAAACAGGAAGTTTTTTTCTGGCAGTAGCATTTGGAGAAGCTGAAGCAGGGAACGTGTCACGTGCAACAATCAGGAAAACACAGTACTAAACAACAGGCAGAAGAAAAGTCATTAACAGTCTGGTTCGGGATACACAGGAATGAGCTACAATAAGCACAGGCATGCTGGATTAAAGGAATGGAGCCTAATACTCTAGCACAGGCCTGAATACTGAGCAGGTTTAAATAGCTGAGCTGAAGAGCGGGGCAGGTCTCAGGACAGAACATCTGATCACAGGCTCAGAGTTCTTAAAGGACCATGCGTCTTCTGTTGTACAATGTATTATTATTATGGCACAAGGTTCTGCGCCTGAAGTGGAGGGACGAATAAAGGGAGCGTGCCGGACAGCGGGTTTGAAAAGTAACTGCCGGACTTCGATGTGTGCCTCTTTTGGTGGCATGGCAGATTACTTTTTTTTGCAGCCGCTGCAATGTTCTACATGCGGTCTTGGAATGTCTAAAATAGCCAGAAATTTTACAGGCACGAACAGCATCTCCTGCACTGACCTCTCATTTTTTAAGAAATTCTGCACCAGCAAGTTTCTTGTGTGTGCGAAGCATGGTACATGTTAAATTCATAGCTGTAATGGTTTTAGTGATCTGCTGTGCTACAGGATGCTGACTATCATACTTAGTTCCTCTTTCAAATGCTTGCCTCACAGACAAATACTTACTTTTATTATTTTTTCATCTTATACCCTGTCATGATAATGCACTTATCATGGGTATCTGCTGGTGGTAACACTGGTGGCTACCTTACTTCAACACAATCATCATCATCATCCTCCTCATTATCTCATCCTTGTACGACACATTCATTTTCAGATCCACAATTATCCCTCTCATCCTCTTGCACATTTGCAGCTTCTATAGTAGCCTCCTCAATTTCTATGGGTAAATCATAATCAACACTAATACTACTACTACCCATCCTCACAATTCAAAATGGTTGAGGACTTTTTCGAAGGAGGCTGCTCTATTATTACAGTGTCTGAATCTGAAACCTCAGACTCACATATAGCACTCATGGATACCCTCCTTAGACTCTCCTCAGGATTCTGTGATTGCCCAAGTTGTTCTTCAAACTCAGTGCTATATTCAGGCACTGATTTTGCTGTTTTGGAGGTGTCAGTAACAGACATACACTCTGAACGACAAGGTGGTGTATGTGAAGTTGAGGAAGATGCGCAACCACGTCGGGCACTCTGTTTTGGAATGGCCATTCTAGTGCAAAAAGGGGATATAGTCTGAGCCATGTCTTGCCACTGCTATTTTCCTTATTTTGGACAAATCACCACATTCGTCAGAAAATTCCCTCTTAATCCTCCTCCTTACATCAAGAGCTGATGTTTTCTATGAAATTGAATTTGACAAACAGTATTTAGATTTTGAAAACACTTTTGTCAACTTTCTTCCCACATTACCTTTTTCATTAGTAAAGATAGTAACTATAGTACTACTGCCAGTGCCGGTACTGGGCTGCTCTTGATCAGTACAGTGATCCATGGTTGCAAAGAGGAGTAATGCTACTCAAACAGATTGGAGCTACTGGTAGATACCTGCCACCAGACCAGGGGAAGGCCCAATGAGACAGGGAAAGGAAGGAATATTATCCTACAATTCTTATGATACTGCTCCACAAACAAACAAGTTTTATATTTTATCGGAGGATTGTGCTGCTCTGAGTCAAAGACAAGAACACCCTGTTTACTTTTTTTGGGTAACACCCTTTTTTTAAAAAATAGATTTCTTTCAAAATTGACAAGTATTGAAAAATAGAAAAGATTAGAATATATAGAGTTTTTTGGGTGTGTGCAGCTATGCATTATTCTCACAAACACTCTTTTTTGTTAATATGGATGTCACTGAATGACCCTTTCAAAATTGACAGGTATTGAAAAATAGAAAAGTTTAGAATATAATAATATATAGCCTTTTTTGGGGAGTGCAACTACTGCTGAATCTCACACACCCAGTTTTTTTTCAATATTTTTTTTAGTTGTCACTGCCCCTCACTGGAAAAACTTTAAATTTTGAAAGAAAGAAATCTGTTTGTTTTTTGGATTTTGCTGCTAATAGTCTGACAGAAAAAGCACACTGTTTTTGTTCAAGAAATAAATATACTAGTTAGTTAGTTCAGAATTATATCTATCTAACTCAGTCTGTATATACTGTCTAGTACTATTATATATATGCAAAGCAATGCATTAACAACAACCAGTAGCCACTAGTCCATGTAAAGTCTATTTAAGATTGAAATTAAAAGCAATTAATCAGCAAACTATTGTAGCAGACTACAGGATTCTATTGCTTTCCTATGTCCCTGGTTCACTGTGAACGCTATTTTATGAGCAGAGCACCGCAGCTAACCCCCTCCCTACAAGCTGTCTGTCCTAAAATGGCACTTTAGAAAATAATGGAGGACTATATATACAAAAAATGGCCATCTAAAACACACAAGAGTTTTGGTAAAAATAAATTATGGAAATAACGTTTCACCTCGCTTTGAGATCCGGGGTGTGGGAGAAACAGAGCCATGACTTGGCTTCACTCGGACTCCCAACGTCGGATTTCAAGTAATCCAAACCGCTCACCTTATATTATCAGTATTTATTTATACGTGATAAATCTGTTTATATAATATATGATTGGACTAGAAGTAATTTTTGCCATTTAGTTTTATGAGCCGACCAATTGCAAATCTGATATAATATATCTGCAGACACATAGGTGTGGCATATAAGATACCGTATTTCCCCAAGTATAAGACGCACCCATGTATAAGACGCACCTTAATTTTGGGGCCCAAAATGAAAAAAAAGATGTATTACATAAAGACTGACAGCTCCGAGACTGTGGGAGGTGCCTGAAGGATCTTAAGGTCCTTTTGCCAATCAACGGGGACACGCTGATCCAAACAGCCAGCGGTGACAAGCTGTTCAACACAGTTAGCGGGGACACGCTGTTCCGATTAGCGGGGACTCCTCTCTTACACCAGGTGCCGACTTCTTCATTGAGGTAAGTAGCGCTTGCAGTGTATAAGACGCACCTTTTTTTTACACCCAAAATTTGGGGAAAAAGGTGCGTCTTATACATGGGGAAATACAGTATATCTATAGAGATATATATTAATACTTATATGTTAAATAGATATTATAAATATATATATATATCTATAAAGAAAGATTCCGATCCACAACTCAGAAGCCGGTGGTTATGCTTGGACAACACAGGGGGTGCAGTATGGTTCAGCCCTGTGGAGGTGCATCATCATCTACTGCTGTTGTATGCTGTACACTTCTCTACCACCAGGGGGCAGGAGATAGATATTACCCAGGACCTGCGCCCCCTAGTGGTAGCACTACCCTATGAGGGGGAGATGGGTAGTGTTGGTGCTGTGACACACCAAGATAATAATGTTTACAACTAATTTTTTTAAATTTATTTTGACAGATTTTCCCCCCAAAAAAACTGCTGAAAATAAGAGTATATAACACTTTTATTCCTGACATGGGAAACACAAGTGAGCAAGTGTTCATATGTAAGAAAACAACAATTTCTTTTTATGTAAACCTACAGTACATTGCTTATTCATCAAATATTACTTAGTAATGTAGTCAATATATTTTACAAATAGTTCTTTTAAAACTGCATTAGTTTAGGCAACCTGTGTGTCTGTAGCTGTTGTAGAACTAAAAGTCCCAGTATGCTGAGGCTTGTGTTTCTATAACATACAAGTGACCAATGTAGAATAACATGACAGTATAGTAGTATTTTATAGTGATAGTAGTAGTAGTAGTACATATTAAGGAATACTGATGTTATGTCTTCCGGTTACACAGCCACGTAAATTTAATACAGTTATTAGGTGATAAGCAAATAAACTAATAAGAGTAATTTATGTCTTTGGCAATATGTTTTAATCACAAAACCATAACAAACTAAATAACTATATTTTTATAATGTGATGTGAGTTCTCTGTACAGCGCTGCGGAATTAGTGACGCTATATAAATAAATGGTGATGATGATAATGTAACTTTTATGTAATTCCTGCAAAATTAACATTTTCAATCTTATTAAATGACCTTTACAGTTTGTATAATAAGTTTATTTATCTGCATGATAACAAATAATATATTAGCTGTGTCCCTTAGTATAACTGAGCCTATAGATATAATCTAAGTGACAAGCTCAGCCTCGCCCTGTGTGGGGAATGTGAAACACACCCACTGGTTTCTAAATGTCAAAGTCCACTTTCCCGTCTCTGTTCTGCTGTCAGCGATGGCGTCTACTGATCTGAGACCGGAGCTGGACTGTTCCATCTGCCTGAACATTTATACAGATCCTGTAACAGTGAGATGTGGACACAACTTCTGCCGGGTCTGTATTGATCGTGTGCTGGATACACAGGAGGGGTCTGGAGTTTATACCTGTCCTGAATGCAGAGCAGAGTGTCAGGAGCGTCCTGCATGGATACGTAACATAACTCTGTGTAACATAGTGGGGAGATTACTGTCTACTCGGCCAGATCAGGAGCAGACTGGGATCTTCTGCACTTACTGTATTCACTCTCCTGTACCTGCTGCTAAGTCATGTCTGCATTGTGAGGCTTCTCTGTGTGATAATCACCTGAGAGTACACAGCAAGTCAGCAGAACACGTCTTATCTGATCCCACCACTTCCCTGGGGCACAGGAAATGCTCCGTCCATAAGAAGATCCTGGAGTATTACTGCACTGAGGACGCTGCCTGTATCTGTGTGTCCTGCTGTCTGATCGGGGAACACAGAGGACATCAGATGGAGTCACTGGATGAGGCCTCTGAGAAGAAGAAGGAGAAACTGAGAAATGTTCTGCAGAAACTGAACACAAAGAAAGAGGAGACTGAGAAAAGAGCCCAGAGTCTGCCTGAACACAAGAAACAAGATCAGGAAAAGGCAGCAAGTATAACAGAAAGAGTCACTGCCCTGTTTAGAGACATCAGGAGACATCTGGAAGACCTAGAGAAGAGAGTCCTGAGTGAGATCTCCAGGCAGGAAAAGAGCGTTTCACTCTCAGTCTCTGATCTGATCCAGCAACTGGAAATAAAGAAGGACGAGCTGTCCAGGAAGATGCGTCACATTGAGGAGCTGTGTAACATGTCTGATCCAGTGACTGTCTTACAGGAACCAGACACAGGTGACTTGTGTGATACTGAGGACAGTGAGACACATGATGACCAGGTCCATGGTGTACGAGATCTGGATGTGGGTCTCATCTCAGGGACATTACACACATTATCTGATATAATAACAGGTATAAATGTATTCTTCTACATGCAGGAACCTAATGACATATTACTGGATGTAAACACAGCTGCTAATAATATACATATATCAGATGACATGAAAACTGCATCCAGGTCACCAATTCAGAATCGCCCAGTAACACCAGAGAGATTCCAGTGTAATCAGGTAATAAGCACCAGGAGCTTTTCCTCAGGGCAACATTACTGGGAGGTAGAGATCAGTAAATCAGGGTGGTGGAGGGTAGGGATGTGTTATCCAAGTATAGACAGGAGAGGACGTCAGTCGTACATTGGAAATAATATCAAGTCCTGGTGTTTGTGGAGGTGGAATAATAATCAATATTCACTGAGACATAACAGTAAAGTGATCCGGTTACCTGACAATATTCCCTATGATAGAGTGGGGATATATCTGGATTATGAGGCTGGACAGCTGTCCTTTTATTCTCTGTGTGACCCGATCAGACACTTACACACCGTCACTGCCGCCTTCACTGAGCCCCTTCATGCTGCAATATGTGTAGATGGAGGTTGTATAAAGATATTTGGGGGAGTCAGGAGCTGGGAGAAATGATTATAAAAAATCTGCCCAGAGACTGGTGACATCGCATAAAGGGGCATTTGGTTGGTGGAACATTTAGCCAATTGAAGTGGGTGGAGCTACAGCTGAGCCCCTCCCCCTGTGTAACCAGATGACCAGTGTGTCTGGATTTGTTCCCTTGTTGGTGTGTTAGAAACTTTCATTATAAATATATAAATATACATGTATGTGGGCATTCCCCATCTCTGATCCACTGATAGCTGTGATTGGCTGCAATGACTGTTAACCAGTGTATATACTATTACCGTAGTCAGTGCTACACTTGCTCCTGTTGGCTGTGATATATGCAGGGGGTGAATGGGGTGTTGTCTCTGTATAGCTTTGCTGTCTAAAAAATTGCAGTTTAAGACTGTGTCTTAAATAATACAAGATGGGTTGAACTACAACTCCCAGCATGTATCTTTGTTTACCTTTATTAGCTTAATATTGGTCAGAATCAATAAGCATAATTATTATTATTTATATTAGAAACATGCCTGTTATTCAGTGCTCCCTCTTTATACCATCACCCTTAATTAACAATAGGTGCTTTCTTAGCATAGGAAAGCTTTAAAATGTATTAACACATCTAGCAATACTGAGATATGCTGGATCGGGACAAAATAAGCCCCACCTCTCATATGTCAAGACTCCTCCCATATCGTCTCCCCCCATCTAATTTTGTGTGAAACTCCACCCATTTGACGTAAGGTCCGCCTCTTCTAAGGTCCACGATTTGCGGCAGTTTGGATGTATCAATAACATTATAAGTCATCCTCACTATGACACCAATGTTTCATTGTACATATAGCAGTAAGAGGCTATTATGTACACTGTGTTGTATGAAGTCAGTATATACATGATCAGTGTAGGTAAACTTTACCTTAGCAATAAATGAATATTTGCGTAGACTCAACGTACCAATAGCACAGTGTTGTAAGGAGAATGACGCATCTGAATGTGGGCCCCGTATTTTCTTTTCCCCGCACTATAGATGGTTCCTGTATCTGAAATATTAATAGAAAATGTATGTAAACCAGCAATTTATAACAAATAACACAATGTTTTATATAATTAACTATCAGGTTCTAAGGTTTTTAAAATACATATTTTTTTTTAATGTCTTTAAATGCCATAAGTCAGTCTAGTGAAGCATCACTCAATCCCTTTATTTATTTATTTTTATAATTTTTTATTTTCAGTGGTCAATCAAGAAAATACATACAGCAAAACGATAACACTGTGTAATCCCTTTATTTTTTATTGCACGTAAATGTTTACCAAGTATCCCCTGTGTGTTTGTTTATATTATTGTGTCCCTCTATTGTGTTCAGATTTATTCAAATCACCCCTTAATCTGGGAACATTTATACCAATCCATTCTTTGTGAAAATACATGGTTTAATAGTACCCTTTTCTGATTTGTTTTACATATGTTTTATTACTAATAAATGAAATGTTCTATATGACAATCTTAATTTGCCCTTGAATCTAGCTGAGATACCCCTGTAATAAATAATACTGAGAAATTAAATATAAATATTGTTACATTTTATAATTAATATGTACTATTACCAACTAAAAATTCAGTTTACAAAAAGAAAGGCACTCAACCCCCAGGATAAGAATGCACAGTACCCGTACCACAGATTTAGAACTGGACATATAGTGCAAATTTAGAACAATGCACAAATATGATTTATAACTGTACCCTGGATTATTAATAGGGTGTTGTCTTCCCCCAGATGTATACTTGGTAATCACCCTGTCCCATTACTCGCTCTAATTACAGCTGGGGAATCTTGCATATTTTGGACAAGGTATCTTGGGAGGGTAGAGGATGAGTGGGAGGTTGTGTGTCTGAGTATGAGTTAGGGTAAATAGTAGGCACCCACTCCAAATGTCCATATAATAAAATGAACCTGACGCCCTGATGTTCACAACACTAGAGACCAGCATGTTTCCACTAGGTATCAATATATAAATAAATGTAATATACCCATTTGGTCTATTTTCTAAATACAGCCCGCTGCCATTCTTTAATCATTTGTTAGATACATTCTAGTCTAGTAGAGTGCATCTAACATGTACCTGAACTATAACTATAGTGCTCTGTCTTAGGAGTGGGCACACTTTGCAGATATGCCCACCCCAGCCTCCGTGTCACTGCCAACAGGCTAGAAATGTACAGTGCAAATGTCCTGACATCAGCACAGTTACACAGCAATGGAGGCGGCCAAGTGTGCACATCTGCAGTGTCCCCCTCCCCAAAAAGTCACCCTGATGTCTGCAATTCTCTCCTCTTTCCCGCCGAGGCAGCTTTTTTTATACAGGTGGTAGTCAACATGCTGCTGCAGAACATCGCTGACCTGCGGGGACTCTCCATAGAGACCAGCGGACAAATGTATAAATGTCGGTTTCTGCAATTCACTGATATCAGCGACTTTGCAGGGGAAATTGAAAGCGGCAAAACTTG
Organism: Mixophyes australis; assembly: GCA_036250195.1. Classification (NCBI taxonomy): domain Eukaryota; kingdom Metazoa; phylum Chordata; class Amphibia; order Anura; family Limnodynastidae; genus Mixophyes; species Mixophyes australis. The sequence goes on from JAVHZZ010000004.1 coordinate 358,643,306, forward strand.
CCTTGAAAGCCATTGCCGCTTTAAATTTCTCCAGCAGGCGGAGAGACAAACAAAGTGATTGTGTAAAAGCATAAAGAAGCAAAGAAAAAGAACTAAAGACAATGAAACAGGGAACAGAAATTAGAGCATGGTCACAGAGACTAATGTACAAGTAACTGTCTATTGCCAGCACTTCCGAATTAGACTCCAGGGGCCTGATTCATCAGTGATCTTATCTTGTGCAAAAGTTAAGATGTTTATTTTAAGAAGAAACGGGGAGATAAGAGTGAAGTTAAGATGGATTTTCATCTTAACTTAAGAAATTCTTCACTTACGCAGTGGATTTTGCTTCTTATCTCCCTTTTCTGGGCATGCACAGAGTGGATTTGCTTAAGATAAGCAAAAAAACAGCAGATCACTAATGAATCAGGCCCCAGATCCGGATATTTAGCTGGAACCAAAGAAAGGCTGGTTACTCTTTGAATATACAGTAAATTCAATACTAACATGATAAAGCTCCTGGTATGTACATGAGAGCCCACAGGCTATCTACAGACCAGTCACTGTTCAATGCGAACTGGTTTGTCTGCAATAAAGCAACAGGATCTAATCACACACAGGTACCTGTTTACCCTGTAATACTCCCATTCCATGTGTTGTATTGGAGAGGCATAAAAAGAGTGTAAAGTCTTCAGCCTTCAATTAACATAAGAAAAAATGATTTAATGGTAAGCACAAAAATTATTATTTTTTTCCTTTTTTTAAGATAACCCTTGATATCTGCAAACTGACAGAGATCATCTCTCTGGGTACACTTTTAGAATGCTGCTAAACCTGGATCCTCCCTCTAGTCTGCATACAGACGCTATGGCAATAGGGAAGGGCTGCTAGCTAAGGCGAGAAAGAAGACTAAGAAAAGCGCAAACAAATAAAACCTAAACATTGTTGGATCAATAAATACCTTGGTATATAGGAACATAATATTAAATAATGGTGATGTGTCCACTTTAATATGAATTTGTCATCTCAGAAAAAGTTGTTTTTTGCACTTCCCAGTAAATCTTTTGCTCTGAAGTGTAGGGGGACACACAGGGTCGGATATACTGATTGGCTTGGAGGCAGAGACTGAAAGAAAAGAGAGTCCTACAAAATAATCCACTGTCCTCTCTGACCGGATGGACCACCTATGCCTCCCTGTCTGTTGTTGCTGGGAACCGGCTGGGCTTACTTTGCCACCGTCCCTTTTCGTTATTCTGAATGCGCCCCTCCTGCCGCAGTAGGAGGAGTCTGCTGCCACCACTGAGCTCCTTTATGGCGCTCAGAACCACGTTCCTTCTGAGCAACTGTCGCTGCTAGTGTATTCCCGTGCTGGTACACTTGGGCTGGTACTACGGACCGCTTACTATCGGTCAGAGTGCTGTGGATGGATGTGGATGGCCTATCCCACTGGCCAAAGCTGCTGGGTAGCGGCAGAGCGGTAGTACTGAAGAGCTGGGTCCAACCTCAGAAACAGCCGGAGAACGGATTAGATTTATTGTCGAATCTGCAGGTCACAGGATTACAGCAATATTGAAGATGTTTTCAAGCAGGTCTTTGAAGCAAGTGATGTTTATTTGCTTCCACACTGGTTGAAGGTACCAGGTGATCAGGTTAGATGGAACATCAGAATGATACATTTCAGTGTACAAGACAGTGCTTTTTATATTCATTTGGACACGCTATTTTTAGAGTCAGGATGCAATGTGTTTACACAACATGGATTTACATGCATTGCAAAGCCAACAATATTTACACTTATCTATGAAATCCTAGAGATGCTGTGATGTCCTGCATCTGGTTTTCAGACGCAGAAAATCTAGGAGCTTGGAGCAGTCTTAATTAAACCTTCCTGCCTTCAATGTTGGACCTTCACACATCAAAATATCTAATTAGCATGGGACCTTTCTTCAGACAGTTCAGAATACACATTCCCACAGAATGTCACAAACCCCAAACAAGACATTTCTTCAAATCACAATACACAAAAGACTTTCTAAACAATGCATTCCCTCTAGCAAGGTTAAAACAAACCATTTTCTTCCCTGGTCTCAGAAATAAGGATTTCCTATATCAAAATATACACAATATATAAAATAAGTGTATTGGTAATTATATAAATAAGCACCCTGCAATACTTCCTTTAAATAAATTTATACCAAGTTATTTGTAAGTGATCCAGTCACATCCTCCTTTTACAGTAGAGGGACACAGACTGTTGGACTTCTCAGAGCCACCCTTAAGATAAGGGGGAATTCCCAAGAATCACCATCTGTCTGTAGGACCTACTTTCCACAAGCTGCCCCTGCCTGTCACAAAACCATTATTTGCTAAGTTTTCAGAACCAATTTTGACGAGAGCAACCCCCATTCTCAAGAAACTAGATATGTTTGCCGGTACTTGGTTTTTCACAGGACTTAATCTTAAGTAGTGATAACTTATCAGGTGTAGGTTGGCACAGTAAGATACGAGCAAAGATAATAGACTGAGAGTACCACTCCTGCACCCTGTACAAACATTTTAACATCCTTAAGTAGCACTACCTGGCACTGAAAGAACATAGGGAGAGAAGACACCTGTATCGTAAGTAAACTCAGAACCAATCCCTTTTTATAGTCATCTCTGGAGCAAATGGAGCAGATGGGATACATAAAAGACTTGGGCCAGCTCCTGCAGGATTTTAGAGATTTTTAGAGATCCTTGGGCAGGAGATCTGCTTGAAAGGAAAGATGCCGTAGACCAGGGTTGGCCAACCAGTCAGAGACCAAGAGCCCAAAAATATCTATAGCTACCGCAAAGAGTCGACTTTACCTTTTATACAGTATATGTTTGCATATATATATATATATATATATATATATATATATATACACACGGCATAAACACGCGCATACATACCGCACACATACATTGAAGACATAACAATTCACAATATCTTGGTAAGCGAAAAAGAAAATATCTAACATTACCAAATGCTCAGAATAATAATCAACTGTGCACAGCTCTTATCTGCTGTGTCCAGCAGTGGAGGGTTCAAAGGGCTACGTAAACTCTATTCACAGTAGCTCACGCTGCTTCTGTATCCACAATAGCTGTGGAGGAAACTGTTGAAGTGTGGATAAAAAAAGTAATAAATGATTAACATGTCCCTCAGATCTTTTACATGCACATCATTGTCTCCATGTTATCAGACCTCTCCACATGCCATCAGATCTATTCACAATCCCCGTACATGCCATCATACCTCTACACATGTCCCTTACAGGCCATCAAACCTCCCCAAATGCCCCTTACATGCCAATCAGCCTCACCACATACCACCAGATCTCACCACATACCTCATACATGCCATCAGACCTCCCCACATGCCCCTTACATACACATCAGTCTCTCCACATGCTACCAGATCTCACCACGTGTCCCTTAATGCCATCAGACTTCCACACATGCCTCTTTAATGTCCATTAGCCTCACTACATGCCCCATACATGCCAATATGCCTCCCTACTGTAAGGAACCCCTCCAGGCAGTACAACAAAACCCGGAATCTGCTCCGAAAGTCTGGTGTTCACTGGAGCCCCTAGTGGTGGGGACAGACTTGGCTGCAGACAGACAGAGGGTCGTGAGATGTGCACTGACTGGGGAGAACCCAGGGATATTGTGTAATAGCAGACAGCGGTGGTGAAGTCCAGGCAAAAGGTCAGGGCTGGCAGCAAACAACAAATCCAGGAAACAGGCAGAGATCGAGGTCACAGGCAATACAGCAGAGTCCAGTACACGGTCCAAGGTCATACACAGCAAGATCAATCCAAAGGCAGAGAAGGGGAACTGAGCAGGGAACAGGTAAGTATGCACAGAGCAGGAACTATAACCAGCAGTGAGGCCCAGTCCTCACTGCCTTAAATACTATGATGGACAAATCAGAAAGGAGGAGGACATAGTAACATAGTAACATAGTTGATGAGGTTGAAAAAAGACACCAGTCCATCAAGTTCAACCTATTTTGGATCTCCTGCGATCCTGCACTTATATTTGAAATTAATCCAGAGTAAGCAACCGCCAATCTGTTTCAATTGTGAAAATCCCCCCAGACTCAATATTGCAGTCCTATTTTTACCCTATATTCACTACTATCCTTCATTTTAAATTAACGGTCGTATCCCTGGATACACCTTTCCGCTAAAAATTTGTCTAACCCTTTCATATCTATTGAATCTGCCATCACAACCTTCCCTGGCAATGAATTCCATATCTTGACTGCCCTTACTGTAAAGAACCCCTTCCTTTGCTGGCTGTGAAATTTCCTCTCCTCTAACCTTAGGGGATGACCACGTGTCCTGTGTATGGTCCTTGGGGTAAAAAGTTCCCATGAAAGCTCTCTGTATTGACCCTTAATGTATTTGTACATAGTAATCATATCTCGCCTTAGACGCCTCTTTTCTAAAGTAAACATGCCTAAACTGGATAACCTTTCCTCATAACTTAATGACTTCATACCCTTTATCAATTTTGTCGCCCTTCTCTGAACCCTTTCTAGTTCCAAATTATCTTTTTTATAGAGTGGAGCCCAGAACTGTACTGCATATTCAAGATGAGGTCTTACCAATGATTTATACAGTGGCAAAATTACACTGTCTTCCCTTGCATCTATGCCCCTTTTTATGCATGCCAATACTTTGTTTGCCCTTGCAGCTGCTGCTTGACATTGAGCACTATTGCTAAGTCTACTGTCTACGAGCACTCCCAAATCCTTTTTATTATTATAGATTCGCCAAAATTAATTCCATTTAATTTATAGGACAGGGCTGACAATGAGTCTCAGGAGGCTGCTAATTAATTACTAGCTGGGAACTAGCATAGGTCATATCACAAACCAGGAACATGTATAAATGACAAATAGAATCATGCGAGAGCTCCCCCTGGAGTTGGAGGATGTCCCTAGACCCTCCTACTCTATGCCACAAATATAACAGTGTATTGAAATTAATGCACGTGCTCGGCTGCTACCTCACGCCAGGATGCGGCGTACTGCCGCGTCTCGTAACACCTACATGCCATGATATCTACCCACATTCTTCATACATGCCAATACACTTCCACACATACCCTATATATGCCAATCAAACTGCCACACATTCCAACAGATCTCCCCAAATGCACTCAGATTTCCTTACATGCCTTTCAGCTTCTCACATGCCCCTTACTTACCTGTCATATCTCTCACACAGATGCTGGATCCCACTCAGAGGAAGGAGGGAGAGCAATCTACAGCTCTCCTTCTCCGTCCCTGATTGAATTACTCCGGTAAGGTGACCTCTATGTGTTATGCAGGGGAGGTCACATGACTCGGCTGCTCTTGGGCGAGCTATCAGAAGTTCTGAAGTTCATTACTCTGTCGGCTGTCAGAAGTTCACTAATCTGCTGTTGTCGGCACCCGGAGTACTTGGGTGATACTCCCTGCCAGCCAGCCAGGAGCCTCAATTCTAGGTTCAAAGAGCCTCATGTGGCTCGAGTGCCACGGGTTGGCCACCCCTGCTGTAGACATTCCACCAATAGACCATATAAGAAAATCATGGCATTCTGTGCCAAATCTGCAGTGATGAGCAAAGATGGACCACTTACAGTCTTACAATCTGCAGAACCAATCAGCGGAGTCAGGGGAAAAAAGGTACCACAACATCTTTATTCAGTGCTATATAACAAGAAGCGGTGTACCATGATCTTCTGTAGGTGTAAGTGTATCAGTCCAGATATGGCCGGTCAGGCTGCATGTATATTATTCATACTTGCCAGCATTGTATGGTTGCCCTCTGAGAGATCCCGGATGGAGGGTGCGGTGGGAGGGGGTGGGCCGTGGCTATTTGTGTCATTTTGACCCACCCCCTCAACAAAATTGACATTTTGTAGTGAGGGTCGGGGCCAAAATTACGCTGTGAATCGCATCATTGAGGCTCCTGACAGGTAGGATGCAGGAGAATTGCCTGCTCTCCAGGAATTCGGGAGTCTCCTGGACATTCCGGGAGAGTTGGCAAGTATGATATTATTATGAAGGTGGCAGTGTTGTATAAATTAACATCAATGTTACAGAATTAATTTGATGTACTACAAATTTATTCAAGGAGTCAATTTACAACACTAATAAAATTATAAATGTTGTATGATATTTTCATAAATTTTCATATAAGGTGCTCAGGGAGAGATTTGTGCTGTATTATGCATGAATGCAAAATTTGTTTTGTGGAACTGGGGGTGTGCGTATTGGGGGTTTGAGCACCTCTGACTTGAATGATGGGTGTGAATGTAGGGATTGTTCTCAATGATGGGTTCTGGATGATCCACAGTGATAACAATCTGGAAACCCTGTTGCTCAGATATAGCTCTGTAGGGGGACGAGATTCTTTAGCCTCCTTCCATGTATCACCTGTGGTGTATCTGTGAGGAGTTTGTATGTTCTCCACGTGTCTTCACGGGTTTCTTCCCACACTCCAAAAACATACTATTAGGTTAATTGGCTGCAATTAAATTGACCCTAGTCTCTCTATCTCTGTCTGTGTATGTCTGTGTCTGTGAGTGTGTGTGTGTGTGTGTGTGTGTGTATGTATGTGTGTGTGTGTGTGTCTGTGTCTGTGTGTGTGTCTGTGTGTGTGTGTGTGTGTCTGTGTGTGTGTATGTATGTGTGTCTGTGTGTATTAGGGAATTTAGACTGTAAGCTCCAATGGGGCAGGGACTGATGTGAGTGAGTTCTCTGTACAGCGTTGCGGAATCAGTGGCGCTATATAAATAAATGATGATGATGAATATCAGGGTTGTCCCTCATGGTGACTGAGTAATTTAGTCTAGTAGTGGTAGTTGAAAGGGTCTGCCCTGCCTGTGGGGCTGATCAATACGGGGACAGAAAAAAGGCCATAAACCTGTCCAAATCTGATTTATTAGTCTGATTAAACAGCCTGAGGTCCAACTCTCTCCTTGGTCACAGAACAAAAAGGAGAAACACGTTTAATTGGGGGTCTTACTAACACATGGCTGCATACCTGAATAGCTCAGCCCAATGGTTTTAGTAACTGTAACAGATAACGGCCATTTTGAATCTGGTTATCACGGACTACACGGGTGATCTTTGGATCCCCCCGGATCTGCCCAGTTTGGCATTACTCTACCCAAAGGCAAGGAGTCTAACGGGGCAGGTGGTCTTCACCAGGAACCCCGCAAGGAGGTATGGTCTTTGCAGCCCCTGGCCCGCAGGTTGTGGCCCCTTGGGTAAGCACCAGACAGACAGGTATGTCAGGTGCCTTAAATAGCCAGCCAATAAAGAAGGACCAATGGGAGGTGAGAGGAGAGGTTTTAAATAGAGGAACAGGTCTGTGCAGAAGGCAATATGGTGCTCACCATCGGAAGGACACAGCTGGAGAAATCACTCACCTGGAGCTGGTAAATCCGCCGGTACCCGCTTGCGGGTCCGGCGTGTGACACTGGTGGAATCCTTCTCTGTGTAACGGCCATTTAGTAAGTTATCAGTATACGGCAGCCTTAGGGCTATCCTGTTATTGGCTGTGGTTAACAAAGTCATGCAATACTACTCTTTTTAAAAGACTTAGGGAAGTGTGGCCATCAGCCTAAACGCAGTTAAAATCACGTGGGTGAGTGATTAGGTGTTTAGCCTATTGGCTGCTTCAATCTGTTAACCAATAAGGCAGAGGAGGGGGGTGGCTTAGTTTTATATAGGTGAAGTTCTCCAGCATTTCCCCCTCTCTGCTTCCGGATTCCTCCCGCCCACCCGGCAGTTATTAGGTTTGTGTATATATGGTTTCTTCCAGGTGGGAGAGCAGTGCAGTCGGTAAGTTTGCATATGGTGCTTGGGTTATCTCGTCATAGGTCACTACTCCCCCTTTTGGGTTGTGTTGTCATCACGTGTGTTGGGTCCAGTGAGTGGGACTATGGGCCAGTATGTTGAATATTTTTCTGGCGGTTATATAGGGGGGTGTAGTCTTGCCGTTGGACAGATATTTCGCACTGGCCAATAGATAAGGTATGATCCTGGGTTGGTGGTACAATGGTCTGACCTTTCCACCGTTATTGGTTTTGTGTTTGCTGACTGCCCTGCTCTCTTCCGCCTTTCAGCCCCTTTAGTTTAATATTAGTCATTTAATAAATAATCTTTTATTCCAAGGTTATTCTGGTGTCCGTGTCTTTATTGGTTTTCCTATGGTATTATGGTAAACACTAAGAACTTCCACACTGTGCATTTTATGGATGCAATAGAAGGACAAACTTATGTTTAGTTTACATTTTAGATTTAATACAAGGTACAAAGCATTGAATATGATAACAAACATTGAATAAATTACATTCAAAAGAAAATAACAGTTACAAAATAATGGAATGAAAATATAGAAATAGAACATAAATCATATAGTTTGTAGGTGGGGGAAAGGCAGGAGTAACAGGTTTTTTTTTTTACATGTTCTCCTGTGAGATTACACAGAGGGGCAGTGTATATGCTAATATAGATTATCGATTATAACTCCCTTGGCGCTTGAAACAGAAGGGACAGTGAGTGATAGCAAAAACGGATTTATTGGAGGCAGTAAAACGGGTAACAACCCTACAGTGTACTTTACACTGACATAATAATATAGAAAAGGCACATAAGCATTTTATATACCGTGGAAGCAGGCAAACAATGTCCGTATAAAGTCCTGATAGATCCACAGGGACCATAAATACCACGGTTCTCTGGTGGGGCTAATAATAGTCCACTATAACACCAAAGAAGCAAATGTAGTCAGTCCTGTGCAGAAAGGCAAATGCACACTTCTCCTTTGGGTCTGTCAGCCGACAGTAAGTTCCAGTGGAGAAATCTTGAAACAGACTTTGTAATAAAGGACTTACCCTTGAATATTTAGGGCCAGTAATGTCCTCTCAGCTTCCTGCTTGATGCCAAGAAAAAACGATGCAGTGAGCACAGTAATGCCGATGCGCTGGAGAGCGATGTAACAGCCCGGAAGTAGCGGGCAGTCGCGTAGTCGGCAGAGTTGCGCATGCGTGACCGGATCCGTTCGCTATCCACAGCGGCAATCAGGGTCAGTTTGTGTAGCCCTTGAAGGGCAAGAGCTGGTTGAACCAACGCGTTTCGCACTAGGCTTCTTCAGGGATCGATCGATTTCTTGGCATCAGGACTTTATACGGACATTGTTTGCATGCTTCCACGGTATATAAAATGCTTATGTGCCTTTTCTATATTATTATGTCAGTGTAAAGTACACTGTAGGGTTGTTACCCGTTTTTCTGCCTCCAATAAATCCGTTTTTGCTATCACTCACTGTCCCCTCTGTTTCAAGCGCCAAGGGAGTTATAATCGATAATCTATTCCCCCTTTAGGGTTGAGCTATCCCTTCCATCCCCCTACTCCCAGGTGGCTGCTTGTCCACTGATACGTTACAATAGGGAGCGCTGAACATTTATTTCCACAATTATATGCTAATATAGGCAGCAAATCGACAACTGGGTGTGAGTCATAGTTTGTTCAGAAATAGTCCAAATTCTTATACCTTTCATATTTATTCTCTGGCACATCGCAGAGACAATAAACAGGTCACAAATTCCACTGCAAACTGCTGTGCAATTGTATATCAAATATGATATTATTACCCCCCCATCCAGGAAATTACATGATTACAATAGCTTCAATGTCAAGCTGTGATCTATGACTGACACACCTTATGTAGCTTCTGTCTCTGAGTTTAGATTGGCACAGAGAGCTCTCAAAACATGAAATATGAAAAAGAGTGTTTTGAAGTTTTATATTTTATGCATAGCTACATAGGCAGCTTGTGAAGGTTGCAGACAGGAGACTATTCCTATGTCAACAAACGTATTCCTTTTTTGTTGCAAGCACACTTTATCACTGTCTTTAGCTGACAACCCTACTCCCTACACCACCTTGCCAATTTACAATAATTATACCATTGAATACTTGTCTTTACAAAAACCCTAATTTATCTAGGAGGGCAAATAGTTTATCAAATTTACCTGCAAACTGGGCGACTTTGTCTGATTTGTGACAGACATGTGCCAAGGTGTCCTACTAAGAACATCTGTGTGCCCTCTGATGCATATAACCTGAGTAGTTCCCCATTGGGCTTAATGACCAAACTCATAAAGCAATTTATCTGAGGAGAGAACCTTTATTGCCAGACATATTGTATTATTTAGGCCTCCACCATGACAATCCAGCATCAGATGTAGCAGAACAGCCCTACAGGGTCCAGCACTGCAGCTTATTTGACAAACTAGGAAAGTTTCAGTCTGACCTTACCCTCAGGGCCTGATCAACCACTAGGCTGACCAGGCTGCAGCCTGGCGCGCTGGGTCCCGGGGGGCGCGGCGCTACGGGTATTTTTTTTTTTTTTTCATTCTTTTTTTTTTTTTTTTCTTCATTCATTTTTTTTTCTCGAGGGGGGGGTCGCCGCGGGGGGGTGGAGGGCTCGACGATCAAAAGCATTGGTGGTCAGTGGTTAGCAACACACAGCCAATCACCAGGCTGCCTGTTGCTGTGCAGCAGACAGGAAGCAGGACGTCTTCACTTCCTATCTGTTGATCTGAGGAGAGGAGCGACGCTGGCACAACTACAGGTAAGTGAAGGGGGGAACTGCCCTGCATATTTATAGGGAGGGGGGGAACTGCCCTGCATATCTATAGGGAGGGGGGGAACTGCCCTGCATATCTATAGGGAGGGGGGGGAACTGCCCTGCATATCTATAGGGAGGGGGGGAACTGCCCTGCATATCTATAGGGAGGGGGGGGAACTGCCCTGCATATCTATAGGGAGGGGGGGGAACTGCCCTGCATATCTATAGGGAGGGGGGGGGGGAACTGCCCTGCATATCTATAGGGAGGGGGGAACTGCCCTGCATATCTATAGGGAGGGGGGGGGAACTGCCCTGCATATCTATAGGGAGGGGGGGGAAACTGCCCTGCATATCTATAGGGAGGGGGGGAACTGCCCTGCATATCTATAGGGAGGGGGGGGAACTGCCCTGCATATCTATAGGGAGGGGGGGAACTGCCCTGCATATCTATAGGGAGGGGGGGGAACTGCCCTGCATATCTATAGGGAGGGGGGGGGAAATGCCCTGCATACCTATAGGGAGGGGGGGGGGGGGAACTGCCCTGCATATCTATAGGGATGGGGGGGAACTGCCCTGCATATCTATAGGGAGGGGGGGGAACTGCCCTCCATATCTATAGGGAGGGGGGGGGGAAATGCCCTGCATACCTATAGGGAGGGGGGGGGAACTGCCCTGCATATCTATAGGGATGGGGGGGAACTGCCCTGCATATCTATAGGGAGGGGGGGGGACTGCCCTGCATATCTATAGGGAGGGGGGGAACTGCCCTGCATATCTATAGGGGGGGGGAACTGCCCTGCATATCTATATGGAGGGGGGGAACTGCCCTGCATATCTATAGAGAGGGGGGGGAACTGCCCTGCATATCTATAGGGAGGGGGGGGGGACTGCCATGCATATCTATAGGGAGGGGGGGGGAACTGCCCTGCATATCTATAGGGAGGGGGGGGAACTGCCCTGCATATCTATAGGGAGGGGGAGGGACTGCCCTGCATATCTGTAGGGAGGGGGGGGGGGAAGTGCCCTGCATATCTATAGGGAGGGGGGGAACTGCCCTGCATATCTATAGGGAGGGGGGGAACTGTCCTGCATATCTATAGGGAGGGGGGGGAACTGCCCTGCATATCTATAGGGAGGGGGGGGGGGAACTGCCCTGCATATCTATAGGGAGTGGGGGGGGGGGAACTGCCCTGCATATCTATAGGGAGGGGGGGAACTGCCCTGCACATCTATAGGGAGGGGGGGGGGGAATTGCCCTGCATATCTATAGGGAGGGGGGGAACTGCCCTGCATATCTATAGGGGGGGGACTGCCCTGCATATCTATAGGGAGGGGGGACTGCCCTGCATATCTATAGGGAGGGGGGGAACTGCCCTGAATATCTATAGGGAGGGGGGAACTGCCCTGCATATCTATAGGGAGGGGGGGAACTGCCCTGCATATCTATAGGGAGGGGGGGAACTGCCCTGCATATATATAGGGAGGGGGGGGGGAACTGCCCTGCATATCTATAGGGAGGGGGGGGGAACTGCCCTGCATATCTATAGGGAGAGGGGGGGGAACTGCCCTGCATATCTATAGGGAGGGGGGGAACTGCCCTGCATATCTATAGGGAGGGGGAGGAAATGCCCTGCATATCTATAGGGAGGGGGGGGGGGGAACTGCCCTGCATATCTATAGGGAGGGGGGAGAACTACCCTGCATATCTATAGGGAGGGGGGGGGGAACTACCCTGCATATCTATAGGGAGGGGGGGGACTACCCTGCATATCTATAGGGAGGGAGAGGGGGACTGTCATACAAATCTATAGGGTGGGAGGGGGGGGCTGCCATGAAAATCTATAGGGAGGGAGAGAGGTTGATATGTATGAAGGAGGGCAGAGGAGGGGGGCTGATATATGTGCCTGGGGGAGTTTTGATGTGACGGGGGGGGATAGCTAGCTAGCAGAGTGGAGGTAAGGAAAATAGCTGCAAGGGGGATGGATGCAGGGTGGGAGGTAAAGAAAATGGCTGCAGCAGGGGTTAAGGAAAATGGCTGTGCGGGAGGGGGTTGTGGTTAAGGAAAATGGCTGCAGGGGGTATTTAAAAAATAGAGCAGCTTTGGGGGGCAGAATCTCATGATTGTGTGGTGGTCACATGGGTGGTCTCAGCAATCACTAGAATACTAAATATTAGTGAGATGGGGCTGGTAGAGGTTTGTATTTGATTGACAACAAATATTCAGATATTGCTTATATATGCCTGTCCAATGGGGTACTTTTAGCTGGCCATAATGGAGTGTTTTGTTTTAACTAAAGGGCCTAATCATTCAGGGTTTGTTAACATTTTGCATTTTAATACATTTTTGCATTTTCAAAACAGGACGCCAACTTTCCAGAAGCCAGCGAGAGGATAACACAGTTGCAAGAGAGAAGAGCAAGAACAGGTAAGAGACAATGGCACAATCTGTCTAAATTTGAATGCTGGAGAATACACCTGAACATTCATATTCAGGAGTGTTCCTATACACCTATGTATTCGGAGGAGGGGGGGGGGGGGGGGCGCTGCGGCCGTATTAGCCTAGAGCGGCCAGAACCCTTGATCAGGCCCTGCTTACCCTGATTTGTCACAATCTTCAAACGATAAGAGAAAGATTGAGGGACCCAGATATCAGAATCTCCTCTCTGAAAGACACTCTCTCTACCCTCCATATTAAAAGAGGTTTCCAACTTGGCACTACATATAATCGCATATAAACAAAAGCTCTCTCATCTTGAGGACCGTTTACATAGAAACAATATCAGATTTGTGGGTTTTCCGGGAAAAGTGCAAGGAAAATTGTCTCTTAAAGGAGTTTGGCAGAGTTGTATTCACTTCTGATTACACAGTTGAAAGAGCACATCTTCTTCCAACCCAATCCGTCCCACCAGGATCTAACCTAGTACATTCATTATAAATTTTATACAGTATAAGCATTGCGATATGGTACTTATACTGACAAGGCAATAGAGTCCATTGAGTTATGACAACCACATTTTTGCAGAATTTCAAGATTTTGTAAGAACAGTGCAGAGATGTCAATCACAGTTTATTTAAGTTAAGAAGAGACTCAGGGAATTACAGTTTCCTCACTCCTTGTTATTTCCTGCCGGACTCCGGGCAGCAGCACTGGATTATTTAAAATTAACTATAAACTATATCGATATGCATTAAAAATCAAACACAAACAAATTGTTGAGTTTTGATTTCTCTATAAAATCAATGGTATTAGCAAAATAATTAAAAACCAAGAGTGAAGTGATAAACCTTTGAATTGTGAAGTACAGTAAAAAATAGCAGTGACCTGCTAAACTACGCCGCTGCTGTATATGTTGTATATGGGTAATAATATTTCCTCATAGCAGACTCCCATAATAACAGTTTAATGTATACACCCTCTAAATCCCAATCAAACGAGCAAGAAGTTTTGTGCACTAGGTTGCTCCTCTCATAAGACAGTATGCTATAACTCAATGAAAGATACCTTTGGTTAAATGGATAGGGAGTGCCTTAATAAGCTACTCCCTAAACCTCTCCTGTATTAATATAACTGATTGAAGTAGCGCTGGTAATTGATTCAGTCCTAAATCATAATATAATTGTAGTCTTCGCTGTGTAAACCAACACTAAAGATTGCAATAAGGTGTCTTAATAACGTAGGGCTAATCATTGTCTTAATAATTAGGGCTAATCCTTGTATTTCAAGACGGGAGTGGATTCCTCCCACAAAATAGTTTCAAGTATCATCATCATCATCATCATCAACATTTATTTATATAGCGCCAGCAAATTCCGTAGCGCTTTACAATTGGGAACAAACATTAATAAGACAATACTGGGTAATACATACAGACAGAGAGGTAAGAGAACCCTGCTCGAAAGCTTACAATCTATAGATACAAGTATACACATAAATAGTATAGAGATCCGAGGAGGACTATATATAGAGGCAATGTTTCTTTAGTTATCCTGTGAATAAGTTGGAATCCACTTTTAGTAATAATCCTGTTTTTCTTATGGTAAGTGGATTTTGTGTAGCATAAGAGGCAGGTCAATAACGAGATGTATCTTATATAGAGAATTCCCGGGACCTCCCCTAAGGGTTCTATTGGCTAAGGCGGATGGAATAACAACACTTTAACCCTTAATATGTAAGCGAATTGTAACACACACAATCATATTGGGCCTGATTCATCAAGACACGCATTCTGAGCGCAACCCGCGCTCAGAATTACACGCAAGTATTTAGGCTTTGCGTGATGTTGAATTCATCAAGGCACGGATCCTTGAATCCGGGTGCAGGGCTGCTCTGTCCCTTCCCTACTATACAGACGCTCCAGGTACGTATGTACCCACACATTTTTTTTGCGGACCCCGCTCCCTAGGAAATCCAGCCCTGTGCTGAACAGCCTGGGGTTGGTATCTCATTGAGGCAGGTTCCCCTGCTATAGTACCACCAGCTCCGACTGGTTTGCCTAGTGCTGGTTGTCGTAAAATTGGGGGGACTCCACACTCCCCCCCCCCCCCCCCCCCCCCCAGATTTTGCGGCTACCATCACTAGGCTGGCAGCACTAGGGTTGATAACATTTTTTGTTTTAATATTATCTTTTAA
The DNA here is from genome assembly GCA_036250195.1 of Mixophyes australis. Taxonomy (NCBI): domain Eukaryota; kingdom Metazoa; phylum Chordata; class Amphibia; order Anura; family Limnodynastidae; genus Mixophyes; species Mixophyes australis. Next base: position 358,658,579 of record JAVHZZ010000004.1, read on the forward strand.
CACTGTATAGAGCCGGCGGGTCTGGTAGCTGTAATATCGGCTGAAGTTAGACTAGCCCCAGAGCTGGTGCAAGAGATATGGCAGAAAAGGTATCCAAAGAGCAGACGAAACGCATCAGCGGTTAGTGTGAAGACCGACATTTGGGACGTTGATCAGGATACCTTATTCATTCTATCAGATATTGTTGGAGGAACCAATTTTCACGGAACTATTGTGACTCTGTATATGTTTCTACCTGGGTAGATTATGGTGCACACCACTTACATTGGATACCGTCGTCATTGGAGAGCCAGCTGAAACGGAAGAAGCATGGAGACTATTTGTGTTCTCCAGCTTATCCTGTAATTAAATGGTGATCTTCAGGCTCGTTAAGTCCGAAGACCTTGCTTTACTAACTATTATAATTATATGCTTTGCAATTTATGTCAGAAAACAAGTTCCTGTGTTCAGTGACCTCCCGTAATTGGAAGATTGTTTTGATACAGATCTTTACAGGGATCTGGACTACACCTCTTTTTAGATTTTCCCTTTTTTAGAGATTTTTTATTGGTATATTAAATTCTACATCATATGGTGGAACCAAATGCATTGTATTTCAATTGAACAAGCTACTATTTTTCAGTATAGAATTTGATTTGCAATTTATATCATTTTTATAAATTGTATATTATTGTTTGATACCTTTATGCAGATTGTTGATTAAAAGTTAGTTCTTTATTTTTAGTGATTTTTCTGGTTTACCTTGAGTAATTTGAGAAGACATATAGGGGTAAATTTATCAATCTGCGAGTTTCCTGGGGGTTTGAATAGTGGAGATATTGCCTAAAGCAAATAATCAGATTCTAGCTATCATTTATTTTAATACATACTTCAAAATTATAGCTAGAATCTGATTACTTTACCCCATAGCCTTGGCTGCGTACGCTCGAGTTTGTCACGCCCCTACTGTACATTCACTACAGTAACATGCCCCTTCCCCGCCCAGGTCACACCCTGATGTAGCAAACTGTAATAAGTGTTCCTTAGCGCTTGCCAGCGCACGGAACAGGTCTGCATTCACAGCAGTATCTCCGGCTTCTGGGCATGCGCAGAATGATTTTGCACCTTGTGTTTAAGTGTGTTCGGTTAATAGGGCTTCATTTGTCAAAATCATCAGGGCTATTTCCCTGAGGCTAACAACTTTTTCCAGCATTGTGTGCCCCCCAACCCCTTGTAATCCAGCTCTATAAGGAAATAAACAAATAAACTCTATTTATACTTTTGTCAATATTTTTTAATCATAAAAGTAACTTTTATGTAATCCCTACAAAATGTTCAAAAGTAATCATTTTAATCCTATTAAATGACCTTTACTATTTTCAAAACAAGTGAAAACGAGTGATAAGCTCAGCCTCGCCCTGTGTGGAGAATGTGAAACACACTCTCTGGTGTCTGAGTGTCAGAGACTTTCACTTTTATTTCTGTCTCCTGCTGCTGTCAGCGATGGCGTCTGCTGATCTGAGAAAGGAGCTGGACTGTTCCATCTGCCTGAACATTTATACAGATCCTGTAACACTGAGATGTGGACACAACTTCTGCCGGGTCTGTATTGATCGTGTGCTGGACAAACAGGAGGGATCTGGAGTTTATACCTGTCCTGAATGCAGAGCAGAGTGTCAGGAACGTCCTGTACTGATAAGGAACATAACTCTGTGTAACATAGTGGGGAGTTTTCTGTCTACTCAGACTGATCAGGAGCAGACTGGGATCTTCTGCACTTACTGTATTCAGTCTCTTGTACCTGCTGCTAAATTCTGTCTGATGTGTGAAGCTTCTCTGTGTAATAAACATCTGAGAGTACATATCAAGTCAGCAGAACACGTCTTATGTGATCCCACCACCTCGATTGGGAACATGAAATGCTCTGACCATAAGAAGATCCTGAAGTATTACTGTACTGAGGATGCTGTCTGTATTTGTGTGTCCTGCAGTTTTGCTGGAAAACATCGGGGACACCAGGTGGAGATGCTGGATGAGGCCTCTGAGAAGAAGAAGGAGAAGCTGAGAAATGTTCTACAGAAACTGACCACAAAGACAGAGGAGACTGAGAAAAGAGTCCAGAGACTGCAGGACCGCAGGAGAGAAGATCAGGAAAAAGCAGCTGGTGTAACAGAGAGAGTCACTGCCCTTTTTAGAGACATCATGAGACAGCTGGAAGACCTAGAGAAGAGAGTCCTGAGTGAGATCTCCAGGCAGGAGGAGAGTGTTTCTCTCGCAGTATCTGATGTGATCCAGCAGCTGGAAATAAAGAAGGACGAGCTGTCCAGGGAGATCCGTCACATTGAGGAGCTGTGTAACATGTCTGATCCAGTGACTGTCTTACAGGAAGCAGACACAGGTGACTTGTGTGATACTGAGGACAGAGAGAGACATGATAACCAGGTCCATGGTGTAGGAGATCTGGATGTGGGTCTCATCTCAGATATAACACACAAAGGATTATTTGATATAATAACAGGTATAAATATATGGAGCCATGTGCAGGAAGCTACAGACATATTTCTGGATATAAACACAGCTGGTAATTATATACATTTATCAGATGACATGAAAACTGCATCCTGGTCATCAAACCAGAATCGTCCAGTAACACCAGAGAGATTTCACTGTGATCAGGTTTTAAGTGCCAGGAAATTTTCCTCAGGTCAACATTACTGGGAAGTGGATGTCAGTAAATCAGGGAGATGGAGGATAGAGATGTGTTATCCCAGTATAGACAGGAGAGGAGATCAGTCATACATTGGACGTAATAACAAGTCCTGGTGTTTGAGTAGATGGAGGTGGTTTAATGATAATCAGTATTCAGTGATACATGAGAGGAAAGTGATCCAGTTACCTGACAATATTCCCTATGATAGACTGAGGATATGTCTGGATTATGAGGCTGGACAGCTGTCCTTTTATTCTCTATGTGACCCGATCAGACTCTTATATACCTTCACTGCCACCTTCACTGAGCCCCTTCATGCTGCCATAGGTGTATGGGACAATAATATACAGATATCTGGGGGAATCAGGAACTGGAAGAAATGATCATAAGAAATCTGCCCAAAGACTGGTGACATCACAGGGAGGGGTATCTAATTGGCAGAACATTTAACCAATAGAGTGAAACAGTAGATGGAGCTACAACTGATCTCCTCCTGTATTGTGTAACCAGATGACCAGTGTTCCTGGATTTGTTCCCCTTTTTGGTGTGTTAGAATCTTTCATTATAAACAATGTTGGGCTGGACATGAAGGGCCCACAATGGGAATAGAATGGTAGGGGCCCAAGAGAGGAGGGATGGCCACTTTGTAGAGAGGTGTGACCAGCAACTAGAGGGGTTTTATGAACCCCACAGTCAGTGTCTGATAACCCCTATACAGAACCTATTGCACGGGATGTTTTTCACCATTAGCAGCCGCCTTTCCCGGAACAACAATGTTCACTGGTACTTGGACGCCCCCTGGACTTGATCCCAGTAGTGTATAGTTGTTAACAGCCATAAGTGAGGTAGAGTCAGGGAGACTCGCAGCTGATGAAGCAAGACAAACAGGGCACAAAAGAGAATAGTCAAATGGCAAGCTGGGTCAGAGAACAGAAGAGGTACACAAGGTCAATAAAGCAGACAGTTCAAGGGCATGTAGAGATCCAACAGCAAGGACCAGTAAACAAAGCCAATGTCAAACACACTGAATCCAGCAGCAGAAGACATATCAATCTAAATAGGATAAAGATACAGGAGCTAGCCTAGGTAAACCTAACACCAACAAGGCAATAATGGCAATGAGTGTATTTAAAAGGTCCTGGTCAATCACCTGCTGGGTAGATTTCATATGAGCAGAAAGTATTGACTGCTCAGCTGCTAGGTAGTTAGCAGTGATGAGTCTTGCAAGAGCTAATAAATCAGCTGCATTGTGGAATTCTCGTTCGGAATGTTTGGGCCCTGTTTTGAAAAATGATTGGTACATGAAATATGATAAGCTTAGCACTAAGTGAACACTCTAGGCCCCAATCAGCACCAATGTTAAATCAATGGTACCCACATTTAATAATTCGAATTTCCTCCCTGCAACCAGTCGATAATTAAACAATATTCACATTTAATTAATAAACCTATTCCCCCCCAACCAGCCCCGACATTGAATTATTAGAATTTATATTTAATAAACAAACCTATTCCCCTCCCTAAACAGTACAACATTAAATAATTAGTAATCACATTCAATAAATAGCCCTAATTTTGACCAGACTCAAAATTCATTTATTAGCTCCAAACCACCCCAGCAATAAATAGGCCTATCACCCGACTTTAAATAAATAGGCACCACCATTAAACAGTCCCCATCATCACTGTTGTAGAATTATAAATTGTAACACAGTATAATACACAATATGTTGATTTCAGTGATGCCAGGTGTGGCTGGATCACTTATAAATAACTTATTGAAGGTATTTTTTTAATTAGGAGTGCAATGCACCTCTGTATATCATTGCAAATGTACTTATCTTTTTATATTGGTATGTGTTTTGTATGGAAATGTATGGACTTCGGAGACAGCATATAATGTTTTGGGTTTTGCAACTGTCTAGAGACAGGTAATCTCATGTTAATTAGACCTTTTCATCGCTCAGTGACCAAAACGCCCGTTAAGCCTGAAAGAGAGGAGGTAATTATACTTGCTGGTAGACTCCCTATGCAAGTGATCACAAAAGAATGTGAATTTTACAAGTTAAATTGCGTTCAAAGCAAGATTATAGAAATATTATATCCTGATGGTAAACATTCAATAGAAAACCTCAGATGTAATGGCACTACTAGTAGCAATGTAAAAAGGTATTAATCTCCTCCAGACTGATTTATATGCAGGCTGCATGAATCAGTCTGGATTTGTTAAAGGAGCAGGAGGCTGGATTACCTCCTGGCAAGTTAGTGTCCAAAATTGTATTTAAAGAGCCATGTTTTGCACTGAAATGTATTATACTATATCTGTACTTCTGGAAAGATCGCTAGTACCACAAACTGGCATGTGTAACTGTCCTTTTTAGGACTTCCTGAGCTAATAAACATCACTGCTTCAAGAACCTGCTACTTACTCTGCTGTACTTCCTGTGACCTGCAGATTAGACCAAATCTAATCCGTTATTCGGCTCTTCTGAGGTTGGGAACCAGCATCCAGTACCAACGGCTCTGCCCAGTGTGATTGGCCAGGGGGAACCATCCACAGCAACCCTAATCTAAAGGAAGAGGTCAGGGGTACCAGCCCAGGTGGACAGTAAGGGGGTACACTAGTGGCAAGAGTTACTCTTAATTACTGAAATCTCTCAGTACCCCTCTCTAAAATAAATTACAATTTGCCTCCTGTAGTGCAAACGCCATTTATGCTAATTTTTGTGCTGGATATAATGCCATAGATTTTACAAAGTGAAAATGGCAGTGGTAGCAGGGGTACAACATTTGGCATCTTTTGATGGGAGGGACTCTGCAGATTTGGGCAAATACTATTATCCTGGAAAAATAGGCGGCTAATTTTCTGGGGGCCGTTCCGAAAGCAAGAATATTGATTGTAATTAGTGGCGCTAAATAAATAGCTGCTGCTACTGATGATGATGATTGTATGTAATATAAATGTTATCCAGTCCACATTATTTGAACTTTGGCAAATTCCATTTTGTGTCCTCCCACTGTGCAGAGATATTTTCTCACAAAAAAAGTGTGTGATGAGAACAACGTATAATAGACTTTTTTTTAACAATCACTTTGAGTATCCAAATGTTAAACAATATATTATGCAATGTTAAAATGACAGCACATTCTACAAATAGCTTTTTTGTATAATGGTGATTTTTAGACGGACTAAATAATCCTCTTGTAACTGATTAGGTCAGTATTATGCACTATATTATGGGAATGTACAAGTGTATTGTACATACAATATGTCAAATGGATGAGGTACTTCTATTTTAAAAACATGTTAATAAACTATATTATTATCTACACTTACCTTCCTCCTTCCGGCGCTGCAGAGTCTTCTGTCTTGGGATGAAGTCATCAGAGGAGATGGGAGGAAGTGAGGGGGAGAAGCGGATCATAATTTTGATCTGCGGCCGCAAGCAATATGATGGCTGGTGCCGTGGGGAGGGACCAGTCTGTCAATCAACCCAAAGGTAGGGAGCAGAGTCATTAGGCAGTAGGACCCACCGCGAATTTCCCCGATACCCCGGTGGGCCAGTCCGACCCTGATTATAAATATATAAATATACACTTATGTTGGATTTCTCCATCTCTGATTCATTCACAGTTGTGATTGGTTACAATAAGTGTCTGTCAACCACTGAGAACCCTATTACTGTAGTCAGTACTACACTTGCGCCTGTTGGCTGTGATGTATGCAGGGGGTGAATGGGGTGTTGTCTTTGTAAAGCTTCGCCTACTGGAAATTGCAGTTTATGATTTTTCCTTACATAATACAAGATGGGTTGGACTACAACTCCCAGCCTGCCTTATTACTTAGCTGTTTTAATTTGATATTCTCAAAATCCCAAATTATAATAATAATAACTTTCTCATTATTATTATCATTATTATTATTGTTGATTTATAAGGTGACACAGTGCTCCGCAGTGATGGACAGTGGGGAGAACGGGACATAAATAAAACAGGGACATACAAGGTATATACAATAAATCCAGACATAAAAAGAAAGGGTAGGGAGGGTCTTTGTCATGAGAGAGATTACAATCTAGTGGGAAACACACAATTATTATTAGTGATGAGTGGTTCGGGTTTGGAAAAATCAGACACATCCAAATTTTGGGGTATCGAGTTGAACCGATTCATGACTCAGTTTCTTGTACTGAATTCGGACCTGAAAACGAGCCAAAACGGCATTTTCTGTAAAATGTCGGATCTTACGAGTTTTGGATCGATATCTTCTATATATAGCCCTCCCTCCTGTTCTCATCTGACATTTTAGACGTGATAGCATGTGGATAGGAGGGTGGCTGCATGTTTGTGGTAAGAAAATCACTTGTACAGGGTTAGACTGCCACCCAATCTCTGGGACACCATTTATCGATCTGAGTGGGATTCCCTCACCTCAGCACGCCTCATGCTTATCATTGTGTTCATCAACTCTCTAGCTGCCATTTTTATTGTAGATCCTGCCTCTGCTTCCCATCATTTTGGTGCCTGGAATTATTTGTTACATATCTAGCCTTTTGGCACCTCCAGAACTACCATCCATCGGTTGGAAGCCCACCAGGCACCGGAGTAGATTGTTTTTTCCACTAATTATTTTCCACTATATATCATTGCAACGCAAATTCGTTCTAAATTTTCTTATTTGGCATTAAACTTAGTATTGCGGAGTGGTGGGTGTCTGCGCTTCCTAAGGACATATAGCTGCCAAAATATTGGAAATTGTGGGGAGAGGGGGGTTCCAGCCCTCCCAAGTGCTAGAGAAAATAGAAGTGTTCCCAAGGATTCTGAACGTGTGGATTCTAAATATGACAGAGTCAAGAGTAATAATGGAAATTGACAATTGTATTAGAAATAAGCATCAATAATGTAAATCAGTAAGCAGTGCACTGACAAACAATAATGGGGTAACTGAGTGATCACTCAAAAAAGATGAAATAGGGAACAAATCAAAACAAAAAAATAATAATATAAAATCGCTAGTCCAAGGATAATCTCAGTTCTCGGTGTCCATATACAATACATGGTGTTTCTTCCAAATAAGTGCTCAATTCAAAGTTTCTCCATAATAATCAGTTCTTAATGGTAAAGCAAGTAAATGCTGACACCAATGTGTTTTTCTTTAAACACAGTTCTTGATCCTAGTACAAATAAATGCTCAGTCCAAAGTTTCTCCAATCAACATAAGTCTTGAACAAAATGCATATTTAAACCACCGCAAACAGAAATATCTAATATGCAGGCAGTAGGGAATGGTAGGCAGAATGTGGGTAGAAGAACTTACCCCACTCTCAGGTGTAAACCTTAGTCTCTTTTCGTATTTATGGTTCACTTTTTTCGTTGAATGTTAAGGGTTAAAATTCCTCTTACAAGAGTTGGCTTCCTCTTTCCACCTTCTATCAACATAAAGCCGATGTGGTAGCAGTTCAAGAAACATATTTCTCCTGTAAAAATCCTCCGTTTTTTAGAGACAAACGGCATCCTATCTGTTTCACTGCAAATGGTCCCTTCAAAATAAATGGTGTGGCTAGATTGATGAATGTGAAACTATCATTTGTACTTAAAACTGTAAGATAAGAATTGCCATTACCTGGTGATAACTGGTTTGCTGGAGGACAGGTGGATTACAGTTGTCTCTTTATATGCTCTGAATTCCAGACAGATACCATTCCTTAAGAACGTCTGTAATGTAATTCAAAACCATAGGAAAGGGAATCTGATTGTTCTAGACTTCAATTTGGTACCTGATCCTAAACTTAATTAATCACGCCCCTCCTGCCACTTATTATACTTTGGATAATACTGGCCCCTCCATGACGTTTCGGAAACTTCTGTCAAAATTTGATCTTTATGATGTGTAGAGAGTTAATGAACCCCAAGGGATAAATTATACTTTCTTCTCCAATATACATAAATCATATTCACGTATAGCTCTAATCCTTTCAGACACTCCAAAAATCTAAATTTATTACAGTTCTTTCAATTACATGGTCGGACCATGCCCCTCTGCTCTCGGTTTGGGACGTTCACCAAGCTAGTATTCCTCCCAGGCCACTGACACTCTCTGATTATCGATAGACTTCTCTGGAGGCTAAAAAGGCATTGTCGGATGACCTGACACTGTTCCGTTGAGGGTACACACATGTAAAATCCCTTTGTCATCCAACAACATGGCTAAAACCAAAGAGCTGGCAACTCAAATGAGACAGAATTTGTGGACCTGCACAGATTAGGAAATGGTTATAATATAAAAAAATAGTAGTCAGTTGAAATTACCATTAAGCACAATTAGGGCAGTAATAAAAAAGCAAGAAAAGCAGGGAACAGTTGAAAATTTGCCAGGATGACGCATGAGCAAACTGCACCATACAGTGAGAATGATGGAGAGAGAGACAAACACAAACCCAAAAATCACAGTTTCAGAACTGCACAGTTTAGTTGAATCTTGGGCTTTTAAAATGTCAAAATCCACTGTCAGACGTCACTTCGGAACTGACCAGATACTTATGGAAGAGTTCCACGAAAGAAGCCTTTCTTCCACCCAAAATGCAGCACCTGAACTTTGCAAAATATCATTGGAGCTACAAATGGAATCGTGATGAGACAAAAATGTTACTTTTTGACCATGCACACAATCATGACGTTTGTAGAAAAAAGGGACTATATACAAAGAAAAGCACCTGATACCCATTGTCAAATATGGTGGTGGATCATTGATGCTTTGGGGCTGTTTTGCTACTTGTGATCCAGGGACTCTTGTAAAATCAAAGGCAAAAGGATTTTCAAACTATACCAGGAGATTTTAGGTCAAAATCTGTCTGCCTCTGCCAGAAGGCTCAAACTTGGTCACCAGTGGATCTTGGGCAAGATAATGACTCCAAACACGCATTAAAATGCACACATAGATGGCTGAAGGAATACAAAATCCAAGTTTTGCAATGGTCCTGTCAGTCCCCAGATTTGAACTCAGTTGAATTCCTGTGGAGTGTGTTGAGGAGGGCAGTCCACAAGCGATGACCCAAGAATATCAAGGAACTGGATATGTTCTGCATGGAGGAGAGGTCCAAGTGTTCTCCAACCTTTTTAAGCATAACAGAAAGCGGCTCAGTGCTGTTTTTGTACCAGGGGAGGCTTCACCAAATACTAATAATGGAGGTGCCAATATTTTTGGAACCCATGTTTTTTCCAAAAATTGTGTCACTAAGGAAAAAAAAATTGGTACCTGAACACAGTGAGAGAATAAAAACTATGCATCTTACTGCATTGTTTATGCCTGAAATATCACTCGTTCCATGTGTGGTTTATTTCATATATTGATTTTATCTAATATCAATGAAGGGTGTCAATAGTTCTGGAAATGGCTATAATCACAACTATATATATATATATATATATATATATATATATATATATATATACCAAACTCCATTATTTACAGTTTCACATTCCAATCACACACAGCTCTACAAACTCCAAGCTGCCATCTTAGATCACAGAAGGCACAGTCCTTGCACATCCCTGTCTCAGCGCTAATGTCAGCACATCCTACATCAAACCAACTGCTCCTTTCAGAGCACCTGAGCTGCCAAAACACCCTCCCCCCATTCCTGCACCTGTACACTCTCCTCTCTTCCCACCCCCAGTGTGCACAGGAGCTATAAACGCCTGAAAGCTATTTACAACTGAGCGTTAAACACGTCACTGAGGGATTACACCTTTCAGTCCCACCAACCCATCCAGCACCTACACACTCTCCTTTCTCCCAACCTCCAGTGTACATAAGAGCTACAAACAAAAGTCTATAAACTATAAATACTGCTTTACTACATAGCACTGCCTTCCTATAAACATTATCCTTTTACTATACCTCGCAATCCAGCTATTACCTATCCCGTTGCTCCCTACCCAACCCTCTGATATATTTCTCAGCCCTCTGCAGGACTGATGACACGGGACACCACCCAAAAGAAAGAGAAGTAAATAAAGCGAATAGCCGAAAGAGGGGGATAGGGAGGGAAAAGAGGGAAAAGCTACAACAAAGAAGCAGGAAGAATACTTCCCGGAAAACTGATACATACCTACAAGAATAATCAATACACCCGTCACCCTCACCTACATCCGCACATATGACTGAATCTCTCTTTACACCTGGCACACCCACTGCTGAATTATAAAGAAAACCAGGTATAGTAAACCTCTACCGTAAGCCATAATACCATACCTACACAACCACCACTTCTTCAGGACAAGACACCACTACGCTACAGAACCCGCCAAGAATACTACTGGCCTGCTCTTTTCTAGCTGCCATCTTATTCCTCCTAAAACATTTATTGGTTGGATGGCCGCCTCCACAAGCCAAGGTCTCATGCAGTAAATGACACCTAGAATCTCTCTTGCACTGATTGTCATTGAATGCACAGCAGACACCTCTCCATGTGGCCCAAGGCTTGGTGCTATTAAAGCCCGTGGCCATTGCCTGAACGTTGGACAAGCGATTACCTAACATTAATGATAACCACAGATACATGTCTTTACAAACCCATGGCATAGCTGGGTATAGTTTTTCTCTACCAGAATACTTCATCATAGTACCACCAAGCTAACCCCCAATAATATCTGTAGGTCTCTGAGATACTGTGTATATATGTAAAGAGATGAATTTTCTTGTACTGGCCATTATCGTAAATGTCTGTAGCCACGTAATTCTCTATGTTTCCAAATGCTCTCTAATGTGAACCAGAGGGACGTTTCCAGGCAACTGGGGCCTTAGAGTCTATTGGACTCTATCTTGTTGGAGGTCTAGCTGCTCTTGTCTGTAGATTTCTTAATTCCAATATATAATTATGTTATAATAAAGATATTGCATCCTATCAGTTTTTGTCTCTTTTACTCTCTTTCTCATCTGTGGTCTACTCACATTTTGACTCTTGTTTAATGGTGACTGGCTATGAGCCCTCTGCCCATTTTTGTTAACCCTTACCTACTGACCCAACTCTGTCCGTTCTTGTGGTGCCTCGCCCCATCATCAATAATGACCTCCTCCATTCTGTCACCCCATGCTGCTAACCATGACTGATTAAGGGAAGCATCAAACAGACACGGTTAATACCCTTCTCCGCTCCAGCCATCAGTTAACACTGGCAAATCCCCCACTGGCGACTCACCTGGCATAGTTGGGGCGGCAGAGACCGCTCCCACAGACCTCACCATAGCTTGTGAGCCATAGTCCCCTCTTCCTGGGAACACAATGATAGCAATCACTCAGGACCGATCCTTTAGATCCCGGCTTTTAGAGCATCTAAATCTACCTTCCAACCTGCTTCAGAATTTACCACCATATTCTTGTCCATCACTATGTCAATTATGTTAATTTAAAGCACCCAGTTACTTCAATGGGTTTTGCTGGAAAAAGGAGGTAAGTGGACATTTTCCTATCATATGTTGTAGCAGCCCCCAGACATAACATCTCTCTCCTCTCATCTACTTTCCTAAATCCACCGATACCAGGCTTCTAGGCCTAATATGTTCCTCTAGCTCCCCTAACGGGGGAAATCTTGCTTTCCTCCACCTCAACCAACAAGATTTCCCCAGTCTGCATATCTACAGATCATCAAAGGGATGATCCAACGCAGAGGCGTCTGATTCAAGTCCTGTGTTTGTCGTAATATTTATTTAATTTATTATACTGCTAGTAGCTGTTATTTTAATTTATTATAAAACATTTATGTGTTCTGATGTGAACTTTTATTGTACATATGGTTGTGTGTATACTGCAGTCTGTTCTGTGTGTCTACATACGGCAATAACTGTTTAGGCAAAGCGCACTTCCACCCAGATTCAAATTGAAAGTATCTTAAGATCCGCTTGGCTTTGAATACAGTTGGAGCTACGCACAAATCCATGCTCTTATTTTAAACCCAAGCTGTGTGCTGGTTGTGTCCGAACATGTATCAGGTCCTATAAGTCTATCTCACTATGACACCAGTGTTTGTCCCCTGTGTTTTAAACTGGCATCATAAAAAGCGATCATTGTACATATAGCAGTAATGGGATAGTATGTACATTGTGCTGGATGGTGTCAGTATATACATGATTATAGGCAGGTAAACGTTACATTAACTTGCAGAAATTAATATGTACATAGATCTCAAGCACAATCAGTGCACAGTGTTATAGGGAGAATGACACTGGTGAGTGTGAGCCCCGTAAACTCTTTCCCCTGCTGCATAAATGGTTTGTTTACTTACGTAAGTTGCGTTCGGACTTGAATCAGGCCCTCTATGTTTACAAAATATGATAGAGAGAACCTCTGCTGCACTCAGAACCCTCTGGTGATGCTTGGACAAGACCGGAGGTGCAGTATGGTACAGCCCTGTAGAGGTGGCGTTGTATCCTGTACACATCTCTACCACCAGGGGGTTTGTATTCCTGACATGGAAAACTGATTGAGTATACAACTACATTCATGCGTACAAAAACATAACAACAATTTTTATTATTTCTTAGTATTGTAGCTGATATATTTAACAAATTGTACTTTAATCTTGCATTATTGTATTAATCAATCTCTGACTCTGTAGCTGATGTGGTACTACAAGTCCCAGTATGCTGAGGTTTGTATTTCTGTAATAAATAGGTGACACGAAAGGTGATACGATGCAGAGTAGCCAATATATATAATAATAAGTAATATACACTGTAAATAAGTAAAGTGAAAACTGGTTTGTAAGTATGGTAGATAGTAGGACATATTAAGGAATACCGGTGTTACATTTTCCTGTTACAAAGCCAAAACAGCCCCTTAGTATAACTGAGCCTATAGATATAATGTGAGTGACAAGCTCAGACTCGCCCTGTGTGGAGAATGTGAAACACACCCACTGGTGTCTGAGTGTCAGAGACTTTCACTTTCATTTCTCTCTTCTGCTGTCAGCGATGGCGTCTGCTGATCTGAGACAGGAGCTGGACTGTTCCATCTGCCTGAACATTTATACAGATCCTGTAAACCTGAGATGTGGACACAACTTCTGCCGGGTCTGTATTGATCGTGTGCTGGATACACAGGAGGGGTCTGGAGTTTATACCTGTCCTGAATGCAGAGCAGAGTGTCAGGAGCGTCCTGCACTGCAGAGGAACATAACTCTGTGTAACATAGTGGGGAGTTTCCTGTCTACTCGGCCAGATCAGGAGGAGACCGGGATCTTCTGCACTTACTGTATTCACTCTCCTGTACCTGCTTCTAAATCCTGTCTGCATTGTGAGGCTTCTCTGTGTGATAATCACCTGAGAGTACACAGCAAGTCAGCAGAACACGTCTTATCTGATCCCACCACTTCCCTGGGGAACAGGAAATGCTCCGTCCATAAGAAGATCCTGGAGTATTACTGCACTGAGGACGCTGCCTGTATCTGTGTTTACTGTGCAGTTGGAGAACACCGTGGACACAAGGTGGAGCCTGTGGATGAGGCCTCTGAGAAGAAGAAGATGAAACTGAGAAATGTTCTGCAGAAACTGATCACAAAGAGAGAGGAGACTGAGAGAAGAGTCCAGAGACTGCAGGAGCGCAGGAGAGAACATCAGGAAAAAGCAGCTGGTGTAGCAGAGAGAGTCACTTCCCTGTTTAGAGACATCAGGAGACAGCTGGAAGACCTAGAGAAGAGAGTCCTGAGTGAGATCTCCAGGAAGGAAGAGAGAATTTCTGATCTGATCCAGCAGCTGGAAATAAAGAAGGACGAGCTGTCCAGGAAGGTGCGTCACATTGAGGAGCTGTGTAAAATGTCTGATCCACTGACTGTCTTACAGGAACCAGACACAGGTGACTTGTGTGATATTGAGGCCAGAGAGAGACATGATGACCGGGTCCATGGTGTAGGAGATCTGGATGTGGGTCTAATCTCGGGGAAATTACACACAGGATTATCCTATATAATAACAGGTATAAATGTATGGGTCTATGTACAGGAACCTGCAGACATATTATTGGATGCAACCACAGCTGGTAATAATCTACATATTTCAGGTGACATGAAAACTGCATCCAGGTCAGATATAAACCAGAAACGTCCAGAAACACCAGAGAGATTTCAGTATAATCAGGTGATAAGCGCCAGCAAATTTTCCTCAGGAAGACATTGTTGGGAAGTGGAGGTCAGGAAATCAGGGATATGGAGAGTAGGGATGTGTTATCCCTGTATAGACAGGAGAGGAGATCAGTCATACATTGGTGATAATGACATTTCCTGGTGTTTGTGTAGGAATAGTAATCAGTATTCAGTTATACATGACAGAAAAGTGATCCGGTTACCTGACAATATTCGTTGTGATAGAGTGAGGATATATCTGGATTATAAAGCTGGACAGCTGTCCTTTTATGCTCTGTGTGACCCGATCAGACACTTACACACCATCACTGCCACATTCACTGAGCCCCTTCATGCTGCATTAGGTGTAGGGATAGGCTGTATACAGATATCTGGGCGAGTCAGGAGCTGAAAGAAATGATCATAAGAAATCTGCTCAGAGACTGTGACATCACACAGAGGGGAATCTGGTGGAACATTTTACCAACATAATGAAGCAGTGGGTGGAGCTTTATTTCACTACCTGCTGCTGCTGGTGTCAAGCTCAGTAGCTGCTCGTCTGGATCCTGGAATGTTGGGGCCCTGTTTGGAAAAACTATATGTACATGAAATATGGAAAGCCTAGCAATAAGTGAACACTCTTGGCACCCTCCCCCCAATCAGCCCCAATGTGAAATCAGTGGCAGCCACATTTAATAATTAGAACTTCCTCCCTGCAACCAGCCGATAATTAACTAATTTGTATTCACATTTAATAAATTAACCTATTTCCCTCCCTAAACAGTCCATAGTTAAATAATTAGTAATCACATTTAATAAATAGCCCTCTTTCTGACCAGACTCAGCTCCATATACAATTATTAGCCGCAAACCACCCCAGCACTAAATACTCCCTTCACCCCACTTTAATTTAATAACCCCACCATCTCTATTGTAGAAATATAAATTGTAATACAACATAATACACAAACTTTTGATTTCAATGATGCCAGGTCAAACAGGGAAAGTTTGGTCCTCTGAGGAATGTATATACAGTACTTATAACTCCGGCGGCAAGTAAAATAAAAAAAACTTATATAAGCATATTTGATAGGTTTTGTTCCTAATGCTTGATTTGCAGTGAGCAACAAACAACAGGCTTAGAGTGTATAACTCCGCCCAGCAGGTGGCGCTGCAGCTTGTTATTTTTTTTCCACACACAGACTAACACACGCCGCTAGGCTTTTATATTATAGATATAGATATATATATATATATATATATATATATATATATATATATATATATATATATGTGTTTTGGTATATAGTATATAAATAAGGTTACCTAGTGTCACGTAAATACAATAATACAATGGAAAATTACCATTTCAATTTGTGCCATTCTGACTGATTCTCAGTTATGACTTTCAGGTGAATTTCCCCAAAGACCTTGCAGTTTAATATGTATGGTTTGTATTGCCTCAAACCACCTCTTAATTACTGAAATCTCTCAGTACCCCTCTTTAAAAAAAAAATACAATTTGCCTCCTGTAGTGCAAACGCCATTTATGCTTATTTTTGTGCACACGCCCTGGATTTAATGCCAAAGATTTTACAAAGTGAAAATGGCAGTGGTAGCAGGTGTACAACATTTGGCATCTTTTGATGGGAGGGACTCTGCAGATTTGGGCAGATGCATTAAAGATCCAAGTTAGTGACCAACATACACAATGATACATTTTTAAGACATGATTATTTAAATAAATAAATAAATAAGAGGTAGAGAGGGCACATTTACGTGGGGATCTTTGTTTAGAAGGTGGCACCATAGCATTTTACTCCTTGCCTTGAGACTTGATTTTAGCATGTGCTTGGCAGTGGTAGAATCAGACATTGGCCGATACAAATACTATTATCCTGGAAAAATAGGCGGCTAATTTTCTGGGGGCCGTTCCAAAAAACAAGAATATTTATTGTAATTAGTGGCGCTAAATAAATAGCTGCTGCTGCTGATGATGATGATGATTGTATGTAATATAAATGTTATCCAGACCACATTATTTGAACTTTGGCAAATTCCATTTTGTGTCCTCCCACTGTGCAGAGATATTTTCTCACAAAAAACTGTGTGATGAGAACAACGTATAATAGACTTTTTGTTTAACAATCACTTTGAGAATCCAAATGTTAAACAATATATTATGCAATGTTAAAATGACAGCACATTCTACAAATAGCTTTTTTGTATAATGGTGATTTTTAGACTGACTAAATAATCCTCTTAGGTCAGTATTATGCACTATATTATGGGAATGTACAAGTGTTTTGTACATATAATATGTCAAATGGATGAGGTAGTTCTATTTTAAAAACATGTTAATAAACTATATTAATAAAAAATAATAATAAATCTCCTATCTCTTTGTAAAGCTTCACCTACTGGAAATTGCATTTTATCAATTTTCCCTACATAATACAAGATGGGTTGGACTACAACTCCCATCATGCCTTATTACTAAGCTGTTTCAACTTGATAATTCTCAGAATCCCAAATTATAATAATAATAATTGTATCTTTATTATTATTATCATTATTATTGTTGTTGATTTGTAAGGTGACACAGTGCTCCACAGTGATGGACAGTGGGGTGAACAGGACATACATAAAACAGGGACATACATAAAACAGGGACATACAAGGTATATACAATAAATACAGACGTGAAAACAAACAGTCGGGAGAGTCTTTCTCATGAGAGAGATTATAATCTAGTGGGAAACAGAAAATTATTACAATTATTATTAGTGATGAGTGGTTTGGGTTTGGAAAAATGAGACACAACCAAATTTTGGGGTACCGAGTTGAACCGATTCTTTACTCGGTTTCTTGCACCAAATTCGGATCTGAAAACGAGGCAAAACGTCATTTTCTATAAAATGTCGGATCTTAAGAGTTTTGCATCGATATCTTCTATATATAGCCTTCCCCCCTGTTCTCATCTGACATTTTAGAAGTGATAGCATGTGGATAGGAGGGTGGCTGCAATTGTGTGCTAAGAAAATCACTTGTAGAGGGTTAGACATGGTAAAAAAAGGCAATTTATATATAGCAATAGCTGGTGGATTATAGTTGTCTCTTTATATGCTTTGAATTCCAGACAGATACCATTCCTTAAGAATGTCTGTGACGTAATTCAAAACCATAGGAAAAGGAATCTGGTTTTTCTAGGAGACTTTTGGTACCTGATCCTAAACCTAATTAATCACGTCCCTTCTGCCAGTCATTCTACTTTGGATAATACTGGCCCCTCCATGGAAACTTCTGTCAGAATTTGATCTTTATGATGTATGGAGAGTTAATGCACCCCAAGGGAAAAATTATACTTTCTTCTCCAATACGCAGAAATCATATTCACTTATTTCTCTAATCCTTTCAGACACTCCAAAAATCTAAATTTATTACAGTTCTTCCAATTACATGGTCGGACCATGCCCCTCTGCTCTGGGTTTGGGACGTTCATCAAGCTAGTATTCCTCCCAGGCCACTGACACTCCCTGATTATCTATTGACGTCTCTGGAGGCTACAAAGGCATTGTCGGATGACCTGACACTGTTCCTTTGAGGTTACACACATGTAAAATCCCTTTGTCATCCATCAACATGGCTAAAACCAAAGAGCTGGCAACTCAAATGAGACAGAATTTGTGGACCTGCACAGATTAGGAAATGGTTATAATATAAAAAAAATAGTAGTCAGTTGAAATTACCATTAAGCACAATTAGGACAGTAATAAAAAGCAAGAAAAGTGAGGACCAGTTGAAAATTTGCCAGGATGACGCATGAGCAAACTGCCCCATACAGTGAGAATGATGGAGAGAGAGACAAACACAAACCCAAAAATCACAGTTTCAGAACTGCACAGTTTAGTTGAATCTTGGGCTTTTAAAATTTCAAATTCCACTGTCAGACGTCACCTTGGAACTGACCAGACGCTTATGGAAGAGTTCCACGAAAGAAGCCTTTGCTCCACACAAAAGGCAGCACCTGAACTTTGCAAAGTGTCATTGGAGCTACAAATGGAATCATGTGATGAGACAAAAATGTAACTTCTTGCCCATGCACACAATCACGACGTTTGTAGTAAAAAGGGACTATATACAAAGAAAAGCACCCAATACCCATTGTCAAGTATGATGGCGGATCATTGATGCTTTGGGGCTGTTTTGCTATGTGTGATCCAGGGACTCTTGTAAAATCAAAAGCATAATGAATTCCAAACTATACAAGGAGATTTTAGGTCAAAATCTGTCTGACTCTGCCAGAAGGCTTAATCTTTGTCACCAGTGGACCTTCGGCAAGATAATGACTCCAAACACACATCAAAATGCACACATAGATGGCTGCGGGAATACAAAATCCAAGTTTTGCAATGGTCCTGTCAGTTCCCAGATTTGAACTCAGTTGAAATCCTGTGGAGTGTGTTGAGGAGGGCAGTCCACAAGCGATGACCCAAGAATATCAAGGAACATGGATATGTTCTGCATGGAGGAGAGGTCCAAGTGTTCTCCAACCTTGTTAAGCATAACAGAAAGCGGCTCAGTGCTGTTATCTGCACCAGGGGAAGCTTCACCAAATATTAATAATGGGGGTGCCAATAGTTTTGAAACCTATGTTTTTTCCAAAAATTGTGTCACTAAAGAAAATAATTTTGGTTCCTGAACACAGTGAGAGAATAAAAACTATGCATCTTACCGCTTTGTTTATGCCTAAAATATCACTCATTCCATGTGTGGTTTATTTGGGTTGGGTACGAAATAATGATATTCAGAAAGAATACTTCCAGGAAAACTGATATATACCTACAAAAATAAGTGATACACTCATAAAAGTCTTATGTCTGATACCTTAACCTCTTCTACCTTCTTCCTCTTATCACTATAACCTGAAGTAATGACACGAGACTTGAAATAGGGCACAAATAAAAATGATTTATTCATAAACATGGTGGAGGTGAAATAAGCAGTCAGACCGACGTGAGCCAGGCAAAACCCAACTGTCCTAGTATATCCTTAGGACTACACACTGGGGAACAACCAAACCCCTGGGTTCAAGTGGGGGACCAACCAATCAAACCCCGGGTGCAAATATCTACCTGGACGGGGCACCACGTCCTGAATCTACCGAACCCGCCCCTCCTCTGGGCTATACGGAAAGCAACCACAGGGCAGCCCACAAGGGCGGTGCCTGAAACCTGAGACTAATAGCCGATTCACTCGAAGGGAGGCGGGTTCACCATGCCCAATACCGTAAATGTGGGCCCAAACCACTGGCCGTCGACTGTACTGCTTTTCCGGCCACGCCCGGATCCGTAGGAGACACGGCCCGCCACCATACTAAAACCTTCTGATGCTAAAAACTCATAAATATCCCGAACGAAAATAACCATGCCCTCATCACTCAAATGCACTCCGTCCCCCCTATATAGCGAGGGGCTCTGATAACGAATACGCGGGTGTTCAATCCGCCATCCACTCATGGAACGTATAAAACAGGTAACTGAATTAACTTTCCTCCTTACTTCGTCAGCAACACGTCCTTCAGGAAATGCGTGCCAAACCCTCCTCGGCACCATATCTGACCAGCAAATGACAAGGGAAGGCCAATATGCATGTACCCAAGCCAAGTCCTCCTGGATACGCAAAATCAACTCAACCGACTTGCCACCACCTATGTCATTACCACCCAGATGTATAACTAGCACCCGGGGTACCCCTTGAACTTCAACATAACCACTCAGTAGTTCTCGAAAACCCAGACCATCTAAGACCTCTACGACCTATCCACTGCACTACCATTGACCCCTTAAAAAGAGAAATATCTCTAGCTGCCCTGTGCAATCCGGCCCAGTGAATATAAGAGTGTCCCAGCACCCAGATGCGCAGCGGGGTCCGATGGTCTGTAAGGTGGAGAAACCAAACGTTAGTCATAAGCAACAGTGTGTGTTCATACATCCAGAAAAAAGGAACTCCGACTGCCCTTTATGATGCTGAAAATTTGAACCTGACAAAACCACAGAAAGCACAAGAACTAACAAATGCACAGCACCAGAGACACAAACACCCAAGAACACACCACACACCGACAAAGAAGGAAAAAGGTTTTGGGCAGAGGCACAGACGCAGGTAAAACCCAGTGGGAAAAAAATGCACAAAGCGCTTCGAGCCCGACCTCCAAAGGCCCAAGCAGTCTAAGACCTGTGCCAACACCACAGGAGATAGATAGGTAAAAAGATAAGAAGATTTAGGTAAGGAGAGCAGGACGAACATAATGCTTATATACCTTGGTTTTCCACCTACCAACACCCTGTATGGCCTGTTCAGATGCCCCAGCCAAAGCTGCAGACGTGGCGGCACCAATTCTGAATGAATGAGTTCCGAACTGGGATCCGTCCAAACCCAGCTTAGACAATGTACGTTTAAACACTGACGTAAACTGGTACCGGGTGAGGGGGGTACCATCACCATGCACCAGCCACGGAATTGCAGACACAGGACGAATAACAGAAAATTCATTCATAATAACAACAGGGCAAACTGAGAAACCCAACTTTGGGGCCAATGTAACCCACTGTCCTCTACCTAACTGGTCAGACTTTGATCTCCTGACTTTACAACATACTGAGGAAGGGGAAACTATAACATGCTGCGCCAACATTCCTGACAAAGGACAAGACTTAGAAGAGGCCACTACTTCACTTACTCTAAACGCTCCAAAATAAAGCATGACAAACGCTGCGCGAAATAAGGAAGTCTCAAATGCATCGCGCGCTACTTCCTTGATAGCCCACAGCAATTCCACCAACAAAGCCTCACCAATGGGCCGTCTTCCATCCGGAAGCGCAGGGCGCTCCCTCGCCCAACCCTTTAATGCTTTGGCTATAATGAAACTTTTTGTATAATCCACCTCATTCCTAAACCTGGTAAAAAGGATATCCCCGCCAAAGCCCCTGACATTGCCGCTTTGGACTTACCGGACTTGAAACCAGCCCAAATATACGCTAGCATCATCTTATGCCCTGTGGCCACGGACTCGCGCCCTTGGTCCCGGAACGCACACCATTCAACCAAGCCGAACGATACTTCTCCCTTGTAGCGGGTGCCAATGATGATTCAGCTAGACCCTCTATCCCGGCTTGACAATCTGCCAGATATAAGTGGGACAAGGTGACCCCGACAGGGATGCCTGAGGTGCCATGGCTCGGAATTTCTCCCATTCCCCTCTAGATAATGAATCCGCCAGCGCATTATCCACCCCAGGGACATGCTGCGCCCTGAAGCTAATGTCATCTACTAAACACCTCCATACTAATCTCCTCAACAGCGTGATGACCGGCTGAGAGGTAGCCTTCTGCCGATTGATTACTTGTACGACACCCAAATTGTCGCACCAGAAAACTACCTGTTTCCCAACCAATCTGGGGGCCCACAATTCCAGAGCAACTATGATCGTAAAGATTTCTAACAACAACAGGTTAGCAGTCCAGCCGGCCTTCACCCATTCTTCTGGCCACCGTGCAGCGCACCAGTCACCCGCGAAATATGCCCCGAAACCCACACCCCCTGCCGCATCAGTATGCAGCTCCAGCTCCTGACTAGACACAGGGGGAGAAGGCCACAACCTAACCCCGTTAAAATTTTGCAGGAAAAGATCCCATACTGCCAAATCCGTCCGGATTTCAGCAGATAGTTGAACCCGACAGTGAGGTCCCTTACGCCCTGACGTTGCCCTTTCCAGCTTCCGACAGAACACACGACCCATCAGAATCACCCGACAGGCGAAGTTAAAAAGTCCCAGTATAGACTGAGTCCTTTTTAAGGACATCCCTACAGACCCGAGCGCCTCCCTTATAAGCTCCCGCAGTTTCTCTACTTTCTCTATTGGAAGCCTACAAAGACCCAAGACCGTATCGATCTCGATGCCCAAGTACGCCAACCGGGTAGTAGGCCCCTCAGTTTTATCATGCGCGACCGAACACCAAGTGAATGAAAAAGAGCCATTACTGAAAACAAAACATCCCTGCAGGTAGGTCCCTGGCTTGGGCCTACCACAAGGAAGTCGTCTAGATAATGCGCAACGCCCTGGTGACCGGTTCCCGCACAGACGCACCAGTGTAGAAAGGTGCTAAAACACTCAAAGAAAGAGCAGGAAACTGTGCACCCCATAGGGAGGCATCTGTCAACATAGTAACCATCACTCAGACGGAAACCCATGAACGGGAACGAGTCCGGGTGCAATGGAAGAAGCCGAAACGCCGACTCAATGTCGACCTTCGCCATCAAAGCCCCGGGCCCAAAAGATCTCACCATCTCTAACGCTTCCTCAAAAGACTGATACACTACCCTGCAAAATTTTTCCGGGATTGCATCGTTAACCGATGTACCATTAGGAAAAGAGAGGTGCTGAATCAGGCGAAACTTCCCCGCCGCCTTTTTAGGAACCACCCCTACCGGTGACACAACCATGTTCCGATAAGGAGGGTTAGTGAAAGGCCCAACCATCCGCCCAAACGCCACCTCCTTACGCACCTTCTCCGCCAAGATTTCGGGGAAAACACTCGCGGATTTCAGATTAACCACCGAGGTCATCCTAACAGACCCCTCAATAGGTAACCAAAAACCCTGCATAAAACCCTCCCGTAAAAATTCCGCAGCCCCTTTATTTGGGTAGCGGTCCAGCCAGCGGCCGAGATTGACCACATTAATTGGTGACGCGGCTTTCCGCAGGTCCGGAAGCTGCTCGACTTCCTTCACCTCCCCCTCCTCGACTCTGTTTGTCACAGGTCCTGGCGGGATGACCCCCCCGAATCGGGTACAGATGTGTGAAAACCTGCACGCCGCTCCGCGTAGGCAACCGGATTTGTTGAAAGGGAAGCAGCGGCCCCTAACCTCAAAGGGAGCAGCCCCCTTGCTGCGGCCCAAAGGCCGCCGCCATCCTGACCCTTGGGTAGACTCTCCTCCACCATCCTGGGACACCTTTAACCATACCTCAACTTCCTTGAACCCCAACATGAGGCTCGTATGGCCATCATATTTCTCCCGAAACGCTTCGTCATAAGCCAGCCACACCCCTGGGCGTGACGTTGCATACATCTCATGGATCATGTGTAGGTATTTCAACATGTCCATCCATTCTGAAGGACGCGTTTCTAAATAACATGCCGCAAAAAGGTATGCCCCCGAAAGCCAATTCTTGTATGACTTGTAACTTGTCTCCCCAGCGCCACCCCGCGCGAGGGCTTGGGCCACCAATTTTTTCCCCTTATCTGTCATAGCGAACATGTCAATGAGCCTGCCCTTACAAATACGGTGTCTGACCGACATTCTAACGCCCTGCAGTATCCCCGTTCTAGCACAGCGCAAATTCTCCCCCCCTGTAAGACGGGAACCTCTGAGCTGACTAAATCTCCTATCTGCCGGCCTGGTCCCTTCACGCGGAACAAAATGCTTGCGCAACTTCCTAATAAGCTTTTTGGAACAAGACCCTGATCTATCCGATCCTGAACTTGAACTATAACAGTCAGACCACACAGATTGCATGTCAGGTGAATCAAACAAATCCTGCTCACCTGCGAATTCCGAGCCAGCTACCGAACCCTGCGCTTGACCTTCGTCACCAGACCATGCCTGATAGCGGTCCGCTTCGTCCTCCGTTCCAGCAAACCGATCCTCATCATACCCTCCAGCCTCTGCTGAGAAAGAAATGTTACTGCCAGAAGCCAGAGACTGGGAACCGCGTGACGCTGCTCTATGCCTACGTCTATGATCTGAAACCGAACTTGGACTTCTTCCCAAATCTGAGGCTCCACCATAATTCTTGGCCCCCAGTGACTCACTAACAGAAGCTCCAATTTCGCTGGCTCTGCGCCGCCCATCCGAGCCGCGCACGCCTGGGCCATGCCTGGAGCGGGACAGCCGCCCCGATCTCCCCACCGTCCCCTGAGAAACTGAAGCGCCCTGAGGCTGACAACCTAACTCCCCAGTGACTGAGCGGCGGGACCCCCTTCCCCCCCTGAAAGACCTGACACCAGAGCCCACAAGAGCCATTGATGTCTCCCCCAGAGCGGAACCACTCCCCCTGCTATAAGCCCGATGACCACTGCCTCTGCAACCTGACCCTGCAGGGGAAACATTCTCCCCCACCTTCTGCGCCCTAACCCCACTACACCTGCTTCCCCTACTCACTGGGCTGCCCCCCGCTATGCCCACCGATGAGGTGTCCGCTACCGGGACCCGGGAGACTTGTATAGTAGGAGGGAGGCGCCCACCGCCCGAAACAATATGGCCGCCTGACCTAAAATGGACGCCGGAGACCCTCTGCCCGCGGGACTGCTGGATTGTACCCTCGGCGGGAGGAGGACCCCCCGCCGAAATAATGCTTCCCGCTACCCACCTATCCCTCCTGGATGCCCTCTGACCATGGCTGGACAAGCCCGCCGCCTCCGTGCGGACCGCCGACTCTGCTGACCTAGACCGGAAGTGACGGCCGTCACTTCCGGTACGGTGATCTCCGCGGGCTTTCCCGCTGTACCCCTCTGCAGAAGCCCTTGAAGGGGGGACCCTCACCCTACCACTGGACCTCCGTGTACCCGGGGGGGGGCGCTAACCCTGCTGGAGAGCGGAGTGGGGGCACCTACACCTGACATCGTAACAGCGCTAAACCGGGAAAATAAAGCACCCCAACCAAAATACAATAACGAGAAAAAAGACAAGGTAAGGGGGTTAATTTGGGAAGAAAGGAAGGGGAGGGGGGTTAAAACAGAAGGTATGGATGAAAGGGGAAAAGAGGTGATGAAATGGGGATGGGGGGTTGGGTGAAAGGAAAAGAATCGAGTGAAACAAAAAGGGGGAAGATTAAGGATAGGGGCAGGCAAACCCTGGGGGGGTTAAGAAAATGAGATAAAGCTTACAAAGCGGAGAAAAAAGGCAAGAGACAGGGAGAAGAAGAGGATACTTATCGGATCCACGTCTGCTGTCTCCAACTTCCAGATCTGCAAAGGACTGAGCAAACTCCGCCCATCCAATTTATAGTCCTAACCCCTCCCCTATGACACCAGATGGGCGTATCACGAAATTAACTGTTAACACTCCAGAGAATAGTTCAGTTAAATATACAGCAAAGCTTTTATTATCCTTCGCTCCTATGCAGATCTCAGTTCTTATCACTCTTCACACCTGGAACGCCCTCTGCTGAATTATAAAGAAAACCAGGTATAGTAAACCTCTAATACCACCCCCACACAACCACCACTTCTTCAGGACAAGACACCACTACGCTACAGAACCCCCCAATAATACTATTGGTCTGACCTTTTCCAGCTTATTCTTCCTAAAACATTTATTGGTTGGGGAGCCGCCTCTATAAGCCAAAGTCAAATGACACCCAGAATCTCTCTTGCACTGATTGTCATTGTATGCACAGCAGACACCTCTCCCTGTGGCCCAAGACTTGGTGCTTTGAAAGCCCCTGGCCATTGCCTGAATGTTGGACAATTGATTACCTAACATTAATGATAACCACAGATACATGTCTTTACAAACCCATGGCATAGCTGGGTATAGTTGTTCTCGGCCAGAGTACTTCATCATAGTACCACCAAGCTTCCCCCAATAATATCTGTAGGTCTCTGAGATACTGTGTATATATGTAAACAGAGATTAACTTTTTTTGTACTGGCCATTATCGTAAATGCCTGTAGCCACATAATTCTCTATGTTTCCAAATGTTCTCTAATGTGAACCAGAGGGACGTTTCCAGGCAACTGGGGCCTTAGCGTCTATTGGACTCCATCTTGTTGGAGGTATAGCTGCTCTTGTCTGTAGATTTGTTAATTCTAATATATAATTATATTATAATAAAGATATTGCATCCTATGAGTTTCTGTCTCTTTTACTCTCTTTCTCATCCCTGACCTACTTACATTTTGACTTGTTTAATGGAGACTGGCTATGAGCCCTCAGCCCATTTTTGTTAACTCGGACCTACTGACCCAACTCTGTCCGTTCTTGTGGTGACCTCACCTCATCATCAATAATGGCCTCCTCCATTCTGTCCCCCCATGCTGCTAACCCTGACTGATTAAGGGAAGCGACAAACAGATTTGGTGAGTACCCTTCTCCGCTCCAGCCATCATCATCATCACCATTTATTTATATTATGCCAGTAATTCTGCAACGCTATACAGAGAACTCACTCACATCAGTTCCTGCCCCATTGGGACTTACAGTCTAAATTCCCTAACACACACACACACACACACAGACAGACACACAGACTAGGGTCAATTTGATAGCAGCCAATTAACCTACCAGTATGTTTTTGGAGTGTGGGAGGAAACCGGAGCACCCGGAGGAAACTATGCAAGCACGGAGAGAACATACAAACTCCTCACAGATAAGGCCATCAGTTAAAACTGGCAAATCCCCCACTGTCGACTCAACCGGCATAGTTGGGGTGGCAGAGACCGCTCCCAGAGACCTCGCCATAACTTGTGAGCCAGAGCCCCCTCTTCCTGGGAACACCATGATAGCAATCACTCAGGAGCCTTCTTTTGGATCCCGGCTCTTAGAGCCTCTAAATCTACCTTCCAACCTGCTTCAGAATTTTCCACCATATTCTTTTCCATCACTATGTCAAGCATGTTAATTTAAAGCACCCGGTTACTTCACCGAGTTTTGCTGGAGAAAGGAGGTAAGCGTACATTTTCCTTTCATATGTTGTAGCAGCCCCCAGACATAACATCGCTCACTCTCCTCTCACCTACTTTCCTAAATCCGCAGATACCAGGCTTCTAAGCCCAATATGTTCCTCTAGTTCCCCTAACGGGGGAAATCTTGCTTTCCTCCACCTCAACCAACAAGATTTCCCCAGTCTGCAAATCTACAGATCATCAAAGGGGTGATCCAACGCAGATGCGTCTGATTCAAGTCCTGTGTTTGTCGTAATATTTATTTAAGTTATTATACTGTTAGTAGCTGTAATTTTACATTTATGTGTTCTGATGTGAACTTTTATTGTACATATGCTTGTGTTATACTGCAGTCTGTTCTGTGTGTCTACATACGGCAATTACTGTTTAGGCAGAGCGCACTTCCACCCAGATTCAAATTGAAACGTATTTTACGATCCGCTTGGCTTTGAATACGGTTGGAGCTACGCACAAATCCATGCTCTTATTTTAAACCCAAGTTGCGTGCAGTTTGTGTCCGAACATGTATCAGGCCCTATAAGTCTATCTCACTATGACACCAGTGTTTGTTCTGTGTTTTGAACTGGCATCATAAAAATGGATCATTGTACATATAGCGGTCATGGGATAGTATGTACACTGTGCTGGATGGTGTCAGTATATACATGATTATTGCAGGTAAACGTTACATTAACTTGCAGAAATTAATATGTACTTAGATCCCGAGCACAATCAGTGCACAGTGTTGTAGAGAAATTGACGCTGAATTTGGGCCCTGTATACTCTTTCCCTCGCTGTAGAAATGGTTTCTTTACTTACGTACAAGTTGCATTTGGACTTAAATCAGACCCTCTATGGTGATGCTTGGACAAGACCGGAGTTGCAGTATGGTACAGCCCAGTGGAGATGCAGAATCATCTACTGCTGTTGTATCGTGTACACTTCTCTACCACCAGGGAGCAGGAGATAGATATTACCCAGGACCTGCACCCCCCCAGTGGTAGCACTACCCTATGAGGGGCAGGAGATAGATATTACCCAGGACCTGCACCCCCCAGTGGTAGCACTACCCTATGAGGGGCAGGAGATAGATATTACCCAGGACATGCGCCCTCCATTTGTAGCACTACCCTATGAGGGGCAGGAGATAGATATTACCCAGGACCTGCACCCCCCAGTGGTAGCACTACCCTATGAGGGGCAGGAGATAGATATTACCCAGGACATGTGCCCCCCAGTTCTAGCACTACCCTATGAGGGGCAGGAGATAGATATTAACCAGGACATGCGCCCCCCAGTTGTAGCACTACCCTATGAGGGGCAGGAGATAGATATTACCCAGGACATGCGCCCCCAGTGGTAGCACTACCCTATGAGGGGCAGGAGATAGATATTACCCAGGACATGCGCCCCTCAGTTGTAGCACTACCCTATGAGGGGCAGGAGATAGATATTACCCAGGACATGCGCCCCCCAGTTGTAGCACTACCCTATGAGGGGCAGGAGATAGATATTAACCAGGACATGCGCCCCCCAGTTGTAGCACTACCCTATGAGGGGCAGGAGATAGATATTACCCAGGACCTGCACCCCCCTAGTGGTAGCACTACCCTATGAGGGGCAGGTGATAGATATTACCCAGGACCTGCGCCCCCCAGTGGTAGCACTACCCTATGAGGGGCAGGAGATAGATATTACCCAGGACATGCGCCCCCCAGTTGTAGCACTACCCTATGAGGGGCAGGAGATAGATATTAACCAGGACATGCGCCCCCCACTGGTAGCACTACCCTATGCGGGGGAGAGGGGTAGTGTTGGTGTCACTGGATCTCAGGAATATTTATATCTAGTGAATCTAATTTTCCACATTTATTTTGACAATTGTTTTATTTAAATGTTGGAAATATAAATGATGTAACTAACGTTTGTTTTCCTGACTTGGGAACAGGGCCGGATTAACCCGAGGTCTAACTGGGCTACAGCCCAGGGGCCTCGGGCATCCAGGGGGCCCTTGACAGAGCTCAGCAGAATTATTGATCGGGACAGGGGCGGGGGCGCCCCCGGCCCGATCATTGCTGAGCTCTGTCACTGCAGTCCTCCTTCTCCGGCGCTCAGTAATCTCCTTACTGAGGAGATCTCGCGAGAGTGTCACGAGATCTCCTCAGTAAGCAGAAGGAGGACTGAGTGTCAGGAGAAGGTAAGCGCTTGGATAGGGGGGGTGGTCGGCTAACAGGGGGGCCAGTCTGCTAACAGGGGGGGCCTCACGGGGGAATGGGGGCCCCTTTAGCCCAGGGGCCTCCATTCTGTTAATCCGGCCCTGCTTGGGAAACATAAATAACTGATTGAGTATACAACTACATTCATACGTACAAAACATTAATAAAAAGCCTATCAATTATTTGTTGGTAATGTAGTTAATATATTTAACAAATTGTACTTTAATTTTGCATTATAGTATTAATCAACCTGTGTCCCTGTAGCTGTTGTGGTACTACAAGTCCCAGTATGCTGAGGCTTGTATTTCTGTAAGAAATAGGTGGTACGATAGGTAAGACGATGCAGAGTAGCCAATATATATATAATAATCAGTAATATACACTGTAAATAAGTAAAGTGAAAACTGGTTTGTAAGTATTAAGGGTGTGCACCGGCCACTTTTAGTGTTTTGGGTTTTGGGTTCTGATTAGCTTGAGGTTTTGGGTTCTGATTTGCTTTGCCAAAACACCTGATGAAAGGTTTTGGTTCTGATTTAGGGTTTTGGGTTCTGATTTATTTTTAAAAAAGCATAAAAAGGGTTAAAATCAAGTTTTTTGTTTATTTTTCACTCCTACGCTATTATTAACCTCAATAACATTCAATAACAATAATTTCCACTAATTTCCAGTCTATTCGGAACACCTCACACCTCACAATTTTGATTTTAGGTACAATATTTGATTTTTTTGGTACAGCAGCAACAGTGAACGTAGTTTGGAATTGCAGTACCTATTTTTGGGTACAGCAGCAACAGTGAATGTAGTTTAATATCTGATACGCATCTATGTGGACTGCGTAGTGGAGTGGCCCCGGTACCCAATTTGGTACTGAGGCCACAATATATCACCCTCAACTGGTCTGAATTCCACTGCACATATGGCTGCTCCTACATCCTCTGCAGCATATAGAGGGTATAGTTCGAGCGCGTCACTACCTCTTGTTTTTGACGACCATGGTACAGAGCATTTATCATTGAGATCCCATCAAGTATGTCAAAGACAGACAGCGTCGAAGTGTTATTTGTTGACTTTGTGAACAAAAAAACTGTCCCTGTTGCAAATCTTCATGCAATGAAGAGTGACTTTTTCATTTAAAGGCTCAAGCTTTCAAGTGTAGTGTTTATAACATCATTACACCAACAGGTAAAAATCCTTTTAATTGGGATAATGGAGTCACAAAGGAAATTGCACATATGTAATGCCCGCACAATGTTACTGGCGTTGTCTGACACCACAAATCCCCAGGAGAGTCTAAGTGGGTTAAGCCACTGAGAGATTATTTCCCTCAGTTTCTGGACTGATGCACCACTGGACTCAGCAAGGACAGAGCACTGGACTGATGCACCACTGGACTCAGCAAGGACAGAGCACTGGACTGATGCACCACTGGACTCAGCAAGGACAGAGCACTGGACTGATGCACCACTGGACTCAGCAAGGACAGAGCACTGGACTGATGCACCACTGGACTCAGCAAGAACAGAGCACTGGACTGATGCACCACTGGACTCAGCAAGGACAGAGCACTGAACTGATGCACCACTGGACTCAGCAAGGACAGAGCACTGGACTGATGCACCACTGGACTCAGCAATGACTTTTTTGATTTTTTTTTAATATTTTTTTTAAAGGATTTTTGTAGAATTTTTCTTTTTTTTTTCTTTTTATGGAAGAATTTTTAATACTTTTAAAATAAATATGCACTTAGCAGAACAAAGCACAGGACAAAAGCACCACTGGACTCAGCAAGGACAGAGCACTGGACTGATGCACCACTGGACTCAGCAGGACAGAGCACTGGCCAAAGCGCCACTGGACTCAGCAGGACAGAGCACTGGACTGATGCACCACTGGACTCAACAAGGACAGAGCACTGGACTGATGCACCACTGGACTCAGCAAGGACAGAGCACTGGACTGATGCACCACTGGACTCAGCAAGGACTTTTTTGATTTTTTTTAAAATATTTTTTTAAAAGGATTTTTGTAGAATTTTTCTTTTTTTTTTCTTTTTATGGAAGAATTTTTAATACTTTTAAAATAAATATGCACTTAGCAGAACAAAGCACAGGACAAAAGCACAGCTGGACTCAGCAAGGACAGAGCACTGGACTGATGCACCACTGGACTCAGCAAGGACAGAGCACTGGACTGATGCACCACTGGACTCAGCAAGGACAGAGCACTGGACTGATGCACCACTGGACTCAGCAAGGACAGAGCACTGGACTGATGCACCACTGGACTCAGCAAGGACAGAGCACTGGACTGATGCACCACTGGACTCAGCAATGACTTTTTTGATTTTTTTTTTATATTTTTTTAAAAGGATTTTTGTAGAATTTTTCTTTTTTTTTTCTTTTTATGGAAGAATTTTTAATACTTTTAAAATAAATATGCACTTAGCAGAACAAAGCACAGGACAAAAGCACCACTGGACTCAGCAAGGACAGAGCACTGGACTGATGCACCACTGGACTCAGCAGGACAGAGCACTGGCCAAAGCGCCACTGGACTCAGCAGGACAGAGCACAGGACAAAAGCACCACTGGACGCAGCAGGACAGAGCACTGGCCAAAGCACCACTGGACTCAGCAGGACGGAGCACAGGACAAAAGCACCACTGGACTCAGCAGGACAGAGCACTGGCAAAAGCACCACTGGACTCAGCAGGACAGAGCACAGCACAGCACAGCACGAGAAATAGCAAGACAGAGGACCACCTAACACACCCTCCCTCTTCCCTGATCAATGCCCGAGTGTAGATGGCGGCGGCAAGCGGGGAATTTAAAGGTTCCGAGTATCGCAAGATCCGACAGCGGGATTATGACTCAGAGCTTTATTTTAAGTTTCGGAATCGGATTCCAGGAATCCGAGTCTGCTCATCCTTAATTATTTTATCAATAAATCAATCCCAAATTGTTTGTTATTTCCTGCAAATAAAAACATTGGATTTGGGATTACAGCAGCAATACATACTGTACAGATATCTTACTGCATGGACCAATCACTGATCAGTCTGTGCGCCGAAACCACATCACATGATCTGACACAGACCTGTTGTAATAAAAGGGCAAAATATACATTTACTTCAGACCAGTCAGGACAGGGGGCCCCATCATACGTTCTCTGTAAGAGAGCCAAATGGGAGAGACCCTAAAAGATCTCCAGTCTCAGCCCCCGGTACCCTAGAAGGACAGGAGAACCTTTGTTTAATAGAGGTGACCTTCCTTAGTCAGATAAGGGGTCATATTGCTCGTCTGAACCCAGTTTTTGTGCTAGTTGTCATAATAATGCTTAGTATAACTCCAGGGGGTATATTTACTAAACTGCGGTTTTAAAAAGGTGGAGATGTTGCCTATAGCAACCAATCAGATTCTAGCTGTCATTTTGTAGAATGTACTAAATAAATGATAACTAGAATCTGATTGGTTGCTATAGGCAACATCTCCACTTTTTCAAACCCACGGTTTAGTAAATATGCCCCCAGATATAAGATCTGCATATGGCATAATTTGGGCTGATGCAAAAGTTAATAATAATAATAATATTATTATTATGGATGTCGTGGAAACACTATAGATGCCAGTGTTAGGATACATTTACTAGTTCGCTAGGTCTGTTAGGCTGGAACATGGGCTAAGTAAATAATGTGGTTTGGAGTTATCTACTCTTTTTGCCTTTGCATTGATTGCTCCATATTTCAAACGTTTCCACACAAAGCTGTAATAAGTTATCTTATGAGCCCAGGACTATACCAGTGTTAGATCTAAAATTCTGACCCAAGTCTGCCTGTGGTGTCAAGTATATCTGGAAGCGCTTCAATCAGCTGGAGAGAATTGACACAGACCAAGTTCTGTATACAAGGAATATTCTCTAGTTTATTGATACAAAGATACAGGTTTTTTATAGGCTACTGAATAAATGAATCCTACGTCATATGCATACAATAGTTTATACCACTAGTTTATGAGAAGCGCTACTGATTAACTTTCTCACGTATTCTTGAGGTGTTTACTTTTCTCCCCCTTCTAAGGACAGATGAGCCTATTATTTCTTATCTCAAGGGGACTTGGAGATATGCTATGTGTAACACCATGGATACAGCTCCTATACTACCAGCTGGATATGAAGCTCACTATTGTTTTCATAACTGGTTACATTCTTCAGGTGTTCCCTATTAGTTCAACTTCAAGGCCATAGGCTCACATATTGCAAAACTGCAAGTTAACAGAAAAATGAATAATCTCTTCTAGCAAATAATATTTCTATACAAGTTACAATAAAATGGCTGAACAAAGGCCTTATGAGGCCTTAACAAAAAATCATATTTAACATTTCCCATCTTTTATTCAATTTTCGACCCTTTCTCCTCCTACCTACCTAATCCTATCTATAGAACCACATTCTTAATAAGCAGGTACTTATACACATGCAGGAGGCCACATGCATAGAGTTGGTCCCCTTAGGAATCTGTCAACTCATCCCCCACTAATAAGCCTGTGATCCTCCCTGTCCTAATTTGATTTATGAGGAGATGCATTTTGGCAAATGTCCATGTCTAGAAAAGATGGTTTCTTAGAAGGTAGTTAATGAGTCTATAGTAGTTCTGCAGGCCTTGCATGTCCTTTGTTCAATCTTTAGTAGTTTCTTGTTGCAAACTCTGCAGTTCTTTGGCTTTGCTAGTCCAAATAATTCATGACACTCATAGTCTGGTCAGGTTTCAGAAGTAATTTCTGTGATCATCAGAGGTTCGGGATTTTCAGTGGTTCCCTTTTTGGAGAGACAACAATCAAGTGTCAGTAACTTCTTAATCAGCCATATATTTAGTTTCATTATCACCTATACGATCAACAGGATTGCAAAACCATTTGCTACTAATGCCAATATTTCCAATATCCAACATGAATCATTACTGACAACTTTACCAATGAGGTTATGCATCTGCACAAAGACATTTTCAGAGTTTACTCTACTATGAGTGCAAATTGTTGAGCACTCCTTCCCATATGTTTCTCACAGTGGCATAGGCAATATGTCACTTAACTGTCTGTTTCATACTGGGTTAGGGAGGCCTTAATCCCTACTTCAGTCACAATTATTCTGGCAAGACATATCAATACAATGAGACAGTCATTTCTATTTATCAGAACAAGACTCCCCTGATTTGAAGACTTTGCAGTGTTATGCGTGAATCCAGGTGTCTCTTTCCTGTACTTTCACTGCCATGGGAGTCGTCAACAGGACTTGATAAGGACCCTTGTATCTGGGTTCAAGACTTCTCCTGATGTGCTTTCTCACGACCACCCAGCCCCCCAGGGTGCAGTTTATGGGTACCTGTATCAAAATTAGGGTTTGCAATGGAGGAGAATATTTGACCATGTATTTCAGTTAGTTGTTTCTATAATAAGGCAACATAATTCAACAAATCACTATATACATGGTGTAGTTGCTATGGAAAATAACAGCCTGTTCTGTTTGCTGTGCCAAACAATATCTCATATGGTGTTAAACCTGTGTCTTTCCTAGCAGTATTTTTTTACTGAGTGCAGGTAAACATGAGATCCATGGCAGACCTGTTTCAGCCATTATTTTCTGCATTTTCAATTTCAGTGTACCATTAAGGCGCTCCATACATCCTGAACTTTGGGATCTGTAGGGGGTGTGATAGTTTCTGGAATCCTTGCCCCGTAAAGTGTATCCCTCTGTCACTTACAATGACCTCTGGTACACCATATCATCAGATTACCTCATTCGCAATTTTCTTGGCTAATGCTTTAGCATTTGCTTTTCTATACAGCCATGTCTCCAGCCAGTGACTAAAGAAGTTGACACAGACAAGCACATTCTCAAAGCCCGAGCATTTGGGAAGTTATAAAGTCTATCTGTATCCTCTTATAGGGATATTATGTCTGGGGTGTGCTTTTCCATAGGACAGACTTACTCGGGTTACTTTGTGCACAGACTAGGCATTCTGCCACTAACGACTGTGCTGCTTGGGCGAACCCTGGTACTATCCATAAGCTGCTAGTGAGTACAACCATAGCATCTTTTCCCAGATGCACTTTCTCGTGTGCTATATTGGCCATAATGGGATAAACTATTTTTGGCAGACACAAACGCTGACCTTTACACCACTCCTTGCACTTCTAGTGCTCCATGTATTGCCCAAGTCTTTTTCTTATTTTCTGTTGCTTGTCTTTCCATAAGTTGGAGTGTGCTCTGGTCAAACAGGGGTCAGGGGGTCACCATGTAAATAGACTCCCCTTGGGGTA
Source organism: Mixophyes australis (assembly GCA_036250195.1). Classification (NCBI taxonomy): domain Eukaryota; kingdom Metazoa; phylum Chordata; class Amphibia; order Anura; family Limnodynastidae; genus Mixophyes; species Mixophyes australis. The sequence goes on from JAVHZZ010000004.1 coordinate 358,694,642, forward strand.
CTGGGGCTATGGCGGCTTCTCGTGCGGCCTGGTCTATTTCACTTAACTTCGGGGGTAGTATCTCTGTGTGTGTCTTCACCTTCATCACTGTTTGGAGGACAGCTGGAATGCAGTGAACAGTGCCCTGGTATGTTCATCATATTGACTGGTTTGCTTGCTGAACCCATAAGGTCCCTACTTTTCCATACAGGGCCATAATCATGCGCAATTACAAATGCATAACTTGAATCAGTGTAAATATTTACTCTTTGTCCTTTTTCATATATGCATGCAAGTGTCAGGGCCTTTAGTTCAGCTTCTTGTGCTGACATGTGACTCGGTAGAGTCTGTTGAATCACTATTTCTGTGTGTGTGGTTACAGCACACCCTGTATACGGGACAGGATCTATGTGATAGTGTGAACCATCTACAAAAAGAGTGATGTCTGCATCTGGTAATGGTTTATCTTTAATGTGAGATAAAACCAAAGATTCTTGTTTCATTAGTTCTATGCAATCATGTTCAGAAAAATTTTGTTTGCATTTTTTTTTTTCTTTCTTTCTGTTCAAGCTGGAATGGAATTCCCCCAAATCCCTAGGGTAACCCCAATATATACAGGTACTTCTCCCATCTTTTGAAACTTGCTGCAATAAGGCAGCAGGATTCAACATTGTGCACTGCTTAAGTGTAACGTTACTGGGAGTAAGCAGTGCTACTTCATTAGGATAGGCTTCAGTAAGGAGCATGTGGAATCCAAGGAAAAGGTTCTTGGTTTCTGAGTTCCACAAAGTTTACACTCATTAGATGGAGTGTACAGTACAACGGTTAAGACAGATGTGGTAACTTTAATTCTTCTGGAAGAGAAACACTTAGCTTAAATAACCTGTTAATAAGCCACATCATCAGTTCTATTAGTGTATATAATAATGTGTTGGGCCACAATACTCACAAACACATTCCTGCATTGGGTGTAAACCCCTGTAGTCATGGGTTGCTCTTTTCTTTATTTGGTTGGGTTAAACTTTCATATTAGAATTTTCTAATTATGTATAATGATCTATACATTACTATGGGCCTGAGTCTGGTTCTTCCAAACTTGGCTTTCCTTTCTAGTCTAGTACACATCTACAGCGCACAGCAAAGGAAAATAACGTGCAATCTATATTCCTCCTGCTAATATCAATGAACTCCCCTCTCTGGTCTCCCTTGGACCTTTAAAAAACTTAAAATACAGTTTACTCAGATTCCCCTTGTCTGAAGGTCTTAACATATATCTGTGAACATGAGAGGCTCTGGGGCCTCTTGTGCTTCCTTTTTTTTTTTTTTTTTTCTTCTAATAAAAAAGGAAAGGGAGGAAGAAAATACACAGTGCGCTCGGCAAGTGTTATATGTCACTCATTTCACAATAGGAGGGAATGTCCTTTGTGCTGTATATCTTCATACTTAGTAAATCTGGCCGGTAACAAATGTTTTGCTTGTGCTTGGTTTCTGTCACAACGTACGATACCGTTAAGGTAACTGGGTGTCCTAGCACAATATCTATACTCTTTTCAAGCACTAAAGCAGAGTAGTATGCAAGTGACCTTAGCTTGCGACCATGTATTTGTGTCAGTACTCCTTGTACATGTGCACTGACTTCATAACAAAATAATGTGAAAGGCTTGTCATAATCTGGCAAAGCCAGTGCTGGCGCTGAAGTTATTTCAGCTTAAAATTGGTTAAACATTTGGTTCTGCTCAGAGGAGAGTATAAATGGCTTGCTATGATCCAGAAGTGCTAATGCAGGAGCACATACAATTGCTCTTAAAGTCTTAAATCTTTTTCATTTCTGTAAAAATATAGAATTCCCATCAATGCATTACCATACCCACAACAAAAAGAATTATTTACAGTATATGACAATTATAGCACAGTAAATAAGGGCAGTAAATGTCTTTACAAACACTGATTTACTCAAAACTGTAATGAGGATACAAATAAAAACCTTTTGCTTTCTGCACATACAGAAAAACCACCTAGTTCATGCATTTGCTATGCGAATAGCACATAAACTCTAATATCTCTTTCCAAAACAAGGTAATCATTACTCAGAAGAGTTTACGTTATTTAAATCCTTCATTAGTTTATACTTATGTTTGTTGTGGTGCAAAGATGGTGCATTGGAAGTTAAATCAATGCAATCTGGATTGCCTAATGGGTCTTTGCAGCTGGAGACCTGTGAATAAAAAAACTTTTGCATAGAGATTAACATTTATTTACTAGGAATTACTGTAACTGTAACATGCGTGTATACTGTTATCAGGTAACCAGTGAACAGCTGCTAAAAGCTTAACTGTGACGCTATGCGTTCCATGCCTTGATTTCCTCAAAGGGGCAGTCCCTAATTTCACAAATAGAGAATGTCAAAGTGACGAGACCTGGGCGAGTGTTCAAAGCCACTCCTTTCTTATCATCTCTTAGTACAGCCCTTTTAAATGACACTAATTAAATTTCCGGGTTTAGAAACATTCAATCTGGAATCTTGGTTCCAAGTATTCAACCATTTTAAAAGCAGCACTGTCTCATAAATCAGAGTACTCTCGTTAGACACAATACATTGTGTCTGTAAATCATTCAACATTTTCTCAACAAAATCTCTCTCCCGTGACCAAATATTCACACATATTTCTAGATTCTGTGATTTTCGTGTTCAAAGTAAAAATATATTCACTTAAGTCTCGCTCACAGACAACATTTTATCTCGTAACATTTCTTTAAAGGCATAACAAACCCTCCTGATTTCTGAGAACATTCATCAGCGCCATTTTAACACAGATAAAAACAGCATGTAAGCTCACTCCCACAATTCTCAACTTCATTAAAGAGAAAGCTATATTTCTGAACTTCAGAAACAAAATAATTTTGTTCAAATACAGAAACGGCTTGTTGGATCCCAGCCAGCTTTGTTCTGACACTAGTACTTATAGTGATAATGTACATTATTTACAATCTTGTCCGTGCAATCGGACCAAACATTTTAAAACTTCTTTTGTATCTTTTTTTTTTTTTTAAAAGCTTATCATTAAGCAATGAATGTACAACTTTTTTCAACCTTGAAACATGTCTCTTGTAAAAAACGGACAAGACAGACAAACATTTTGATTTAAAGTAAATCAAACATCTCCCTTATAGAGCACTAAGACAGAGAACAAACAATGTGAATTATCACGGATCTCTCTCACACGCAGTAAGACGGAGACAAAACTCACATACAGAGAAAGAAAACTTAACTGACATCTTCCAGCCTACTGCTGTGGAACTACAAGTCCCAGCATTACACTAAATACAAGTTAGCTTCAACATGTTATCATCAATCAGCACTCCGGACACATTTTTTCAATTTTACATACATTGTCAAAAAACAAAAAACAGTGTGCTTCTTATCTCAACACACTGAAATCATTTACACAGAATAAGGGAGGGGCACATTTCACTTATTCAGCTGCACAGGATCAAACATACATTTATAATATACAACCTACTTGATTCATTATTCAGCTTCCGATGCATTTAGCATATCCACATATATTTCGACTTTTCAGATCTCTTAACTTTCCTGTGCCACCTCAAACAATCTCTTGGGGTTTGATCTCAATACCCCTTTGTTCTTGTCACATTACCACTTGCAACACCTTTGTTTCTCCATCCACACATATCTTTGGCTATCCCCGCTTTCTTGAAAAATTCCCTGCAGACCTTCTACTCCCCCATTTCCTTAAGTCTTTGTGCATCATATCTATGAGGGAGCTGCTGTCATTTGTTTACTATCTATATTACTCGTATTGACAGTATTCTGTTGAGTCCAAATCGGGACTCTTATCTAGTTTCTGTGGGTTGTCCTTGCACTGGACGTCCCGTTCTGTGGACTCCTTGTACTGGATGTCCGTGCTAAATAGCTTCTTTGACAGTATCTGGGACGAAGGTCTTTTGGAAATCTCTCTTACACAATTTGGGCAGATTACAGAATCTCCCTTCTTTGATATACCTCTGGGGATGGTGTCTAAAATGTTCACTCAATGTTCAAAACAATAACTCTCTAAATCCCTCTATTCCATTACATGCTTCTTTGATCAATGTCTTATGTGACTTTTATGCTTTATACATCATACATAGGTACAAACACATGCACTCAAAATTCAATCATCTTTCAAAAATCTAATCAACAATACAATTACAGTAAACAAATTGGGTTAATACTGTATTATATTAATCAGATGATACTTGAGACTCACAAATTCGCGTGTCAGGTGCCTCAGACAGACATGAGGTGACCCAGACTAGGAAGACCAACGAGTAGAAATCTACTGACCGCGGATGTTGGGGTTCAATGTGCTGGGAAACCTCCGTTGTCTGTCTTGTAGCCTGCTGGACAGCGAATCTCTGTGGCGACCTCCAAGTTGTTAGATCTAAAATTCTGACCCAAGTCTGCCTGTGGTGTCAAGTATATCTGGAAGCGCTTCAATCAGCTGGAGAGAATTGACACAGACCAAGTTCTGTATACAAGGAATATTCTCTAGTTTATTGATACAAAGATACAGGTTTTTTATAGGCTACTGAATAAATGAATCCTACGTCATATGCATACAATAGTTTATACCACTAGTTTATGAGAAGCGCTACTGATTAACTTTCTCACGTATTCTTGAGGTGTTTACTTTTCTCCCCCTTCTAAGGACAGATGAGCCTATTATTTCTTATCTCAAGGGGACTTGGAGATATGCTATGTGTAACACCATGGATACAGCTCCTATACTACCAGCTGGATATGAAGCTCACTATTGTTTTCATAACTGGTTACATTCTTCAGGTGTTCCCTATTAGTTCAACTTCAAGGCCATAGGCTCACATATTGCAAAACTGCAAGTTAACAGAAAAATGAATAATCTCTTCTAGCAAATAATATTTCTATACAAGTTACAATAAAATGGCTGAACAAAGGCCTTATGAGGCCTTAACAAAAAATCATATTTAACACCAGCATCTGTTACCCCGCATGTTTAGTACCAATCGGAACTTTGTTTCAAGTTTAATCACCTCATTGGATAGAGAGTTGTGTATTTATAAGAACTAATCTATTTATTGTGAATGTGACATATTTATGGCCTGAGGAGTTAGACACCACTTCGCTAGACACATTGTTGTCTTTTTTATATGCATTTTTACACTTTGTTTTTTAATAAATACATGTTTAAGTTTGTAGCTTAGCGCTCGTTTCTGTTTGTTATTCTCAGTTAGCTATAGGAATTACAGTGTTTACACACAAATAAGATCCCTGGTGATATTGGGGTTTCAGGGTCATGTCAGAGTTGCCAACATTTTCAGCTTGTGTCCCCAGAGGTCTGTGTGTGGGGGCGGGGCTTGAAGAATTGTGTTGTTAGCCCCGCCCCAATGCGGTCACCACCCTTTTTGACCAATAAAACTAGGGGGTGGGGCCACAATGACGCGTCCATGATGCCAATAAGCCCCGCCCCCTCCATTTACTTCTCCACAGCCTGTCGGGAATCGGGAGAATTGCCCTCTCTCCTGGGAGTCTGGGAGACTGACCCAGATTTCGGGAGTCTCCCGGATATTCTGGTAGAGTTGGCAAGTATGGGTCATGTTTATATATGGACGTTTGGCCTGGGAGCATCTTTATAACTCATATTCACTCTCAGGTACACAACCTCCCACTCACCCTCTACTCTTCCAATATACTTTGTTATGTGTCAGATTTCTCAGCTATAATTGGAGAGAGTAATGGACAGAGAGCTTACTACCCTTAACACATCAACCATATAATAACTTAGATTACAGCTATGAATCATATTCTGTTCTCCATCTGCTTTAGACTATACATTCCCACTTTTTGAACCTCCCCTAAAGGAAATCCCAAAGCGGAGGTGCAAGTGGCAAAGTTCAGAGGGCGTGATGATGCAATTCTCGTCATTTAGGCACGTCCCCCCCTCCTCCCCCTGAACAACGCCACAATTGCAGTGACTCGCGCCATCAAGCCCCTGTCTGGGAGGGGGGCCTACTCTCCCAGGAGAGCTTCCTGAAAAGATATTGCTAGGTTCTCAATCTGGGATACGAGTACCACAAAGGGATCCTCAGATAGATTCAAAAGGAACTTAAGTCTGTTGATTGGAACATTTATTGATACATTTACACACTTACAGAGGGTTTGTAGCATCGGAAAGCTAACTTCACATAAACAAATATGCATATATTTTTTAAACAGCTTAGACCCTATGGGTAAATTACTGTATATATAACATTGTGTTACGTGTCAGTAATTGTTGGTTACATTTTCTGGTAAAGTTTATCTAACAGACACCATCAAAAACCATTTATACAGCGGGGGAAAGAGTAGGAGCCCGGGGCCCTCGCTCAGCCGCGTCATTCTCCCTACAACACTATGCACTATGGTGCTGTCAGTTTATACACATATTAATTTCTACAAGATAATGTAACGTTTACATGCACTTATCATGTATACACGGACAATGTACATAATATCCCTTACTGCTATATGTACAATGATCTCTCTGTATGATGTCGGTATATAACACAGGCCAAAACCGGATTTATAGCGAGGGTGACTTATAATGTCAGTATTACATGTTAAAGCTTTATTACACTGAGTACCTGGAAGTAAGCGAGGGAGGCGTTATAAAGCGGTAATATAAAGAGGGATCACTGTATATTGGGCACTTTTATAGCAAACAATAATAATATTAATTATGCTTATTGAGTCTGAAAAATATCAGTTTAATTTTGCTAAACATTAAGGCATGCTGGGTGTTGTAGTACAACCTATATTGTATTATTTAAGAAACAGTCTTAAACTGAAATTTCCAGAAGCAGGAGCTTTACAATATCCCATTCACCCCCTGTTGACATCACAGCCAATAGTAGGAGGTATAGTACAGACTACAGTAATAGGGTATACACTGACTGACAGACAGATATAGCAGCCAATCAGAGTTATCAGTGAATCAGAGATAGGGAAATCCCACATACATGTATATTTATATATTAATATATTTATAATGAAAGTTTCTAACACACCAACAAGGGAACAAATCCAGACACACTGGTCACCTGGTTACACAGGAGGAGGGGCTCAGCTGTAGCTCCACCCACTGCTTCTTTCTATTCGCTATATGTCCCGCCAATCAGATTCCTCTCCCTGTGATGTCTGGGCAGATTCCTTATAATATTTTGTTACAGCTCCTGACTCTCCCAGATATCGTTATACAACCTCCCCCTACCCATAATGCAGCATGAAGGGGCTCAGTGAAGGTGGCAGTGACGGTGTGTAAGTGTCTGATCGGGTCACACAGAGCATAAAAGGACATCTGTCCAGCCTCATAATCCAGATATATCCTCAGTCTATCACAGGGAATATTGTCAGGTAACTGGATTTCTTTCCTGTTGTGTCTCATTGAATACTGAATATTATTCCTATCCAAACACCAGGACTTGTTATTATTTCCAATGTATGACTGATCTCCACTACTATCTATACTGGGATAACACATCCCTACCCTCCATCTACGTGAATTACTGACATCCACTTCCCAGTAATGTCGCCCTGAGGAAAATCTACTGATGCTTAATACTTGTTTATAACTTATTGGAGGAGCTTCAACTGCGAATCCAAATCCCTTAGATGTCATGCCAGTTGATGTACTTGATCCAAATATATTAGAGGTCATGCCAAATGATGTACTTGATCCAAATCCATTAGAGGTCATGCCAAATGATGTACTTGATCCAAATCCATTAGAGGTCATGCCAAATGATGTACTTGATCCAAATCCATTAGAGGTCATGCCATTTGATATTTTTGATCCAAATAAATTAGAGGTCATGCCAGTTGATGTACTTACATATTCACCAGTGTTTAAGTCTTCCAATATGTCTGTAGCTTCCTGCATATAGATCCCTATAGTTATTCCTGTTATTGTATCAGATAATGTGTGTAATATATCTGAGATGAGACCCACATCCAGATCTCCTACACCATGGACCTGGTCATCATGTCTCTCTCTGTCCTCAGTATCACACAAGTCACCTGTGTCTGGGTCCTGTAAGACAGTCACTGGATCAGACATGTTACACAGCTCCTCAATGTGACACATGTTCCTGGACAGCTCGCCCTTCTTTATTTCCAGCTGCTGGATCAGATCAGAGACTGAGTGTGAAACGCTCTCTTCCTGCCTGGAGATCTCACTCAGGACTCTCTTCTCTAGGTCTTCCAGCTGTCTCCTGATGTCTCTAAACAGGGCAGTGACTGTCTCTGTTACACCAGCTGCTTTTTCCTGATCTTCTCTCCTGCGCTCCTGCAGTCTCTGGACTCTTTTCTCAGTCTCCTCTCTCTCTGCGGTCAGTTCCTGCAGAACATTTCTCAGTTTCTCCTTCTTCTTCTCAGAGGCCTCATCCAGTGACTCCATCTGATGCCCTCTGTGTTCCCCGATCAGACAGCAGGACACACAGATACAGGCAGCGTCCTCAGTGCAGTAATACTCCAGGATCTTCTTATGGACGGAGCATTTCCTGTTCCCCAGGGAAGTGGAGGGATCAGATAAGACGTGTTCTGCTGACTTGCTGTGTACTCTCAGGTGATTATCACACAGAGAAGCTTCACACAACAGACAGGATTTAGCAGCAGGTTCAGGAGAGTGAATACAGTAAGTGCAGTAGATCTCCGTATCCTCCTGATCTGGCTGAGTAGACGGAAAACGCCCCAGTATGTTACGCAGAGTTATGTTTCTGTGTAGTGCAGGACGCTCCTGACACTCTGCTCTGCATTCAGGACAGGTATAAACTCCAGACCCCTCCTGTGTATCCAGCACACGATCAATACAGACCCGGCAGAAGTTGTGTCCACATCTCAGGTTTACAGGATCTGTATAAATGTTCAGGCAGATGGAACAGTCCAGCTCCTGTCTCAGATCAGCAGACGCCATCGCTGACAGCAGAAGAGAGAAATGAAAGTGAAACTCTCTGACACTCAGACGCAAGTGGGTGTATTTCACATTCTCCACACAGGGCGATGCTGAGCTTGTCACTCACATTATATCTAGAGGCTCAGTTATATTAAGGTAAACACCTATTACATAAATGCAGAATAATGTAATTATATGGAAAGAGTAAAGATCATTTCATAAATAACAGTTCATTTTTTTCATTGCTCATTAGATTTTAAACAGTATTAGGTTGTTATGGCTTTGTTACTGAAAAATGTAACACTAGTATTCCTTAATATGTCCTACTATCTACCATACCTACTAGAGATGAGCGGGCTCGGATATCTGAAATCCGAGCCCACCCGAACGTTGCCGATCCGAGCCGGATCCGAGCCAGATCCGGGTATTCCCGCCAATTGCAAAACTGAAACCGAGGCTCTGAGTCATAATCCCGCTGTCGGATCTTGCGATACTCGTATTCTATAAATTCCCCGCTAGCCGCCGCCATCTTCACTCGGGCATTGATCAGGGTAGAGGGAGGTTGTGTTAGGTGGTCCTCTGTCCTGCTATATCTCGTGCTGTGCTGTGCTGTGCTGTGCTGTGCTGTATTAAATCCGAACCAAAACCTTTCGTCAGGTGTTTTGCAAAAGAAATCCGAACCCAAAACCTCAAGCAAATCCAAATCCAAAACACGAGACACCAAAAGTGGCCGGTGCACATCCCTAATCTATATTAGTATAGCAGATAATGAGACTTTTTCAGCTGATCAGTAGGAGCAGAACATGTGACTGTGCTACATAACCCAAGAAGTCAGGAATTATTTGGGTTTTGATACATTATTTAAAGGATATTTCCACCACCTATCTTTGTTATACTCTCCAATAGAATGCATTTAACATATACCTGACACAGCAGGCTGACTGTGCATGGATAATCTCTGCAGAAATGTCCATCCAACCAGCACATTACACCTGCAAAGTGCGGAGCCCCAAAGAGTCGTCCTGATGTCTGTCACAATTCAATGACGTGCTCCTCATTACTGCTGAGGCGGTTGTTGTTATATGGGTGGCAAGATAAGAGAACATGACCGGACCTGGAGGACTCTACATAGAGACCAATGATCTTATCTGAGTCTCCATCTCTCTCTCACATTCATCTGACAAGAGCGGAGGAGAAAGGGAAATATCATCATCATTTATTTATATAGCGCCACTAATTCCACAGCGCTGTACAGAGAACTCACTCACATCAGTCCCTGCTTACAGTCTTTATTGTAAGCACGGACTTTAGAGCTTACAGTCCAAATTCCCTAACATACACACACATAGACAGAGAGAGGGGTCTATTTATGACCCTTCTTTTTTTTCTGTAGAAACTTTTCAATCCTCATCGCATAGATGCGGATTGAAAAGTTTCTCATATGTATTAAAAATCAACACAGGAACAGCCGTTCCGAAAAACGGCTGCTCCTGTGAAGTCTTACACTTACCTAACACTGGATTCTTCTCTTTTCCTCCCTCTGCGGTGCCGATCGTCCCTCTTTCAATCCCTGTGCGCATGCGCCGACCGGTAAACTCGGGCATGCGCACAGAGATCCCTGTCTGCAGGAAGCTGAGGCATGTGATGGAGGAATCATGTGATCCCCCACACATGCGCTGTGCAGCTCTGCTTGTCAGAGCAGCGCTGTTTTCAGTGTAATGTTTCACTTATGTTAATGTACGCCAGCTTCAGATGGCACCAGCTTCAGATGGAGTACATTAACAAGTAAAAAAAGAGAAATAATTCACCTGCCACACTTTAATACATAGCGGTACTGAGCACTCCCCATACATTGTTATTGGGAGTGCTCAGTAAAACGCTAATGGGTGCAAAGCAGCAGATAGATATCTGCTGCTATGCTAGATTGATACATAAGGATTTTAACGGTAAAGCCCCGAAAACGTTGTTTTCGGGGCTTTACAAGGGGGGAAAACTTTAATAAATAGACCACAGAGAGAGAGAGAGAGACTATGGGAAATTGAATAGCAGCTAATTAATCTACCAGTATGTTTTTGGAGTGTGGGAGGAAACCGGAGCACCCGGAGGAAACCCACGCAAACACGAGGAGAACATACAAACTCCACACAGATAAGGCCATGGTCAGGAATTGAACTTGTGACCCCAGTACTGTGAGGCAGAAGTGCTAACCACTACGCCACCATGCTGCCCTCTAACCTTGAAAGATGTTTATGTATATTTAAAGATGAAGAATGTGCAATGTAAAGGGTTGTAAAGTGATCATAGTGTATAAATACAGTTATGTCTACAAGGTTTATGAGTGATATTTTTCTAAAAAAAGTTCAAAGATTTTCCTATGTTCTCGTGCCCAACAAACAATGTTTCAGACACAGCCGGTGCCAGGAGAACATGGGGTCTGTCCAGCCCTCACAGAGGTCTTATTGTACAGTAATGTCCTGGATGTCAGTAACAGTCTGAGTTACTGACACTTTATAGGGTAGAAAAAAAATAAAGTCCCTTATAATGGTGCTGGGAAGACACCCAATATTATCAGTGAATAAGAGGCAATGCTCCTCCTAACAACACCACATACAGGGAGCAAAAACCGCCAAATACACAGCGGTATTAGGGAGTCAAATAAATATGGTGCATAAAGTCTATATCCTGAATCACTGCACTTACATATAAACCAATTTATTCAAAAAGTCATAATTTAATGCAAAATGAATTAAAACACAGCCTATTAGGACTGCAGGATCAAATGCAAATATCAATCACCCAAGAGCCAGTCCTGGGTCTATACCAGGCATAACATGTAAAATCATTGGAATATTCTCCAATGGACTCCGGTGTTATATTAATATAATCTTCTATGTGTGGTGTAAAACTGCACTGCTGGGGGCGTGGCCTGAGCGCAGATGGCGCGAGACGTGATTGGTCTACTCTGCGTTTTATCCTATAATCACCCTGATTAAGCTGTTTTTTCTGAAGCAAATCCATTATGCCCCACCCCCTTGGAGGTGTGGTCATGTGACCAGCGTCCAATCACATCAGGTTTCTCCTCAGCAGAGACCATGGAGGATGCAGCCTCAGTCACTGAGTCACTGCTGATCTCTCCTATGTCCCGCTCTAGTGAGCTTATAACAGATAACAGACAGAGGACGTGGTGTATGTAGTTCCTGTCACTGTGTGCATTCGGCGGAGGGATACACCGGTCTTATTTTGTGCTGTATATAATGGTGTATGAATCTATCTTCTGTGTAATGTGTTTCCTGCAGTTCTACAGTAAAGAAGCAATAACCACTGTGTCATGGTCACTGAAGACTTTTATTTACATATAAGCCACAGATATAACACAGGACACGTCCTATTAGACCTTCATCTTCATCATCTTCAGGGGATGTAACAAAAAAAAAAAGATTTCCTGTCAGAAATGTCTCTGTCGGTGATACCCCCATCTCCCCTATACAGACGCTGACAGACACCTCAGTATATATGGGAGAGGAGAAAGAGGGAGAAAATAAAAAGGAGAAACACATTTAATTGGGGGTCTTGCTAACACATGGCTGAATACCTGAATAAATCAGCCCAACGGTTTTAGTAACTGTAATAGATAGCGGCCATTTTGAATCTGGTGCCATTCTTCTCTGTGTAGCGGCCATTTAGTATATGGCAGCCTTAGGGCTATCCTATTATTAGCTGTACCTTATGTTCTCTCAAGAAATCAAATACAACCATATAATTAAGAGAAGCAAAAATAATAGGAAGGAACAAGGAAAACATAATTAGTTTATCACATTAAGGACGTGCATTTGTGGTAAAATTTTGTGTCTGACTTAACGCCATCGGTTGTTCATCACTTCATGTGTTACTGTGGGGGCCTCTTCTCTCTACACAAGTTAACACTCAGTTACCTACATACAGAGGTCTCAGTAACGGCCATCTATTACCTACATCCTGGGACTTTACATTATTGGATTGCTAGCTGTAGTGTATCTTTATATCTGTATGATTGTGTGACTGTGGGAAGGCAGTTTATGGAGGAAGGTTGTGATTAACTAAAATATTTATTCCTGGACATGTTCTTATCGATTTTTAAAACAATGGATTGTTACCATTATGTTTAAGTGTTATTGAGCTGATTGTTTGCCCCTTTATCCCAACCAAGTATTAAAACTAAATTGACAGTAATACTAACAGGCATTTTACATAGTAGATAAGTGTGTACCTTTATTAGTAGAGTCTCAGTTAACGCCTATCTGCACAGCGGGTGTACACTAATTTAAATAGCATATTCGGGTGGCTCTTCTTTAACACCTCAGCACTTATTCTTGTCATCTCCTTTCATACAGGTACAAATTTATCTGAAACGCATCCCACAGCAGGTCTCTTACATCCATACACACCTAACCACTGCCACCACCTGATGTATTAGGGCAATATGACCCCAATCTCTGTTACACAAATGTACCCACTGACACACTATGCAATTCAATGGGTTTAACATATCAGCATCATCACCATTTATTTACATAGCGCCACTAATTCCGCAGCGCTGTACAGAGAACTCACTCACATCAGTTCCTGCCCCATTGGAGCTTACAGTCTAAATTCCCTATCACACACACACACAGACAGAGTAGGATCAATTTGTTACCAGCCAATTAACCTACTAGTATGTTTTTGGAGTGTGGGAGGAAACCGGAGCACCCGGAGGAAACCCACGCAAACACGGGAAGAACATAAAAACTCCACACAGATAAGGCCATGGTTGGGAATTGAATTCCCAATTGGTTCTTTTCTCTTGCATAGATTAAATTATGAATGTTTGTATCTTCTCTACAGATTAATGGAATCATTATTAGACAATCTCTTTCATGTTTTAAGAGTTTAAACATCCAAAATATTAATTTATCTGCAATTGGTTATACAGTTTAATTACAATGTGTCATTTAGTTCTCACTTGTGCCTGGAGTTTTATTAATATAGTATAACTAAGCTCTCCTACCTACTACTATATTGAAGGTGGAGTTATAGACTCATTAAGTATACACTTAGAAAAGGCAGCGTCAAATTGAAATGTTAACCACCTGCCTTCTAAAACGGTGACATGCTTCCTGCAAACAAACGGTGTCACCTTATCATACAATTAGTGCAAATATAAATATGTACCAAGTGGTTTAATTGTGAATGCTGGGTTATTGAAGTACATATTGTATGGCATATTTTCAACACATTTTTAATGTCTTATTCAATATACTTAATATTCAATATACTAAATAAAAACAATTTCTTTGCGATATACTCATTTTTCAAATATATAAACAAACAGTAAATAGCATTTTCATATAAACAAAAAGCAATACTGTGTACCAATACATAAAGTGTGTGGTATAGTGGCTAGAACGACCTGCGTTAGAACGACCTTGTGATACAGTCTATAGTTATCTGTATTGAGGACTGGCAGAGATATGTGTAAAAAATGTCCAATGACCAGGTACCTGGAATTGATTTTGCAGATTCTTGGAGAGATTTGAGTTTCGTGTAGGTGAAGTAACACAGTTGAGTAGAGCTTTTATGTTCGGTGTGAGTAGTAATTAGATTTTGCTTCATGCACTGACAGGTGATTGGTCTGCTGTGAGTAGTGATCAGGAGAAAGGTGATTCTTATCAGATGTTGTTCTTGAGGTGATGTGTAGAGCTCTGTCTTCTGTTCTCTTGAATATTCTTTAATATTCCATGTGTAATTAGCTTAGGAGATGGTTCGGGAGGTGGGTGATTCTGTTCTCTTTAATATTCCACTTATAGTTTCTTTGGAAATGATTCGGGAGGCTGGTGATTCTGACTCCCCAGATGTTGATTAGGAGGCAGTGTCGGTAGTTCTCCATCTCTCGTTCCTCGAGGAAAGCCTTTACGTGTAGTGGTGGTGAAACCGTTGGTGAGTTAATGTGCCAACTCTGCAGCTCCAAGTTATGGCACTGGGTGCTGAGTTCTAGTTGTTATCACCTGTGTTGATTTCTTTACTAATAAAAATAGATCTGCTCAGTGTGGTCACACGGACTCAAATCTTAGCTGCTAAATGTTAGTCTCACAGCTCCAGATTATCGGTTATTTGGACAGCTCATAGCAAAACCAAACAGTAGTCTATACCGTCCTGTCCACTTTGTCACACTGACATTATAAACTGAATTTGCGTGGCAATATGTGGTATTGTCTCGGTTGGTGGGTAACTCCGTGTGAGCAGGTAACTGAGGTTTTCAAATAGACAAGTGGATATTTTTATTGACATTTTTGAAGCTGAATTAGAAACATTTATAAAAACTTCTCACCACTAAGTTCCATATTCATGACAGAAAATACTTGCTGTTATTGTAATATGTAAAAAAAAAATCCTTATCCGGAGTAACATTACCTGGCATTAATTTTGGCTGTTATATTACCGGTCAAGTACCCTTAATGTGTCTACAGTTCAGCAGTGAGATGCGTTTAGTTAAAGTTGGAAAAAACAGTACTCAAATGAATGGGATCCCATATGGACAATGTCATAATTTTGGCGTTATGAGAGTTTGTGAAGTGACCAGACCCATCTAGTCCTCGTATTATTTATAGAGGAAGTAAGAGCCTCTGTCTGTCACTGCTAATTGGACAGTGCAGGAACTGGAGAATTATTGTGGAGAATCGTTAATTTGGTTCAGCAAGAAAGAAATAATAAGAAGAAACAAAAATAAATCCATCCAGGTGTAGCCTTAAAATGCAGACATAGGTCTCTGAACTTACACATATAAGCTGGAGCCTTGTTATACTAGGTTATGTGACCAGCAGAATAATCACAAGTTCTTTACCTCTATCAACCGCTCCTTTACTCTCTGTCCCCGGTGGGGAGTCCACGTTCCCTTGCAGTCGTCTTATATCTGTTTCTCTTTGCTCCAATTCCTCTTTCAACATCTCCAGCTCATCCTGCATATGAACATAGCGACAATTACACACCTGAAGGAAATGGGATCAAACCCGGTGACCGGTCTGTCCCAGGGGCGAGGTGGATGCTGATTTATTGAAAAAAATGCATTTACACAACCGGTATTTACGTGGACATTTGTGGGATATTTTATAGTTCTGTGGAAGTAAAGTACAGAAGTGGGCGGAGACAGGAGGGCGGGGACAAGCTGAGGTGATACTTGGGAATACATGATTGTTATGGTCACATTGTATTCTGACCTTAAATGGTTTTATTTTAAAACAGGACTGGTGTTTAATACCAGTAGGAACAAGGTGATAATGTCACTAATCTTATTTCACATGTCCACATGAATATATAAGATCAGGTCATACACGGCATGCACACACGCATCCTAGATATAATAATACACAAGCACACAACTGGGGAAAACAGGTTCCACAAACTCTAGTCTGTTAAATACAGAAGAGAAATTACAGATGGCAGAAAAAAAGAACAATATTAACACGTTCAACTTGTAGAAATATCCACTCAGCATCTCCAACTTATACACCCACATCACACGTAATGTTCCTTATCTCACCCCACAGCTATCACTGCTCCCCACATTCTTAATCTATCTCAGCATTAACCCCAGTGTACCCCCCTATCAGTCTCAGTGTCCTCAGTGCGCACTCACATTACCCCAATTGTCTTTTATACTCATTGTTCCACCTATGTCCACAGGCCAATAATAGCCCCAATGCCTCCATGTCAATCCACACTTATAGTATTCACAATACCCCCTTATCTCCTCAGCTCCCCCCTCATTAGACCTAATGTTACACATATATACCTAGGGGGCAGTGACCCCATCAAACGGAGATGATAGGTTGGAAATGGAAAGTACTTTTTTAGTTGGAATTTTTCTTTATAATAGATTAACCATTATTTGAATTGACTGGATTGACTTACCCAGGTAATATCAGATGCTGGTATATCTACCCACCTTCCATTTTGATCTATATCAGACCAATCTTCCATATCTATCTATAAGACACAAATAGCAGTGTGATAATATACATCCTTTATGCATGTTAAGGCAGAAAACTTGATATTGTAAATACAAAGGCTAGTAAGTGTAGCATAAGCAAAAACATTCTGTAGCTCTCTGTCAAAGATTGTGATTGGTTCCAAGCTGCATCCATCACTAGACCAAATAGGATTTCCTGTCGGGTGTCTGGTAGTATAGACTGATATTTCCCTATAGAATACAGCCTTATCTCAAAGTCTATGATTCCCACATGTACCTTCTATAGCTCAGTGCGCCTAGTTGTACACACACATGCAAAAGTCAGATCTCATATTCTGGGATGTCATAATAATGAGATTCAAGGGGTGGTGAAGGAGCTTTTTGGGTGTTATTCCCTATTTTTCAGGGTGCCGGGGAGGATTTTTCTCCAAGCAACAGAGCTGGAATTAACACATCATTATAGATGATAGAAACCAGGCTTCAGCCATATGTTTAATGGGACCTTCAAGTTGCATTTTTCCTGTAATAAAAACACTAAAACTCACAATAGTGGCAGATGTAATACAGACAGTTCCTCAGGGCCGTCTCTTTCATTGGGCACGATGGGCAGGTGCCCGGGGGCCCTGCAGGCAAGGGGGGCCCGTCCGAATCCTAAAAAAAATAAAACATTTTTTTTAAATACTTACCTTGCGGTCACATCAGCGGTGATCCGGCTCCCTCCTTGGTCCCCTCTTCCGTGCTGTGCTCGCAGTGAATGCTGGGTGTGATGTCACGCCCAGCATTCACTGCAACCACAGCACGGAAGAGGGCAGAAGAGACTCAGCGGCGCGGAAAAAAGAAGAGGATCGGACTTAAGGTAAGTTAAGGGGGCCCCTACATATATATATATATATATATATATATATATATATATATATATATATATATATGTAAAAAAAAGTGATTATATATATAATCACGTTTTTTTTTACATACATACATATTTTTTTTACACACACACACTATATATATATATATATATATATTTTTATTTTTTTTTAGGGGCCCGGTACACTGCATTGCCCGGGGGCCCATAAAGTTGTTAGGTGGTCCTGCAGTTCCTTTGTGCATGGATGTGTTGGGTGATGCGTCCGAGTTATGTGGATGAATGAAACCATCGTCCGGGTGGCGGGACAGTCCCCTAAAATCGTGACATTTGGGAAGCATGTTTATATAGAAATATGAAATATTATAAAGTAATGAAACAAGTGCTTATAAACTCTAAAGACTGGAAAGTAGGTCAGCACGCTGAAGTGCAAAAACCATCTAAGGACACTGGTCCAAAATCACAGTCATTTGCAGTGTCTATGCAACACTCCATTGGTGACAATTATTTAATTACCACGCGTTAGTCTTTGAGGCCCACAGGTGTTGCGAGAAATGTTCTGTGATAATGTGATTGATATGTGGATTATCTTCAGGTGCGCCACCGGCACCTGTGTCTGTTGACCTTGCTCCGATCTGGTCACTGGACTCTGCGGCACCACATCCCACGGCAGAGGCGCCGCCAGACACACAGACCAATAACATGATGCCGCACGAAGTGGGGAATTTTGGACAATTCATTAGCCAGTTTTATTTGTTAAATTATTGTTTTAAAAATACGTTTGATTTATTTATTTATTTAATAATCTTTTGATTCACTAAACTTCTACTATTGCTAGAAATGATCTTCCCCCAATATTTACACACTTGCTAATGCTTTACAGCTGTTAGCCCTGTGTGATAACACACTTATCAAATACTCTACTCAGATGACTTCCAGACATGTCTCTCTTCCACACACTCAATATGTACATTAATTAATGTATTATCAATACAATGTACTTCAGTTGGTGCACTAGATGTACGTAACAGGCCTGAATGATCCTTTCAGCAGTGACTTATAATTATGGATCTTGAAAGTGGGACGGCTTTTTCAGTATTACTTTATAACGCTGTTAGTCTTTTAATGTGTTTAATATCTCATAGTACTTGAATGATAAGTATCCTGCATTTATTCCATATTACACAAAGTTACTGAACAATATGAGAGTAGTACTATACAGGTATAAAGGTGACATACGTGTCTGATGTGTAATGCTTGGAGCGTTTACTTATCTGTCTGTCCTTTCTGTAAGTCTCTCCTAAACACACTGACTTCCCTCTATTGCTAGATACTCTGGATTTCACTTTAGTTTCATCTTTCGGTCACATTTGACAATGAACAGTAGTATATATATAAAGTTGAAGACTCAGTCCAATAATAATTCTTCGTTTCTACTATAAGAACAGAAGAACAGATTTTTTTCTGTTCTTTTATTTGTTCTTTATTATATGACTCTTGCTGCTGCTCTGACAAGCTTTATAATCTTTATTAATACCTCGCTACACTTATCTTTACCCTTCATTCACGCTCTCCTCACTGACACCTCCCAGTACTTCACTCTCCAACCCCATTTACCAACTTCCTTCTGCCAACTGCCCACAACTGAGCTCTGCACACTCACTAACTGTAATGGCTCATGATATCTCCTTCCTCCTTTCCTCCCTCAAAGCATGCTGGGAGCTGTAGTTCTCAATTGTAGTTCTGGCCGAGACCATACAGCAGCACATGTGTGTTATGTCACATGGTAAAGTCAATGTTAATTAAGTGATACCACAGTTCCAGGGTATTACATCTAGCTCCACACCCTCGGGTCATATTGTTCTAACTGCTGAGATCATTGTGTTTATAGAAATTAGAGATGGTCACTGACCCCCGTGTTTTGGTTTTGGATTCGGTTTTGGATCTGGATTACCGTCGTGTTTTGGTTTTGGTTTTGGTTTTGCAAAACCTCCATTGCGTGTTTTGGTTTTGGTTTTGGTTTTGTTTTGCTATTTTTTGGGAAAATCCATGTTTTTGGGCCTAAATTAACCCAATTTAGTGCTCCAACTGTTTTAGAGACAAGTAATCTAATTGTTGAGGTAATAAATCATCCAAAAAACAGTTTAATTCTTCGTTGGTAGGCCTATTCTACACACAAAACAGATTGTCTTCCTCTCCATCTATGCATATTGGCAATGCAGCCATCGTCTTTGAATGTATATTACACCCTACACTTATAGTTAAATATGTAAAGAAATGGAAAAAGCCAGTTTGGTTTCTGTCTCTCAAGGCCCCCCTCCACTTGTATAAAATACCAAAAAATTCAGCCATTATAGACTGTACAATATTAATTGACATGGAGAAAGCCAGTTTGGTTTCTGTCTCTCAAGGCCCCCCTCCACTTGTATAAAATACCAAAAAATTCAGCCATTATAGACTGTACAATATTAATTGACATGGAGAAAGCCAGTTTGGTTTCTGTCTCTCTAGGCCCCCCTCCACTTGTATAAAATACTAAAAAATTCAGCCATTATAGACTGTACAATATTAATTGACATGGAGAAAGACAGTTTGGGGTCACTCTGTCTCTCTAGGCCCCCCTCCACTTGTATAAAATACCCAAAAATTCAGCCATTATAGACTGTACAATATTATGAAAAATGGACAAAGCCAGTTTAGGGTCACTCTGTCTATGACACCCTACCCTTAAGGATAAATTGCCCTAACAGCAGCCTTTCAAGATGGTATGTGATATGGAAATGCCACAAGTTTCTTTCCTCTTTGGGGGTAGATTGCTCCCTACACTTACATAGAAAGTTTTAAAAAGATGTTATCGTCATCATCTTCAGCTTCATCCTCACCCTCATCAGTGTGTACGTCATCATCACAGACTATCAATTCATCGCCGCTTGAATCCGCCATTAGAGAACAGTCAGTGCTTGGATGTCTTGGATGGTGAAGGCCTTCCTCGTGGAAGATGTAGTTCATTTTTATAAACATCATTTTCTCCACATTTTTGGGAAGTAACCTTCTACGGCGATCACTGACTAAGTTCCCTGCTGTGCTGAACACTCGTTCAGAGTACACACTGGAGGGTGGGCAGCTTAGGTATTGCAAAGCAAGTTTGTACATGGGTTTCCAAATGGCCTGCTTTTCTTCCCAGTAAGGAAAGGGACTGTCTGACATTTCCATATCAACTACCTCTTGAAAGTAATCCTCCACCATCCTTTGCATGTTTATACTCATATTGGATGGAGTTATGGGCAAAGTGACACATTTTTTTGAAAAATCCTTCAAACCAGCCCAGATGTTAAATTGTTCTGGTCTGCCCCCTGTGTCTTCCCTGCTTCTTTTTTGGAAATTTAATTTTTTACGAGCAACAGCTTGAGAAAGTGAAGGAGGACACGTCGTCAAGCCGAGGCCCAGTTCAGCGGCCAACTTGCTGAGCAATAGCTCCTTGCAAAAGTTCACATCTCGCTCATTTACAAGTAAAGACTCAATGTAGGTTTTAAACCTTGGATCAAGCACAGTGGCCAAAACGTACTGATCCGAGTTCAAGATCTTAATAACTCGAGGATCATTGTGAAGCGAATTAAGTACTTGATCGACAAGGCCAACATACTTTGCTGAATTGCTTGCTTTCAGCTCCTCCTTCATTTTCTCAAGCTGCTTTTCCAATAGTCTAATTAAAGGAATGACTTGGCTCAAACTAGCAGAGTCAGCACTGACCTCACATGTCACAACTTCAAATGGTTTCAGCACCTTGCACAGCACTGAAAGGATTCCCCACTGTGCAAGAGTGAAATACATCCCCCCTCCTTTCCCAATGTCATGACTTGTGCAATATGCTTGGATGGCTTTGCGCTGTTCCTCCATCCTCTGAAGCATGTACAGGGTGGAATTCCACCGAGTTACCACCTCTTGCTTAAGTTGGTGGCAGGGCAAGTTAAACTGCTCTTGGAGCTGCTGTAATCTCCTACATGCTGTGGCTGAATGCCTGAAATGGCCTGAAATTTTACGGGCCACCGAAAGCATCTCCTGCACCTCACGGTTATTTCGTAGGAAGCTCTGCACCACCAAGTTGATGGTGTGAGCAAAACAGGGAATATGTTGGAAATCACCCAGCTGTAATGCTCGCACTATATTGTTGGCGTTATCTGAAATGACATACCCTGGGGAGAGTCCGAGTGGTATAAGCCATGCATCAATCACATCTCTCAGTTTGCGTAACAAATTGTCAGCCGTATGCCTGTTAGTGAAGCCGGTGATACAAAGAGTGGCCTGCCTGTGACAAATGTTACGTAGTGGTGTACATGCTGCTGCTGTTCCTGCTGGTGAAGGTGAATGACCAACCCAGTGGGCTGTCACAGTCATATAGTCTTTGGTTTGGCCACTTCCACTTGTCCACATATCTGTGGTTAAGTGAACAGTGGGCAGAATGGCATTTTTCAGCGCAATCTCTACATTTTTACACACTTTTTGGTATAGTTGTGGAATAGCTTTACGGGAGAAATGGTGTCGCGATGGAATTCTGTAACGCGGACACAAAACCTCAATTAACTGTGAAAAACCAGCTGCGTTTATTGTGGAGATTGGACGCAGATCTAACACTAACATTGCAGCCATGGCGTCTGTGATTCGCTTGGCAACTGGGTGACTGCTGTCATATTTGCTTCCCCTCGCAAATGATTGTTTCACAGTTAATTGCTGAAATGTAGGACTGCTCATTTTATTCACCTGCCTCTGGGATGACGATTCACCCCCAGCAGCAGCAACAGCAGCAGCAGGACTAACGCTTTCTTCAGAGGAATCAATAATAGTGCCGGAGTCATCCAGCCTTAAGTGGGATGCCGGGCTAACTCCGAGCGCTACTGAGGATATTGATGAGGATGGTGTGGTGGGTGTATTTTGTAGCCGTCGGTATGTCGGTGAGCGGAGGGTCTTAGCTGATGAGGGAGTGCTTGTATTCTTTTGGGAAGAACTTTCAGCTTTTCCCAACACTTTGCCATGAACTCTCGTTAAATGGCGTAACATAGACGAGGTTCCAAGATGGTTAAGGTCCCTCCCTCGACTGACTGTGGCTTCACATACACTACAAATGGCTATACAATTGTTGTCTGGATTTGGGTAGAAATAATTCCACACATAAGAAGTGGATTTTTTTGTTTTATGCCCAGGCATGACAATGGCCTTTTTCTTGTCACGTGCCAGAACTGCTGCCACTGGTGCAGGACTTACACAAACAACCTCATCCTCATCAACATCCTCATTAGCGCCCTCGTCGCCTACACAAATCTCCCCCTCATCCTCTTCTAATTCCAAAGTGGCATCCTCAATTTGGGTATCACCGGCTACACTCGGGCTATTAAGGCACACATCAGCAGAATGCTCACGATTAGACATCCCACTGTTGGATGGACTCTCCACAGGGATTGTTGTCATTTGTGAATCAGAGCAAATATTCTCCTGTAATGCCTCACTGTTATCTTGCAGCTCGGCTTTGACGCGTAACAGTAGTTGTGCACCAATTGTAGGCTGGGTAACTTTTTGGGATCTGCCACTAATAGCCAAAGGTGAAGGCCTCATTCTCTCTTTGCCACTGCGTGTGTAGAATGGCATGCTTGCAATTTTTTTTTTATCGTCACTTAACTTTTGCTCAGTTACACTTCTTTTTCGCTTCAATACAGTAAAATTTTTTTTGGTTTTTGTTTTTTGCACTAATTTGAAAACACTCTGTTGTTTGACATCGCCTTGGCCAGATGACGTACTGGGAACACTAACATCAGGACTGGTGACAGAACCTGGTTGCTCATTTAGATCATATGTGGACTGCTTTGAATCCATTCTGAGCGCAAACCACTGGGGAGTGCTAAAAATTATTTAGTAGATTCTGCTGACAGTTATGACTTTTGACAGCCAGAAATATTAATGCACAATTAGGGAGGACACCCCAAAAACACTGAGGAGTGCTAAAAATTATTTAGTAGATACTGCTGACAGATATGACTTTTGACAGCCAGAAATATTAATGCACAATTAGGGAGGACACCCCAAAAACACTGAGGAGTGCTAAAAATTATTTAGTAGATACTGCTGACAGATATGACTTTTGACAGCCAGAAATATTAATGCACAATTAGGGAGGACACCCCAAAAACACTGAGGAGTGCTAAAAATTATTTAGTAGATACTGCTGACAGATATGACTTTTGACAGCCAGAAATATTAATGCACAATTAGGGAGGACACCCCAAAAACACTGAGGAGTGCTAAAAACTATTTAGTAGATACTGCTGACAGATATGACTTTTGACAGCCAGAAATATTAATGCACAATTAGGGAGGACACCCCAAAAACACTGAGGAGTGCTAAAAATTATTTAGTAGATACTGCTGACAGATATGACTTTTGACAGCCAGAAATATTAATGCACAATTAGGGAGGACACCCCAAAAGCACTGAGGAGTGCTACAAATTATTTAGTAGATACTGCTGACAGATATGACTTTTGACAGCCAGAAATATTAATGCACAATTATGGGGGACACCCCAAAAGCGCTGGGGAGTGCCAAATATGAAGAAAAAATAATAAACCTCTATCCTCCTCTTTGCACTAGCGATTTTGGTTAGAGCAATTGCAAGAACAATATTGTATTCTCTGTCCCTGCTCTAATTAGCCTATGACTACACCCTGCTCTCTCCCTCTGTCAAATGGCGATGGATTGCTGTGGAGGCGTGTATTTATAAAGTTGAAGTATCGCGAGAACCGAGTCCCGAGATCCGACGACGTCACAATGGCGTTCGGCCTCGATTTGGATTCGGAATGGGCGGGAGAGTACCGAGCTGCTCAGCTCGGTACTCGGATACCCAAAGTTCGGGTGGGTTCGGTTCTCGGAGAACCGGACCCGCCCATCTCTAATAGAAATACTATCAGCCCTTATACATATTGTATCACTCTGTACTCACACGTGACTCAGAGTTAATAAATGTCCTGTTCCTCTAACCTCTAACCCACACTCTCCCCAGCCAGGTACTGCGCAGTTTACAGGTCATAGCTCTCCTGTGAGACCTCGTCCGCAGAATGCCAAGGTCAGATGTACAAGCATTAAATGGAAATAAGTGGGACAAGCTGAGGGCCTGCTGAACAGATTAAGGAAATTGTCATTTGGTTTATAACTGGGTTTATTTCCTATTTATTTTCTTTTCAATAATACAGTTTACTGGAATCTTACATTCAAACTTTATTTTTTATAGTTGAATTTTGTATATTTGATGTTAAATACCCCATTGTCTGGACTTTGTTTGCACATTCGTTTTCTCCTACTTCTTAAATGGCAAATTTGTTCCTTATTGTAAGTTACACATAACAACCAAGAACAAACTTCTTTTGGGGTCGGCTTTTTCTGCAGAATGAGACTCTGAACCAATCAACCAGATAATGCACAAATATAGCATCATAGCACCATCTACTGGACAAGTTGTATATTGCACTATTTGCTATTATTCTGTGATTTTTAGGGGCCTAATTATTATTAGTCCCCCATTCATATTGAAAAGTGTGATATTTTATTGAAAAAAATCGCTTATGAACTGCATTTATGAAAAAAAATGGCCAAAGCAGCGGAGCGTTACTAAGATGCCCCAGTAACACTGGCCTGGAGTGTTAAGAGTTAAGTGACCAATTCATCGGGCAGTCTCTGCAGCGGTGTGCTTTGGCGAACCAGCTTAAGCATGATCAATGGAGCTGAAATTCCAAGATTTAGACTTTTCAATTCCCTTAATGTAAAAGTAAAAATAAATAAAAATGTATAAAAACATATTTTATTTACTTTTATTTAGAAAACAAAATATTTCTAAACATCAATGCAATAAAAAACCCTTTTTCACTTTTACTGTAGCTTTCTGAAAATAAATAACATAAAATAAAATATTTGCTACATGTGGAACCAATAGAATGCCATAGTGGTCCAGAAAACCATATAGAATTTACTAGGCTAGAATAAAAATTATGCAGATAAATATTCATGATGAAGCCGACACAGATCAAAAATGTGAAAATGGTGTAATGAGGAGTAATATCTACAATCGTCTCCGACAGTGAAATGGTCAGGGGCAGCTAGTGAGGCCCAAGGGCGGGCAATGTGCTATATGTGGGGAGGGGGCATATTTATGTAGGGAATTATTACATGAACAGCTATTTTCATTGCTGCAGAAACAGCAGCATCACTTCATAATACCCCCCTCATGGCTGCCATCAGAAATTTTTGGGTACAAATGTAACTGGCAGGGCCCCCTCCTTCCTCCTCTCACCCCACCCCCATTTTTTAATTATCCTCTACACACCCACCCCCACTATCTCTCCACCTACCTCACAGCCCCTGTTCTATCTATCTATCTGTCTGTCTATCTATCTATCTATCCCCTAGTTTACTTTCCTCTCTGCTTCTCCTCTTCTTTGCTCCTTTCAGCTCCTCTCCATTGACAGCACTGTGATGTTAGTTCCGTGAAGTCAGATGTATACCAGGGACTGGAGCAAATGTCGTCAGACGGATGTGCTGTTTAAAAGGGGGCCCTCTGCTGCATCCTTAATTCAGTGCAGAGAGTCCCCCCCCAATTCCCAGGAGCAGCTGCTGCCTAGAAAGGGAGGTCCCTTAATTCACTGTGTGGGCCTCTACCACTAATAAATCTTTTTGGGCCCAGGGTTGATCGGGCCCCATACTGCTGTACTCCCTGTACCCCCCTGATGACGGCCCTGACCTCCTTCTATTATTAGCTGCTCCCGTGTGTATTAAGGACACCTACACCTATACGCAAAGAAAGATCCATTGTGGGTGCTGCATTACCTTGCTGTGGCCCCGCTAATGGTCCTGCTCATCCTGAGATGGCGCTAACAGTAGAAGAGCACTGGAAAAATCTTTATTTCAGTGCTGGTCTTATTAAAACGATGAGGGCTATTTTACGGAGGCCAACAACTTTTCCCGGCAGCTTATGCCTGTAATCCATCTCTGTGTGTTATAAGGAAATAAACAAATAAACTCTTATTTATGCTTTGGTCAATATTTTTTTTAAACACCTGTTTATTTGCACAGAAATAAAAATTCAACATACATTGGTATACAAATATACATTAGAAGTTAACCCGTGCATGATACTTATGCATTCCAGTCAAATCAAGCTACTTAAGGTGTTAAAAAGGTTCTTGTGATGCATTTGGGGCTAGGCCAGGCCTCCTCAGGGGAAGAGCGTTACTTCCCGACGTAAGCGCCCTTTTTTAACGTGGTTTTGCCCACATGTCACCACCTCATCATTCTTCTCCACCACCTCATCCTTCATCTTCATCGCCACATCCTTAATCTTCATCATCTTACTGTTCTAAAACCTCTCGATACACAACATTTCTGCTAAACACCTTATCGCTGTGCTCAATCAGTCTTCCTTGAAGGACAGTATTCATAACCTGCACTTTCACATCACTGCTTCTCCGTACTCGTGAAAATGCGACATACAATTGTCCATGACCAAAGACAGGCTCTGGTAAATAAATACCCACACGGTCAAGTGTTTGACCCTGTGACTTGTTAATGGTCATAGCAAATGCCGCCTTCAAAGGGAACTGCCGCCGTCTTAGCTTAAACGGCAGTCCTGTTTCGGATGGACATAAGTCAATCCGAGGTATCATCACCTTCTCTCCTTCAGCAGAGCCAGTCAAAACTTCTGCTTGTATCACATTCGTTTTCAGTGCTGTCACTACTAATCGAGTGCCATTGCACAGTCCTCTCGTAACATTCAGATTTCTCAATAGCATAATAATGCTTCCAACTTTCAGTCTTAATCTGTGCCTTGGCATTCCGGAAGGAGTCAAGAGTTTGAGCCCTCAACTCGTAAATTTAGCCTTTACTATCCCTCCCACGGGGGGAAGGGGGGATGATGGAAGTTAACTGACTTCACTATTATAATTTTTTTGTCAAATAATGTCAGTATACCAAATTTCAGGTCAATTGGATGAGCCCTTTCTGAGAAAATAGTTTTTTACACACACACACACACACACTAACACACGCCGCTAGGCTTATATATATTAGACAAGGGGAAAAATGAAGGAGAATAGTAGCTGAAAAGATGGTAAAAGGGGAAGGGGGGAGTAGGGGGTATAAAGAAAGAGGGAAGGGGAAATATCAAAATTCCAAATAACCTATTTATTATACAATAGCACAGATATTAATATGCTGTTATACATTTACCACAGTAGACACTAGCAAAGGAGAAAAAGTAGAAGAGAAGGATTATGGGGGGGGGGGGGGGCAAAGGATACATAGACATAAGTTAAATCATCAATCATAAGTCATCATACAATGCTACAACCATATCATGGGAAACCATTTAGTTCTCTCAAATAACTCCATAAATATGAGATTGATCTTCTAAGGATTCAATCAATATACCTCATTTTGCATAGAAACTTTTAACTCCCTTTTCCAGAGAACGTAGAGCGTTTATCACTATATAAGATCTCTAGTAGCTCCAGCTTAATGCTGTAACTGTTGGAGAGAGATGTGAGGTCCATTTGGCTTTTTTTGCTAACGTAATGACAATCGTGAGTAAAGGGATAATCTGCCGATATGATAATTCCTCCTTCCAGTTGTCAAAGCAAACAAAAAGTTACGCTTCATAATGAGGTTGTAATTGCAAGCAGAAGATAAAATTAAGAAAAGTTATGATTCTATTCAAGAATTTAATAAATTTCGGACAGGTCCAAAAATTATGTATTAAAAGTGACTTCATGTTTTCTACAGATGCCAAATTCAGAGGACACCACATGCTTTCTCTGGGCTTGTGTAATATATGCTCTATTTATTGTCTTCAAATGAATTTCGTACGCCCATACTGATTTCTGATGGCGGCCATGCCTGTAATTGTTGGAAAATATACAGCCATGGCCAAAAGAAGGTCCATTAAGCGCCAGAACAGTCTCCTAAACTTGATTCAGCTGCGGGATCGTTGTACCAACAGTGCAGTGCTTGCTCAAGGATGGCAGCATGCAGGTGTGAGGGCTTCTGCACGCACAGTGAGGCAAAGACTTTTAAAGAATGGCCTGGTGTCAGGATGGCCAGCAAAGAAGACACATCTCTACAGAAAAAACATCAGGGACAGACTGATATTCTGCAAAACGTACAGGGATTTCACTGCTGAGGACTGGAATAAAGTCATTTTCTCAGATGTTTGGAGCATCTGGAAAAACACTTGTCCAGAGAAGGAAAGGTAAGCGCTACCATCAGTCCTGTGTCATGTCAACAGTAAAGCATCCTGAGACCAATTATGTGTGGGGTTGCTTTTTCAGCCAAGGGAGTGTGCTCACTCACAATTTTGCCTAAGAACACATAAAGAATGGTACCAAAACATCCTCCAAGAGCAACTTCTCCCAACCATCCAAGAACAGTTTGGTAACAAACATTGCCTTTTCCAGCATAATGGAGCACCTTGCCATAAGGCAATTGTGATAATTAAGTGGCTCGGGGATCAAAACATCAAAATTTTGGGTCCATGGCCCGGAAACTCCCCAGACCTTAATCCCATTAAGAACTTGTGGTCAATCCTCAAGAGGCGGATGGACAAACAAAAATCCACAAAAAAACAAGCATTGATTAGACAAGAATGGGCGGCCATCAGTCAGTATGTGGCCCAGAAGTTGATTGACAGCATGCCAGAGCTTATAATAGAGGTCTTCAAAAAGAAGGGTCAACACTGCAAATATTGACTCTTTGCATAAACTTAATGTAATTGTCAATAAAAGCCTTTGACACTTATGAAATGCTTGTAATTTTACTTCAGTATACAATAGCAACATCTGACAAAAAGATCTAAAAATACTGAAGCAGCAAACTTTGTGAAAAACAATACTTGTGTTATTCTCAAAACTTTTGGCCACGACTGTATATAAATCCTTTTGGGTCTAAGACATCCTTTACTGATAGTATACCTTTTTCTTACCAGAGCATGAACATCTGATTAGATAGCAAGGGGAAAACTCAGGATTACCCCACAATGATTCATATTTAGTAAATTTTGGGTTGTTACTCAATTTTTTGTTACTAGCTATCCGGGCAGCATAGGTATCTTTAAATACAATATTTTTTAATACAGAAGAGGGGACATCAGTCTTGGGGACTTGGGGATAAACAAATGGGATTAGACTACATGATCAACCATTAAATAGAATTGAATACAATTGATAATACAGAGGGTAATTGAACAATATTATGCCGTATGACAAACTTGAATCAAATTTCCTACAACCCTACAGCACTGACCTACTGCCCAACTAACAGATTTGATCTCCCTCTCAGGTAGCGAATAGTTGATGAAGAGTTGACACCACAGCTCAGTCAGTAAATGCTAAGATATTAACCTCCCTGTGTCTAGAAAATTATGAAAAATGATTAACCTGCAGTCTATATCACTTAGTCAACCATGCCAGCCACTCTCACACAATAGCTAGTGATTATACATTAACAGTATTAACGTTGGGTATCGTTGTTGCCCTTGGTTGGTAACCGGTTACATGGACTTAGCAGGCGTTAAACTCGTCTGTATAAACCCTGTGGTAGTCCTCACAATTAGTTAATTAGCAGATGCAGTTACATGAGAACATCATGCATGATTTGGAAATGTCTGCAGGGCCCATTGAGTCGATTTTCATGCTGCTAGTGGCATATATATACAAGTTAACCCGTGCATGATACTCATGCATTCTAGTCAAATCAAGCTACTTAAGGTGTTAAAAAGGTTCTTGTCATGCATTTGGGCCATAGCCCAGGCCTCAACCACCAACCACTCCCCACTGTCACCCCCGGCAACCACCAACTACTCCCAACTGTCACTTCTCCTTCAAGAAATATATATATATTTTTTTTTAAATCTTTATAAACACTTTTAACAATTAACAAATTAAATTAACAAATTAAAAACATCTTAGTATACCAAATTTCAGCCCTTTCTGAATTTTTTTTCCACACACACTAAGAATTTAGTAGGTCAGTGTATAACTCTGCCCAGCAGGTGGCGCTGCAGCTTGGTTTTATTTTTTCCACACACAGACAGACTAACACACGCCACTAGACATTTATATATTAGATATATATATATATATATGTGTGTGTGTTTTAGTCTCTGAATATGGCACACACTTTATTGACAAGTAGAGATACACATATCTGTTATAAGCGTAGATGTCACAGGTGGGCTCAGCAGCAACAAGCGCTGACCAGACCTCTTCTTATTTTGCAGTCCTCTCTGCCTACCTGCAATTCACTCTGATAATGCGACTCCCTTTCTGACTAGCGACTGACATTGAATGTCTACTGCAGTACGAAATCACAAGTCTCACCTGGAAGATCTCTAGTAATGGCCATAGTTAAAACATTCAACACATTCTGGGCTGAAATGCAATCTTTCTCTGTGAAGCTCTCTCTGTCTCTGGAAGACCCCCTTGGGAGGTACATTTCCTTTTTCTTATTGTCAGTAATCCTGTATTTAGATGCAGAACTCAGTATTCAGTATGGCAAGTACAGCTGATGCAAGATTATTGAGTTGAAATGAGGTAATCGCTGACATCACAGAGACAGGGAGTTAAACTCTCACATAGTATATAAACCTGCTCTGACTGTCATTCCTTGCCAGAGTTTCACGTTTTCTGTTCTAAGCTCCTGAGCGTGTTATTCTATTTATTGCTTGATTCCTGATTATTGACCCGGCTTATTCCTGACTTCATGATAGTTGCATCTTGACTTTGTACTAAGCTTACAGATTTGTTTTGACCTTTGACTTTTCCTGATATTCCTGTGCTTGCTGGCTCTGTTCATTTTACCTGCATCCTGCTGACCTCAGAAAGTCTGACTATTCTGCCTCCATAGTACATACCTGTAGTGCTCCACCCACCATGCTAAGGGCCAGTTCAGTGGACTGTGACTTTGTTACTACATGCTGCCAAATCCATCCTGATTTGCGGCAGGCTCTGGTAAATACTGCTAGCAACAAACTCTGCACCAACACTTTCTGGCTGTGTCAATCTGAGCTGATGTTGTATCCACAACCCCAGACCTGATACTTATAGACTTTCAAAGTGCACTCTTCTCTCCTTCACATTGGCTCCTCTGGTCTCCTCCTCCATCCCCCTCTCTCTCCCACTCTGGCGTCAACATCTTAGTCCCCTTGCTGCTGAGCCAGAAGCCAAGTTGTTTTCTGACATTATTTTAAAAAATAGCTGAATGATTTTAGAATGTTGGGGATGTTTATGCTGAATAAATAGAATCTGTAATCCAATATCTAAAGCTCCACTACTCTTATGAAACCTACCTTTGTTGATCCGCCATCTTCTAATGTGAAAATAAAACTTTTACTAGGATGTTGGATATCATTGTGCATTAGACATTTATTTGTTTAGGCGCCTGTTACAATATAATATCATTTGTACTGCGGTAGTATAGTTGTTGACCGTGGATGTGAACACAGTCCAATGTTGAATGTGTTTCATTTTTTAGATACTCAGGAAACCTCCTCTTGTTATCTTTGTTGATTTGTGCTCTTCGTTGCCGCCAACCAGGTTGGCTTAATCCAGTAGAGGAGAGACCATCGTAAATCCTGACAAGTTAGTAAGTGACATGTTTCAGCTTAACAGGGCAGCTATATTTTAGCTCTATAACATGCTGCCACATAACCTTAACCTCCTACATCATGCAGTACAGTTATACCTGGTCTGTTGAAACTCCTGTCTCCTGCAGCACTGATGAAGGGGGACAGTGTGATGCAGGGGTCTCAGTGTGATGCAGGGGCCTCAGTGTGATGCAGGGGCACCAGTGATGAAGGGGGAGCACTGTGATGTACATGTTATTTGAAACATACGTTCTGGGTAGGAACTTCTTTAGAGGGGAGTGGATCTCTCCTTTAAATAATTTATGCAAAGTCCAAGACTAGTATTGTAATTTCACTTGTAAATATGGTTTACGTACAAATACAGATAGTAGTAATAAAACAGCAGGCTCTGCTAGAAGATTCAGTTACAGCACAAAACAAATATTTGCAAAAACATAAAATAATTGAAATTACATATCTTCCACCAAAATTGCTGCTTTTAGGTCACTGTCCCGCTGTCCTGAAAATCAAGACATTTGTCACGCTCTAGCGAGCAGGCGCTGCACATTTCTGCCAATAGTGTGCGGAGCAATGCAGGGTTTTTCTGTAGGAGGGTGGCGCTTCACCTGCTAGGCACGCCCCCAACGATGCACAACCACGCCCCTAATGGTATGGCCACATCCCCCTTGACTGCGTAGCAGCACATAACTTTCCATGCTGCTCAGCTATACGGGGGCCCCATGAAGTTGCTGTGCCAGGGCCCAAAATTCCTCTTGGCGGCTCTGTATGTAAAATGCAGTGTGCAATTCTGTTTTTAAATGAGTGTGTTATTGTTGCAATGTGTTGGGTGGGAGTTGTAGGTTTACATTTTGAAAATGACGTGTTATTAGGTGAACAATATTTATTGTTGTTAACAAACACATCAACTGACAGTACAGAAGTTTAAAGAGGTTGCAAATCATATCTAACCATCATAACAGTAGTATTGTTAACTATATACACAGACACATGGCCGGACTGGGACTAAAAATCAGCCCTGGCATTTAAAATACAGAGACCCACCTCAGTTCAAGCATGAAAGAAGCTTGGCGGCGCCGAAAAGGGCGTGACTACATTGTTTTGTGGGTGTGGCCAACATGGGGCATTGATACATACATTATAATAAAACATTACATTTATCACAGCCCCCTCAGTGAAACAAAGGCCCCAGTCAGTGAGATACACACAGCCCCCTTCAGTAATACACAGCCCCCCCTCAGTAATACACACAGCCCCCCCTCATTAATACACAGCCCCCCCCTCAGTAATACACACAGCCCCCCCCTCAGTAATACACACAGCCCCCCCTTCAGTAATACACAGCCCCCCCTTCAGTAATACACACAGCCCCCCTCAGTAATACACACAGCCCCCCCTCAGTAATACACAGCCCCCCCTCAGTAATACACAGCCCCACTCAGTAATACACACAGCCCCCCCCTCAGTAATACACACAGCCCCCCCTCAGTAATACACACAGCCCCCCCTCAGTAATACACACAGCCCCCCCTCAGTAATACACAGCCCCCCCTCAGTAATACACACAGCCCCCCCTCAGTAATACACACAGCCCCCCTCAGTAATACACAGCCCCCCCTCAGTAATACACAGCCCCCCCTCAGTAATACACACAGCCCCCCCTCAGTAATACACAGCCCCCCCTCAGTAATACACACAGCCCCCCTCAGTAATACACAGCCCCCCCTCAGTAATACACACAGCCCCCCCTCAGTAATACACAGCCCCCCCTCAGTAATACACACAGCCCCCCCTCAGTAATACACAGCCCCCACTCAGTAATACACACAGCCCCCCTCAGTAATACACACAGCCCCCCCTCAGTAATACACAGCCCCCCCTCAGTAATACACACAGCCCCCCTCAGTAATACACAGCCCCCCCCCTCAGTAATACACACAGCCCCCCCCCCCTCAGTAATACACAGCCCCCCTCAGTAATACACAGCCCCCCTCAGTAATACACACAGCCCCCCCTCAGTAATACACAGCCCCCCCTCAGTAATACACACAGCCCCCCTCAGTAATACACAGCCCCCCTCAGTAATACACACAGCCCCCCCTCAGTAATACACAGCCCCCCTCAGTAATACACAGCCCCCCCTCAGTAATACACACAGCCCCCCCTCAGTAATACACAGCCCCCCCTCAGTAATACACACAGCCCCCCTCAGTAATACACAGCCCCCCCTCAGTAATACACAGCCCCCCTCAGTAATACACACAGCCCCCCCT
This sequence comes from Mixophyes australis, assembly GCA_036250195.1. Classification (NCBI taxonomy): domain Eukaryota; kingdom Metazoa; phylum Chordata; class Amphibia; order Anura; family Limnodynastidae; genus Mixophyes; species Mixophyes australis. Next base: position 358,729,380 of record JAVHZZ010000004.1, read on the forward strand.
CAGTAATACACAGCCCCCCCTCAGTAATACACACAGCCCCCCCTCAGTAATACACAGCCCCCCCTCAGTAATACACACAGCCCCCCCTCAGTAATACACAGCCCCCCTCAGTAATACACAGCCCCCCCTCAGTAATACACACAGCCCCCCTCAGTAATACACAGCCCCCCCCTCAGTAATACACAGCCCCCCTCAGTAATACACAGCCCCCCCTCAGTAATACACACAGCCCCCCCTCAGTAATACACACAGCCCCCCCTCAGTAATACACACAGCCCCCCCTCAGTAATACACACAGCCCCCCTCAGTAATACACACAGCCCCCCCTCAGTAATACACACAGCCCCCCCTCAGTAATACACACAGCCCCCCTCAGTAATACACACAGCCCCCCTCAGTAATACACACAGCCCCCCTCAGTAATACACACAGCCCCGCCTCAGTAATACACACAGCCCCTCCTCAGTAATACACAGCCCCCCCTCAGTAATACACAGCCCCCCCTCAGTAATACACAGCCCCCCTCAGTAATACACAGCCCCCCTCAGTAATACACACAGCCCCCCCTCAGTAATACACAGCCCCCCTCAGTAATACACACAGCCCCCCCTCAGTAATACACAGCCCCCCTCAGTAATACACAGCCCCCCTCAGTAATACACACAGCCCCCCCTCAGTAATACACAGCCCCCCTCAGTAATACACAGCCCCCCTCAGTAATACACAGCCCCCCCTCAGTAATACACACAGCCCCCCTCAGTAATACACACAGCCCCCCTCAGTAATACACACAGCCCCCCCTCAGTAATACACAGCCCCCCTCAGTAATACACACAGCCCCCCTCAGTAATACACAGCCCCCCCTCAGTAATACACACAGCCCCCCCTCAGTAATACACACAGCCCCCACTCAGTAATACACACAGCCCCCACTCAGTAATACACAGCCCCCCTCAGTAATACACACAGCCCCCCTCAGTAATACACAGCCCCCCTCAGTAATACACAGCCCCCCCTCAGTAATACACAGCCCCCCCTCAGTAATACACAGCCCCCCTCAGTAATACACACAGCCCCCCCTCAGTAATACACACAGCCCCCCCTCAGTAATACACAGCCCCCCTCAGTAATACACAGCCCCCCTCAGTAATACACAGCCCCCCCCTCAGTAATACACACAGCGCCCCTCAGTAATACACAGCCCCCCTCAGTAATACACACTTACCTTGTTGCTCGGCGGAGGGAGTTCAATGTAATGTGCGGCTGTTGCCAGTGATCACATGGGACGCACACCATGTGACAGGTACCGTCCCATGTGATTAATATCACATGACCGCACATCTCATTGAACTCCCCAGTGAGCTGCGCTGCTCGGGCGGGCATGGTGCCCCCATCGGATCGGCCCAACTAGCCATCGGCCCTTCTGGCATTTGCCAGAAGTGCCCGATGGCCAGTCCGGCCTGCACAGACACTTCCAATGTATATATGTATTTATTTAAGATGAAATAAACAGGTTGCAGCTCACCGCTTGTAGCATTTTGTTTGGGTGCTCAGCATTTCAAGGTGAAAAAAATATATAGTTTCGGTCCTGGGGCAGGACCTTTTTCTTGGACATAGATCAAACAACATTACAGTGCAAAGACTCTATTATACCCTCATAACCCATAACCTTTCACTTCCTAATCACAGAAGAATCAGGGGGGTATTGAACATTTAAATACAAAGAAGTAAAAACATATATAGTGAGTAGGTTCATCACAACAATCATAAAGCTCAAATTTAGAACATACGAATAACAATCCAAAATGTAATTAGAAATATAGTACAACGTTGCTGGCTATATTGACATTATTTCAAACTGATACTTTGTATCAGCACAGCTGCTAATTAGCAGAGAAATGGATGGATTACTGACACAGTATTAACTTTGCTGGATAGCCAATCTCATTATATCCGATACCAGGAAAGTTAATAATTTGTCAGTAATCCATAATATTATACTATTACTATTGTTTGATTTTTATTACATTCTTACAGGGTTACACATCATTCTTCAGTAGGTTTGATGGTTAATAACACATGGAAGCTTTTATTAACACTATAGAGAATATGGATAATCGCAAACCCTAATTTGGGGTGTGCACTTATTATATTTAATATGGTTATTTGTATTCAGATTTATTTAATTTAAATATATTATATATCATAAAAATGATGTTTATATTTATTCATGGTTTTAGGATATTAAACCGTATGATACATATATTTTTTAGGTATAATTTCTAAACTACTATATGGGATTTAATCAACACAATATAGAATCTAAAGCTATTAATATACATATTGTAACATTTTGAAGTGTAACATTGTGAGTTATATAGATTGTTTCTGGCATTATACTTGTCAAATATTAGTCTGGATTTTACTGACACTGTATTAACTTTGTTGGTATCGGATGTGGTGCGATTGGCGTAATGCGCACATCATAGAAGATTTCTGATATAATGCATTTTCTCCATGGTATTTGTAAACAGAATGTAGTATAGCTGACTCAGTATATTGTAGCTCACAGAGCTCTCTCTGAGCTAACCATCCAGCTGATGGAATTCTCTAATTAGCAGCTGTGCTGATACAAAGTTTCAGATTGAAATAACGTCGATATAATGTCAGTAACTTTGTACTATATCTTTGATCACACTTTGGATTGTTATTCTTATGTTCTGAATTTGAGTTTCAAGAAAGCTGTTATGAACCTTCTCGCTATATATGTTTTTACATTTTTGTCTTTAAATGTTGAACACACCCTCTGACTCCTCTATGAGTAGGAAGTGAAGGATTATGGGTTATGAGGGTATAGATGCGTCTTTGCACTGTGATGTTGTTTGTTTTAGATCCATGAAGAAGGTGCTGCTTGAGGACTGAAACATTGGTATGTAACGAAGGAAACGATATTTTTTCATGTAGAGTGCTGCACTTTGTATATTATTTATTATATATATATATATATACATACACACACATTTTTTAAATTTGCCAGCAATAGGGCTTTTAGAGCTTTGATAAATAGGCCAATAAAAAATTATGTTTTAGATATAGTAACTTTTGGATACTCCCAGCCAGTGGTCGAAGTGGAAATTTAGAAGTGGTGGTATGGAAGTGAATAACGTTTTTTAGTTTTAAAATCAAAGTAGTAGGAGACATCACCGTATAATGACACACTTCCACCACTGATCCCAGCAAAATTAATAATTTTCAGCTAATTAAATTACCATTTACAGTTTTTTTAAATGAGTACATTTTTCTGCATGATGTCCCTTTTATGTATTAGCTGTGTTCCTTACTATAACGGAGTCTATAATTCAAATCTGCGTGGCAAACTCTGCCTCGCCCTATGTGGAGAATGTGAACCCACTGGTGTCTGTGTGTCAGAGATTTTCACTTTCATTTATCTCTTCTGCTGTCAGCGATGGCGTCTGCTGATCTGAGACAAGAGCTGGACTGTTCCATCTGCCTGAACATTTATACAGATCCTGTAACACTGAGATGTGGACACAACTTCTGCCGGGTCTGTATTGATCGTGTGCTGGATACACAGAAGTGGTCTGGAGTTTATACCTGTCCTGAATGCAGAGCAGAGTGTCGGGAGCGTCCTGCACTGCAGAGGAACATAACTCTGTGTAACATAGTGGGGAGTTTCCTGTCTACTCGGCCAGATCAGGAGGAGACTGGGATCTTCTGCACTCACTGTATTCATTCATCTGTACCTGCTGCTAAATCCTGTCTGATGTGTGAAGCTTCACTGTGTGATAAACACCTGAGAGTACACAGCAAGTCAGCAGAACACGTCTTATCTGATCCCACCACTTCCCTGGGGAACAGGAAATGCTCCATCCATAAGATGATCCTGGAGTATTACTGCACTGAGGATGCTGCCTGTGTCCTGCTGTCTGATCGGAGAACACAGAGGACATCAGGTGGAGTCACTGAATGAGGCCTCTGAGAAGAAGGAGGAGAAACTGAGAAATGTTCTGCAGAAACTGACCACAAAGAGAGAGGAGACTGAGAAAAGAGTCCAGAGTCTGCAGGAGCACAGGAAAGAAGATCAGGAAAAAGCAGCTGGTGTAATAGAGAGAGTCACTGCCCTCTTTAGAGACTTCAGGACACAGCTGGAAGTCCTGAGTGAGATCTCTAGGCATGAAGATAAAGTTTCACGCTCAGTCTCTGATCTGATCCAGCAGCTGGAAATAAAGAAGGACGAGCTGTCCAGGAAGATGCGTCACATTGAGGAGCTGTGTAACATGTCTGATCCAGTGACTGTCTTACAGGAACCAGACACAGGTGACTTGTGTGATACTGGGGACAGAGAAAGACACGATGACCAGGTCCATGATGTAGGAGAGCTGGATGTGGGTCTTATCTCAGAGACATTACACACATTATCTGATGTAATAACAGGTATAAATATGGAGATCTATGTGCAGGGCCCTACAGACATATTATTGGATGTAAACACAGCTGGTAATAAGATACATATATCAGGTGACTGGAAAACTGCATCCTGGTCACATATAAACCTAAAACGTCCAGAAACACCAGAGAGATTTCTGTTTAATCAGGTAATAAGCACCAGGAGATTTTCCTCAGGGCGACATTACTGGGAAGTGGATGTCAGTAAATCAGAGTGCTGGAGGGTAGGGATGTGTTATCCCAGTATAGACAGGAGAGGAGCTCAATCAGGCATTGGAGATAATGAGAATTCCTGGTGTATGAGAAGGTATTATGATCAGTATGCTGTGAGACATGACTGTAAAGTGATCCAGTTACCTGACGATATTCCCTGTGATAGACTGAGGATATATCTGGATTATGAGGCTGGACAGATGTCCTTTTATTCTCTGTGTGACCCGATCAGACACTTACACACCGTCACTGCCACCTTCACTGAGCCCCTTCATGCTGCATTATGTGTAGATAGAGGTTGTATAAAGATATCTGGGGGGATCAGCAGGTGGAAGAAAAGACCATAAGAAATATGGCCAGAGACTGGTGACATCATAGCAGGGTAATCTGATTGGGGGAACACAGCCTATAGAATGAAGCAGTGGGTGGAGCTACAGCTGAGCCCCTCCTCCTGTGTAACCAGTGGTGACCAGTGTGTCTGGATTTGTTCCCTTGTTGGTGTTAGAAAACTTCATTATAAATATATAAATATATATTGATATTGAACTTAAAAATATATTTGCATACCTCCTAACTGTCAGAGAGGGAGTCAAAAGGAGGTGACTTTAAATGAAAGTGGATGGAGTTTCATTCAAAAGTGGGCTTCTCTGGGTGTATCCGGTGCAGTTTGGGTGGATCAGGTGGCGGGGATCATTTTCTCTATTTTTTGCATGTCTAAATGTTGGGAGGTTTTCTCTTGCTCCTATTGGCTGTTATATATGCTGGGAGTGAATAGGATGTTGTCTCTGTAAAGCTTTGCCTACTGGGAATTGTAGTTTAATACATGCATGTTTCATTACTTATCTTTAATAAATTGATATTTGTTACAACCAATATGTATAATTACTATTATTATTTTATATTATGAACATGCTTATTATACAATGCTTCCTCTTTTATACCACCCCCGGTATAACACCATCCTCAGTTACCCCTATGTACTAACTCGGCACAAGAAAGCTTTAACATGTATTAATGACATTAGAAGTCTCTCTCACTATGAAGTTTTTGACCTGTGTGTTATAACCGGCCTATAAACATTGTACATATATCAGTAAGGGGATATTATGTACTGTTGAATTAAATATGTATCAGGTTATCAAGGTAACAATCCTGGAATACTAGCACAGAGAATGGTACAGTCCCGAACTATGTATTTGACAATTATTTAATAATTAATATCCTAATTTTAAAAACTTAGCTTCGATAAGACAAACACATAACCTACCTCCCAACCGTCCCGATTTCAGTGGACTGTCCCGCTGGCCCAACTTACAGCTTGTCCACATAGTGGAAAGGGGAGGGCTTTATTCATCAGTGTAGCTGTTGGTAAGCAATGTCCCTGTAACATTACCAGATCATATGACTGCAGCAGTCACATGGTACACAGTGCAGACGGGCTGTTGGGACTCTTACTGTTCCTCCGTAACTGCAACTGTCACTGGTGAAGAAAAAGGTAAGAAGAAGGGTAATGTAATGAGGAGGGGGTATGTGTGAGTAAAGCATGTGGGCAGAGGGTGCATGTGTGTGTAAAGCATGTGGGCAGAGGGGGCATGTGTGCATACCTCCCAACTGTCCTGATTCCAGCTGGACAGTTCCGTTTTTAGTGGACTGTCCCTCTGACCCGCCTGCCTTACAGTTTGTCCCGATAAGCCCCTGTACACACCCCACCCCCAGTTGCCGCTCTCCCTCCGGACCCGGCACTCACTACACCATAGCACCATCTTGTTGTATTGTCACTGCACCCTCCAACACCGTGCGCTCTCAATGGTCCCCCCCCCCCCAGCCAATCCCCACCACTTCCGGCCCATGCCACAGAGCATGCCGTGAGATGTAGGCCTGACCCAGCTGCACAGGGACCTATGCTCTCTGCCTGCAGTTCCAATGTATCCCTCCCCCTGTTCCCCATCTAAATATATATTGTACACCTAATCTATCCCAACCCTGCTATATCCCCCTGTACCTCTACTAAATATATTCTGTGCACCTAATGTATCCCATGCTACATACCTCTGTAACATTTTATATCCTCCTATACTTCTAATAAATATGTCCTGTACCCCTAATGTATCCCATTCCCTGCTATATCCCCCTGTACCCCTATTATACCCTCCTATACTTCTAATAAATGTCCAGTATCCCTAATGTACCCCATCTAAATATATTCTCTACTCCTAATGTATGCCCTTCTACGTACCCCTGAACCCTTATACCTGCCTCCTCACTGTCCTGATTTTGGCGAGACAGCCTGATTTGCAGACCGCAAAAGGGGTGGGATTTAGCATGAAAGTGGGTGGGGCTTTGTGGAAATGTGCCATTTGTGGGTGGAGTTTGGGTGGACTGGGGGCAGGGCTTATTGTGCCCCTCTTTTGGGATTCTAAATGTTGGAGAGTCGGCATCACACCACCACACCGCACACACTGCCAGTGAGCATCGCAGGCGGTGTGTGTGGTGTACAGAGCTAGAATCTCCCATGTACTAGAGCAATGTTGGCTAACCTGTGACACTCCAGGTGTTGTGAAACTAAAAGTCCCAGCATGCTTTGCCAATATATAGCAGCTTATTGCTGGAAGTATATGCTGGGACTTGTAGTTTCACAACACCTGGAGTGTTACAGGTTAGCCAACACTGTTCTAGAGGAATACTCCGGGGCAGTGTAGAGAGATGTCTATGATGACTATCTCTGGCAATCCTGCTACTATGTACATTTTCCAGACCCTGTTAGCCAAGAGTCTGCAGTAACAGTGGTCATTGCTGTCTGCAGGCTTCCTTGTATATACATGTCAGTATATCCAAGCCTTAGTATGGAAGCTGAATAGTTAATGTCATGACTACCCTCTCCCAGCAAATCACAGCCCTTACACAAGCATGGGGGTTTGTGCAACTTCAGGATCAGGTGTAAGCTCTTCAGACTACAGTTCCACAACTTGTCATATCTAGCTGTGCTGTACCTAATGCATTAGGTACAGCAGCACCTATTCAATTGCTCCACAACCTAAGTTTCCTGGTGTGAGAACGTGGAATAAGAAAATCCCCTCTTGCAAAATGTAAATATATTTGTAGATGCCTTAGCTCTATTGTGTGATGAAGCAAGAAGTATTTTGACTGGCTCCAGCTCCCTCTATCCACGCTTACCTTCGTTCATCTAACGCTGCACAAGCCAAGACTTCTGACCTCTTCTCTCCCCTTCTGCACGTCTGACAGCTGTCACTTAGGGCCGTGGACCATCCCAAATTAGCACAAACTGACTGCGCTACACAACTTTATATAGTATAAATATATACTGGTGTTCAATAACTAAAAAATATTAATTTATTCAAAACAATAAAATCAACCATATAAAAGAAACATATGAAAAAAACACATTATAAGAAGCATTCTCATATGAGACACCACAGTGTTCATGATATAATATGGGGAGATATAATTGTTTCTGATACACATAGACACATACTAATACATTTCTCGTACACACTGACACACATTCTCTCTCGTACACACTGACACACATTCTCTCTCGTACACACTGACACACATTCTCTCTCGTACACACTGACACACATTCTCTCTCGTACACACTGACACACATTCTCTCCGTACACACTGACACACATTCTCTCTCGTACACACTGACCCCAGTGGCGCACGCAGGAGAGTTCCTGTAACACCTAACACTATGAATGCCATGCAAATTACCAGTGCATTTGAATAACAATGCGATACAACTTGAGAGTTAAAAATTGTAGATATCTTTATCTGACACAAATATGCACCATGTTAGGATATCCCGAGTTATAACTCACTAGTGCAAGCAGGCATATATGTGAGAATAAGATATAATTATATGCTTGGCATATTCTAAATACATTATATAAGATTTTTGGTCCAGTAGTGCTCCAATACACACAGCCACCTGTTTGTCTCTGCTGTATATCAAGATACACGTTATTATGTAAGAAGACTCTCCAGTGGATCAACACTGTGGAGGAACTGATTAGGCATTACTGCCATCTAGAGTTCAGATCAATTTAATACAAATATTCAGTCCCATTAAAAGTGACACATTGTCACAATAGAGATACTGTACAATTTTTATTAGTATCCTATTTGCTAAATATGGACTAATGAACAGTTAAAATGAACTTGTACTATTGAATTTGTGCATATACCCACAAGAGATTCCCTATCAGTAGACTTCCTTTTGGAAGTGTTATATATGTAAAGATCGGCTCCACCACAGGGTCAACTAATTTTTAATCTCTATTTTTTCAACACTATCTTTTTAATATTTTGCTTGTTTTATTTGGTGGTATACCTCTACAAATCCATTTTAATGCATAACAATAAAAATTTAATGTATTAAATTTGTTATTTACAAGTACCTGGAGTGCTATTTAGGTCATCACTTTTTGCTTTTTCCTTGGATCTATACGTTTACGTATGTGACCTTAGCACCCCCTCACATAATCCAATTCATTTAATTTATAAGTGAGGTAGGGTATTATCTTGTGCGGAGCAGTCTTCCTTTTGTTCCTTTTCCTATTTTTCCTTTTGATATCTACATTGTGCCGTAAGGCTATACCTGGCCTGTTGAAACTCCTGTCTCCTGCATTTTTTAAGTAATAGGAACTTCCAGATTAGTGTTGGCGGTGTAACAGGTCCTTCCCACCCCACAATCAACCTCATGTTGGAACATGTTCTTGTGGCTTTGGAGGATATAGGGCCTATACTGACATTTGTCCTGTGGTTGAGGCATCCATAAAAAAGGAAGACATAGCAATGCATGGCTTTCCTTCTGTTGATGGAATTTATTGGTCTCATATTCCAATGGGACGGCCACAATAACATATATTATGAACACTGACAAATAATGTTCTCCTCCATCAATGCTCAGGTATGTAGGATTTTTGGTTTATATGTGTAAAAGCAGTGTGTAATTCTTTTTATTAGTTAATGTGTTCTATTGTTGCAATGTGTTGGGTGGGAGTTGTAGGTTTACATTTTGAAAACGTGTTATTAGGTGAACAATATTGTTGTTAACAATCACATCAACTGACAGTACAGAAGTTTACAGAGGTTGTCATATCTAACCATCAACCACCATACTACAGTAGTATTGTTAACTATATACACAGACACTTCCAATGTATATATTTATTTATTATAAGAAGAAATAAACAGGTTGCAGCTCACTGCTTGTAGTATTTTGTTAGGTTGTTCATCAGAACACCGGGGACACCATGTGGAGATGATGTCTGATCAGGGAACACAGATGGCATAAGATGGAGTCGCTGGATGAGGCCTCTGAAAAGAAGAAGGATAAACTTCCTAGAGAAGACCTATAGAAGGGAGTCCTAAGTGAGATCTCCAGGCAGGAAGAGAGCGTTTCACTCATAGGGGTATATTTACTAAACGGCGGTTTTGTAAAAGTGGAGATGTTGCCTATAGCAACCAATCAGATTCTAGCTGTCATTTTGTAGAATGTACTAAACAAATGATAACTAGAATCTGATCTCCACTCTTTTCAAACCTGCAGTATAGTAAATATACCCCTCAGTCTCTGATCTCATCCAGTAGCTACTAATAAAGAAGGACAAACAGTCCAGAAAGCTGCGTCACATTGGGGAGCTGCTAATTATTAGAGAATTCCATCGGCTGGATAGCCGATCGTACTTCATCCGATACCAGCAAAGTTAATACTGTGTCAGTAATCCATACTACTATTTGATTTTTATTACATTGTAGCTACCACATCACTCATAGGGTTACAGTCAATTTTTCAGGAGGTATGATAGTTAATAATACAAGGTAGCTTTTTTTCATTATATTTGTTCTATTAACACTATAGGGAATATGGATAATGACACACCCTAATTTGGGGTGTGCACTTACATTTAACACAGTTATATTTATTCATTTTTTTATATATATATATATATTTACTGTATATTATATATTTATTCATGGTTTTAAGATATTACACTGTATAATACATATAATTTTCCAGGTGTAATTTCCAAACTACTGTATGGGATTTAATCAACACAATATAAAATGTGAAGCTATTAATATACATATTGTAACATTTTGAAGTGTAAAATTGTGAGTTATATAGATTGTTTCTGGCACTGTACTTGTCAAATATTAGTATGGATTTTGCTGACACCAGTGGCGCACGCAGGGGGGGGTTTCTGGTTCCCCAGAAACCCCTCCCCTCCGGGAACCAACGGTACTCCACAGCAGCCGCGGCGCTGTCAAAGAAGCGTCCGCGGCAGTGCTGTATTGCAGCTCTATTTTTTTTTCCTCCGGGGGGCGGACACCCCCCCTTCTAAATTCTGCGTTCGCCTCTGGACACTGTATTAATTTTGTTGGTATCGGATGTGGTACGATTGGCGTAATGCGCACATCATAGAAGATTTCTGATATAATGCATTTTCTCCATGGTATTTGTAAACAGAATGTAGTATAGCTGAGTCAGTATATTGTAGCTCACAGAGCTCTCTCTGAGCTAACCATCCAGCTGATGGAATTCTCTACTAATTAGCAGCTGTGCTGATACAAAGTTTCAGATTGAAATAACGTCGATATAATGTCAGTAACTTTGTACTATATCATTAATTACACTTTGGATTGTTATTCTTATGTTCTGAATTTCAAGAAAGTTGTTATGAACCTTCTCGCTATATATGTTTTAGTTTTTGTCTTAAATGTTGAACACATCTCCTGATTCCTCTGTGAGTAGGAAGTGAAGGATTATGGGTTATGAGTGTATAATAGAGTCCTTGCACTTTGAAGTTCTTTGTTTTATGTCCATGAAAAAGGTCCCGCTCCAGACTGAAACATTGGTATGAAACAAAGGAAACTATATCTTTTCACCTTTATATGGTGAGTCTGCACTCTGTATATTATTTATATATATATATATATATATATATATATATATATGCTTTTTTTCTTAAAATTCGCCAGCAATAGGGCTCTTGAAGCTTTGATAAATAGGCCACTAAAAAACTGTGTCTTTAGATATAGTGACTTTTGAATAATCCCAGCGAGTGGCCCAAGTGGAAATTTAGAAGTGGTGGTATGGAATGTGCAAGTGAATGAAATCTCATATCTGTTAGTTTTACAATCAAGACAGTAGGAGAAATAGTGGTATGGCATTCCACCGTATACCAACCCATTTCCACCAGTGCTCCTGGCAAAATGTGCAACATTATTAATGTTCAACTTATTTACCTTTACAATTTTTAAAATAAGTACATTATTCTGCATGATGTACCTTTACATATTAGCTGTGTTCCTTACTATAACTGAGCCTGTAATTCTAATGTGAGAAGTGACAAGCTCAGCCTCGCCCTGTGTGCAGAATGTGAAACACACCCACTGGTGTCTGAGTGTCAGAGACTTTCACTTTCATTTCTCTCTTCTGCTGTCAGCGATGGCGTCTGCTGATGTGAGAAAGGAACTGGACTGTTCCATCTGCCTGAACATTTATACAGATCCTGTAACACTGAGATGTGGACACAACTTCTGCCGGGTCTGTATTGATCGAGTGCTGGATACACAGGAGGGGTCTGGAGTTTATACCTGTCCTGAATGCAGAGCAGAGTGTCAGGAGCGTCCTGTACTGATAAAGATCATACCATTGTGTAACATAGTGGATAGTTTCCTGTCTACTCGGTCAGATCAGGAGGAGACTGGGAGTTTCTGCACTTACTGTGTGAACTCTCCTGTACCTGCTGTTAAATCCTGTCTATTGTGTGAAGCTTCTCTGTGTGATAATCACCTGAGAGTACACAGCAAGTCAGCAGAACATATCTTATCTGATCCCACCACTTCCCTGGGGAACAGGAAATGCAACGTCCATAAGAAGATCCTGGAGTATTACTGCACAAACGATTCTGTCTGTATCTGTGTATCCTGTTGTCTGATCGGGGAACACAGAGGACATCAGATGGAGTCGCTGGATGAGGCTTCTGAGAAGAAGAAGAAGAAACTGAGAAATGTTCTACAGAAACTGACCACAAAGAGAGAGAAGACTGAGAAAAAAGTCCAGAGACTGCAGGAGCGCAGGAGAAAAGATCAGGAAAAAGCAGCTGGTGTAACAGAGACAGTCACTGCCCTGTTTAGAGACATCAGGAGACAGCTGGAAGACCTAGAGAAGAGAGTCCTTATTGAGATCTGCAGGCAGGAAGAGAGAGTTTCACTCTCAGTCTCTGATTTGATCCAGCAGCTGGAAATAAAGAAGGACGAGCTGTCCAGGAAGATGTGTCACATTGAGGAGCTGTGTAACATGTCTGATCCAGTGACTGTCTTACAGGAACCAGACACAAGTGACTTGTGTGATACTGAGGACAGAGAGAGACATGATGACCAGGTCCATGATGTAGGAGATTTGGATGTGGGTCTCATCTCAAGGACATTATGCACATTATCTGATATAATGACAGGAATAAATATAGGGATCTATGTGCAGGAACCTGCAGACATATTACTGGATGTAAACACAGCTGGTAATAATATACATATATCAGGTGACGGCAAAACTGCATCCGTATCAACAAACAAGAATCATCCAGAAACACCAGAGAAATTTCAGTATAATCAGGTAATAAGCACCAGGAGATTTTCCTCAGGGCGACATTACTGGGAAGTGGAGGTTAGTAAATCAGGGGGCTGGAGGGTAGGGATGTGTTATCCCAGTATAGACAGGAGAGGAGATCAGTCATACATTGGATGTAGTAAGAAATCATGGGGTTTGAGCATGAGCTGGTGTAATAATCAGTATTCAGTGATATATAACCGGAAAGAGTTCCTGGTACGTGACAATATGCCATGTGATAGAGTGAGGGTATGTCTGGATTATGAGGCTGGACAGCTGTCCTTTTATGCTCTATGTGACCCGATCAGACACTTACACACCTTCACTGCCACCTTCACTGAGCCCCTTCATGCTGCATTATATGTAGAGAGAGGTTGTATAAAGATATCTAACATACCTCCTAACTGTCACAATTGTGGATAGGCAGTCCCGATTTGTGAACCTCAATAGCTGGCGGACTTTATATGAAAGTGGATGGAGTTTCATTCAAAAGTGGGCTTCTCTTTATGCATCTGGTGGAGTTCGGGTGGATCATGCGGCAGATATAATTTTCTCCTTTTTTTTGTATGTATAAATGCTGGGAGGTTTGCACTTGCTCCTATTGGCTGTTATGTATACAGGAATGGGATGTTGACTCTGTAAAGCTTTGCCTACTTGCAATTGTATAGTAAGTCATGCATGTCTCGTTACTTATCTTTAATAAATTGGTGTTTGTTAGAACCAATACGCATAACTACTATTATTATTTTGTATTATCAACGTGCTTATTATACAGTGCTCCCTCTTTATTACACCCCCTGTATAACACCATCCTCAGTTACCCCTATGTACTAACTCAGCCTGTGATTTAAACCAGCTTATAAATAAGGAGCATTGTACATATATCAGTAAGGGAATATTATGTACTGTTGAAATAAATATGTATCAGGTTATCAAGATTACAATCCTGGAATACTAGCACAAAGAAAGAATGGTACACTCCCAAACTATGTATAAGACAATTATTAAATAATTAATATCACAATTAAAAAAACTTCGCTTCAATATGTTGTTAGACAAACTCCTAATTCCTCGGATACACTGCATGGAGATCCCATATGCCACAAGCAGCGGTTGGTGGAATCATGCATCCTAGATTACTAGGAGATCTGACACAGCCTTCATAACTCATCACTGGGGTCTAAAGAAGATCTGAACAATGCCATCCTTATATAAGATAATGTCCGTTTCTGTCGGCACCAATAAAGATTGTCCGATACGATTAATATGGGTCCAGCGCACAAAGAGATTTAATAGCAAAGTATAACAAAATACAAGAAAGTATAACCAATACATTACGCTTGCGCACTGGATCCAGTAATAGTTCATCAATCCTGAAGTCTATGTTGTCAAAGAGACTGTTACTGTACTAGTGGCCTGTATATGTGTGTGTATATATATATATATATATATATATATATATATATATATATATATATATATATATATGTTTGGTTTAAAAAAAAAAACAGTGATGATTTCACAATGTATACAAAGATAACACTGAGAGTTCTTCATTGATTCAGGTTTTATGATGGTCCAGTAAAATGAAGGTCATAGGTCAGTTCAAACAATGCTTCTTCAAAGGTGGGGGCAACTCACTCCAACAGCTGTGTAAGTGTCTTGCCTCAGGGAACCACCGAAAATCTTGTTTAAACTAACCCATTAACAGAGTATCTTTGAGAATTAATCTTATACTAATAATAACTAGTGACCACTTTGTGCGATCGCTTCTCAGATGATACCGGATTCCTGCGGATGAAATGTGGATTAATATAAGAGCAAACACAATACATTTCTTAGGACATACAGAAGTGACGTACAGAAAAATAAAGATTGGTTAAGTCGTTTGCTTACTATTAAGTACCCTGTGCAGTGATATAGATGTTATTAAAGGACAGTAGGGTGACTACTACTCTTTTTTGGTAACACTGAGGGTCTGAGTCACTAAGGAGAGCAAAGCATAGAAAAGGAGTAACTGGGCAAAACCATGTTGCATTGTGCATTGGAGGGGATAGTAAATTTCAAATGTGGGGACAGATTTATAGTTGGGTTAGGGCATGTCCTAGATCAACGTTAAATTCAAGTGTAAAAATAAAGCTAGCAAGTATTTGTATGTTAGATGAAAAAATAGCCAATATTTAACTTATCTGCAAAATAATAAATTAATTTGCGCCCCTTGCATTGTATCATGGTTTGTCCCAAAAAAACATTTACTCCTTTTCTTTGCCTTACTTTCCTTAATGACTCAGGCCGTGTGTCTAATAGTCTTGCATAACTTATTTATAATTATTGCTCTCAACAAATATTAAAAATAATATCTATATCATCAGCTTATGCTTATATTGTCAAGAAAAAACTGCACGTAAGATGTCACTTAATTTAAAATGTTTTGTATTCTTAATTAGCATCCTAATTGTAAGACTCTTATACATAATATAAAACAGTGTAGTAAGCAGCACAGTATACAATATCAAGTTTTGTTTTGCGACAGTAAGCTGGAAACAGCATGCCAAATATACTTACTTATCACTTAATTTCCATGTATCCTAACGCTCTCCTCTGTGAAGTAGGTACAGGTTCTGACAACCTTTGGACTCCATCTTGCTGGATGACTAGCCACACTTGTCTGCAGATTACTTAATTCTATTATATAAATATATTATAATAAAGATATTGCATCCTATGAGTTTCTGTCTCTTTTACTCTTTCTCATCCCTGGTCTACTCACATTTTGACTCTTGTTTAATGGAGACTGTTAACCCTTACGTACTGACCCACCTCTGTCTGAATTCTGACCTCACCCCAACCTCAATAATGGCATTCTCCATTCTGTCACCCCATGCTGCTAACCCTGACTGATTAAGGGAAGCATCAACAGACTCTGAGTACCCTCCGCCGCTCCAGCCATCAGTTAACATTGGCAAATCCCCCACTGTCGACTCACCCGGCATAGTTCGGGCGGCAGAGACCGCTCCCACAGACCTCGCCATAGCTTGTGAGCCAGAATCTCCTCTTCCTGGGAACACTATTATAGAAATCACTCAGGATCCTTCTTTTGGATCCCGGCTCTTAGAGCCAGGGCCGGATTAAGGGAATGGAGGCCTCTGGGCTAAGGGCGCCTCCATTCCCCCGTGAGGCCCCTAATGTGAGCCACCCGCCGCCCGCCCCCCCATTGTGCGCAAATGAATGAACTGAACACCTTTATTTATTGGTCATTTTAATTGGAGACATCTGTGTTTAGCTGTGCGATGTGCAGCTGCACATCTGGGATGTTATTCCAAAAGTTTCAAGTTTCAGCATGGTTTGCATATCTTCCACCGGTGTGGAGTCTATGAGCATTATTGAAAGGGGACCTGTAGTGACAGCTTGTTGTTTTGTAAATGCTTAGAAAAAAAAAAAAAAAACACCCCCAACAAAGATATACCCCCGATCTATGTAACAAAATGTATTTTTTAGTATTTCTGGGCCTGATTCATGTTAGTACGTATGTATTTACGTTTGCGTAGCGTGTGTTGTGTAAAATAGCTCTGCACATGCCCAGATAGATATTACGCCAATGAACGCAGTTAAATGCAATTCATGTCCAAACGCAACTGACACTTACTACTGTCAATGACTTAAAAGGCAGTACGGGGGAGAGAAAGGGATGACTAACATAGGCAATGTACAGTAATGGTGATCCAACGCAGATGCGGCCGGTTCAAGTCCTGTGTTTGTCATAACATTTATTTAAATTATTATACTGTTAGTAGCTGTTATTTTAATTTATTATAAAAGATTTATTTGTACTGATGTGAACTTTTATTGTACATATGGTTGTGTGTGTACTGCAATCTGATCTGTGTGTCTACATACGGCAATTACTGTTTAGGCTGAGCGCACTTCCACCCAGATTCAAATTGATACGTATCTTAAGATCCGCTTGGCTTTGAATACGGTTGGAGCTACGCACAAATCCATGCTCTTATTTTAAACCCAAGCTGTGTGCAGGCTGTGTCCGAACATGTATCAGGCCCTATAAGTCTATCTCACTATGACGCCAGTGTTTGTCCTGTGTTTTAAACTGGCATCATAAAAAGGGATCATTGTACATATAGCGGTAATGAGATTGTATGTACACTGTGCTGGATGGTCTCAGTATTGTAGTGTTTGTTTTGTTGCTACCAATAAACTTTGTACAATGCTGTTATTGTGGTTCCAATGCACACAGAGATTTAATAGCAAAAGATAGCAGGATTTACAGCAACCATGATGAATCATAAAAGGTAATAAACAGTATAAAACCGAATAAATTACATTACGCAAGTGCATCCTGGGCCCATATAGTCAGAAAGAGAGAGAGATTTAACAATGGCCCAGGACTTGCTTATATGCAGTTTGAATTAACATAATCAGTGATGTTGTCACAAATTTACACAGATAAGACTAAGAAAGGTCTTCATTGGTCCAGGGTTAACGATGTTCCAGTAGACTGCTGGACATAGGTCAGTTCATTTGATCTTCTCCAAGGGTGGGGGCAACTCACTCCAGCTGTTGGCTACGTGTCTTCCCGCCAAATAACCAGTTTAAACTGACTCATAAACAAAATACTTTTGAGTATTAATCTCATATTGCTCATAACTTGCGACCGCTAGATGTGATCACTACTCTGACAAAACCGGGTTAATTCTGGTGATATAAGATTTAATATGAGACCAAACTCTTTGGGCTAGATTTACTAAGCTGCGGGTTTGAAAAAGTGGGGATGTTGCCTATAGCAACCAATCAGATTCTAGCTGTCATTTTGTAGAAGGTACTAAATAAATGAAAGCTAGAATCTGATTGGTTGCTATAGGCAACATCCCCAGTTTTTCAAACCCGCAGCTTAGTAAATCTAGCCCTTTATCTTTTAGATGACCTGAACCATAAATATTGTTACTATGATATTATCTATGTATAAATAATCTCCAATACATTTTACTAATAAATAAATGTGGATTGGAACCTTGATAAATGTGTGTTATTTACAAGTGTAAATACGAATGTAAATGTGTGTTATTAATCCGTGCGATTGCGTCATTACATGCGCCGTACTAATCCCACGGTAAATCAATATTAATCAATTTAGCTTACTTCATCCAATTATTTGACTACAACAGCATATACATGATTATTACTTTACATTTACTTGCAGAAATTAATATGTACATAGATCCCAAGAACAATCAGTGCACAGTGTTGTGACTGGGTGTGAGCCCCGTATACTCTTTCCCTCGCTGTATAAATGGTTTCTTTACTTACGTTCAAGTTGCATTCGGACTTAAATCAGACCCTCTATGGTGATGCTTGGACAAGACCGGAGGTGAGGTATGGTACAGCCCAGTGGAGATCATCTACTGCTGTTGTGTCCTGTACACTTCTCTACCACCAGGAGGCAGGAGATAGATATTACCCAGGACCTGCACCCCCCCCCCCCAGTGGTAGCACTATCCTATGAGGGGCAGGAGATAGATATTACCCAGGACCTGCACCCCCCAGTGGTAGCACTACTCTATGAGGGGCAGGAGATAGATATTACCCAGGACATGCGCCCCCCAGTGGTAGCACTACCCTATGAGGGGCAGGAGATAGATATTACCCAGGACATGCGCCCCCCAGTGGTAGCACTACCCTATGAGGGGCAGGAGATAGATATTACCCAGGACATGCGCCCCCCAGTGGTAGCACTACCCTATGAGGGGCAGGAGATAGATATTACCCAGGACATGTGCCCCCCAGTGGTAGCACTACCCTATGCGGGGGAGAGGGGTAGTGTTGGTGTCACTGCTTCTCAGGGATATTTATATCTAGTGAATCTAATTTTCCACATTTATTTAGACTTTTTTTTATTTAAATGTTGGAAAAATAAATGGTGTAACTAACGTTTGTTTTCCTGACTTGGGAAACATAAATAACTGATTGAATATACAGCTACATTTATACGTACAAAACATTAAAAAAAAGCCTATCGATTATTTGTTAGTAATGTAGTTGATATATTTAACAAATTGTACTTTAATCTTGCATTATTGTATTAATCAACCTGGTCCCTGTAGCTGTTGTGGTACTACAAGTCCCAGTATACTGAGGCTTGTATTTCTGTAATAAATAGCTGACACAATAAGTGATACGATGCAGAGTAGCCAATATATACAATAATAAGTAATATACACTGTAAATAAGTAAAGTGAAAACTGGTTTGCAAGTATGATAGATAGTAAGACTTATTAAGGAATAGCAGTGTTACATTTTCCCATTACAAAGCCATAACAACCTAATACCGTTTAAGATGTAACCAGCAATGAAAAAAATTAACTGTTATTTATGTCTTTGTCAATATATTTTAATCACAAAATCGTCACCAACTAAATTACTGTATTTCTAATTAAGTTATTTTTTGTGTAATCCTTGTAAAATGAGAAAATTATTAAATGACCTTTACTGTTTCCAAAATAAGGTGTGTCCTTAGTATAACTGAGCCTATAGATATAAAATGCACAGTGTGGAAGTTCTTAGTGTTTACCATAATACCGTAAAGAATACCAATAAAGACACGGACACCAGAATAACGTTGGAATGAAATATAATTTATTAAATGACTAATATTAAAGCTAAAGGGGCTGAAAGGCGGACGAGAGCAGGGCAGTAAGCAAACACAAAACCAATAACGGTGGAAAGGTCAGACCATTGTACCACCAACCCAGGATCATACCCTATCTATTGGCCGGTGCGAAATATCTGTCCAACGGCAAGACTACAGCCCCCTTATAACCGCCAGTAAAATATTCAACATACTGGCCCAGAGTCCCATTCACTGGACCCAACACACGTGATGACAACACAATCCAAAAGGGGGAGTAGTGACCTATGACGAGATAACCCAAGCACCATATGCAAACTTACCGACTGCACTGCTCTCCCACCTAGAAGAACCACAGATACAAAAACCTAAACTGCCGGGTGGGCGGGAGGAATCCGGAAGCAGAGAGGGGGAAATGCAGGAGAACTTCTCCTATATAAAACTAGACCACCCCCCTCCTCTGCCTTATTGGTTAACAAATAGAAGCAGCCCATAGGCTAAACACCTAATCACTCACCCACGTGATTTTAACTTTGTTTAGGCTGATGGCCACACTTCCCTAAAATGCACAGTGTGGAAGTTCTTAGTGTTTACCATAATACCGTAAAGAATACCAATAAAGACACGGACACCAGAATAACGTTGGAATGAAATATTATTTATTAAATGACTAATATTATAGCTAAAGGGGCTGAAAGGCGGACGAGAGCAGGGCAGTAAGCAAACACAAAACCAATAACGGTGGAAAGGTCAGACCATTGTACCACCAACCCAGGATCATACCCTATCTATTGGCTGGTGCGAAATATCTGTCCAACGGCAAGACTACAGCCCCCTTATAACCGCCAGTAAAATATTCAACATACTGGCCCAGAGTCCCATTCACTGGACCCAACACACGTGATGACAACACAATCCAAAAGGGGGAGTAGTGACCTATGACGAGATAACCCAAGCACCATATGCAAACTTACCGACTGCACTGCTCTCCCACCCACGCCGCAGAGATGACTATAAATGCGGCCCGCCAAACACAGCCCTAAAAACAACTCTGATCTTCCAAAATAACTGGTAAATGAAAAAGATAGAACCAACATCGGACAAATGTACCCCATCGTCTCTGAACAAATGTATAAATTCAGACTTAAATAATGAATGGGAAATGGAAATAGAAACCCCCGAACTCACGGGAAATCTTCTTAGCCACCTGATTGACTTTTCTAACTACCGATGCGATAGTCATATCGGGCATAACAGACCCCCATTTCCTACGGGGGACAATATAAGACCAGCACAGCATTATGGATGGCCATTTAACAGAGACCGACAAAATGTCATCACGAATATTTATAATAAGGTCCAAGGATTTAACTTGACCGACGTCATTGCCACCCAAGTGGACCACAAGAATATCTCGAACTCCACGCTCAGCAATATCCTTAGATAGAACCGACCTGAGCTCCGACCAACTCATACCCCGCCGGCATATACATATGACCTCCACATGTACCGGCAACCACTGACAACTCCGAACAAAAGCCTGCCTACTTGACCAACATTTTTCTGGTATCCACCCCTAAAAGGAATAACAAATTGTAACTAACAAAAGGACCAATTAACACATACTAAACATAACGTCAGGTCTAACACCTTAATGCAACCTGAGAACCAACACAAAATGGAGCAATACCTGTAGTAACTGACATAACAAAGGGGTGATTTTGTGTCCAACAATAAATAGAACGGGAAAAGAAAAGGCAGCGACCCAGGTGAAGGTGAAAACCCGGTGGGAAAAAGCCCTTCACGCACCCGCGAAAAGCAGCTAACCCCTGGGTCTACCACCTAAGAAGAGAAAGTGAAGAAAAGGAAGAGCTGCGTAAAAAAGGAAGCAAAACAAAAATGGTTAAACATCAGGTCTAATGTATCACTTATAGGTATTGTATTTCCATCTACCTCAAGCCTGTATGGCTAACTTGATGCCCCATCTGCCGCCAATACAAAGGAGTGAGTTACAAATTCAGCGGAAGGTAAACCTAAACCCCCCAAAGCTTTGCACATAATGGCATGAACTGAAACTTAGCCACCGGGGAAAGGTCCTTGTGACCAACCAGGCTTCCGCTTGCTGCGGGCGTGCTACTGCTAGCTCGTGGCAAAGCCTGACCGGACAAATAATACCTTCCATCTGCCTTGTTAGCGTTAACCAATGACCAACTCCAATTGATCTGTTTTAGACCAGGCAATCTTAATGTAAATAGTATCTGGATTTAACATAAATTTTTTTTGCTTAAATGGCCGACCCTAACTGATTCTTTGCCAGCACAACCAACTCCCCTACTCTCAAAGCCCCGTGAAAAACCATGAAGAACGCCGCGCTAAAAAGAGAAGCCTCAAAACCATCCACAGTTATATTTGTAAAACTCCCATCAACCGTGCCAATCAAAACGTATCTATAGGACGCCTGTGATCCCTGGGTACAGGGTGTAACCTAGACCAACCTTTCAGGGCTTTCCTAAAGAGGAATGATTTCGTAGGATAAGTAAGCCCCCGAACCTTTGCCATAAAAGATATACCTGCTATTGTCGATGACATGGACGCTATACTAAGGCCCTCCTGATAGCACCCAAACATAAACTCTTCCATGACCGAACCATTGCCTGTTAACCGCCAGTCAGAAGATACCAAATAACTCTCCCAGCGCTTCCACTCCAACCAATAAGCCTTCAATGTAGAGGGAGATAGGGCCGCTTCAGCCAAAAACCTTAAGCCGTACCGACCATCTGCCAAATATAAGATGGACAAGTTATATCTACGGGATGAGCCCCCGTAGCCAATAATCTAAACCGCCCCCAATCAAAACTAGACAGAGAATTAGCAATGCAATTTTCTATCCCCGGGACATGTTTAGCCCGAAAATTTATGTCATAGTCCAAGCAATGAAGCACCAGTCCACGCAATAATTTCACCGCTGGTCTGGAAGACGCACTCTGGCGCTTGATTACATGAACTACCCCCAAATAATCGCACAAAAAGGAAACATATTACCCTTAATCCGAGGAGCCCACAACTCCAAGGCCACAATAATGCGTCTGTAAACAATTCTAAATCCCTAGTGGAAATAGGGTGGGAAGGCCAAATTCTAACACCGTTAAATCTCCCCAGGAAAGAAGTCCACAAGTCCTGTTTGATCTCAACCTTCCATTTACTCAGTGCACGAGGCTATTCCTACCCGCTGTGGAAAGCTGTAGCTTTCTACAAAAAATCCTTCCCATCGGAATAACCCTGCATGCAAAATTAAACAGTCCTAACCGCGCCTGAACTTGCCTCAATTTAAGGGAGGGAGCAAACATAGCATCAGATATCATCACCCCTAGCTTCTCGATTTTATCTGCTGGCAAGCGACAACAGCCCGCCACCATGTCTATATCTATCGCTAGGAAGGACAAACATGTGGTCGAACCCTCCGTCTTGTCCCACGCTACCTGAACACCCATGATCGAAAAAAGAGGCTGCGCGGAAAACAAAGTGTCCGAAAACGATGAGGACTGAGCCGGGCCCACCAACAAAAATTCATCTAGGTAATGAGCAATGCCTTCATGCCCTGTCCCCGCTTGAACCGCCCAGTGAAGGAAAGAACTAAAGGATTCGAAGTACGCACAGGACAGAGAGCAACCAATGGGCAGACACCTATCAACGTAAAATTCTCCTTTAATTTGGAACCCCCCCCTGTACTTGAAGGAATAAGGGTGTAGGGGAAGTAATCTAAACGCAGATTCTATATCCAATTTCGCCATGAGGGCACCCGCGCCAAAGTGCTTTGCTAACAGCAGGGCCTCCTCCAATGACTGATATACTACCGAACTGATGTCCTGATCAATAGCGTCATTAACTGAACTGCCTACCGGGTGCGCCAGGTGTTGAATTAGACGAAATTTACCGGGGACCTTATTGGGGACTATCCCCACTGGGGAGATAACTAAATCTGCTATGGGGGGTGAACTGAAAGGGCCAACCATGCGCCCCAGGCTAATTTCTCCACGAATCTTATCGTCAAGAACTTCCGGAAAAATCTATGCCGATTTTAGATTTCTAGCGGCCCTGGCGTTGACCGTTGCCCCAATCGGCAGCCGGAACCCGTAACGAAAACCTTCCCGAAGAAAAGCAACCTGTTCTGCATCTGGGTATAGTCTAAGCCATCGTTCTAACACATCAATACGAATAGGGAAGTGGCCTTTTAACCAACATACCGTCGACGCCGCGACCTCTGCCGAGACCGGGGGCACACCTCGGACACTCTGTGGCAGAATGCGGTCCACGGCAAAATGCACAATTGGGCCTGTACCGAAACGCTTCTCCCCTTCCGCATGAAGAATTGTTAAACGCGAAACATCTGTTTTTGCAAACTGGGGAGCTCCACGTCTCCCCCCTTGCGGAAACCGATTCCCCTGGGCCCCCACACCCATAGCTAAGCTAGCCCGATTCAGCTGCATCCAAATCTCCCCCTACTTAACTACTAGGGCATGCCAACCTGACCGTCCACCTTCTCGCGAAACAGCTCATCGTATTTGCGCCAAGACCCCGGGCGATCATTGATGTACATCTCGTTTATTAGATGCAAATATTCCTTAGCACAGGCAGCCTCCAATACTTTCTTCCCAGTTTTTGTAATCTCAAACATATTAACCAACCAGCCCTTCTTAATCCTGTCACTAATGCCAGGGCGCATACCCGCTAAAAGAGGGGGCGGTGTTTTCACATTGAACCATGGGGGCCCTGCTTGCTAGCCCTTCGCTGTGGAACCCCTTCTACCGCCTTGAGATAGAGACCTGCTACAGTGTGTATTCAATATTTTGATCAACTTTCGAGGACCCTCCCCCGATGAAGAGGGGGAATCCTCTTCCGTCGATGACATGGAAGGACTACGTGTATGCACGTGTGAAAGACCAACATCAGATAACTCACCGGCTGCGGTCGCTGCCTGCTGCCCTGCACCTGTCGGCCTGAGGATGTCCCCACGGCACTTGACTGCTGCAGTTCCGGACCCGTTCCACATCCAGATGACCCTGCAGCTGGCAACCCCCGCCTCTCTGAGCGACCTGCACAGGATGATCTGCTCCCGTCATATCCATGTCCGGAGGAGAAGGCTGTCTCGCTGTACCGACCACTGGAACTTGGGAGTCTGCAAGCAGAGGCATATTAACACCGGAGGCTATACACTGATTATTCCTAGGGAGTACTTGCGACCCACCTGCTGCACACCACCTAAGTGAACCGCCCAAGACCCCACAAACCCCGGCGGAGGAGGTCCAAATAGCCCGGTACCTATTGGCCCTGAACTCTTACCCCTATCGCTAGCCACCGAGAAAGAAGGGACTGGAAGAACATGAGCATAGCTACCAGAGGGGATAGGGTACGGAAGCAGGGACTCTAAATTGCTTCCCAATGCCGACGCCACGTCCCGCGGAGGATAGGGCAAATACCAAGCTCCCCTGAAAACCGCTGAATTAAACCCCATTTGCTTTTTTTTTTTTTTTAAAAACAGAATCATCCCCAACCTACCTGCCCCAAACTGGTTGCCTGTCCCCCGCAGGACGTGACCCCCATGTCCCCCGCAAGGGCTAGCGCGTTGACAGAGTGAGAGGAATGAACTGGAGACCAAAATTCTGGCCGCTCGCCGAAGTCACGCCCCCCAGGAGTTGTGCAGAATGGACCCCTTGCTCCAAACTAACACTACCACCCCCTCCCCTCATGGGACCTTCATAGCTGGGAAACTTGGGGGCATAACTGCTGCCACAAGAGGATCCCCCTACTACTGCCCCCCGAGAGCAATATACCTCCCTCAACCTGCCCGAGAGAATGCCAGATACTGGGCCCCAGACCCCTGTAAGGGGATAAGACCTCGCCCTCCCTCCCTCCTCCCGGCGCTGAGGCCGGACCCCCCAAGGATTCCCAACCCCTAAAATACCGCAGCCGTCGCTAAAAAAGGGGAACCCGCCGCTTCGGATGAAGCCTACCTCTGACCCGATACTGCCAGAGCCCCCCCCCGCCCGTTCCCCATGAGGGGACACTCCCGCTACTGCAGGCTCTCCTAAAATGGCGGCGGCGCTCACAGCCCGCCGCCCACCCGAAAATGACCTGGCCGCCCGAGGAAGGAGGAGGGGGGGGGGGGGGCAGGACCCCCTAGCGGACACACCGCTGCACCGGGGGCCCGCAAGGAAACGCTGACAGTCAGGGGAGAACCTGGGAGAGACCTGCTGTTGGCACAGCCTCCTACAACCTTGCCGGGACGCTGAGCACCCTGGATGGCTGAGCCTAGCCCACCCTGAACGGTATGGCCCGGGGAGGGAGGAAATAATAAAGGGGCAGGAATGAAGGAGGAGAGGGAGGGAAGGGAAAGAGGTACAAGGAGCCCCGCGACCTAAAGGGAAGAAAGAGAAGGGGGAGGGAGGGAGAAAAACAGAGGAAAAAAGCCAAGGACAGAAACAGAAATAAAATAAAGGCAGAGAGGAAAAATAACAAAAAAGAAAATAAAAATAAAAAGACAAAATGAAACAGACACTACAATGCAATGAGGATAACCACCAGCTCTACTCAGCCTGATCCTATCGAAATCCGGAAGCAGAGAGGGGGAAATGCAGGAGAACTTCTCCTATATAAAACTAGACCACCCCCCTCCTCTGCCTTATTGGTTAACAAATAGAAGCAGCCCATAGGCTAAACACCTAATCACTCACCCACGTGATTTTAACTTCATTTAGGCTGATGGCCACACTTCCCTAATGTGAGTGACAAGCTCAGCCGCGCCCTGTGTGGAGAATGTGAAACACACCCACTGGTGTCAGAGTCCATTTCATTTCTCTCTTCTGCTGTCAGCGATGGCGTCTGCTGATCTGAGACAGGAGCTGGACTGTTCCATCTGCCTGAACATTTATACAGATCCTGTAAACCTGAGATGTGGACACAACTTCTGCCGGGTCTGTATTGATCGTGTGCTGGATACACAGGAGGGGTCTGGAGTTTATACCTGTCCTGAATGCAGAGCAGAGTGTCAGGAGCGTCCTGCACTACATAAGAACATAACTCTGTGTAACATAGTGGGGAGTTTCCTGTCTACTCGGCCAGATCAGGAGGAGACTGGGATCTTCTGCACTTACTGTATTCACTCTCCTGTACCTGCTGCTAAATCCTGTCTGCATTGTGAGGCTTCTCTGTGTGATAATCACCTGAGAGTACACAGCAAGTCAGCAGAACATGTCTTATCTGATCCCACCACTTCCCTGGGGCACAGGAAATGCTCCGTCCATAAGAAGATCCTGGAGTATTACTGCACTGAGGATGCTGCCTGTATCTGTGTGTCCTGCTGTCTGATTGGGGAACACAGAGGACATCAGATGGAGTCACTGGATGAGGCCTCTGAGAAGAAGAAGGAGAAACTAAGAAATGTTCTGCAGAAACTGACCACAAAGAGAGGGGAGACTGAGAAAAGAGTCCAGAGTCTGCAGGAGCGCAGGAGAGAAGATCAAGAAAAAGCAGCTAGTGAGAGAGAGAGAGTCGCTGCCCTATTTAGAGACATCAAGAGACAGCTGGAAGACCTAGAGAAGAGAGTCCTGAGTGAGATCTCCAGACAGGAGGAGAGTGTTTCTCATCTGATTCAGCAGCTGGAAATAAAGGACGAGCTGTCCAGGAAGATGCGTCACATTGAGGAGCTGTGTAACATGTCTGATCCAGTGACTGTCTTACAGGAACCAGACACAGGTGACTTGTGTGATACTGAGGACAGAGAGAGACATGATGACCAGGTCCATGGTGTAGGAGATCTGGATGTGGGTCTCATCTCAGAGATATTACACACATTATCTGATACAATAACAGGAATGACTATAGGGATCTATATGCAGGAAGCTACAGACATATTACAAGACTTAAACACTGGTGAATATGTAGATTCATCATATGGCATGACCTCTAATTACTATGGTAACTCATGGATGATACAGGTTCCTCCAATAATTTATAAACAGGTAATAAGCACCAGTAGATTTTCCTCAGGACGACATTACTGGGAAGCGGATGTCAGTAGTTCAGTGAGCTGGAGGGTAGGGATGTGTTATCCCAGTATAGATAGTAGTGGAAATCAGTCATACATTGGAAATAATAACAGGTCCTGGTGTTTGGATAGGAATAATAATCAGTATTCAGTGATACATGACAGTAATGTAATCCAGTTGCCTGACAATATTCCCTGTGATAGAGTGAGGATATGTCTGGATTATGAGGCTGGACAGATGTCCTTTTATTCTCTGTGTGACCCGATCAGACACTTTCACACCTTCACTGCCACCTTCACTGAGCCCCTTCATGCTGCACTATGGGTA
Organism: Mixophyes australis; assembly: GCA_036250195.1. Lineage (NCBI taxonomy): Eukaryota > Metazoa > Chordata > Amphibia > Anura > Limnodynastidae > Mixophyes > Mixophyes australis. The sequence goes on from JAVHZZ010000004.1 coordinate 358,757,713, forward strand.
GGGGGAGGTTGTATAAAGATATCTGGGAGAGTCAGGAGCAGTAAAAAAATATCATAAGCAATCTGTCCAGACTTCGCAGGGAGAGGAATCTGATTGGTGGAACATTTATCCAATAGAAAGAAGCAGTGGGTGGAGCTACAGCTGAGCCCCTCCTCCTGTGTAACCAGATGACCAGTGTGTCTGGATTTGTTCCCTTGTTGGTGTGTTAGAAACTTTCATTATAAATATATAAATATACATGTATGTGGGATTTCCCTATCTCTGATTCACTGATAACTCTGATTGGCTGCTATAGCTGTCTGTCAGTCAGTGTATACCCTATTACTGTAGTCTGTACTATACCTCCTACTATTGGCTGTGATGTCTACAGGGGGTGAATGGGATATTGTAAAGCTCCTGCTACTGGAAATTTCAGTTTAAGACTGTTTCTTAACAATACGAGATGGGTTGTACTACAACACCCAGCATGCCTTAATGTTTAGCAAAATTAACTTGATATTTTTCACTCAATAAGTATAATTAGTATTATTATTTTGTTGCTATAAAAGTGCCCAATATACAGTGATCCCTCTTTATATTACCTCTTTATAACGCATGCCTTGCTTACTACCAGGTACTCAGCATAATAAAGCTTTAACATGTAATACTGACATTATAAGTCACCCTCGCTATAAAACCGGTTTTGGCCTGTGTTATATACCGACATCATACAGAGAGATCATTGTACATATAGCAGTAAGGGATATTATGTACATTGTCCGTGTATACATGATAAGTGCATGTAAACGTTACATTATTTTGTAGAAATTAATATGTGTATAAACAGACAGCACCATAGTACAGAGTGTTGTAGGGAGAATGACGCGGCTGAGCGAGGGCCCCGGGCTCCTACTCTTTCCCCCGCTGTATAAATGGTTTCTAATGGCGACTGTTAGATAAACTTTACCAGAAAATGTAACCAACAATTATTGAAAAGAAACACAATGTTTTCTATACAGTAATTTACCCATAGGGTCTAAGCTATTTAAAAAATACATACATATTTGTTTATGTGAAGTTAGCTTTCCGATGCTACAAACCCTCTGTAAGTGTGTAAATGTATCAATAAATGTTCCATTCAATAGACTGAAGTTCCTTTTGAATCTATCTAAGGTTACCTTTGCGGTACTCGTATCTCAGATTGAGAACCTAGGGATTTCCTTTTAGAGGAGGTTCAAAAAGTGGGAATGTATAGTCTAGAGCAGTTGGAGAACAGAATATGATTTATAGCTGTAAACTAAGTTATTATATGGGTGTTATGTTAAGGGTGGTAAGCTCTCTGTCCATTACTCTCCCCAATTATCTGGCACATAGCAAAGTATCTTGGAAGGGTAGAGAGTGAGTGGGAGGTTGTGTACCTGAGGGTGAGTATGGAAAGAAGCACTCAAGCCAAACTTCCATATATTAACATGACTCTGAAACCCCAATATTACCAGGGATCTTATTTGTACTTAAACACTGTAATTTCAATAGCTAATTTGTAAGTATACCCTAACACTGGCATCTATTGTAATTCTAGGAGATAGATTAACACAATATTAGCAAAGAACTAGGTTCAGATAACCAATATCTGACTAAGGAAAGTCACCTCTATTAAACAAAGGTTCTCCTGTCCTTCTAGGGTACCAGGGGCTGAGACTGGAGATCTTTTAGGGTCTCTCCCATTTGGCTCTATTATAAAGAAAGTCTAATGGGGACTACTGTCCAGATTGCTCTGACGTAAATGCTCATTTTGCCCCCTTTAGTACAACAGGTGTCAGATCATGTGATGTGGTTTCGGCAAACAGACTGATCAGTGATTGGTCCATGCAGTAAGAAATCTGTACAGTATCTGATAGGTCTCTCCTGTATCCCCAAATTGCAATGTTTTTATTTGCAGGAGACGACAACATTTTTTGGATTGGTTTATTGGTAAAAGAACATGTGATACATGTGTAATTATCTGCCATATAAATAGAGGTTATAGCTGGCACACTTTTATTGGCTTTTCAGCATTAATATAAGTGTTGCAGATCATCAGACTTTTTCAGCTGAGCGGTAGAAGCAGAACTTGTGACTGTGCTACATAATCCAATAAGTCAGGAATTATTTGGGTATTACATTATTTAAAGGATGTGTCCACATTTTTTTTTTTTTTACAAAAATGTATTATCTAAACACCCCCCACCTATCTTTGTTACACTCTCTAGTAGAATGCATATAACCAGTGTCGGACTGGGGCATGAAGGGCCCACTGGGGGACTGCAACACTAGGGCCCACCAGAGGGGGTGTGGTCAGCCATCATAGAGGCGGGACCTGACACTAGAGGGGGAGTGGTCAGTCCACGAAGGACAGCTAGAACCTTAGTGTAGTATATAAAGCATACAGTGTGTGTATAAAGAATACACAGTCTTGACCTGCCCCTTAGATTGGGCAGAACAGTCACCAAAAATCAGGATTGTCCCACTAGACCAGGCTTGGCTAACCTATAGCACTCCAGGTGTTGTGAAACTACAAGCCCCTGCATGCTTTGCCAATATATAGCAGCTTATTGCTTTAAGGGTATGCTGGGACTTGTAGTTTCACAACACCTGGAATATCACAGGTTAGCCAAGCCTGCACTAGACTCAGAACATTTGACAGACTGTCCAACCTGTTGTTGTTGTCACTTTTACCACCTGTGGCTGTTGGTTTCTTTAGTCGCGGCTTGTCTGGATCCTGGAATGTTGAGGACCCTATTTGGAAAAAATAATGGGTACATTTAGAAACGCCAACCATCCCTGCCATTAAATCAACAGCACCCACATTTAATAATTAGGCCTCTCTCTAGCCTCAACATTAAAGTAATAGTGCTCACATTTGATAAATAGATCTATTTCCCTCCAACCAACCCCAATATTAAATTAATAGTATTCCCATTTAATAAATAAACCTATTACCCTCACTCCAAACAGCCCCAGCAATAAATTAATAGCATTTACGGTTAATACATCCATTTCCCACGACCATTCCTAGCATTAAATAACTAATATTCACGTTTAATAGATAGCCCTCCTCCCCACACTCAGCCCCACATTCAATTATAGACCAAAACCACATTAAAGGTCCCATCACCCCCTCCTTATAGTGTTCTCTGTGTAGCCCCCCCTCACTATAGTTTAGCATAGGCAGCCCCCCTCACTATAGTTTAGTATAGTCAGCCCCCCTTTATTTTAATATATATAGGCAGCCCCCCTATGCCACAAAGTAGTGCCCCCAATGTTATGCCACACAGTAGTGCCCCAATCTTATGCCACACAGTAGTGCCCCAATGTTATGCCACACAGTAGTGCCCCCAATGTTATGCCATACAGCAGTGCCCCCAATGTTATGCCACACAGCAGTGCCCCAATGTTATGCCACACAGTAGTGCCCCCAATGTTATGCCACGCAAGTGTCCCCAATTCACACACACACACACACACACACACACATATATATATATATATATATATATATATATATATATATATATATTTTAGCGATAGCACAAACAATATAAAGAAATAGTTAAAGAGTCTACTTACCCATATGTTGATTGCTTCAGCCTCTCTGCTCATTCTCCTTTCAGCGGCGGTGGGAACATCAGCTGATAGGGGGAGGGGTGGGTCACATGATCGCAGCTGCGATCGCAATTGAGCAGCGGGGATACCGGAGAGGACCCTGGTGAGTACAATGGGTCTCCAGGTAAGCTCTGCCCACTTGTAAAAGGGGGTGTGGTCGTAAGGTAGCCGGGCCTATCGGTGATTTCACTGGTAGCCCGTTGGCCCAGTCCGACACTGTATCTAACATATACCTGACACAGCAGGCTGACTGTGCATGGACTCTGCAGAAATGTCCACCCAACCAGCACATTACACCTGCAAAGTGCGGCGCCCCAAAGAGTCGTCCTGATGTCTGCCACGATTCAAGGATGTGCTCCTCATTACTGTGAGGCAGCTGTTCTTATATGGGCGCCTGATTAGAGAACACGACCGGACCTCAAGGAATCTACATAGAGACCAATGATCTTTATCTGAGTTTCCATTTGTCTTCTGTTCATCTGACAAAACTAGAGCATGGGAGAAAGGGAAATAACTGTCCTCCATGTGCACATCTCCTTAGTTCTCTCACAACCTGTACAGGGGGACATAGAAATAATTTGCTTTCATACAGAGATACAAGTGACACCACAATCTCCCAGCAGCAGTGTGACAGGAGCCTCACATCACTATCCTGCATCATTGGTAACATTTAGATGCTTTGATTGGATCCTGACTTCAGGTGGAAGGGGGTATGAGGTCATTGGAACAAACAGATTCAGTATCCCAGAGGCATCCGAGTGATGATCAGCTACTTTTTTCAAAAATTGAGATGGTAATTAATTTGAATGTTTTACCATAGAACAATAGCTAGTGTGTGTGGAAATAATAATTCACAATAATCCATATTATTCCAATAAGTATTCATTATATACATTAACACATAACCAAGCACAGAAAATATTATGTTTTAATACTTGCCCTTCAAGAAATGGTTTCCCGTGCAGCCCCCCTTCTCTGGAACGACCTCCCTCATTCCATCCATCTCTCTCCTAGTCTGTGCTCCTTCAAATGTGCACTCAAAACTCACCTCTTCCTCAAAGCCTACCAACCATCTACATAACCCCCATCACCTCCCTTTAGCTCGTCCTCCCTTCTCTCCTCTTGCCTCAACTGGCTCCTCTTGTGCCTGGTCTGTTTACCCTCCCTTAGGATGTAAGCTCGTATGATCAGGGCCCTCTCCCCTCCTGTCTCCATACCTGTTCTTCTGCTCCGTCTTTACTGCATATGACTGGCCGGAGTTTCTGAAGTACTGGTACTTTTTGTTCATTGTTCTGTATGGTTTCACCCTGTATAGTCTACTGTTAGTACTGTGTGCGGCGCTGCGGATACTTTGTGGCACCTAACAAATAAATGATAATAATAATAATAATAATCTTAAGCAAGGTCAATATGACATAACCTGATAGGAAACAGCATAATAAATAATGAGATAAATGTCATAAAGAGAATAGCAGGATAAGGACTTTAAGGACAGGAATAAGGAGTATAGACAGGATAGGGGGTAGAAATACAAAAATGTCTGCCCAATATGTCTGATAAAGCCAGATAAAGAAATGGCGTGAGAACTGGTCAATGTCTACATTAAACGTGGAACTTTACCATGTGCTGAAACAAACATTATATGTAATTAAGAAGATTGTTGATTGGTTTAGAAAAATCATTATGTCACTTTGAGTATAAAATATATGTATGCTAAAAATAGATTCTGTACCTTATAAAATGTCAGCTGATTCTGACACCTTTATGACAATCACGCTGTAACCTGTGCCGAATAAACAACTACTTTGAATCAAAGATTGTTCATTGCCTTATATCAATATTGTTCGAATACAACATGTGTTTCATGTAGGGATGAGCGCACTCGGATTTATGAAATCCGAGCCCACCCGAACGTTGCGGATCCGAGTCGGATCCGAGACAGATCCGGGTATTGGCGCCAAATTCAAAAGTGAAACTGAGGCTCTGACTCATAATCCCGTTGTCGGATCTCGCGATACTCGGATCCTATAAATTCCCCGCTAGTCGCCGCCATCTTCACTCGGGCATTGATCAGGCTAGAGGGAGGGTGTGTTAGGTGGTCCTCTGTGCTGTTTAGTTCTGTGCTGTTTAGTTCTGTGCTGTTTAGTTCTGTGCTGTTTAGTTCTGTGCTGTTTAGTGCTGTGCTGTGCTGTGCTGTTTAGTGCTGTGCTGTGCTGTGCTGTGCTGTGCTGTGCTGTGCTGTGTTCTGCAGTATCAGTCCAGTGGTGCTGTGTGCTGTGCTCTGTCCTTCTGAGGTCAGTGGTGCTGCTGGGTCCTGTGCTGTGTCCTGTTCAGTCCAGTGGTGCTGTGTCCTGTGCTCTGTGCTTCTAAGGGCATAGTTATTTCCCCAATATTCCCCTGTGTTTAAAAAAATAAAAAAAAGTTTTTTAAAAAAATACCAAAAACTACTTTAATATTTTTTAATTACCACAAAATTTTCACAACCAATCCTGCAGTATAAGCCCATTGGTACTGCAATATTACCAAGTTCACACATTCAGCAGTAAAAGTCCAGTGGTACTGCAATATTACAAAGTTTACACATTCTGCAGTATCAGTCCAGTGGTGCTGTGTCCTGTGCTCTGTCCTGCTGAGTTCCGTAGTGCTGCTGGGTCCTGTGCCGTGTCCTGTTCAGTCCAGTGGTGCTGTGTCCTGTGCTCTGTGCTTCTAAGGGCATAGTTATTTCCCCATTATTCCCAAGTTTTTAAAAAATAAAAAAAAAGTCAAAAAAAATAAATTTTTTTTTAAAAAAAAAAAAATATAATAATTATAACCAAATTTGCAAAACCAATCCAGCAGTATAAGTCCATTGGTACTGCAATATTACCAAGTTCACACATTCTGCAGTATCAGTCCAGTGGTGCTGTGTCCTGTGCTCTGTCCTGCTGAGTTCCGTAGTGCTGCTGTGTCCTGTGCCGTGTCCTGTTCAGTCCAGTGGTGCTGTGTCCTGTGCTCTGTGCTTCTAAGGGCATAGTTATTTCCCCACTATTCCCAAGTTTTTTAAAAATAAGAAAAAAGTAAAAAAAAATAAAAAATTTAAAAAAAAAAAATAATATAATAATTATAACCAAATTTGCAAAACCAATCCAGCAGTATAAGTCCATTGGTACTGCAATATTACCAAGTTCACACATTCTGCAGTATCTTGTGCTACATATAATGGAGACCAAAAATTTGGAGGATAAAGTAGGGAAAGATCAAGACCCACTTCCTCCTAATGCTGAAGCTGCTGCCACTAGTCATGACATAGACGATGAAATGCCATCAACGTCGTCTTCCAAGCCCGATGCCCAATCTCGTAGTACCGGGCATGTAAAATCCAAAAAGCCCAAGTTAAGAAAAAGTAGCAAAAAGAGAAACTTTAAATCATCTGAGGAGAAACGTAAAGTTGCCAATATGCCATTTACGACACGGAGTGGCAAGGAACGGCTTAGGCCCTGGCCCGTGTTCATGACTAGTGGTTCAGCTTCACCCACGGATCTTAGCCCTCCTCCTCCTCCCCCCCCCCTACAAAAAATTGAAGAGAGTTATGCTGTCAGCAACAAAACAGCAAACAACTCTGCCTTCTAAAGAGAAATTATCACAAATCCCCAAGGCGAGTCCAAGGGTGTTGGTGGTTGTCAAGCCTGACCTTCCCATCACTGTACGGGAAGAGGTGGCTCGGGAGGAGGCTATTGATGATGTAGCTGGCGCTGTGGAGGAACTTGATGATGAGGATGGTGATGTGGTTATTGTAAATGAGGCACCAGGGGGGGAAACAGCTGATGTCCATGGGATGAAAAAGCCCATCGTCATGCCTGGTCAGAAGACCAAAAAATGCACCTCTTCGGTCTGGAGTTATTTTTATCCAAATCCAGACAACCAATGTATGGCAATATGTAGCTTATGTAAAGCTCAAATAAGCAGGGGTAAGGATCTTGCCCACCTAGGAACATCCTCCCTTATACGTCACCTGAATAACCTTCATAGTTCAGTGGTTAGTTCAGGAACTGGGGCTAGGACCCTCATCGGTACAGGGACACCTAAATCCCGTGGTCCAGTTGGATACACACCAGCAACACCCTCCTCGTCAACTTCCTCCACAATCTCCATCAGATTCAGTCCTGCAGCCCAAGTCAGCAGCCAGACTGAGTCCTCCTCAATACGGGATTCATCCGAGGAATCCTGCAGCGGTACGCCTACTACTGCCACTGCTGCTGTTGCTGCTGTTAGTCGGTCATCTTCCCAGAGGGGAAGTCGTAAGACCGCTAAGTCTTTCACCAAACAATTGACCGTCCAACAGTCGTTTGCCATGACCACCAAATACGATAGTAGTCACCCTATTGCAAAGCGTATAACTGCGGCTGTAACTGCAATGTTGGTGTTAGATGTGCGCCCGGTGTCCGCCATCAGTGGAGTGGGATTTAGAGGGTTGATGGAGGTATTGTGTCCCCGGTACCAAATCCCCTCGAGATTCCACTTCACTAGGCAGGCGATACCAAAAATGTACAGAGAAGTACGATCAAGTGTCCTCAGTGCTCTTAAAAATGCGGTTGTACCCACTGTCCACTTAACCACGGACATGTGGACAAGTGGTTCTGGGCAAACGAAGGACTATATGACTGTGACAGCCCACTGGGTAGATGCATCCCCTTCCGCAGCAACAGCAACAGCTGCATCAGTAGCAGCATCTACAAAATGGCTGCTCATGCAAAGGCAGGCAACATTGTGCATTACAGGCTTTAATAAGAGGCACAACGCTGACAACATATTAGAGAAAATGAGGGAAATTATCTCCCAGTGGCTTACCCCACTTAGACTCTCATGGGGATTTGTGGTGTCAGACAATGCCAGTAACATTGTGCGGGCATTAAATATGGGCAATTTCCAGCACGTCCCATGTTTTGCCCACACCATTAATTTGGTGGTGCAGCATTACCTCAAGAGTGACAGGGGTGTGCAGGAGATGCTTGCGGTGGCCCGCAAAATTGCTGGACACTTTCGGCATTCAGCCAGTGCCTACCGCAGACTAGAGGCACATCAAAAAAGCTTGAACCTGCCCTGCCATCACCTCAAACAAGAGGTTGTGACGCGCTGGAACTCCACCCTCTATATGCTGCAGAGGATGGAGGAGCAGCAAAAGGCCATTCAGGCCTACACAGCCACCTACGACATAGGCAAAGGAGTGGGGATGCGCCTCAGTCAAGCGCAGTGGAGACTGATTTCCGTGTTGTGCAAGGTTCTGCAGCCATTTGAACTTGCCACACGAGAAGTCAGTTCCGACACTGCCAGCTTGAGTCAGGTCATTCCCCTGATCAGGCTGTTGCAGAAGCAGCTGGAGAAAGTGAGGGAGGAGCTGGTAAGCCATTGCGATTACAGCAAGCATGTAGCTCTTGTGGATGTAGCCCTTCGTACGCTTTGCCAGGATCCGAGGGTGGTCACTCTTTTAAAGTCAGAGGAATACATTCTGGCCACCGTGCTCGATCCTCGGTTTAAAGCGTATGTTGTGTCTCTGTTTCCGGCGGACACAAGTCTACAGCGGTGCAAAGACCTGCTGGTCAGGAGATTGTCCTCTGAAGAGGACCGTGACATGCCAACAGCTCCACCCTCATTTTCTTCCACATCTATGGCTGCGAGGAAAAAGCTCAGTTTTCCCAAAAGAGGCACTGGCGGGGATGCTGATAACATCTGGTCCGGACTGAAGGACCTGCCAACCATTGCAGACATGTCTACTCTCGCTGCATTGGATGCTGTGACAATAGAAAAAATTGTGGATGATTACTTTGCTGACACCATCCAAGTAGACATGTCAGACAGTCCATATTGTTACTGGCAGGAAAAAAAGGCAGTTTGGAAGCCCCTGTACAAACTGGCTCTATTTTACCTGAGTTGTCCCCCCTCCAGTGTGTACTCGGAAAGAGTTTTTAGTGCAGCGGGGAACCTGGTCAGTGAGCGGCGAAGGAGGTTGCTTCCTCACAACGTTGAAAAAATGATGTTTATAAAAATGAATAATCAATTCCTCAATGAAGTACAGCACTGCCCTCCAGATACTACAGAGGGACCTGTGGTTGTGGAGTCCAGCGGGGACGAATTGATAATGTGTGATGAGGAGGAAGTACACACTGTAGGGGGAGAGGAATCAGAGGTTGAGGATGAGGACGACATCTTGCCTCAGTAGAGCCTGTTTAGTCTGTACAGGGAGAGATGAATAGCTTTTTTGGTGTGGGGGCCCAAACAAACCAATCATTTCAGCCAAAGTTGTTTGGTAGGCCCTGTCGCTGAAATGATTGGTTTGTTAAAGTGTGCATGTCCTATTTCAACAACATAAGGGTGGGTGTGAGGGCCCAAGGACAATTCCATCTTGGAAATTTTTTTTTTGCATTATATGACCAAGCAACAGTCGTTTGCCATGTTCAAAAAGTAAAACCAAAGGTAAAAAAATTCAAGAAATTAAACCAAAAGTAAAATGCCGTGTCATAATTTAAAACAAGAGGTATTGACGTGCTCTAAAACTACTGTATTGTTGTTTATATTTTATAAACACTACACTTGAAAGCTTGAGTCTTTCAATAGAAAAGTAACTGTCCATTGCACGAATATTTGCAACAGGGACAATTTTAGGGTTAAGAAAGTCAACTAATAATAACACTTCGACGCTGTGTGTCTTTATAAACACTACACTTGGAAGTTGGAGGAGGTATTGTGGCCCCGGCACCAAATTTACTACCGGGGACACTCCACTGTGCAGTCCATATTTAGGTGTATCAGATATTAAACAACGGTGACAGTTGATGCCCAATTTTTTAATTATATTGTGGCCTCATTATGTAACCCCCTGTCACTGTGTGTAGTGTGGGGTGCAAAGGGTACACAGTGCACCTCCTTCTCAAGCCCTGGCTAGCTGATGGGCATGGGTGTAAATGATCAGGGGGTCCCTGCACATGCAGGTGTTTCTTTGTAGTTAGTGGGACACAGGTAATGTCACTTTGGTGCAGTGTAATAGAAGTCACAATAATTTGGGCGCCAGACCATCTCTATAACAAACTGAACTTTTATTTACACTCTTCCTCCAGCACGATAATCATAATGCTTGCAGAATATATACATCTCCTTACTCTCTCCAGCACAGTTATTAATGAGAAATACGAATATGGTTGCAAATATCTTATCACTCCTCCTGCACAGTTCTTAATGTTATCCAGATGTTAAATAACATAATTTACATGTCTCTTGCACTCCATACTCACTGCAGATCACCCTTTCTGCAGGGGCACATGCATGGATGCTAATAGGCAGGCAGCCTCTCCTCCATGCAGCTCTGACACACTCTGTGTACCTCTCAACTGCAGCTCATCCCTCCTCTGCGGGGATAATGTCTCCTGTGCTCTGACACGTCACTCTGTGTACTCTCAGCCTCAGGATCTGACACTACAACTACCATGCCTCTTGTAGCAGCCCTCACTCCAGGGCCTCTTCCATGTGCAGTGTCCCCCTCTCTCTTGGGTTCACTATAGTGGCATGGAGTTCTCCCCCTCATCCAGGGCACACATTCCTTGCCCTGGCTCAGTCACCACGCTCAGACTTCCAGGCAATGCTGGGGGAGCCTGGGAGCTTCCACCCCAGGTCCCCAGCTACAACTCTCCTCTCCTGTGTCTTCTCTCTCTTTCTGACACTTTAAAGATCGTGCCTTTAAATGAAAAAGTCAGTCTTCATTGCACGACTATGTGCAAGTGCAACAGGGACATTTTTTTGGGTTTACAAAGTCAAACAATAACACTTCGACCCTGTCTGTCTGGGGTCTCTCAATGACGAATTGTCTGTAGCATGTTTGGAGGAGGTATTGTGGCCCCGGTATCAAATTGGGTACCGGGGCCACCCCACTATGCAGTCCAGATACTTGTTTGGTGGAATTCAGACACGTGGAGGGTTTTTTAATTATATTGTGGCCTCGGTACCAAATTGTGTACCGGGGCCACCACACTACGCAGTCAAGATAGATAGATGCGTATTGCGTATCATAGATAAAGTACATTCAGTGGTGTGGGGCAAATTGAAAAATATTCAAAATGCACTGACATTATCAAAAACAAGAGGTTGTCACACGCTAAAACTCCAACATGTATATGATGGAGAGGATGGAGGAGCAGCCGTATGTGTAGTGTAATGCAGATCTGTTGAAGGTTTTTTATATATTTTATTGTGGTGCCCAGTGCCCACTCCTCTACGCAGTCCAGGTACAATTATTGGTGCGAATCATAAAAGTTCAGGGTTTTTAAGATATTGTGGTGACCCACTCCTCTACGCAGTCCAGGTACAATTATTGGTGCGAATCATAAAAGTTCAGGGTTTTTAATATATATTGTGGTGACCCACTCCTCTACGCAGTCCAGAAAGATACCTTGTTGCAACGTTTTGGACTAATAACTATATTGTGAGGTGTTCAGAATACACTGTAAATTAGTGGAAATGCTTGTTATTGAATGTTATTGAGGTTAATAATAGCCTAGGAGTGAAAATAAGCCCAAAAACTTGATTTTTAAACTTTTTATGTTTTTTTCAAAAAAAATCCGAATCCAATACCTTAAATCCGAACCGAGACCTTTCGTCAAGTGTTTTGCGAGACAAATCCGAACCTCAAAAATAACGAAAATCCGGATCCAAAACACAAAACACGAGACCTCAAAAGTCGCCGGTGCACATCCCTAGTTTCATGTCATTATGGCTTATATTACTCATACTGGGAGGGGGGTGTCTGGTCACTGTTCTCCTGTGTATAAATAGATCAGTACTTTTATTAAATTATGTAATCTTTAAGTTTATAATTGGATGACCATTATTCCTATGAATACATATGGTAAGGATATTGTGAGTGTATTTCGGAGGCATAAGATTATAAATGAAATAAAACATTGTTCTTGCTGTGCTCACAAAAAGCAAGTTTGCAGCGTTCTCACTTTATGGCAGATGGTATTGGTAACGCACTTTACACATCCCACTCCGTATAGAGAACAAATCCATCATTGTGTGATCCCTGTCCATTCTGTAGCGTCATATAACCTATTATTTAATCTGGTGATAATTGATGAATATGTGAGCTTTAAAGTAATACAAATAAATAAATAAATAGTAATTGTCTTACTCCGATACTTGCAAAGTCACATTATACTTTTGGAAAAAAGGCAGCTTAGTAAACATATAATTCCCCCAGTGCACATTTCTGTGTATTACAAAATACTGAATATGAACAACAATGGACAGAGTGGTTAGGAAGTAATGATGGTTCTGTACATCTGTGGCCCCTGAGAGACGATGTCAGGATAGTGGTATAGAGAGTGGGAAGAGGCAGCGTAAGATACACTGAGCAGCGTAACATAGTGATCTGACAATAACACAGGACAGATCCCTGACACAGCAGGAGAAACAATATCACCCCCAACATACTGGACATACAGCCCCCTCATCGTCCCAGAATCCTCCACTTCTTTCATGTATCTCCTAACTGATCACCGCCAAGTGCATTGGTCAGTATAATGTCCGGGGGTGGTGGAACCTCTTAAACTTGTATAAAGTCATAGCACCACCATAGTGTTTCCTGCTCTGTAACTCATGGCAGAGATAACAGATCACATCTGTATTAATACAACCTCACTTCTCAGTCAGCTCTGTTTTTTTGTTGCTCTCTTCCATACTCCTTCTCCTCTTTCAACTGCTGCACTCCAAATGCCAGTTTTAAAGTCCTTTCTCTCACACCTTAGCCCCTCGCCCTTTCACAAGCTCTTACTGAATCCTCCGGCAGCTGCTCAGTGCAAACCGGGGATTGTAATATCTGGTTGACTACAGTTCCCTAAGGCGCATGTGCAGACGTCCGTGTCTGTCAGCGCTACATTTAAAACAATGGATTGTTGCCACTATGGTTAAGAGTATCACTGAGCTGATTGCCCCTTTATCCCATTTAAGTATTACAACTAAACTCACAGTAATACTAACAGGTATTTTACATAGTAAATAGGTGTGTATTCTTATTAGTAAAGAGTTTCTGTTTATGTCTATCTGCACAGCGGATGTACACAAATTCAAATAGAATATTCCTTTCATTGGATGGCTCTTGTTTAAGGAGGTTCAGGGGAAGGTTTTAAATGGAACACCCTGAATTTAAATTTGTATCACTAGCTTAGGGACTCACCTAAAGGAGATGCCTTGACGTCCGGCAGGTGAGCTTAACCCCAATATAGCTATATTGTGCACAAAATTCTCCTTTATGCTTATGCTGACACAGTGATTTTTAAATTCTGTTTGTTTCTGAGCGCCGGACAACATTTTTCTTTTATTTGCACTTGCACATTGGTCCTATTTGTCCTTGGCTGCCGTTTCAAATGATTTTATACACTTGTACACATTTCATTAATTTAAAGAAGCGCCCTTTTTTCCTTTCACTATTTTCTAGTTTTTTGGGAGTTGACCACTCCCTACAAAGGTGCTGCAGGCTTTATAAGATGGAGGTTCAGGGGAAGGTTTTAAATGGAACACCCTGAATGTAAATTTGTATCACTAGCTTAGGGACTCACCTACAGGAGATGCCTTGACGTCCGGCAGGTGAGCTTAACCCCAATATAGCTATATTGTGCTCAAAATTCTCCTTTATGCTTATGCTGACACAGTGATTTTTAAATTCTGTTTGTTTCTGAGCGCCGGACAACATTTTTCTTTTATTTACACTTGCACATTGGTCCTATTTGTCCTTGGCTGCCGTTTCAAATGATTTTATACACTTGTACACATTTCATTAATTTAAAGAAGCGCCCTTTTTTCCTTTCACTATTTTCTAGTTTTTTGGGAGTTGACCACTCCCTACAAAGGTGCTGCAGGCTTTATAAGATGGAGGTTCAGGGGAAGGTTTTAAATGGAACACCCTGAATGTAAATTTGTATCACTAGCTTAGGGACTCACCTACAGGAGATGCCTTGACGTCCGGCAGGTGAACTTAACCCCAATATAGCTATATTGTGCACAAAATTCTCCTTTATGCTTATGCTGACACAGCGATTTTTAAATTCTGTTTGTTTCTGAGCGCCGGACAACATTTTTCTTTTATTGGCTCTTGTTTAACAGCTTAGCACTCAAGTCACCTTTTGTAATACCACGTATGGTGTTGTTTAATGTAACATGTTGAAGTTGCACCTTACCAGTATAAGATAATCCCTTTTGCGGTCTTAATTCTTCAGATTTTCTATACACCAGAGAGGTAAGGAGGTTTTATCCACAGACATTGAAGATAGCAAAAGTATATTCTGAAATAATTTTCAGAATCCCCTTTCTACCAACACTACCTAATCTGAAGAGTTCACATCATAGAAGATGGGGAACTTCCTGACAAACTTAAGAGTGGATTGGTCTACAGAAATGTCAACCAAACCTGGGTGTTACGCTAAACAGCCCTGGGTACGCCTGGTTTAGTGAGACAAATTAAAAATTCTTGAAAATAATTGTGGCACTGAATTTTCCGCTGTTTTAGGAAATATAAACTTGTAAAATAATAGTTATATTTTTAGGGGGCAATTCCAGTTTCAAGTAATCACCAATTTCCTGTTCTATTTAGTGGGGTTCTACCCTAGATCTCCTTCTTCTGTGCAGAGAGAAAACTCGGATGGAATTTGGCCTTCTCAAAGGGGACGCTGGGCTCTGTTGACTTAGTATAGTATAGAGATGCATCATACCAGCCTGTCTGTCAAATCACGGTGTGACCTTCTGAACCACAAACCTATGTTACAGTACCAGAGTGTTTACTATGGGTTATGAGACTTTCATATGAGGTATGGCTATTAAATAACGAGACTGATTAAATAGCTCATCTTTATTTATTGGTATTACAAATTTAATGTTTGTCACCTTCAATATACTCCCCATTTGCACTAATACATGTGTAGTGTAGTGATGTGTTTGTCGGTCAAAAACTGCTTCACAGAAAGTGCTGTGTGAGCAGGCGCATTGTCCTGGTGAAGAAATAAACCATTTTTCCACAGTTGCGGCCTTTTGTTTCTGAATGCTGATTAACTGTTGTGCCTTCTGGAACCCATTCTACCAAAATTACACCCTTGATATCGAAAAAAAACTATGAGCATTGCTTTGATTTTTGACTTGCTTTGACGAGCTTTTTTCATTATTGGCGATGACGGTGTTTTCCAGTGCATTGACTGTCTTTTAGTTTCAGGATCGTACTGGAAGATCCAGGTCTCATCACAAGTGATTACTTTATTAAACAGGTTTGGATCTGTGTCATTCTGTTGGTGTTTTGTGCAATTTTACGAAAATTTCAAATTGACACGTTGTTCAACTTTTAAACTTAGCATTTTTTCGACACATGTTTTGGCACTCTACAGAAAACACAACCAAACAAAATGGCGACTCACAATCAACTGAACGTCATGGAGTGTTGCAGCTTGTCATGCAGGTTCAGACATGTTCAAGGTTACTATGTATGCAGTTATAACGGGTTCTAACAGCTTTGTTTACTAGGTGGAATCACAGTATCGTTATTTAATAGACATACCTCGTATATAATAATGTTAGCAAGCAAAGCCTTACAATGTGTGGAGAGCAAGAAGGGTACAACACAACTCTATGCTGCAACTTCGGGTCCTCTATTTGGAGGCGAAATTTCCTCTGCGATTCTGCCAGGGGAAAGGAAGAGGGTACAAGGGGGTCTGACCCTGACCAAACTGGGAGGCTAGGTTGGAAATGGAAAGTACTTTTTTAGGTAAAAAAGACTGGAATTATTCTTTAATATTTTATTTTATTAACCATTATGTGAATTGACTGGGTTGACAGTCAAGGCCATTATCACTCATCCAGGTAAAATCAGATGCTGGTGTATCTTCCCAACTTACATTTTGATCTATGTCAGACCATTCTTTCATAACTATCTATATATATTATATACGAACATCCTTTATGTGAGGAACACAACCTGATATGGTAAATACAAGTGCTAGCAAGTGTAGGGTAAGCAAATATATTCTGTAGCCGTCTGTCAAAGATTGTGATTTTGCATCTTCTAATGGGAGTGTAACGGATTTCTGGATGTACTACAATCTAATATAGCTGGCTTACCTGAGGTGAGGAGTCTAACGATCTCCCCGGTGTTTACCAAGAACCGCCGCAAGGCGGGGTGGGCTTTGCTGCTAGGAGTCGCAGGTCACGGTCCTTAGGTTCACCCTTAGATGTAGTGCAGCGTAGTAGGAGCAGGAGTAGCGTGTTCAATGGGCCGGGTCGGTACACAGGAAGGCAATTCAGACAGAATCAGAAGGCAAGCTCGGAGTCAATCAGGCCGGGTCGGTACACGGGTCACCAGAACAGAAGCGTAGTCAGCAAGGCGGATCGGTACACTGGAGATGAAGAATAGTCAAACAGGCAGGAGTCTAGGAGTCAGGATTCCACAGGGAACAGGAGCCAGGAACAATAGATGTTGCTCTGACACTTACCGAGTGTCAGAGTGAAGATTTTATGCTGGCAGGTTTGAATTCCCCGCCCCGGGTTGCAATCATGTGACCGCCGAATCCGGAAGTGCGGCATCCGGACCAGCGGTGGAGAAGGTAAATCCGTGACAGGGAGTAGCTGGGCACACTGTGGCATTTTTAGCTGAGTGCGCCTAGTTGTGCACACACATACAAAAGTCATATCTCGTTTTCTGGGATTACATTATAAAAATAAGATTCAAGGGGTGGTGAAGCAGCTTTTAGGGTATTGTCCCTTTATTCAGGGTGTCGAAAAGCATTTTTCTTCAAGCAATAGAACTGGAATTAACACATCATTATAGGTGATAGAAGCCAAGCTTCATTGTATATGTTTAATGGAACCTTCAAGTCCCCTCAAATCATATATTTGGGAGTTATGTTTAGTCGAAAACCGGAACATTATAATTTAATGAAAGGGGTGGTTATAAAGTAATAGTAGGTTGGAGGCTTGATGTGACTGTTATGATTGGTAGTGAATTCAGGATACGGCAATAGCAGTAGAAAAACCAAGTGTCTTTATTCAGGCAAAATATGTGAAGAAGGATTGAGTTTGTGAAATATGTAGATTTCAGGTAGCAGAATAAACAGGTATACTCCAATACACAATTATGAACATATGCGATGAATGGCAGGAATAGTCCACAGAAGCAACAGGTTTCAAGCAATGACAAATACAGTTTAGATGCAGGGACTAGTGTATTGAATATAAACAGGTATGATGAATGGCAGGAATAGTCCACAGAAGCAACAGGTTCCAAAATATGACAAATACAGTTTAAATGCAGGGACAAATATAATGAGTCACCCAATTGCCAGGAGGCGCAAAGGCTCCAGACTAAGGAGGCAGGGGTCAGGATTCCAGATTGCAGAGGCACGAGGCAGTCCAGGGAAGCAGACAGACTGGCTGAGTCCAGTGACCAGGCAGAGGTCAGGGCAACAAGAGTTCAAGCAGTATCCAGTAATCAGGCAGAGGTCAGGTTCACAAGCAAACAAGCAGGATCCGGTAATCAGGCAGAGGGTCACAATAGGAGATCAGACAGCAGCAAAGCAAAACTGGAACAGGGATAAACAGGAGACAAGCAGCAGTCAGGATTAAATGATGAACTGCACAGAGCACAGATTGAGACAGGTATTAGAAGCTGTGAGACAGGTGCAATTCTAATCAGGTAAGGAGATTAATTCCTACAGGCACGGTGTAAATTTCAGGGGCACAACAGCAGCACCTCTGATGGATTTGAGGTACTGCTGCCACATACAAGGTATAGGTAGAGTCGTAACAGTGACATACACACTTTTGCATTGTGCCCCTCTTCAGATTTATACTCCTGCTCGCTGGAGCACTTTGCAGAGACGTCTTGAAAGACTGGAAAGTAGAAGGGCATCTGGTAGTGCCAAAACCATCTATGGACACGGTCCAAAATCACAGCCATTTGCACTGCACATTCAGGGCCTGATTCAGCGTGAGACATAAGTCTGTTTGCGTAGCGTATCTTTGCGTGATTTTGCTTTGCGTATGCTCAGAAAGTGAATGTGTGTGACTGCAGCTATTCAGTCTGGCAACTTTTTGGCTCTTTGCTGGGCCAATCTCCATAATTTTGTAGAAACATGAGCTGACCTGCACATGCGCAATGCAACTAAAAGCCCAGACGGGTTATCACCAGGGGTAACCCCACTGATGTTTTTACCAGCAATGCAGCTCTTTACATTTTCATACATAAGGGCCATGATGAGTTGGAGAGGTCTCTGTTGCTTTATAAATGTCTAGGTCAACACTCTAACTGGTACAGTCTCCTCCTGTTGCCAGAAAATAAAAGGTCATACATTTTATAATCCTTTTACCATTCTTTCTCTCTCTCTGCTTCTATTAGCAAGTGATATGTCACCTAATCTGCCCCCCCCCACCTCTCCCTCAAACATATATCAGATCACTCCAGTAAACCAGTAAATCTCAAACGCATTACCTGTCTCTCTCTGTTCCATAGGGACAAAGGGATAATGCTGGGAGCAATAAACTAGCTAGTGTATTTAATGCTAAACAGCGCAATGAAAAAATTCTGGACAGAAAAAAGAACATTAGAATAGCACCAATTTGACACTAACAATGGCTTTTAACAGGTGTAGCTGACAACTGAAACATAAAAAGAATGTTGATGTTAAATAAAATTATCTATACAAATATATTATTTAAATAACCACATATTTCTTCAGTCCTACCCCTCTGACGATCATACCAGCCAATCAGGGGCAGATGCATGACTGACAGGAGTGTGGTAGCTTACAACAATGTATTAATCACAGAGACTTGGGGATAAACACATTGGATTAGACTACATGACCAACCATTAAAGAGAATTGAGTAAAATTAACAATATAGATGATAATTGAATAATATCCTGTCTTATGACAAACTTGAATCAAATTTCCTACAACCCTAAAGCACTGACCTACTGCCCTACTAACAGATATGATCTTCCTCTCAGGTAGCAGATAATTGATACCACAGCTCAGTCAGTAAACTTGGGACATAAAACCACCTCTGTCTAGTAAATTATGTAAAAGTATTAACCTACAGCTCACATCACTCAGTCAACCACGCCAGGGCACTCTCTCACAATAGCTAGTGAATACGGTCAATATATATTAACAATATTAACGTTGGGTACTGTTGGTGCACTTGGTTGGTAAGCAGGGTTACATGTCCTTAGCAGGTGGTAAACTCCTCTGGTAGTCACGTGGTTAGAAACATACCGTGAAATCTATCCTGATTTGCATCAGGCTCTGGTGAATACCAGTAGAAACTTAGACTCTGCACCACTGCTCTCTGGCTGTGTCCATCTAAGCTGTTGTTGTGTCCACAACCCCGGACCTGATAGTATAGTCTGGCCATGGACCAGACTGGAGCACCTATACTTTGTGTCTTGCTGCAACACCTGATTGCAGGAATTGAGAAACAGGAGGCTAATCAAGTCCAAATCCCGCAATGTCTCCTGTCACCTGGATTCCCTTCAGAAAACCAGACAACCTTCTCGTCTCAGGATACCAAACCCTCCAATGTATGGGGGTGATCCCAAAGCATGCAGAGGAGTCTTAAACCACCGTGCCATTCATTTTGAGTTACAGCCTGCAACTTTTGCTTCTGAACAAGCTAGGGTAACCTTCATCATTTCGCTACTCTCATGCCCAACCTTCACTTGGACCCCACCGCTTTAGGAACGTAATGATCCTATGTTGCGCAACACTGTAGTTTCCATTGAGACCTTTTGAAAAATATTTGATAAGCCGGGAAGGATATCACCACCAAGGGTCACAGACTGTGGGTCAATATGTTATCCAATTTCACTCTTTTGCCTCTGAATTAAATTTGAATGACTAGACATTAGTGGCAATTTTTTGGCAAGGGCTGTCTGATAAAATTAAAGAGAAACCAATCTCCAGTGAATTGGTGTCTAAATTATGTGATGTAATACTATGCAACAAAGTGGATATTTGGTTTTGAGAAAGAACTGTAGAAAAAGAGCAAACTAAACATTCCAGCTTGCACCTCGGTTTCTGACACATATAACTCCGCCTCGATGAGCGCCAGCATTTAGGACATTCTCTATTGACAACTGTAGAAATAGAAAGGCGATTTAAATACAACCTATGTCTTTATTGTGCTGCTCCTGAGCATTTAGTACAACAATGCCCTCAGAAGCCGGGAAACTCCAAAGCCTAGGAGGTACTGGGGAGATCTCACTAGGCATATTGTTGTATCCCTGACAAAGCCTAAGGGGTTGTTGGGTCAGATGTCTGGCTTTAAGGGCAGAGTGGACCACCATGCAGACAAGGAGGTGTTGTAGGGTCTAACACGTTTATTGCATGCAATAGAGACAAGTCATTGTACTCATCTAATATTTGGTATTACAGATAGTCCTTTTAAAGTCAAGTTACATATGTCACTGGATACATTTACCATATATGAAAACACAGGTTATTATTGTACAATACACATGTTGCGCACAAAGTTTAAGAGGGGCTTTCCCCTTATAGTTCAGTAACCGTCTTAGGTGATTTATGCTGTAGCAGTGGAGATTTACAAATCACAAAATGGGAAGTCCTGTAAAGCCCTCCTTCTACTGCAACTTTCAGAAGAACTTACTTTTCTTAGAATTCAGAGTACTTCAAGAGCTTAGGGGAAACCGCAACATGTTAAAGTTGACAAAGAAGATTATCACACCTTTTTTCAATATCATAAAATGCAAGTAGCTAATTTATAGCATGAATGTCTGTTCAGGCCTTGCAATTGCGTTACAAGCTAGAATAAATGAATAAATGTAGGATTTGGATCAACTCTGGTCCGCCTTGGCAATATCACCAATTTCAGATTTAACAGTGGTAATTGAGTCTGCTGCCTTTCTCGATTCTGCAGAGTGATTTATATCTGACGCTTTAGTCAAATAATTGGTTATCTCTGTAACTCCAATTTCAAATCCACTGGCATTGGTAGCTGTTGATGGGAATAAAATTCCTGGAGGTACCATCTCCTGCCAAATCATATCTCTTCATATGCAAGTTGGAGCACTAAATAAAGAAGAAATCTCATTATATGCTTATACTTACACATATATATACTTACGTAAGTAATCAATCCAATGTTTCTTGGATTACCTTACAATACTGTGCTCCTGTTCTTGATTGGAATTCTGTTCATTCCCACTGTCTATCCAAGGTACTACCTCCTTCGTCTCTCTCAGTCTGTACCATGCAGTCAGAACTTTGACTTCCACCACAAAATCTTGAATTTGCTGGGTTTTTGACAAAGGGCAAGCAGAACAACTTCTTCCTCACCTGGAATGGTACTGTGTATTAGACCTCATGCCTGGTAAAATTCCTCCTAGGGTGACGTGTGTACCCACTATCATTACCTGAGACACAGGCCATGTCGGATTACATTAAAGAAAACCTCCAGAGAGGCTTTATCAGGAAGTCTACATCACAAGGTGGAGCGGGGCTTTTATTTGTTGAGAAAAAAAATGGTGGTCTTCGATGGTATATCGATTATAGGGGTTTAAATACCACTACCATCAAGATCAAATACACCATTCCTCTGATCTTGAGTTATGTGATAGAATTAAAGGTGCCACTATATTCACCAAGCTGGATTTACATTATAATGTTGTTTGTCCTAGGTCCATGAAAAGGTCCTGCACCAGGACCATAACATTGGTATGTAATGAAGGATAACCTCAAATAGAAAAAAAGGGGGGGGAGAGGGGACAAGTGGAGGAAAGAATAGATAGAAGGGAAGGGGGGGAGGGAGAGGAGGGGTATGTGTTAGTATAACGTGTATACAGTACAATATTAAACAGAAAGGAGGCAATCTAAAATCTAGGCAATACAAATGGTGAAGTTGAAACTAGCATGAAAATGATGGAACCGGTTTAATAAATAGTATTATTGGCCACAACAAAGACGGCCCTATATAAAAAAAAACAAAAAAAAACAACAACACAATTGCCGGTAAAACAATAAATATATGAGAAGAAAAAGAAGAAAAAGTTCCAGGGTGTCACCACCAAAACTCACACTAAAGTTGGTAGACTAGCGTGGGAATGTAGCTGGATGGAGGTACGATAAGGTCCGTTGATTTCCTTCCTAGAGGAACTCCAGAGCGGGCCAGGTGGTGGCAACGGCCGCGCCTGTATGTGTGGATCCGCAGTAGCGATGCGTTCCACAGTGGAATGCAAACACACTTCCTGTCTACGGATGCCGGTGAGTGTCAAAAATGGCCCAACGCGTTTCGTCTCAAACTGAGACTTTTTCAAGGGTGATGGAGCAGAGAGTAATATGGGGTTATATAGAGGAATCCTTGGTGACGTTTAATTGAATGAACGTACCTAAATACACTGATACACCACCATATATGTGAATGCTTTATTATTATTTTTATTTTTGTATTTATTTTTATATTTATTTATTGCAATTCTTATTGTCATTTAATCCATTTAGTGTATGTTTATTGGTGGTGTATCAGTGTATTTAGGTACGTTCATTCAATTAAACGTCACCAAGGATTCCTCTATATAACCCCATATTACTCTCTGCTCCATCACCCTTGAAAAAGTCTCCGTTTGAGACGAAACGCGTTGGGCCATTTTTGACACTCACCGGCATCCGTAGACAGGAAGTGTGTTTGCATTCCACTGTGGAACGCATCGCTACTGCGGATCCACACATACAGGCGCGGCCGTTGCCACCACCTGGCCCGCTCTGGAGTTCCTCTAGGAAGGAAATCAACGGACCTTATCGTACCTCCATCCAGCTACATTCCCACGCTAGTCTACCAACTTTAGTGTGAGTTTTGGTGGTGACACCCTGGAACTTTTTCTTTTTTTTCTTCTCATATATTTATTGTTTTATTGTTTTACCGGAAATTGTGTTTTTTTTTTTTGTTTTTTTTTTATATAGGGCCGTCTTTGTTGTGGCCAATAATACTATTTATTAAACCATTCCATCATTTTCATGCTAGTTTCAACTTCACCATTTGTATTGCCTAGATTTTAGATTGCCTCCTTTCTGTTTAATATTGTACTGTATACACGTTATACTAACACATACCCCTCCTCTCCCTCCCCCCCTTCCGTTCTATCTATTCTTTCCTCCACTTGTCCCCTCTCCCCCCCCTTTTTTTTTTCTATTTGAGGTTATCCTGACTCATGTGGATACATCTAGGCTGTCCGGATTAACCCTTCATTGATGTACAGTTCATCGTTATTTTTTCCATTTTTTTATTATTTTTTTCCATTTTTGCCAGTACTGTAAAGAGACCTGATATCTATGTGACTTTATGCATTAGGGATTTTGCAACCAACTACATGTAGATTAATATTTTTGTTACATTATACACTGATACACCATCTGAAGCTATTATATGGTTAACTGTTGTTCAGCTTTTACCTATATGGTTCTATATTATCCAATATTAGTTTGAATATTCATCTTATTCTGCTCTATTATCACCTTGCGAGCGCAGTTGGTACTTATTTGTCTATATTGTTTTACAAGGAGGGATACCTTGGTTCCTCTGCTGCTGCAGGTGTGTCACTTAACCTGTCTTTTGAGCGCATTTGTATTTTTTAGGGATGTGCACCGGCGACTTTTGAGGTCTCGTGTTTTGTGTTTTGGATCCGGATTTTCATTATTTTTGGGGTTCGGATTTGTCTCGCAAAACACTTGACGAAAGGTCTCGGTTCGGATTTAAGGTTTTGGATTCGGATTTTTTTTGGAAAAAACATAAAAAGTTTAAAAATCAAGTTTTTGGGCTTATTTTCACTCCTACGCTATTATTAACCTCAATAACATTCAATAACAAGCATTTCCACTAATTTACAGTGTATTCTGAACACCTCACAATATAGTTATTAGTCCAAAACGTTGCAACGAAATATCTTTCTGGACTGCGTAGAGGAGTGGGTCACCACAATATATATAATAAGAAAACCATCAACTTGTATGATTCGCACCAATAAATGTACCTGGACTGCGTAGAGGAGTGGGTCACCACAATATATATAATAAGAAAACCATCAACTTGTATGATTCGCACCAATAAATGTACCTGGACTGCGTAGAGGAGTGGGTCACCACAATATATATTAAAAACCCTGAACTTGTATGATTCGCAGCAATAAATGTACCTGGACTGCGTAGAGGAGTGGGTCACCACAATATATATAATAAGAAAACCATCAACTTGTATGATTCGCACCAATAAATGTACCTGGACTGCCTAGAGGAGTGGGTCACCACAATATATATAATAAGAAAACCATCAACTTGTATGATTCGCACCAATAAATGTACCTGGACTGCGTAGAGGAGTGGGTCACCACAATATATATTAAAAACCCTGAACTTGTATGATTCGCAGCAATAAATGTACCTGGACTGCGTAGAGGAGTGGGTCACCACAATATATATAATAAGAAAACCATCAACTTGTATGATTCGCACCAATAAATGTACCTGGACTGCCTAGAGGAGTGGGTCACCACAATATATATAATAAGAAAACCATCAACTTGTATGATTCGCACCAATAAATGTACCTGGACTGCGTAGAGGAGTGGGTCACCACAATATATATTAAAAACCCTGAACTTGTATGATTCGCAGCAATAAATGTACCTGGACTGCGTAGAGGAGTGGGTCACCACAATATATATTAAAAACCCTGAACTTGTATGATTCGCAGCAATAAATGTACCTGGACTGCGTAGAGGAGTGGGTCACCACAATATATATAATAAGAAAACCCTGAACTTGTATGATTCGCAGCAATAAATGTACCTGGACTGCGTAGAGGAGTGGGTCACGACAATATATATAATAAGAAAACCATCAACTTGTATGATTCGCACCAATAAATGTACCTGGACTGCGTAGAGGAGTGGGTCACCACAATATATATTAAAAACCCTGAACTTGTATGATTCGCACCAATAAATGTACCTGGACTGCGTAGAGGAGTGGGTCACCACAATATATATTAAAAACCCTGAACTTGTATGATTCGCACCAATAAATGTACCTGGACTGCGTAGAGTAGTGGGCACTGGGCACCACAATAAAAAATATATAGAAAACCTTCAACAGGTCAGAATTACACCCAAAAATAGTATCTGGACTGCATAGAGGACTGGCCACTGGCCACCACAATATAATATATAGAAAACCTTCAACAGGTCAGAATTACACCCAAAAATAGTATCTGGACTGCATAGAGGACTGGCCACTGGCCACCACAATATAATATATAGAAAACCTTCAACAGGTCAGAATTACACCCAAAAATAGTATCTGGACTGCGTAGAGTAGTGGGCACTGGGCACCACAATAAAATATATAAAAAACCTTCAACAGGTCTGCATTACACTGCACATACGGCTGCTCCTCCATCCTCTCCATCATATACGTGTTGGAGTTTCAGCGTGTGACAACCTCTTGTTTTTGATAATGTCAGTGCATTTTGAATATTTTTCAATTTGACCCACACCACTGAATGTACTTTATCTATGATACGCATCTATCTATCTTGACTGCGTAGTGTGGTGGCCCCGGTACACAATTTGGTACCGAGACCACAATATAATTAAAAAACCCTTCACGGGTCAGAATTCCACCAAAAAGGGTATGGACTGCGTAGTGTGGTGGCCCCGGTACACAATTTGGTACCGAGGCCACAATATAATTAAAAAACCCTCCACGGGTCAGAATTCCACCAAAAAAGGGTATGGACTGCGTAGTGTGGTGGCCCCGGTACACAATTTGGTACCGAGGCCACAATATAATTAAAAAATTGGGCATCAACTGTCACCGTTGTTTAATATCTGATACACCTAAATATGGACTGCACAGTGGAGTGACCCCGGTAGTAAATTTGGTGCCGGGGCCACAATACCTCCTCCAACTTCCAAGTGTAGTGTTTATAAAGACAGACAGCGTTGAAGTGTTATTAGTTGACTTTCTTAACCCTAAAATTGTCCCTGTTGCAAATATTCGTGCAATGGACAGTTACTTTTTTATTGAAAGACTCAAGCTTTCAAGTGTAGTGTTTATAAAATATAAACAACAATACAGTAGTTTTAGAGCACGTCAATACCTCTTGTTTTAAATTATGACACGGCATTTTACTTTTGGTTTAATTTCTTGAATTTTTTTACCTTTGGTTTTACTTTTTGAACATGGCAAACAACTGTTGATTGGTCATATAATGCAAAAAAAAAAGTTCCAAGATGGAATTGTCCTTGGGCCCTCACACCCACCCTTATGTTGTTGAAATAGGACATGCACACTTTAACAAACCAATCATTTCAGCGACAGGGCCTACCAAACAACTTTGGCTGAAATGATTGGTTTGTTTGGGCCCCCACACCAAAAAAGCTATTCATCTCTCCCTGTACAGACTAAACAGTCTCTACTGAGGAAAGATGTCGTCCTCATCCTCAACCTCTGATTCCTCTCCCCCTACAGTGTGTACTTCCTCATCCTCACACATTATCAATTCGTCCCCGCTGGACTCCACAACCACAGGTCCCTCTGTAGTATCTGGAGGGCAGTGCTGTACTTCATTGAGGAATTGATTATTCATTTTTATAAACATCATTTTTTCAACGTTCTGAGGAAGCAACCTCCTTCGCCGCTCACTGACCAGGTTCCCCACTGCACTAAAAACTCTTTCCGAGTACACACTGGAGGGGGGACAACTCAGGTGAAATAGAGCCAGTTTGTACAGGGGCTTCCAAACTGCCTTTTTTTCCTGCCAGTAACAATATGGACTGTCTGACATGTCTACTTGGATGGTGTCAGCAAAGTAATCATCCACAATTTTTTCTATTGTGACAGCATCCAATGCAGCGAGAGTAGACATGTCTGCAATGGCTTACCAGCTCCTCCCTCACTTTCTCCAGCTGCTTCTGCAACAGCCTGATCAGGGGAATGACCTGACTCAAGCTGGCAGTGTCGGAACTGACTTCTCGTGTGGCAAGTTCAAATGGCTGCAGAACCTTGCACAACACGGAAATCAGTCTCCACTGCGCTTGACTGAGGCGCATCCCCACTCCTTTGCCTATGTCGTAGGTGGCTGTGTAGGCCTGAATGGCCTTTTGCTGCTCCTCCATCCTCTGCAGCATATAGAGGGTGGAGTTCCAGCGCGTCACAACCTCTTGTTTGAGGTGATGGCAGGGCAGGTTCATGCTTTTTTGATGTGCCTCTAGTCTGCGGTAGGCACTGGCTGAATGCCGAAAGTGTCCAGCAATTTTGCGCGCCACCGCAAGCATCTCCTGCACACCCCTGTCACTCTTGAGGTAATGCTGCACCACCAAATTAATGGTGTGGGCAAAACATGGGACGTGCTGGAAATTGCCCATATTTAATGCCCGCACAATGTTACTGGCATTGTCTGACACTGCAAATCCCCATGAGAGTCTAAGTGGGGTAAGCCACTGGGAGATAATTTCCCTCAGTTTCTCTAATATGTTGTCAGCGTTGTGCCTCTTATTAAAGCCTGTAATACACAATGTTGCCTGCCTTTGCACGAGCAGCCATTTTGTAGATGCTGCTACTGATGCAGCTGTTGCTGTTGCTGCGGAAGGGGATGCATCTACCCAGTGGGCTGTCACAGTCATATAGTCCTTCGTATGCCCAGAACCACTTGTCCACATGTCCGTGGTTAAGTGGACAGTGGGTACAACCGCATTTTTTAGAGCACTGAGGACACTTGATCCTACTTCTCTGTACATTTTTGGTATCGCCTGCCTAGTGAAGTGGAATCTCGACGGGATTTGGTACCGGGGACACAATACCTCCATCAACCCTCTAAATCCCACTCCACTGATGGCGGACACCGGGCGCACGTCTAACACCAACATTGCAGTTACAGCCGCAGTTATACGCTTTGCAATAGGGTGACTACTATCGTATTTTGTGGTCATGGCAAACGACTGTTGGATGGTCAATTGTTTTGTGAAAGACTTAGCGGTCTTACGACTTCCCTTCTGGGAAGATGACCGACTAACAGCAGCAACAGCAGCAGTGGCAGTAGTAGGCGTACCGCTGCAGGATTCCTCGGATGAATCCCGTATTGAGGAGGACTCAGTCTGGCTGCTGACTTGGGCTGCAGGACTGAATCTGATGGAGATTGTGGAGGAAGTTGACGAGGAGGGTGTTGCTGGTGTGTATCCAACTGGACCACGGGATTTAGGTGTCCCTGTACCGATGAGGGTCCTAGCCCCAGTTCCTGAACTAACCACTGAACTATGAAGGTTATTCAGGTGACGTATAAGGGAGTATGTTCCTAGGTGGGCAAGATCCTTACCCCTGCTTATTTGAGCTTTACATAAGCTACATATGGCCATACATTGGTTGTCTGGATTTGGATAAAAATAACTCCAGACCGAAGAGGTGCATTTTTTGGTCTTCTGACCAGGTATGACGATGGGCATTTTCATCCCATGGACATCAGCTGTTTCCCCCCCTGGTGCCTCATTTACAATAACCACATCACCATCCTCATCATCAAGTTCCTCCACAGCGCCAGCTACATCATCAATAGGCTCCTCCCGAGCCACCTCTTCCCGTACAGTGATGGGAAGGTCAGGCTTGACAACCACCAACATCCTTGGACTCGCCTTGGGGATTTGTGATAATTTCTCTTTAGAAGGCAGAGTTGTTTGCTGTTTTGTTGCTGACAGCATAACTCTCTTCAATTTTTTGTAGGGGGGGGGAGGAGGAGGAGGGCTAAGATCCGTGGGTGAAGCTGAACCACTAGTCATGAACACGGGCCAGGGCCTAAGCCATTCCTTGCCACTCCGTGTCTTAAATGGCATATTGGCAACTTTACGTTTCTCCTCAGATGATTTTAAGTTTCTCTTTTTGCTACTTTTTCTTAACTTGGGCTTTTTGGATTTTACATGCCCGGTACTACGAGATTGGGCATCGGGCTTGGAAGACGACGTTGATGGCATTTCATCGTCTATGTCATGACTAGTGGCAGCAGCTTCAGCATTAGGAGGAAGTGGGTCTTGATCTTTCCCTACTTTATCCTCCAAATTTTTGGTCTCCATTATATGTAGCACAAGATACTGCAGAATGTGTGAACTTGGTAATATTGCAGTACCAATGGACTTATACTGCTGGATTGGTTTTGCAAATTTGGTTATAATTACTTTTTTTTTTAAAAAAAATTATTTTAATATTTTTTATAACTTTTTTTTGATTTTTTTAAAAACTTGGGAATAATGGGGAAATAACTATGCCCTTAGAAGCACAGAGCACAGGACACAGCACCACTGGACTGATACTGCAGAATGTGTGAACTTTGTAATATTGCAGTACCACTGGACTTTTACTGCTGAATGTGTAAACTTGGTATTATTGCAGTACCAATGGGCTTATACTGCAGGATTGGTTGTGCAAATTTTGTGGTAATTAAAAAAAAATTTAATTAGTTTTTGGTATTTTTTTAAATAACTTTTTTTTATTTTTTTAAACACAGGGGAATATTGGGGAAATAACTATGCCCTTAGAAGCACAGAGCACAGGACACAGCACCACTGGACTGAACAGCACACAGCACAGGACCCAGCAGCACTACTGAACTCAGCAGGACAGAGCACAGGACACAGCACCACTGGACTGATACTGCAGAATGTGTGAACTTTGTAATATTGCAGTACCACTGGACTTTTACTGCTGAATGTGTGAACTTGGTAATATTGCAGTACCAATGGGCTTATACTGCTGGATTGGTTTTGCAAATTTGGTGATAATTATATATATTTTTTTAATTTTTTATTTTTATTTTTTTTTATAACTTTTTTAAATTTTTTTAAAAACTTGGGAATAATGGGGAAATAACTATGCCCTTAGAAGCACAGAGCACAGGACACAGCACCACTGGACTGAACAGGACACAGCGCAGGACCCAGCAGCACTACTGAACTCAGCAGGACAGAGCACAGGACACAGCACCACTGGACTGATACTGCAGAATGTGTGAACTTTGTAATATTGCAGAACCACTGGACTTTTACTGCTTAATGTGTGAACTTGGTAATATTGCAGTACTAATGGGCTTATACTGCAGGATTGGTTGTGCAAATTTTGTTGTAATTAAAAAAAAATGTAATTATTTTTTTGTATTTTTTTTAAATAACTTTTTTTTATTTTTTTTAAACACTTTGGAATATTGGGGAAATAACTATGCCCTTAGAAGCACAGAGCACAGGACACAGCACCACTGGACTGAACAGGACACAGCACAGGACCCAGCAGCACCACTGACCTCAGAAGGACAGAGCACAGGACACAGCACCACTGGACTGAGCATAGCACAGCACAGCACAGCACAGCACTGAACAGCACGAGATATAGCAGGACAGAGGACCACCTAACACACCCTCCCTCTACCCTGATCAATGCCCGAGTGAAGATGGCGGCGACTAGCGGGGAATTTATAGGATCCGAGTATCGCGAGATCCGACAATGGGATTATGAGTCAGAGCCTCAGTTTCAGATTTGAATTTGGCGCCAATACCCGGATCTGTCTCGGATCCGACTCGGATCGGCAACGTTCGGGTGGGCTCGGATTTCAAAAATCCGAGTGCGCTCATCCCTAGTATTTTTGCTGTATGTAATGAAGGAACCTATATTTTTTCACCTTTAAATGGAGAGTACTGCACTTTGTATTTTAGATTATTTATTATATATATATATATATATATATATATATATATATGTTTTATTATTGCATTTTTTAAAAATCGCCAGCTCTTTGACCTTTGATAGGTAGGCCACTAAAAAACTATGTTTTAGATATTTAGATATAGTAACTTTTGTATATTCCCAGTCAGTGGTCAAAGTGGTGGTATGGAACGTGCAAGTGATTGATATTTGATAGTTTTATAATCAAAATTGTAGAAGAAGTGGTGGTAAGGGATACCACCATATACCAACCCACTTCCATCACTGATCCCAGCAAAATATGCAAAATAATAATTTTCAACAGTTTTTAAATAAGCACATTTTTCTGCATGATGTCTTTGTTGTGTTCCTTACTATAACTGAGCCTAAAATTCTAATCTGAGTGACAAGCTCAGCCTCGCCCTGTGTGGAGAATGTGAAACACACCC
Organism: Mixophyes australis; assembly: GCA_036250195.1. NCBI lineage: Eukaryota > Metazoa > Chordata > Amphibia > Anura > Limnodynastidae > Mixophyes > Mixophyes australis. Next base: position 358,789,532 of record JAVHZZ010000004.1, read on the forward strand.
ACTGGTGTTGAGAGACTTTCACTTTCATTTCTCTCTTCTACTGTCAGCGATGGCGTCTGCTGATCTGAGACAGGAGCTGGACTGTTCCATCTGCCTGAACATTTATACAGATCCTGTAACACTGAGATGTGGACACAACTTCTGCCGGGTCTGTATTGATCGTGTGCTGGATACACAGGAGCGGTCTGGAGTTTATACCTGTCCTGAATGCAGAGCAGAGTGTCAGGAGCGTCCTGCACTGCAGAGGAACATAACTCTGTGTAACATAGTGGGGAGTTTCCTGTCTACTCGGCCAGATCAGGAGCAGACTGGGATCTTCTGTACTTACTGTGTGGACTCTCCTGTACCTGCTGCTAAATCCTGTCTGTTGTGTGAGGCTTCTCTGTGTGATAATCACCTGAGAGTACACAGCAAGTCAGCAGAACATGTCTTATCTGATCCCACCACTTCCCTGGAGAACAGGAAATGCTACGTCCATAAGAAGATCCTGGAGTATTACTGCACTGAGGACGCTGCCTGTATCTGTGTGTCCTGCTGTCTGATTGGTGAACACAGAGGACATCAGGTGGAGTCACTGGATGCGGCCTATGAGAAGAAGAAGGAGAAACTGAGAAATGTTTTGCAGAAACTGACCACAAAGAGAGAGGAGACTGAGAAAAGAGTCCAGAGTCTGCAGGAGCGCGGGAGAGAAGATCAGGAAAAAGCAGCCGGAGAGAGAGAAAGAGTGACTGCCCTATTTAGAGACATTAGGAGACAACTTGAAGACCTGGAGAAGAAAGTCCTGAGTGAGATCTCCAGGCACGAAGAGAGCGTTTCACTCTCTGTCTCTGATCTGATCCAGCAGCTGGAAATAAAGAAGGACGAGCTGTCCAGGAAGATGCATTACATTGAGGAGCCGTGTAACATGTCTGATCCAGTGACTGTCTTACAGGAACCAGACACAAGTGACTTGTGTGATACTGAGGTCAGAGAGAGACATGATAACCAGGTCCATGATGTAGGAGATCTGGATGTGGGCCTCATCTCAGGGAAATTACACACATTATCTGATATAGTAACATATATAAATATAGGAATCTATGGGCAGGAAACTACAGACATATTACTGGATGTAAACACAGCTGGTAATTATATACATATATCAGGTGACAGGAAAACTGCATCCAGGTCACTAAATCAGAATCATCCAGAAACACCAGAGAGATTTCAAAATGATCAGGTAATAAGCACCAGGAGATTTTCCTCAGGGCGCCATTACTGGGAAGTGGAGATCAATGAATCAGGAGACTGGATTGTGGGGATGTGTTATCCCAGTATAGACAGGAGAGGAAATCAGTCATACATTGGAAATAATAACAAGTCCTGGTGTTTATGTGGAGGGTGGTATAATGATAATGAGTATTCAGTGACACATGACAGTAAAGTAATTGAGTTACCTGGCAATATTTCATGTGATAGATTTGGAATATATCTGGATTATGAGGCTGGACAGCTGTCCTTTTATGCTCTGTGTGACCCGATCAGACACTTACACACCGTCACTGCCACCTTCACTGAACCCCTCCATGCTGCATTATGGGTAGCAGATGGTTGTATAAAGATATCTGGGGGAGTCAGGCGTTGGGAGAAATGTTCATAAGACATCACAGGTGGTTTCTCCAAGGATTGGGCTCATTATCACATCTCCCTATACATCAAAGGTGTTACCACTGGTGATAACATTGTTATTACATGGGAGAGTATATTTAACAAGTGTATCTGTTCTTGTTCATTTTAGGATGAACAAGAACATTGCTTTATTCTTAGAATAAAGCTTTTTTAAATAAAAATTAGAGTATGAGTAGAAAAAAAGAAACAACAAGCTCAAGTGACAGGGAGCACAAGAGTGTGAGAGAGTTGAGTGAAGTAGAACAAGAGAGAAGGGGGAGGGCATGTAAGAGGTGAGGAAGAGGAACATTGAGGGAAATTTAGTAATAAAGTATATGAAATGAGAGTGTTGTGACAGACTAAGAAGATAGCGATTGATACAAAAGGAAGTTATGCTGTAGGAAAAACCTCAGACCACAGGGAAGAAAAAGGGTGTCTATTTCAGCTCCTCAAGAGAGCTATTTCCATTGAGAGTCTGCTATTGCTCTCTGCTATCATGAGGGTCTAATGATGTATGTAAATATACTATTAATGCTAATATCATAATAACCATTTAATAAACTACCTCCATTATCACACAGGTTTGATTCCAATGAAACCCACTTCCCACAGATAATTCTATTTCAATGTCTGCTCTATTTACTCTGATTATCACAGTATAATACAGGTAAGAATTAATATTATATCATATATCAGGAAGGGAGTCCACAAAGTCTCATTAAAGATAATATGTATTCTTATTAACGATAGGTATTTTCAGTAAGAGTATTTACATATATAATAACAGTAAAAAATAAACAGATTGGGATTCAAATCAGCGCCATTGGTCCCTCATCTGACACAAACGAAACTATTTGGAAGAGCACTGTTATATGAAATAACAATTTAATGGTATGTAAAAATGGCTGGAAAAGCCTCTCCACCCGTGTTATACAGATATCTGAGGATACAAATAGTCTGATTCTTATTTCTTATAGCAGAACCTTTTCCCCAGAGAAATAGAACTTACAGAGTTTATTCTCCCTATGTTCACAAAGCGGGAACTTGTGTTGAGCTTCCAAGCACTTCAATCTGCCCCGAGGAGTTGGCTCCACTTGTAAACACCGATCACATGAAAAAAGAAAATAATCTAGTGCAATACGTTTATATAAAAGCACCTGCATTTAATAAAAAATTACATTAAAAATTCATAAATATGTCACACACACAAAGGATTGTAGTTGCTCGTACTGGATGGTAGAAAATTGGAACACATCTAAGTATAGGATATGAGAGTCCAAAACTACTTCAGCACTTCCACTGCATCAGATGAAAGGTCACCCAGATAAGCAGCCAACTCTCCAATGTTCATCCACCAACGCGTTTCGACTGTAGTATAAGTCTTTTTCAAGGTATTGTGACATAGCTCCGGAGGGTGCTATCAATACCTCTGTACTCCGATCATGTGACTCATTAATTTAACTCATTCTACACTACATCAAATGAGTATAAATACAGCGTGTACAGAAAGCATACAAAAATAACATCCATTAATCATTGTAATGTGGAGAAGAAAGACAAAGATTGTATGAAAAAGGGCGAAATTCCAACATATGTTTAACAGCTAAGCCACACCTCATTATATATATGTATAAACCACACCTCATAGTGGATGTGCATGTATAAAAACTGGCTACACTGTCTCTATAAAACAATGTCCATAATTGAATAACTTGGTCTTCAAAATATATAAAATCCTTAATGATAACGTATCATAACAATATTGAGATTAAAATTTAGTATAAAAGAAACCAGGAATGCGTTCCACGGATAAACCAAGCCTCATTATAAATGCACATCTCAAAGTCGCAGCACAATCACCAGTAAATAGTATCACAAAATTGATACAATCAACTAATACTAATTGTCTCTTCTCCACAATTCAATGACACATAAAAGTACATCCTACAAAAGCAGATATAACACATAAAACGATGTCTCCGGTCAGTGATCCAATCTTCTATGTTATAGCTCCAGCGGATAGAAATAAAAAGAAAAAACAGAAGAATCAGTAAAACATATATCTATTGCAAAAAACATTTAAGCTCAAAATCCTTATTCAAACCCTCAGGCATCAAACAATTTAAATTAGAGATCCAAGACATCTCCTTTTTAGATAGGAGATTGTCCAGATCCCTATTTTTCCAATTTCCATGAATGATATCAATACCTAAAAAGTTTTTCATACCTGACACCAAGCAATTATGATAAAGTTTGAAGTGTTTTGACACCGAATGTAATTCATAACCCGTCTTAATGTTACGAAGATGTTCGTACAATCGCTTTTTTAGCGGACGGCAGGTTTTACCCACATAAAACATGCCACAATGGCATTCTAAAAGATATACAACATAACTAGAGTTACAGGTAATAAACTGATCAATCTTAAATTCTTTATCATGGACTACAAAGTCAGTAATTTTACTATATGTATTCCGTATGTTCTTACAAGCTATATATGTGCCACATCCAGGGCCGGATTAAAATGGAGACCCCTGGGCTAAGGGGGCCTCCATTCCCCCGTGAGGGCCCCCCGTGATCTGAGCTGCATGCGCCCGTCCCCACCCCCCCGTGATCCGAGCTGCCAGGCCCCCCCACCCGGCACTTACCTCCTTCTGTGGCGCGCTGTACGCTCTTTACTGAGGAGATTTTGTGAAAGTGAGACTCACTAGATCTCCACAGTAAGGAGACTACAGCGCGCCACAGAAGGACTGCAGTGAAAGTGCTCAGCAGCACTGATCGCGCCGGGGGGGCCGCCCCCGCCCCCGACCAATCAATACTGCTGCTGAGCACTTTCAAGGGCCCCCTGGATGCCATAGGCCCCTGGGCTAAAGCCCAGTTAGCCCTATGGTTAATCCAGCCCTGGCCACATCTAAAGAATCCTTTACAGCAAATTTTTCTTACTGCATGAGAATCCACTACTGGTCCTTTAACTACCGTATTTTTCGCTCCATAAGACGCACTTTTTCCCCCAAAAAAAGTGGGGAAAAAAGTGTGTGCGTCTTATGGAGCGAATACTAAAAAAAAAGCCTTGTACAGAATACCTGGTTGCCGTGGGGACGCTCCAGCGTCCTGCTGCCGGGCGGATGTCTCCATTCTGCAGTGGTGTGCGCATGTTAGTGACGTGGTAAGCGCTGAATGTGTCAATGGTGTTGAGAATAACACTACGTCAATCCGGAAGTGACGTGCGTTCCACTGTGGAACGCACGCCGTCTCTCCCGCTGATCGGCCCCAAAACACCACTGGGGACCTGCTCTGTGAGCGCGGATAGCGCTGTCCATTTTAACGGGATCCCTGCATCTTGGTCACCCTAAAGAACCATTGGACTCCCTCTACACATAGCAATCAGTAAGATATTTGCCTTTATTACAGAACGTGCACTAGGTGCCTCAAAGATGGATTGCTGCATCATTGCACATTTACACCTCACTAGTAAATACTCCCTATAGACTCGAGACAGGAGGGACAGTGAATTGTATTTTAGTTTGGATATGTTTTTAGAAGTTAAACTTTATTGATGGGTAGTGCAATTTCTAAGTGGTAATTATAATACATTCTCTGACCTCTTATGTATGATGAATTAGCTGTTGGACTATATTTTAAAACTCATAGCTATATTAGCAGTGCCATTTGGTTCAGAATATTTGAGATTTGAGATTTGGTTCAGAATAATTTTTTTTCCTGTTTTCCTCCTCTAAAAACTAGGTGCGTCTTATGGTCAGGTGCGTCTTATGGAGCGAAAAATACGGTAATTTGTCCTTCAAATTTTCTGTACATCTGTAGATAAAATGTGGTTTTACAGGAAGTAGTTTACATAAATATTGATCCTTAATTAAAACATGCCAATGTTTTTTTAAAAAAAAATTCAAATAATTTAGATGTGTTACTGTATTTCGTAATTACAGCCATGTCTAAACCCTCATTCTTCTTTATAAATTTCTTATTATTATATATAACTTCATTTCTATCAATTCTAGTATTTTTTTCTTTAGCTGAATTAAGAATAGCTTCCTCATATCCCTTTTTCCTAAAAATCCTCATACATATCTGCCATTTGTGATTCTAAAATATGGTTCTCAGAACAATTTCTTTTCAAGCAAACAAATTGACCAAATGGAACACCCTTGAGCCAATTATAATGATGTTGGCTACTACGCAGATTATAAGAATTTGTGTCAGTTGGTTTATGATAACATTTCGTATGAACCAACATATCCTTTATATACATCTCCAAATCCAGAAAATGTACAGAAGACTTGCTGACATCAAAAGTATATTTAATGTTCCATTGGTTAATATTTAAACTGTAACAAAAGATATCCAACGAAAATCTGTCCCCTCTCCAAACGAAAAGGACATCATCTATATAACGTCTCCAGGATACCAGGTGCGCCCTCAGTCTATCTCTAATGTACTGGTCCTCCCAATATGCCATAAAGAGATTTGCGTAACTGGGGGCGAACCTGATGCCCATAGCTGTTCCAATATTCTGCATATAGTAATATCCCTTATAAGAAAAATTATTATTGTGCAATATAAAACAGATGCCCTCTATCAGAAAATATTTTAAACCATCTTTCATATCAGTTTTATCCAGAAAAAATCTCACAGCCTCTAAACCTTTCTCATGTGAGATTATAGTGTATAAGGATGTTACATCTGCTGTGATCAAAAACATATTACTATCCCAAATTAACACCTCTAATTTTCATGAGTGTATCACCAGTATCCCTCTGATAAGAGAAATGGTTCTTCAATAACGGCTGAAGAAAATGGTAAATAAAGGCAGATAAGTTCGACGAGATACTATTGACCCCAGAGATTATAGGTCTAACTGAAGGATTATCGGTACTTTTATGTACTTTCGGAAGAATGTAAATATATGGGGAAGTAGGACCCTTTATTCTCAAGAAATCTGATTCCTCCTTATTTAACACTCCACTATTCTCATATTTAATAGCAAACAGTTCAAACTGTTGCTTGATCCTTAAGGTAGGATCCTGTTTTAACTTCAAATATGTTTTATAATCCTCCAACTGTCTTTCAATCTCCTTACAATAATTATCTTTATCCATAAGTACCACTGCGCCTCCTTTATCCGCCGGTTTGATAATTAAATTGGAGTCTTTTTGTAATGATAAGAGTGCAGATCTTTCTTTAGATGTAAGATTACACATAGAGGGCCTGAGTCATCTGAGTCATTAAGGAGAGTAAGACAAAAAAAAGAGTAAATTTTCTCCTGGACAAACCCTGTTACAATTCAAGGGATGTAAATTTAGTTTAGACTGGCTGCTTTTTCATGTAGCACACAAATACTTGATAGCTTTATTTTTACACTGAAATTTAAAGTTGATCAAGGATATGCCCTACCCCAACTATAAATCTGTCCCCACATTTACCTCCCCACCAATGCAACATGGTTTTGCCAAGATGCAAAGTTACTCCTTTTTTTGCTTTGCTCTCCTTAATGACTCAGGCCCAGAGTATTTATTCTTATTAGACATTTTTCTTACATCATCTGTCACCAACTTGTTGAAGGTTTCAATGAAAGCATCTTTAAGATAGTGAAGGATGTAGTGTGGAATGAGTTAAATTTGTGAGTCACACGATCGGAGTACGGAGGTATTAATAGCACCCTCCGGAGCTATGTCACATTACCTTGAAAAAGACTTATACTACAGTCGAAACGCGTTGGTGGATGAACATTGGAGAGTTGGCTGCTTACCTGGGAGACCTTTCATCTGATGCAGTGGAAGTGCTGAAGTACTCAATACTGGCAACTATAGATGTGGAGTTTCTGTACTCTAACATACCCCACAAGGATGGCATAGCCGCACGCCAACACTATCTTCAAAGAAGCAGTCTAGCCACAGAGCTGACCCTGCAGCTGATCAGGCTCGTACTCAATCATAATTACTTTTCATTTGGGAAAGACAAATACCTACAGTGTATGGGAAGTGCCATGGGTAGTAAGATGTCACCTCAGTATCTTTTCATGGCTAAACTAGAGGAGGAAATCTTACCAACTTGCACAATGAAACCACTAGCATACTTCCGTTATATTGATGATTTGCTACTAATCTGGTCTGACTCTGAAGATGAGCTGCTGACTTTACATAAAAACTTCAACAAATTTCACCCAACCATTAGACTCACTCTTAACTACTCACAATCTCAGATACAGTTCCTGGACATGACCCTATACAATAAAAACAATATTATACAAACATCAGTCTATCATAAACCCACAGGCCACCCAGCATATCTGAGATGGAACAGCTTCCACCCAGGACACATAAAGAAGTCCATCATTTACAGCCAAGCTCTGAGATACATTTGCATTTGTTCAGACACTGAAGACAGAAAACAACACCTGGTATCACTGAGATACAACAAAGATACATCCAATAGTTATAGATGAACAGAGCCACAAGGATCCCAAGGAGTAGCCTTCTGGATAACAAACAGAAGGAGGTTAACAGCAGGGTGCCCCAAGTGGTCACTTACAGTCCCCACATGAACATCTTGGTGAAAATTGCTCCTCGTTAGGACAGGAGTGCCCTCTCATCAGCATCAGAAACTGGCACATTCCCTTGCAAAATCAAAAAATGCAAAACCTGCACCCATGTCCTACCAACAAACACAGTCCAGATACCCAACACACAACGGGACTATAAAATCACTGACACATTCTCATGTACATCCTCCAATGGGGTGTACATGATACAGTGTACAAGGTGCCCTGAGGGAATTTACATTGGAGTGACCAAGCAGAAACTGCAATCCAGGGTGAATTTACACAGACACACAATAAAGAAGACTCTGGGCACCCCCGTGAGTAAACACTTCTCTCGACTAGGACACAGTATGACAGATTTAAAAGTCCTAATACTGAAAGGTCTTTTTAAAAATGACAGGGAGAGAAAAATATTAGAATTCAAGCTAAGAACATTCCACTCATTGACTAAAGGGCTCAATCTAACACCTGGATTTATGACCCACTACATAGACACACCCCAGAGTGCAAACCTCTGAACTCGTAGGACTTTTACTCTTCCATCCATAATGAAAACCTCCTTTTTATTACTTTAGCTTATCTTGATGATATACCCCCCGCCCTGTACAAATTTCTTGATGTAACAACTCTTAAATGTTGTGCCTTTTTCTCAGTCATTAATTTGTAAACTTACCTGATGAATGGGCCTCTGTGCTCTGAAAGCTAGCAAATATAATAATTTATTTTGGTTAGCCAATAAAGGTATCACTCCTATAATACTTTTGTCTTTTTTGACACGGAAGTATTTAACATCACACAGTACATGTGAAGTTAACACTAGGACAACGCCTAGCTGACAAAATAAAAGCACAAGAACAATAAAATGGAGTTCAGCCGCCATTTTGCTTGGCCTGTCACAGTTGCCTTGGTTTCTTAAGATGTGTAAATTACCTTGACCTAAACAGCTCCAATTTCTACACCAGAAATCAGATAACTGAAGAAGGAACGGGTGTGTGCAGCTTTGCTGCACACTGGAGATATGTAAATACAGCGGGCATCATGTAATTAGCCACTGTGCACATGTCAATTGGCACATGCAATCTGCATTAATGACACACCAATTCTTAAGGCACTGCGATGACATCATCGCTGGTGACGCGTTCACGAGCGATCGTTCCTTCTCAGAGGTAATCAGACTAAGATGTTCTTCTAGCAGAGGCAGTTAAATTATAATATCCGTATACCTCACTCACTGTAGTAAGATAATGAACACTTAAATGTATAGTGTAAGTGAGTGGAATGTGATAGTGTTACAATGTGGGCAGTAAGAGAAGTGGCGGTATGGCATACTAGTCCAATATGAGTACTGCCTAACACCACAAGTAAGAATATTAGTAGAATCTGGCACACATATAGGAACCAACCAGGAATCCTTCTGAACATTCCATTGTATCCTCGGCTCAAACATGTTTCTACACTGTGTTATATGAAACACTCCCTGCGGAATCCCCGCTGGAGGGAGAGGTTCTTGTAAGACCTATTGCAGCTCTCCCGCAGTGGAAGTAAAAGTCCAAGTTACTGCACATGTGGATGACTGGTGTATAGACGAGGTAAAGGGGAGGTAAATATTTACCTCTCTGTGTGCCTCCCGTACTCCTAATGTCAGTGACCGTATCACTCCCTGAAGAACGCTGGAGTAGTTTTATACGGTGGGGGAGGTTTGTCTTGGTGGGGGTGAAGAAGACGCTCATTGGGCATAAAGGGCAGGAATCACCTGGTCATCCAACCCGTCTAAGGTGATACTGCTGGAACCCTGGCCGAAAAAACACAAGATTATTGCTACACTGTAAAAAGTTTGGAATATGTCTAGCAAAAATCAAGCTAATTACTTGCTGGAAATGATAATCTGCTCACTTGTGCGACATTCCTCATCCCCTCCCAGTTACTGGCGGTGCAGAGGTTAATGTGCTAGGAGCCAGAATCCGCAGTAGATCTACTTTACATCGATGTTGGTGAGAAAATGGAATTCTCTAAAAATAGGAACACAAACCGGTTTATCCGGCCAGGAATGTGCTTAACAGTTTGTCTTGTAATTGAATCAGTTTGATGTATAGAAACAAAGTGAGACACAGACCGGAGGCGAAACTCAGCATCAATATATAACACTGGATTATTAACTCAGGAATAGTTCCTCTTTCTTTCAGCAGGTGGTGCTGTCTCCCACGTCCAGAGAAATCATTTCTTATTAGTCAGAGAGCGTCTCTCATTAGACCATTGTCCCTGTGGCAGATAATAAAGTTCTGTTTTCATCCTTTAGTGCTGGAAATTCTTATTTTACACTTTATAGTTTCCATTCCTTCTATAACTGACAGGAGTAGCTGAATGGTCAAATGCACTGAATGGAGCTGGCCATAATTTTGCAATTTTGGTTGCTCAGTTTGACATCATAGACCGGTCAGTATAATGTGTGTAAGATGCAAAGTGATTTTATACTTAGTCACAGCCTGATGCAACTGCTTTCAGTTCTCTATGGCGAAATACAGGTGAAACGATGGCCCTATTGCTGCAGGAACCATAATAAGAAAGGTCATTTACGAAAGTATAAAAATCCATCCCCAGCAGGGGTCAGGATGTTTGCAGAGGACTGAATATGGCCCCCAATCTACTGAAGAAGCAAATCTTCACCTGCAGCTACTTTTAGGTACGCTCTGCTAGAGAGTGTATCTAACCAACAACTCAAGTTAGGCAAGTACATCTATACATCTATTGACAAAATTGTTCCTTTGGGACTATTAATTCTCATTTAGTGAAAAAGTCCACAAATGAAAGTGTTTGCTTTATAAGCAAATTATATTTATCTATAATATCTCAGTGTTAAAATAAATATCTAATTTTAAGTTGTTAACACCCCTTATGCTGAGCTGCAATTAGTGGACTGCGCTTTGTGGCAGAGATGAGTGATAGCATCATCTCTGGGGCAGGATCGGCAGTTAGTGGTGGGGTCGTAGGATTTAAATGCTCACTCCAATCCCTGGAGGTTGATACGTGAGGAGTTAAAAGTCTGGTTCTGAGTATGACTAGTATTCAAGACAAATTTGAGTTCAAGTTCAGGCCTATAGACTTGTCCTTGTCTGGTAGACGACCGGAATTAAGTCAAACGGAATTCTAAGAGTAAAAACTGCTGGAGGGTTGCAGTCGAGAGTTACCCAGGTCAGAGTTCCGAGTAAGAGTCTAACGCAAGTTGTGCGGCATTGCAGAGACATCGAGTATATGCAGACGTGCTGAGACCCATAATTCAATTTACTCACTCTAGAAAGCGCCCAACAACAGCCCTTCATACAACTCAAATCTCATGTGAAAATCCTCTCCCTCTCGCCCTCTTGGATCTCCCCCTGACCTGCGTCTTGTCTCCTCTCTGGTAACCAAATGTGATGTGAATTGCATCTAAGGACAGTGCCCCCTGCTGCTAAATTAGCATGAAAAACACAGTATGTCTGCACTGCCTGAGGAGACAATAACTTTACTTGAATAACAAATCTCTGAGACATAAAAGAATCTTAGGTTTTACCCAGCAGGACGAGATCTACAAATCAAAATATTTTCAGCCCAGGTTGTTTTTCGGTACAACGCACATTCTCTTTCTTTTCTGCCATGTACGCAGCTGTCTTTTCTCTTTAAATCAATCACAAAACCAAAGAACTTAATGTTTTTATTCTGCAGAATTTAGGAATGTTGGATAATCGTCCGTCCTCCGCAGCTGCTGGTTGTTAGGTGATCTATATATAACTGCGTCTCCCGAGAGAGGCATTTTCATGTGTGATTTTACACATTAGCCGTCATTAGCAGTCTAAAGGCTTTTAGCGCTACGTACTCGAGAGTAGGTGACAGTTATCGAGGCGCGTTGCAGTCTGATAAAGTCCCTAATAATGTGACATAATTCCCTAATCTCCAGGGACAGTCCCGGGCTCTAGAGATTTGTCCCTGGAGTCTGGACATGTTATTTATGAGAGTATCCCTATTGTTCAATATTGTCCAACTGCCTGAGACAAGGAATCGAAGTCTGAGTAATCAAATACCTGTCCCAATTCCCTTTTTAGTGGATCCCGTACCTCCCTTGTACAATTCAGAGGAATAGTTTTATCAATTATATTTTAAATGCAAGTTATATAGTAGTTTAATTATAGATTTTTTTTTTAAAATGCAATATTTACAATTCATTCTGATTCTCTGTACTGTGATATTTACTGAATTTACTACATGCTTTAACAAAATGAAATTATTTTTAAAATGTTGGCACTCATATTATACCAGGGAAAGCAGAGACTTTGGACTAGATTTACTACACTGCAGGTTTGGAAAAGTGGGGATGTTGCCTATAGCAACCAATCAGATTCTAGTTATCATTTATTTAGTGCCTTCTACAAAATGACAGCTAGAATCTGATTGGTTGCTATAGGCAACATCTCCACTTTTTCAAATCCGCAGTTTAGTAAATATCCTCCTTTGTGGTAGATCTAAAGAGGTAGAACTATGCATCTAAAGAGCAAAAGTGGAGGTGTTGCCCATAGCAACCAATCAGATTCTAGCTATCATTTATCCAATACATTCTAGAACATGGTTGTCCACCCGCAGCCCGCATGCGGCCCAGCATGCCTGTAAATGTGGCCCAGCAGGAGTTTTGGTTGTGGCAAGGGGGCAGCGCTGAAAAAAAAATCCTGCAAGAAAAAAAAATACTTACCTTGCGGTCACGTCAGCTGGCGCTCCGGCTCCCTCCCTGGTCTCCTCCTCCGTGTGGCGCTCGCAGTGAATGTCAGGGGTGACGTCATCACACCTGACATCCATTGCGTAGCCCAGCACAGAGTAGTCACCCGCTCGAACTATCAGCAGCAGTGAAAGATTATCCAGTATCTTATTGTTGTTACTCTGAATTTGGACTTTCTGCACCATCATCATCATCATCATCATTTATTTATATAGCAATTTATATATGCAATTATGAACTAGCTGTGTTCTCTGTATGTATCTAATATAAATATTAAGAGATAATTGTATTTTTAATACTTTAAACCATTTTAAATGTGCAGTGCTGAGTAGGGTGAAAATATCACCCACTGTTACCCTCATCGGAGGCTGCTCCATGAGGCATTTTTCCCGCCACCCTATCTTTAAATCTCTGTAGATTTCTATTAGTCCGCCTGATGCTACCTATATCGGTGACCATTTCAAACTGGTCAATAAAAAAATGATTCATGGGTGCAGAAAGAGAGGGAAAAAAGTTTTTGGCATTTAATTCCCTGAACCCCACTAAGGGGCAGATGCAGGTAAGTTAAATTGTAGCTGGTAATGGGACTACTGCTTTAATCATGATTCTGCAACAAGTTTCCTAACTCTTACTAACTTCATTTCCAAGTAAGTTTAATATGTTAACTATGTTTTCTATGGTTTTTTTTGATGATCAGCTATCGTTAGTGTTAGTGTATTTTATGTGCGGCCAAAACCAACTCGTCGTCTTCCAATGTGGTCCAGGGAAGCTAAAAGGTTGGACACCCCTGTTCTAGAACATGACAGCTAGACTCTGATTGGTTGCTATGGGCAACACCTCCACCTTCCCTGTTAAAAGCTTTAGTAAATCTAAGTCTGGCTAAAGGTTTGAATGACATAGATATAACTGACAGCTCTACCTTTTATGGTGCCCACACCTATGAATTTCGGCTTACGCACAATTTTTTGGGTAAAACATAACATTGAAAATGATCACTACCCTCACACAAGCTCTAAAAACACTGCGTATGTCAAAGTATATACAATTTAATTTTGACTCTTTGAGGTAGATTTATCAAACCTTCTAACAAGGAAAAGTGGAGGTGTTGCCCGTAGCAACCAATCAGATTCTAGGTATCATTTATCTAGTACTTTCTAGAACATGACAGCTAGAATCTGATTGGTTGATTTGAGTAACATCTATACTTTTCCTTTTTAGAAGGTTGATTATTCTGCCCCTTAGTATTTTAGGAGAAAAAAGAGAAACTTGTTAATAAAAAAGGGGATGGTCCAAAACCATACTTGCCAACGCTCCCTGAATGTCAGGGAGACTCCCTGAAATAGGGGTGATCTCCCTCACTCCCTGAAGAGTCTGGCATTCTCCCTGATGCTGAGCCAGTACAAGACGTGGTTGGCTTCGCCATCTGTGGCATGATGACACAGTTCAGAAATTGTGTCCTATGTCCATGTATTGATGCCTACGGAGGTGGCCATTTTCATGGAGACCAAGATTTAATCAAAGCCTGACAGGTAAGACAACATGACTTCAGTAATGGAGACAGAAATGTAAAAGACACTTCAGTCTCTCGAGATTCATTAGCTGCTTTTCTTTAACGCATAGTTGCCTACTCTGCAGGAATGTCTGGGAGATTCCCACATTTCTGGGAGACCTCCCGGGCTTCCGGGAGAGCAGGGCAACTTCTCGGTTCTCACCCCGCAATAGATAAGTGACAGGGGTGGGGCTTAATGACGCAAATATCGTGTCATCTTAGCCCTGCCCCCTGCTGTAATTGGTGAAAATCTTGACCTTTTTTTAGGGGGTGGGGCCAAAATGAGGAAATTTGCAATTTTTAAGAAAAAAGAGCAACGTTCTTAATAAGGCAAACGCTGCTGGTCACTCTGTGAATTGATTGGCTTGGCTGCCAACAAAAATGGCGACCTTCACGCTTGTGTAAGGTACAGGTGCATTATAAAACATACACTTTTCCATATCATGCTTACTAAATCTATTTGTGTTTATTATGATTATCTTGTAAATCAGATGACCGGCAAAATAGCAGCCATTTGTTTATATCATGTCTGCCACAGAATATCTCTCTGCAGGAGCCATTGTAGGGAACACGCTCAGTGAATGAGAAAAATACCTTGGGCACAGAATTATGAGAGAGGCCATTAGCTGAAGGAGTTTAAAATCATGTGTTGTGAGCTGATAATGTTACTCACCACTGGGGGGTTTTAAGGCTGTAGTGTAATCAGTCAATTAGGAAGGAAGTGGGAGTGTCGTGGAAAGAATATATCAAGCAGTGTGAGAAGGAGAGAGCTTCCTGTTTCCTGGATCCGGAGAAGCTGCAGCATCAGGCTTAGTATCTGGCTCCTCTGTATTTGTAGTTTTATCTGTTGTGATTTGTTTTTGCTTTTTCTACCTCTCTCTCTGTTCTCTCCTTCTGCTTGTCTGCTTCTCCTGTCTATTTTTCCCCCTTTTTCTTTACTTTGTCCTCCCTTCCCCAGCATGGCATCATCCCGCCCCAGAAGGTCCCGCTCCATTCCCGCCAGGTTTGCGGGGTCCCCTCCCCCCCCGTCGTCGCTGGCTGCGACTTCAGCCCCAGCAGTTCCCCCTGGCCCCCCCCGTACTGCCCAGTTGCCTGTATGCCCCCCGGGTCCTCCCGGTGGAGGCATTAGTATTTCCATGAGGGCAGCCGCCCGCCGCCCACGTGACTCGGCCGCCGCGAGTGTGTCTCGCGGGGCGGGGCCGGGTCGCGCACGCAGGTCTAGGGCTCCGGAGCGGGCGGTGAGGCCGCTCGTGTCCGGAGCCGTCCACCGCATTAGACAGGCTGCCAGAACCCGAGGCAGGGGATCTCCTTCCCCCGCGCCTGGGGTTCCCTCCGTGGCACCGCCAGCTCCAGCCCCCCCTCCCTCCTCCGTCGGGCCTTCTGTCTCCCCCTCCATCCCTCCTGGTCATGTCGCCAGTAGTGTGGTCCTGGGCCTGCCTGCGGTGGAGCAGGGCCAGGGGTCCCCTTATAGAGGCCTGGGGCCTGTTATTGTTCATTCCGTTTGTTCTCCGGGGTCACTAGGTCTGGGGGCGGTTTCAGGGTCCCCCTCCTTGGTTTCTTCCGGGCAACAGTTTCCTGGGTCCCTGCCTCATTCCCTCCATTATTCGTGCCACCTGTCCACCCCCCACGCCCTTCTCCCTCTCAACCCCCTTTCCTCCCTGTCCTCCTCCCAGGCCAGGGACCCCCCCCCTCCTCCCTCCTCATCCCCCCCCCTCCTTTTTTCCATGGACTCCTTGCATCAGGCTGGGGTGGGGATATCTTCCAACAGGGCCCCTGGTTTGCTGGGCCCAGCCCCGGTGGGTTTCCCCCTAGGTATGGGGGGTTCAGCCCATCAGCAGTCCCCTTCTGTTTGTTCGGCTCCTAATCGATCACTGGCCTCTGACACAGCCGTGATGTGGCCGTTGCAGCAACATGTCGGCCAGCAACACAGGGTGGAGGGACCCGCCCCCTCTTGGTCATTACCGTACCCCCCTAGAGGTTATGGGTCTGTAGTGGAAGCGGGGAATTTGTGGTCGGCCCCTTATCCAGCCCTTGCGGGTCAGTACGTGCATTCTTATCCTCAACCCTCCTTGTTTAATAGTTCTGGCGTTTCTGGTACGGATTCGTTTTCTCTGGTTAGACAACAAGGAAGTAGGGATCAAGGGGTTCCCCCTCAAGCGGGTTTCCTAGGTCACCTCATGGTTCCCCCCCCGGTACCTACCCCGGATGGGGTTCCTACTCAACAGTTGCATAACCTGTCTTCCCCACGTGCTAACATGTCTTCTTATCCAGTTTCACAGATGCAGCCATCTTCAGTCGCAGGGCAGACGGGCGTGGACGGAGCAGGGTCGCAGCTCCAACAGGAAGAGGCAGCGGGGACTTCGACAGGGCAGCAGGGGTCGCACCAAGTTGTTTCGGAAGGCGAGGGCGGAGCGAGATTGGACCTGCAGGAGGCGCAGGCAGCGGTCGGTGAGTATGATGGTTCTACTGTAAGCAACACCTACATGTCCAGTTCTAGCATAGCCACCACCAGTGATGAGTCTGCCCCATCTTCTCCCAGGCAGGGTCAGCGCAAGCTCATTAAAATTCTTAACACCCACTTCGGGGGAACTAAGAGGAAGAACGTAGATCGGCGGGAGGCAGCGTCTCCTACTCCGGCTGGAGGTCCCCTAGTTAGATGTGAAAACACGGCATTGTTGATAGGAGTTAGGCGCAGCATGAGGCACAAGATCAAGAGAGGTCATTATGTTGATATATTTGAACTGACGAAGGTCGCTCAAAAGGAGTTGGCAGCTGCGTGCATGCGAGGGGGAGTCGGGGAGGATGCTTACAGAAACTTTTCGAACTGGCTGACAGGGTACTCCGTTTTCTCAGCTTGTTATTTGGAAACTAGACCTGATGCACTTATAGACGTATGGAAATACCTTCACCTTATTAATGAGATGCATAGTTGTGAACGCCCAGGTACCTGGAGATTGTACGATAAGCTGTTCCGCGAGAAGGTACACGGTCAGCTTTATATGCCCCTGGCTTTTAAGGATGTTGAGATCTGGTTAAGATTGAATAGAGCCCAGGTGTGGGAGGTGAGCATGGGGTACGGTCCCCCTCAGTTAACCAGGTTTCCGTATGGGGGGAGACGAGGTGCTCCCCAGTCTTCCAAAAACCGTTGTTTCGCCTTTAACAATTCCTCATGCGGGAGGGGGGATTCGTGCCGGTATAGACACGTCTGCACCAATTGTAGAGGTAGTCATCCCCTTAAAGAATGCCCTAGGGGCTCCGTCGGAGTCGGTAGGGGACGGGGAGGGGCGGGGGGTTCTGTCTAAAGCGGACTCCCCCATTATATTCCCTATCCTCTGCAAATGGCTGTCCCTTTACCCAGATGCGGCGCAGGCCTCTTTTCTCAGGGAGGGTTTTCGCCTTGGTTTTCGTCTTCCCATAAATAGTGGGGTGGCGGGTACTGCCGCCAGAAACCTTCGCTCAGCGTATGCACACCCCGACATCTTAGCGGAAAAAGTGGGTAAAGAGATAGGCCTTGGGCGCATGGTGGGTCCTTTTTCATCCCCTCCCATTCAAGACTTAGTCATTTCCCCGGTGGGAATAGTACCTAAGAAGGCCCCAGGAAAATTTAGGTTAATCCAGCATTTATCTTACCCGGCGGGTAAGTCAGTTAATGATGCTATTGACCCCCAAATTAGCTCAGTGGTGTACCAGTCCTTTGATGATGCGTTAGCACTAGTGAGAGAATTTGGCAATGGTGCGCTTATGGCCAAGTTGGACATAGAATCGGCCTTTCGCCTCCTTCCGTTGCATCCAGAGTCCTTTAAATTTATGGGTTTTAGAATTCAGAACCGTTACTATGTGGATCGGTGCCTGCCAATGGGCTGTTCAGTATCGTGCGCATATTTTGAGGCGTTTAGTTCATTCCTCCATTGGTGTATCGGGGCGGGGACGGGACATCGCGGCATTGCGCATTATCTTGATGACTTCCTGTTTATAGGTCCGGCTGATTCCCCTAGTTGTAAGGAAACACTGTATGCTGCGCAGGCGTTGTTTCGTGTGATGGGGGTGCCAGTAGCTGCAGACAAAACGGAGGGCCCGGCCACATGCCTGAGGTTTTTAGGTATCGAAATTGACACAGTGGAAGGTTGTTGTCGTTTACCATCTGATAAAGTGGCTAAGTTACAATCCCTGATACAAGAGGTCTTGGCTGTTCCATCTTGTACGTTGCGTAAAGTTCAATCATTGCTAGGTTCTTTCAACTTTGCCTGCCGAGTAATACCCATGGGCCGAGTATTTTGTAGGAAGCTTCAGCTAGCAACGTCAGGCTTGCGTAGTCCCCATTCCCAGGTGCGTTTGTCAACAGAGATTAGGGAGGATCTAGGCATATGGAGTCGTTTTCTAGTGGCTTTCAACGGTGTAAGAGTATGGCCAGCACACGCAGTAGCTAGTACTTCGTTGGATTTGCATACAGACGCATCAGGCTCGAAAGGTTTTGGTGCCTTTTTTCAAGGGGAATGGTGCGCGGCACCCTGGCCGGAGTCATGGAGATCCGAAGGCCTGGTGCGAAATCTGTTAACGTTAGAGTTGTTTCCCATCGTTGTGGCTTTGGAGCTGTGGGCTGTCCGGTTGCGCGGCAGGAGCGTGGTTTTTTGGTGCGACAACTTAGGTGTGGTGCAGGCTATTAACAAGCAAAGCGCCTCCTCACGCACGGCGATTAATTTGCTCCGTGTCCTGGTGTTGAGGTGTTTAGAGTCTGATATTACCTTTCGGGCACGTCATGTTCCTGGCGTGGACAACCAAATAGCTGATGCTCTTTCCCGCTTTGAATGGCAGCGTTTTAGATCTCTGGCTCCACATGCAAGTTTAACTGGCTTACAGTGTCCTCCTTATGTTTGGCAGATGGTTCGTTAGGGATAAGGTGGCTAGCAGAAGCGTCCCTGGCTCCGGCAACTAGGAAATGTTATCAAGGGGCATGGGAACGTTGGTTGAGTTACTGCGCATCTTGCAACAGCGACACTTCAGGTCAGATTCCCTCCATTACGGGTTTTATGTGGAAGTGTTACAACGAAGGGGTTTCTAGAGCAAAGATGGGGTCCCTTTTGGCTGGTATTTCATTCACGGCTAAGTTAGACAGCGCGCAGGATCCCACAAAGTCATTTATCATAACTAAAGCGCTGAAGGGTTGGGCCAGGATTCAGCCTATAACTAGCGACACACGCCGGCCGATTGACGGGCAAATTTTAGCCAGATTGATTGCGGCATTGCGTTATTTAGCTACAGATGACTATGAGGCTTTGCTATTCGGGCTGGCTTTTTCAATGGCGTATCACGGAGCCTTTAGGGTTAGTGAGTTGGTAGCCAGATCTAAGAACGACATAGGGGGAGCTTTGTTGTTTAGAAATGTTATTTTACAAACTAATGTGATACGTTGTAAGATAGTCAAATCCAAAACGGATCAGCTAGGCAGAGGTCATTGGTTAGCGATTACGGAGCAGCAGGAAACATCCATATGCCCGGTCAAGCTGGCCAATCAATTCGCTAAAATTCGCCCCCCAGGGGAAGGTTTGTGGTTAAGTCATTCTGACAATACGCCAGTAACTAAATTTCAATTTAGTGCTTTGTTAAAACGGGGCCTTGGGGAGGTTGGCCTTAACCCTGTTGAATATGGCACGCATTCCTTCAGAATAGGGGCGGCCACCGCCGCTGCAGCCAGAGGGGCATCTGTCAATGAGATTCAAGCGCTAGGGAGATGGAAGTCACAGGCCTATAAGAAATATATCCGGCCGGATAAATGAGCCTTGTAAGGGCTCTTATATATATGGTCATGTTCTCTCCTTATGTCTCTCATGGTTCTTTATCGCTTTCATCTCTTCTTTTCTCATCTATCACTTGGTGACCCAGGGTTATGCTGCTCGCTGTGTTAAACGGGGGCATGGAGGGATTTTTCCTCTTGTTTTCCTTGGCAAGGCCTGATTAGTGTGTGTGCCTCCCGGGGTTTACAAGGGGTTTTTACCTACATATGGGTTACCAATTTTCCATTTCCTTTTGTTAAGAATTAAAGAATAAAGATAATTCCAGTTTAGCGAGACAAAATAGATAAAAATAAATAAATAAATCAGTCAATAAACGAGACAAAATAGATAAAATCAATTGCCTTTAGAACTAAAGATAGGATCTTTTTTCCCTTTCCAATATTCGAATTTAGTTGGGGTGGCCCCTCTGGTAGGGAGGGGATACCTCAGCGAAGTGTTATAATTTAAATAAAAATAAAGATAAAATAATAATATAGTTCCGTTTGTTAACACGGTTGTTTGGTGGATCATGTCTCAGACACGGTTATGATTGATGAGACTATTCAATTTGTTTTAGGTTTTTCGGTGAAGAAGACGAGGATATGGGTCGTGGGTCATTCATTTATCTTTTGGGCTGCGAAGCACAGGATAGCGGAGAGTTGGTCCGGTTTCACACACCCAGTTGACATCCGCTGGTTGGGTAAAAGGGGCATGGTATGGGCGGCTTTGATTCCCACGTTAAGGGAAGAAATAGAAGTGCACGGTACCCCGGATATAGTGGTCATTCATTTGGGAGGTAATGATGTAGGAAAGGGCAAATCCCTTGATTTAATCATTAATATTCGTGAAGATCTCGCACAGATACATGCCCGATGGCCTTCAATGAAGGTTTGTTGGTCCAACATTATACCTCGATTGTCCTGGAGATCATCTATTCCCCCGGCCACATTGATAAAGGTGGTTAAAAAGATAAATGGATACGCAAGACAGAACATTAGGGGCACGCAGGGGGTTGTCATTAGTCATCCTGGGTTAACGGTAGACAAGAGGCATCTTTTTAGAGCAGATGGGGTTCATTTGTCGCCAGTAGGAACGGTTTTGTTCATAGAGAGGATTTTTTCAGAGCTCAAGGGTTTAGTTTTTTCTTTAGGTGGCGGGCCGCGTGGTCCGTAGGGCACTCGGCTGTGGCAGGAGAGCTTGGCAGTCATAAGGTTGTTAAACATACGGTACTTAATGTGTTGGCAATATAGCCTTGGTTCCCTCAATGTTATTAGACTCGTTGGTACTCTTGTAAGGAGTATCAGGTTTTTGCCTAGAAAGGGCTTGACCAGTTTGAGTCAGAGGGTATTGAGTTAATTTATAGTGTATAGTACCGGCCAATAGTTAAGGCTTAACCTGGGTTGGTGGAAAGGAGGCGATCTTCCACCGTATTGGTTCATGTTGGTTTTAGCTGGCTGCCTTTGCTCTTCGCCACCTCTATAAAGAAAAAGGTCCAAATTGCTTATAGCTTTGATAGTATTGATAGATAAAATAAAATAAAGATAATTAAAATAAAATAAAATAAACATATAATTTAAATAATAATAATGTAATAAAAGGACCTTTTTTATTCCAATCTTAAGTCGGTGTCCGTGTCTTTATTTTATGGTTGTATTTGTGGGGATGTTTTAAACAAAGAGGGGAATGCATTTGAAGGGTAATCAACACTATGCATTTTATTATGAGAGAGGCCATTAGCTGAAGGAGTTTAAAATCATGTGTTGTGAGCTGATAATGTTACTCACCACTGGGGGGTTTTAAGGCTGTAGTGTAATCAGTCAATTAGGAAGGAAGTGGGAGTGTCGTGGAAAGAATATATCAAGCAGTGTGAGAAGGAGAGAGCTTCCTGTTTCCTGGATCCGGAGACCCACCCACCCGCCCTGGTTCCAGGTTATTGATTATGTTCCCTCGTCACGAGGAGCGAGGTTTTTGAATGGCAGGAGAGCTTGGCAGTCATAAGGTTGTTAAACATACGGTACTTAATGTGTTGGCAATATAGCCTTGGTTCCCTCAATGTTATTAGACTCGTTGGTACTCTTGTAAGGAGTATCAGGTTTTTGCCTAGAAAGGGCTTGACCAGTTTGAGTCAGAGGGTATTGAGTTAATTTATAGTGTATAGTACCGGCCAATAGTTAAGGCTTAACCTGGGTTGGTGGAAAGGAGGCGATCTTCCACCGTATTGGTTCATGTTGGTTTTAGCTGGCTGCCTTTGCTCTTCGCCACCTCTATAAAGAAAAAGGTCCAAATTGCTTATAGCTTTGATAGTATTGATAGATAAAATAAAATAAAGATAATTAAAATAAAATAAAATAAACATATAATTTAAATAATAATAATGTAATAAAAGGACCTTTTTTATTCCAATCTTAAGTCGGTGTCCGTGTCTTTATTTTATGGTTGTATTTGTGGGGATGTTTTAAACAAAGAGGGGAATGCATTTGAAGGGTAATCAACACTATGCATTTTATGATTCGCGTGTCTTAATGTTTGTTTATGGGGCTTGAATTTTAAGTCGCTAAATGTACATAGAAGATTAGTATAATATGGACATTTTCAGCTACAAAGAGGCCACGGTGGCTTATTGGCTTACCGCACCATGTGGAGCTACACTACATTACGATGCACATCTACATACATTTAAATATAAGTGAGTAGCTGCTAAGAAAAGACCGCAGGGCTTAGCAGTAGAATGGACACGGATGCTTGCAGAGCAGTCAGCGTGTATCTGATTATCGGCCCAGTCACTTGTGCTAAGCCTGCAGCGTCTGTTTCCAGCTGTGCTGCAGAGCTTGCAGTCTAACAGCTTGCCATCTGAATAAGTACAAACATATTGTACATAGAAATGGAAAAAATATAAATTACCAGCATTGTGGTGCGGATGAGATCAGTAGACAGGGAGGGATTTTAAGCTTTTTAACATTATTTTCGTATGCAAAGCAGACTTCCTGGGCCTGATTCATTAAGGAGCGCAAATCTAACTTAATTTGTGTGTAATTTGTGTTTAAAAAGGGATCTACGCAATTTGAGCGCACGTACGCCCGTATTCAGCTACAAGCGGATGTGAGGAAACGCCTCTTGTAAGTACGCTCTGTCTATACGGCACTTACCGCGTGCAGACAGACAGAACGCACATCAGGATACGTAAAATACATACGCGGAATATCAAGTCCCAGTAGAATGCACAGAAAGAAAAACGTTTTCAATCATACTTACCAACGTCACACCCCACCTCCCCGGAGGGACAGGGCCCACGAGGGGGCGGAGCTAAATGACAGGATTCACCTCAAATCGGGTCATGGAGGTTCCCATTCTGCCCACTTTACTAGGAAGTGGGCAGGATGCTAGCCAGCCGTCTGGGAGTATGTCCCTCCCCCATTGTGACGTGGCAACGCCCCCATCATGTCTGTGGCCACGCCCCCTGCCCCACTGCCGGGGACTTGCATGTTGGGTGGTAAGCTCTGAGGGCAAATGTGGGAGTAACTCACCATCAGGTAGATGTACATAATAAAGTGGCCATTCAGTGGATATTTGCCTTTACAGCTTTAATGCGTTTGTCAACAGGCTCTCAGGGGTTAACGCGTCAACAGATGTCATGTAGCCTGGAGAGAGAGCACAATCTGTATTGTGTAATTGCTTTAAGGAGGTTATGTCATCTGGAGAAATGATTTGCTAATGTTATCCGTGAAGAGATAATGAACTTGGTGAAGTATACAGGTCCCGGAGTCTGTCTTCTGTTACTATGTACTTAACGCTTCCAGGGAGAAGAGAGGACCCCCAAGGAGAAAGTGAAAACCCATTTCCCACCAAACAACATATAATTAAAAGCGAAATTCCCCCGCTGGATCGTTTGTCAGCTGTTTATTCTGGTCATATACAGTTTTCTTATTTCAATATTCTGCAAAGCATCTTATTTCACATGGAAAGTATAGACCAAGATGTGATTCAGACTATTGTGGGTGAGATAGATATGAATAATCCATGCTACAGGGTTCTAGGGAGATGTAGATGATAGTACCGCCCTGAAGTATGGATGCATGTATTATGCAATCACTTAAAAAGTAATTGTGTTCTTTTTAGATTTAGTTACGTGCCATTGACTCCATGTGTGTGAGTGGTGCCCTAGAGTGATGAATGAATGAGTGTACCACCTCTGGGCTGTGTTTAGAGCTTGTTTGTTGGACCAGTGCATTTAAATACCCACTTTGGTACCTTTCCTGACCTTCGGGTACAGCCAAGTCAGTGTTCTCCTTCGACTGTAGCCGAGTCGAGAGACGTGGTCGGTAGTTGAGTGTTGGAGTGAGTCCGAGGCCTGAGATAGAGGCTCCGGGACCCAGCGATAGTGAATGTTGACTGTCCAGTGCCAGAGTGAGCCTGGGTTCTGATAGGGGGGGTCCATAACTCACTGACGGCAAGTAAAGTCGGAGATACCGCTGTGACTTGCGGTAAAGGTGCAGCCAAGCCAGGTGTTGCCATCAGGACTGGTTAGAGGTTCGAGTCATGGGAACACGGATGTCCACTCTGAGAGGTGTCCTGGCAGATTTCTGAGTTCACACTGTCTAGGATCACATGGAAGTGGTCCTAGATCCTGCCCATCTCTAGCCCGTCACCATCTTGTGGACAATCTCAGCATTGCTGACCTGGGAATAACACTGCAGGGTGGGCTTTGCAGCATGCCACTTTTAAAAGGCCTGCAGGAGAGACTTCAGAGTGTTTGTGGATTCTGTTGAGCTTGATATTAAGAGTCCTGTTTCTTAGCAGCTCCAACGTGGTTCCTGATCCAGTTTCTGCTCCTGATGCCCATCGTTGCTGCTACATCGGTCTGCCAGGAATCTATGCTCCATCGGGAGTTGCTCATGCATCCTTTCACCTAGTTATGCCGGCTGGAGCAAGGAGACTGGAGTTCAGGTCCATACCGACTTGATAGACAGCTTTGGCCAAGTGGCCGGGATCAGCAAGTCCAGAGACAAGGATCCAGAGCGTGGCCGGGACATTATAGTTTTGCTACAACTTGGACTGCCCAAGAAAACCCATATTTATATAACTTTCTGAGATTGTTGAACACTGTGATGCTATTGGGTGATGGTTGAAGGGGTATCCACCTCTTTTCTCTTCCTTTGTGACCCTGAACCCCTAGATACTTGGGTTACCAAGCTGGCTCCTGCCCTAACACCCTGGTATCCTGACAGTGTCAACCCTTAACAACCTATCTGTCAAATGACAGCAACAGTGTATTTCTGAGATTTGTGCATGAAATTTCAGGCATTAGTCCTATATCAAGTATCAGGAGTTATTCCAGTATGTTATAGTATAATGATTTCAATTAACCAAAAGTTTTGAGCCTAGCTACCCTTTTTTTAAAGCTTCAGTGAAAAGTCAGGATAAGTCTGGAGAGTGGATGTGATTTGTTTATATTATAATTTAATTGTCTAAAGGCAGTTACAGAGGGGGTTAAATTACCCAGTACCGTTTATAAGAACACTATTCTATACATTGCAAATAAAACAAATAATAACTATAATTTCAGTTATTGGCAGCTCAATCAGAATTAGGTTTAGCGCAGAAAACCCCCCCGATGCTATTGCTTGTTGCTACGGAAACACTGTTAATCTGCAGAGGAAGTGAATTTTATTGCACAATCCTTTATATGGGATGACATAATGAAATGAGGTATTCCTGGAATGAGAATCTTCGAGGTAGATCATTCAGTAATCTTAATCTTAATATACTCACAGGCTGCACCACAGAGATCCAGAATAATGACTTCCTATAGAATTAATATTTCTTTTCTGCCACAGAGCTCCTCTATTTATAGCTAAGATAGGCAACCTGTGGACCATGGTGCCAAAGTTTAAGGGGCGAGTAAAATAGTGAGTGACATAATGTCACTCATTCAGTATTTTTATTATGCTTGTGGGGCCCCCATACTGAGCTCCTGCCGCTGACATGGAGGAGAAGCGGACCCCCTGCCAGAGTTTACGCTGTGAAGCCTCTCTGCGTACGGTCCACTCCCCCATACCCCGGCACCCATTACAATTCTTGCTCTGTTCGGAGTGGCTGCTCGGATGTCTAGGGGGCATACAGTCTCAGTGAAATTTTTTTTTTAAGGGCAGGCTTGTGGGGCACCCTGGTATGTCCCCGTGACCATGCGCCGCTCCTACAGGGCATACAATGTTCTGCCAGCCCGGTTCATACTCTCAGTCCGACAGAGGATGCCATCCATGGCCCTTGGCTCAACACAAGGTAAAAAGCATGAAGGCGGAGCAGGGGTTGCCCAGCGCTTCCGCTGGCCTTGCCTGTGGCTCTACTGCTGTTGTGGGACTAAAAGTACCAGAATGCTCGAGTAGTTATGTTGTAGGTAAAGATACCATTTCTTCCAAGAAAGACATCCAATCCACGATTAAAGCCAGTTAAAGAATTGGTCATCACCACCTGAGTGGGTAAATAATTCCATGCGGTAGTTGGACGATCCTTAAGGTGAAAAACACTCTTCGTGCCGATGGTGGCAGCCACTTATGTACCCACATGCAATAACAAGGTTTATTTTTTGCAAGATAAGATTATTTCAATGAGGTAATGGTGGGTGTAGTATGAATTAACGATCTGACTACCCGGACAGTGACTATAACGACATTGGAAATCCAAAAACTCATACCCCGACATGACACAAACAGCGACTTACCAGTACACAGATGGACTAATTTCACGACCCAATCTGTTGCAGACTGTTGAAAATACACTTGAAGATACGACAGATATAAAACGGCAAAGCATGGACTGGTCTTTTAAAGGTAAAGCTAACCCTAACCCCTAAGTCTAACCCTAATCCTAACCCCTATCCCTAACCATAACACCTAACCCTAACCCCTAACCCCTAACATACTACTTACATGAGATGAATGTCAGACGAGTCCGTGCATTGTCGCTTTAAGATTAGTCGCATTTTGAAGTGACGTCATTTAGTACAGTCGGGAACAGATCGGGTCATTAAATTAATCCATCTGTGTAATGGTAAGTCGCTGTTTGTGTCATGTCATGGCATGAGTTCTTCGGATTTCCAATGTCGTTGTAGTCACTGTCAGGGTAGTCACTGTCGGGGTAGTCACTGTCGGTGGAGAAAGTGCATTCAGGGGTCTGCTCCCTGGTTTACTGGGGGTCACACACCACTTTCCTCACTGCAAAAGGACAGTTTTATAAGTGTTCGAGAAGTAGTGATAATCAGGAGTCACCCGATACTTATTGCAGTGACGTGAAGCGTGACATTGGGCGGAGCTACGGTGACCTGATGGTGTCACTATGCCCCCTCACACACTTCTCACCTGTGGGGACATCCCTGAGGGGACAAACTACAAGTTGGCAAATATGGTTTAAATGAATAAATATATAATATATATGAAAATATAGCCAACATTCTTTACACAGCCTGCCCTGGAAACTTCTACAGAAATAACATCAAGGGAGGATTCTAGGCATCCGGGCATTTATAGGAGCAGTAAAGTGGTAGTAGGTTGGGATTTAATGTCTCGTTCCCACCTTTCTCACCATGCTCCTTTCCTGGGTGCGGGTGGACACCTATGAAAGTCTTAGGTGGACGCATACGTCCATTTGCGCAAATAAAACTTCCCTGCGCTTTTCTACTTTCGTAATGACCTTTCGTGTTTGAAAACCTCTTTGAGCCCTAAGTGTAGCTGGGTTGAGGCTCTATTGGAATATTTGACTGTTACAATTCATTCAAACTTTACTATTAAGCAGACAATCGTCTGTTTAAACCCTGAACAAACAACGGCTCTTACTAGATGATGAATACCTCATATGCCATCACTGGGCTCTGCGTCTGTATAACACATATTAAGCTGTCAGGAGAAGGTGGAACATCTTTGTCTGTCATAATTATATGTATTTCATAGAATGATCCAAGAACACTCAGCCGCCACAGATTCTATGTAGGAGAAAGTCAATTAACGGGAATAGCCAGGACCTCGCTTTATAATCAAACAGAGGTCAGGGAGGACCAGAGGACAAATTAAATACATAATATAGGATTATCCAGTTGAACTCAAATAGCGCTGATTGTATGTTGATGGGAAAATATACATTATTTAAAGGGAAACTATCTTAAAAATATTATTTCTGTGTTGTTTCAATGTTAATCAATGGCCAAAAAATATAGACCTACAGAGGGTACAGAGGGTTATTTAAGTGCAAAATACATGGACAGACAGAGCATTAGGTTCTGCCCAAATGCTGTTATCTGTCATATATTGGTGCACACCAGTATTCCGCTTTGGAAAAATGCCCCTGTAAAATAGTTTGGGGGATAGCAGGTCCACATTAACCTCTGTGTTTTGGTTTTGGATGTGGTCTTGATTCTAAAACATATTTGTGCTTTGGTTTGTTACAGGTTTAGCCCAAAATCATGAAATGTTTTCGTAAAAAATAGGTAGTTATGTGTTATTATGAGTTGTTTATAGCATTTATAGTCATTTACAGTCTAATGATCACTTCACAACTGTCCAAACTTTTACCTATATTGGCCAAAGTATTGCTGCTGACCCTCTCCAATGTATTGCTGCTGACCCTCACCAATGTATTGCTGCTGACCCTCACCAATGTATTGCTGCTGACCCTCTCCAATGTATTGCTGCTATCCTCACCAATGTATTGCTGCTGACCCTCTCCAATGTATTGCTGCTGACTCTCACCAATGTATTGCTGCTGACCCTCTCCAATGTATTGCTGCTGACCCTCGCCAATGTATTGCTGCTGACCCTCACCAATGTATTGCTGCTGACCCTCTCCAATGTATTGCTGCTGACCCTCACCAATGTATTGCTGCTGACCCTCTCCAATGTATTGATGCTGATCCTCACCAATGTATTGCTCCTGACCCTCACCAATGTATTGCTGCTAATCCTCACAAATGTATTGCTGCTGACCCTCTCCAATGTATTGCTGCTGACCCTCACCAATGTATTGCTGCTGACCCTCACCAATGTATTGTTGCTAATCCTCATCAATGTATTACTGCTGATCCTCACCAATGTATTGCTGCTGACCCTCTCCAATGTATTGCTGCTGACCCTCACCAATGTATTGCTGCTGACCCTCTCCTATGTATTGCTGCTGATCCTCACCAATGTATTGCTGCTGACCCTCACCAATGTATTGCTGCTAATCCTCACAAATGTATTGCTGCTGACCCTCTCCAATGTATTGCTGCTGACCCTCACCAATGTATTGCTGCTGACCCTCACCAATGTATTGTTGCTAATCCTCATCAATGTATTATTGCTGATCCTCACCAATGTATTGCTGCTGTCCCTCTCCAATGTATTGCTGCTGACCCTCTCCAATGTATTGCTGCTGACCCTCACCAATGTATTGTTGCTAATCCTTATCAATGTATTGCTGCTGATCCTCACCAATGTATTGCTGCTGACCCTCTCCAATGTATTGCTGCTGACCCTCACCAATGTATTGCTGCTAATCCTCATCAATGTATTGCTGCTGACCCTCACCAATGTATTGCTGTTGACCCTCTCCAATGTGTTGCTGCTGACCCTCACCAATGTATTGCTGCTGACCCTCACCAATGTATTGCTGCTGACCCTCTCCAGTGTATTGCTGCTGACCCCCTTCAATGTATTGCTGACCCTCATCAATGTATTGCTGCTGACACTCACCAATGTATTGCTGCTGACCCTCTCCAATGTATTGCTGCTGACCCTCACCAATGTATTGCTGCTAATCCTCATCAATGTATTGCTGCTAATCCTCACCAATGTATTGCTGCTGACCCTCTCCAATGTATTGCTGCTGATCCTCCCCAATGTATTGCTGCTGACCCTCACCAATGTATTGCTGCTTATCCTCACCAATGTATTGCTGCTGACCCTCACCAATGTATTGCTGCTGACCCTCTCCAGTGTATTGCTGCTGACCCCCTTCAATGTTTTGCTGATCCTCATCAATGTATTGCTGCTGACCCTCACCAATGTATTGCTGCTAATTCTCACCAATGTATTGCTGCTGACCCTCACCAATGTATTGCTGCTGACCCTCATCAATGTATTGCTGCTGACCCTCATCAATGTATTGCTGTTGACCCTCTCCAATGTGTTGCTGCTGACCCTCACCAATGTATTGCTGCTGACCCTCTCCAATGTATTGCTGCTGACCCTCACCAATCTATTGCTGTTGACCCTCTCCAATGTGTCACACATGCTGCCTAACAGGTACCTACTTGGTGTATCTTACTTTTTTAAAATGAAAATGTAATTGATGTAGACATCTTTGATGAGAATGATGATGAGGGTGATGATAACATTGTCATTTTTCACCAATGAGGAAGATGACCAGTGACCACTGTTATCCAAATGCCCATGATTCATTTGTTAACATCTCTATCTATTTTCCAGTTCAACAACCAAAATGTTGGCATGTGTGGGGGCCCAAACAAATCAAGCACTGCAGCCACAGAAGTGGCAATCCCTGTCGCTGAAGTGCTTGGTTTATTAAACTATGTGCATGGCCTTTTACAACACGTCCCAAGGACAATGCCATCTTGACTTGAACCATTTAACATTGTGCCTTCTCATCATCTTTTAACTGTCTACAAATATACTATATGGGCAAGAAACAAGAAAAATGCAATAGACAACGGGATCCGCTCAGCTGCCATCTGTCAACTGGCTGCTGGTTAGGTGACCGATCACTTATTTATACAGAGGGGGTTATTCTAGAATGATCGCTATATGAGCACCTACAATATTCATGTGTCTCACCTTCTAGAATGTTCTGTTAGGCTCCCATATGGGCG
Organism: Mixophyes australis; assembly: GCA_036250195.1. NCBI lineage: Eukaryota > Metazoa > Chordata > Amphibia > Anura > Limnodynastidae > Mixophyes > Mixophyes australis. The sequence goes on from JAVHZZ010000004.1 coordinate 358,820,651, forward strand.
CATTATGGCTAAGTTCCCTATTAATTGAAGGTATCTATAATATCAAGAACTAGAGAAAAAACTACTTTCATTTTTGAATACAGCAACCACAAAAATACCCTAAATTCATTCAAATATCCTTAGTTACTAAAAAAAAATGTTTTTTGTTGGGCTGTGTTCTTTATACATTCCATATTTATATACATATTTATATGACCCCATTACCCCGGGTTGTGCACGGTGTGGGTTGCAGTCCCACCATTACTGCATTTTAACCTACGGGCCCTGTCCCCAGGAGCCACCTGTGGTGCCAAATACCACCGGCCTTGAAGCAGACCAAGAAGACCCGCCCATTCAGGGCGTCCCAAACCAACCCTACTGGGTCATACACTACACTTGAACTTAGCCAAAAGGATGAATCGAGATTGACATTCAATCTTCAACTAGACATTAGTATGTAGATATACATGGTAACTGGATGTATAAACACGTCCACTTGTTTGATTTACAAGTTATATGTATAATGGGCAGTTATACTTAAAGTCTGATACAGATATAAGGTCTTTGACTATGGCTTTTATATTTTTACATGAATATTTTTTTTAAACATTTTATAATTTTTGGTTTTTTTTATTATTTTTGTGTGTGTGTGTGTGGGGGGGGGGGGTTACCATGGGAGACCTTTATGAGCAGAGTAGACTCTAATCATTCCCTCGGTTCAGGCCCACGGGTCATGGGACCCCCAACCCGCACCCCTGTTGTATTTTGGGCCACGTAGTAGCTGATCTGGCCATGGGTCACCTATGCGCGACCTTTGTGGCCACATCACACGCTCACACAACATTGTCTCTATGGGGACCCGTAGGACCAAACCGCAATATTGGGTCTGGACGGGGAGAAACAGACTTCACTGTCCCCCCTAATGTGGTTTACCTAATGTCTGCCAAGGCATTAAATGGGATTTTTATACTGCCATTAAAGCTCCCATTCAATACCTTGGGCATCCACCGGGTAGTATTGCTATTAGGGCTCCAGTGTGTTAACCCTCATCCCGTACCCTCCCCCTGGCACTTGCACTAAGGAGGAGAAATACGGAAGAAGAGAGAAACAGAGAAAGACAGAAAGAAAATAAGTGTCTGTGTGAAACTGTAAATGCATGTTCAGTATTTTAATATATTATTATTATTCCACCTTTTGCTTAATTCCTGGGAAGCCCCGTCCCACACAGGTGAGCATTGGACCCGGGGGATACATTAGGTTGCATCTAAAATAAAGTTAAGTTCAAAGAACTAATATCAATTTCCTTTATTGCAGTCCAATCTGGCGACACTTCTCCTTTTTCTAAAACCAATCATTTCAGAGTAAATCTATCAGTATCTCGTCAGTGTCTGTGTCCTGGTTTCCTAGAATTTGAATTTCTGAGGAGTCATCCCTCAATAGAATGGCCCCGTGCGGTGTTCCATAATTACCAAGACACACACTTCCCTTTAAAGAATCAATTATCTCCAGCAATAGGAGCGAGTGACGGCCCCTCTCTGCGTTACATTCCATAAGTCAGATCTGAGTTAGCCTGACCTTTCCAAACATAGAAATCAGAGTTGTAGAAAGTCTACGTCCTCTGCCAGAGATGAGTAGGCGTAAAAACAATCATACATTCTCTAAACTTAGAGGTGGTTGAAGATTACAATAGGCAGAAATAGCTTTATTCTCCTTAATGCTTAGCGGTAATTGAACTCATTTTATTAGTCTATTTGTAGATTTCTACAATATTTATTCTGGTATCTTCCTAAAGAAGAACTGTAAGGAGAGTAATTAAATGCCGGGGGCTAATTGCTGAGTTATACCAAATTGGGCTTAATTTGCGCTAAAAGAAGCTGGACATAAAAATAGCATATTAATGCACATATGCTGAGCCTTAAGATCCATGCCTTAACGTGCGCACCTTAAGATCCTTGCAGGTAGACATCAGTAGCATACACGCTCAGTACACACAGGTACCCGTTGAAGACACTTACATGCCACTTGTATCCATGTTTTTATCCATTTGTTTTATGTGCAAAAATCATCCAATATTAGGCATAAATACAACTTAAGAAACCTCTCTAACACAGCAGAAACAACTCTCCGTCTCGGACTTCTAAAGAGTGTCAGCTCTTGAACTACATCTTAGTTGAGGCAGGAGTTTTTGCTTTATAGTGAGTGTGATCTATGTTGTGAGGGATTTAGTCAGTTTTAGATAGACCAGGTGGTTTGTGCCGATCAATCTTTTTACTCCCACATATCATGCACACTCAGCTGGGTCTTGTAGGGGAAGGTAATAATGTGTGTGGGGCAGGGTGGTACTCATTTATTGTGTAGGAATGGGTATTGATGTAATGTGTTGGGGTGGGCATGACTCTAATGTATTGCAGTGGGGGCTATAAATGTAATCTGGGAGCAGGGGCTATTAATGCAATGTGTGGGTTGTTGGGGGCTTTTACTGTAATGTGTGAGCTATCCATATAACGTAGCAGTTGGTGGGGACTATCAATTTACTATGGGATCTCTTTTTAGCAAATGTGGTGGTTATTAAAGTAATTTGAAGTTAAGAGGGCTACTATTATATTATAGGGGCTCCTCTGCGATTTTTCACTTGTAATGTGGCGCCCACCCCTCTTCCGGTTGTCACATATGAATCAGAGACAGTGGTAGGAAGTGTGGGGGTCATATGTGACAAGGCATATGTAAAAAAAAATGTTTATTTTGAAATGTGTAACTGCTGAAAAGGATTCATGGCAAGCTGTGATACGCCAATAGTGTATGGTGGGCATCAGTCCTAGGTATCTTTATTGAAATAACATGGAAACTTGCTTATAAGTGCAATATTTTACTTTGCTATGTTTATTAGAATAAATTAGACCTTGATATATTGGAAGCATTCTTTGTTTTTGTGTTTATCCAACACACGGTTCCTTGATTGAGTTAGAGCCTGTGCTTACAGCATAATGTGCTATACCAAAAAAACTGTAAAAACCCAAACAAGTGTTTAGAAAAGGATAAAAAAAAAAAGTATTAATGTTAAATAAATGAATAAAACTAAGGTAATTCTTCACTGAATACATTGTGTGAAAATAGAAGTGAAAAAATCTCAAGAGGAGCACTGTGCAAAAGCATACCCAAAGTCCATCCTCAAAACACTTTAGATTAAATTAAACATTTCTATTTTGCTCTTATACTACCACTCAGGTTAGCTTTGGGACTGTCCTTATAGCATATATTACAGGCCTCTAGGTAAATTTCTGTGAATTCACGGACTGCTAAAAGTACATCTAGGATTAGGTGCCGACTTCATCACCATCATCATTTATTTATATAGCGCCACTAATTCCGCAGCTCTGTACAGAGACCTCACTCACATCAGTCCCTGCCCCATTGGGGCTTACAGTCTAAATTCCCTGACACACACAGACAGGGAGACTAGGGTCAATTTATTTTGTTAGTAGCCAATTAACCTACCAGTATGTTTTTGGAGTGTGGGAGGAAACCGGAGTACCCGGAGGAAACCCACGCAAAAACGGGGAGAACATATAAACTTTACACACGTCTTCCCCATTTTGTAGACTTTTAATCGTAAACAAAAACCTTTGGGTGGCAATTCTTAATATTTCTTTTTCATTAGGTCTTATTTTCTTTGGTTATTAGATTTAAATGTTTTATGACACAGTCCACAGGATTTTGACCCTCATGTTGGGTGACAGAACATTGTTCTACGTGAAAGGTTCTTGAGAGATATTGAATAATCTCTTGACTTTCAGCCTCAATTTTCCTAGAGCTCTGGTTTTTATTTGGTTGACGTTATATCAAAACCTTGTTCCAATTTGAATCCCTTGGGCTTGCACCTAGTATCATTAGATCTTTGCCTTCTGAGATCACCCCGAATTTAGATGCCAATGCTTCAAATTTGGTGGTATGTATTTTTTGGGGTAGAATACACTTAATGAAAAGTTATAGCCTTTCAAAATGACCATATTGTCATTCTATTACTGCTAAGTTGTTCTAATGACTTTGTTTATCTGTGGTGTATAGAGAACTATACCAGCCTATGTTTCTCCCTCTAGTCTATAGAAATTGTATCCTTCCATTGATCATTCCCTGTCCAGAATATTTTGGAATAGCCATGGGGTTGATTTACTAAACCTTTTAAAAAAGAAAAGTTGAGGTATTGCCTATAGCAACCAACCAGCACTGGATAAATAATAGCTGGAATCTGATTGGTTGCTATGGGCAACACCTCCACTAGAAGCTTTGGTGAATCAACCTCCATGGTTTGATTAGAACATCTGTTTTGTAACTATTGATTATATGTGAGTCGTGAGCACTACAAAGACAAATAGAGTCATTTTATGCGTTACTAGAGCTACCAACAAGGTAAATCCCACAAATTCTACTATCCATGAAGAAAATTGAAATGTTTAAAGTTAATTCCCTTTATTTTGCTTTCTCTCAGAGACAGCTGCCTCAGGTTACCTTATTATAAGTAAACCCCTTTGGCTGAATGAAGAATAGAAAAATGTTGATGTTGACATGCCTTTAAGAGCACTTGTTGTGTAATGAGGCGCAAATACACAACTTGCGCCTAACAATGGCAAGAGGGCATCGAGTGGCGGACACAGCTTAAACTGAACAAACCGCAGGTGCATAAGTCATAGGGACGATGAAGATTATTGTCCCTGCACAATACAGGTTGACATCTAAAGGAGTTGAGGATATTAATTATTAAGGACTTTTCCTCTAGATGACAAAAAGATTATTCCAGAAAACAGCCTCTCTTGGCGATAACTCATTCTCCTCGGTCCCCACCTTGTAAACTGAACTACAGATGTTACCGCTTCATTTGTAGCAAGATAAAAAGGCTCAGATCAATACGGTGACACTATCTTGATTGTCAAACATGACTATTTGTATCCACTGAGGTGACACATGTCATTGTTAGCTGGGAGACAAAGACACAGTAAGAAAGGGCATTGATTCCAGAAGACCGACTAAGATATACAGTGTTCTGATTTCTCTTAGGCTGTCTCAGTCTTCTCCTCCTCTCTCTCTGTGGGGATCAAAGTGTAAGAGGGTTCCTGCACATGTAAGTTTAATAACCAGTTTAGAAGTGGGCTGGATGAAATCTCATTTCTTTATTTACTCATTCGGCACTTCACTTAATTGCAGCTAATTAATAATGTTGACAATGGTTCACAGGTTTACATCAGAGCTAACACCCAATAGCTTTGGGGATCCTCGCTCTGCCCCTTGTCCTCTCAACTGTTTCAATAACCTGAGATGAGGTCCGGAGACACCCTGTCAGATATCAGGCTAGCTTGTCCCTTGGCTATAGATCACAACAGTCACACTCGACCACTGGCAAAGCCAAGGCTAGCTCAACTGGCTTGCACTTGAACAAGACACTCAACTCAGGTCCCACACATCAGTACTCCAGGGAAAAGGAGAAGTCAACTTGAGAGGAACTCAAACTTTATCTCATGATAACTCTCGACCACTCTCGGGTATTGGATCATATATTTTAAATGCTATGAGCCCAGCAACGATCATACGACACACACTATGGTGGTACTCTCAATTAAGCCAACAACAGTGACCTTGTAAACTATACAGCGGTCAATCAGATCAGACAACATGACCTCATCCACCAGGTACAACAGCTTCCCACTTAATTTACTATTGCAGCTAGCTATTCTTAATTCATTGATGATATGGTACCTTTAAAATAATTAATTCTGCTCAGGTTCCTGCAATAGTAGATTAAGAGGGAAATTCGACAGCAGACCATCTTGTACCAGGTATAATGGGACCTGTTCAACATTGGATTTCTGTTATAATCCCCATTGTGGGCACAAGTAATTGGTTCTAATAATAGAAATGTACCTCAAAATAATAATCTATATACTTGTAAGGATTAATTAGATTGTATGGATTAATTGAACAAAGACCCTCCTTAAGGATAGCAAAGAAATGTGTATGGGGCCCAGAAAATTAACAGCTAGAGATTAATATTCAGTCTCAAGTAAGCAAATGTTTTATATATTTGTTCCTGAAGTGCCAGTAAAATGGGGGAGGTGAACTACAAACTGTTACCTTGTCATCTATATGGTGGTGTCTTATTTTTCTTCTGAATGTTTTTCCTTTTTGCTGTCTAAGCTTAAGTTTAAGTGTGTACTGTGCATATCAAAATGTATTAGTAAAGGTATATAACCACTGCACTTTGAAAGGGTGGGGGTAGGTATATTAAACACCAGCAGATCACTATGTCAGAGTGCTCTCTGATGAATGAATCTGTACTTTGCGTTTAATAAAGGAACCCTCTGATCAATCAAAATTCTAAGACATCTCAGTTGGCTAATTTCCACAACATAATGAAAGACAATAAATAACATAACACAGGCAGATATGTTTCCAAAATAGACAATGTCCCTTTACATAGTCTAAACTTAATAAACTGAGCTATTAATTTAAAATCATTTCATTGACAGACAAAAGCACAATAAAACCTACATATCCTTAAATAAGGCTGGATTTTTAAAATATAGTATTATTTGTTTTTCATGTTTATAAATTGTAAATATTTGTGCACAGAAATGAATCACTTACTGAATAATATACATAATAAAGTACACACACATGTACACCCATATATATTTTACAGCTTACCATGTATAAAAAAGTATCCTTTGCCACCCAGCAAACTTTGCCTGACACTTAGACACTACTACTAGTAAACACATTAACTTCCCATGAAAATGAATTAGATTATTATCCCGTAAATAATATCTTTTATAATATGATGTGGTTGCTTATAATCAGATATTTGTGATGTCACCACTTCAGTTTTCAACAGAAAAACCTGTATATTATAAGGAATAACGTATCTCCTACTGTAATTTATTATGGATACTAGAAGTCACTTTGGAAATTCATGACCTCTATACAGTCACACAACTTCTCAGTGACTTATAATAATTTATAACAGGGTGTATATTACACCATATGGAATATAATAAAACAACAACAATAATAATAATAATAATAATAATAATAATAATATATTAAACATAACATAAAGCAGGCAAACATTATTTACCAGAAGTGCATGAATGTGCGCCCACCTTTTGAGCCTCTTTCCCCACTGTCTAGTGCAGCTGGGGGTAGAGCAAGTACAGTCCACAGAGGATGGGGAACGCGTTGGTCTCAGGCCTTCTGCCCCCATAAGGACTGGTTACTTTCACCACCCACACCAGGGATGGGAACCCGAGTTGCTTTTTTGTTATTTTATATTCAGAGTAGCAACGGCAACCTCAAAGCTGATTGGTTCTCTTTCTGTAACCTCTGGTTGCCAATAGGAGCTCACCGAATGAGAGCCAGAGGTCATGCAGACTGCACCTGTTACTGCAGCTCTGCTCCCGGTATCAGGGATGGCAGCCATCAGTAAATTTAAAGACAGTTAGTAACCGAGAAGTCAAAATTTCACCCATCAGTAAGAAATAAGTTGAGGACCGAAAACATCAGACTCTTTCTGACAGTACAATAACACACACAGAGGTGTCACATCAAGGATATGTAGCTTTGTGTGTCTGTGAGGATACTATGGGCTAGGTCAGTCTCTTTCGTATGTGGGTATAATAATATTATAATATGTATAAATTGGAGCAGAGAAGGGAAAGGGGGGACATGATAAAACTTTCAAATATATCAAGGACTGTACCAAGGTGCAGAAGGGAAACATTCGTCAAAGTAAGAGAAGTATTAGAACACGAGGACATGTACTGACACTGCAGAGAGGTAGGGTCAGAGGAAATCTGAGGTAATACTACTTCACAGAAGGGGCAGCGGATACGTGGAATAGCCTCCCATCAGAGGTGGTAGAGGCTAATACAGTAGAGCAGTTTAAACATGCTTGGGATAGACATAAGAATATCCTTATAAAGAATAAAGGACCAAATATGGTTACCAAAGGTTAATAAAACAATGGGCAGACTAGATGGGCCAAGTGGTTCTTATCTGCCGTCAAATTCTATGTTTCTATGTTTCTAGGGCCTTTGCACGTGCAAGTTAGTTTGAAAGCCAGGTTGACAGTAAGACATCACAAGTGCATAAACTGACGTCTTATTTCTGCTCTAATCCGCAATTTGAAGTGCACAGTACAAACTGCACCTCCCTCTACAATTGCATTTGTCGAAGTCAGCAAATTGGATAAAGTCATTTCAATTAAAATCGAGCAAACTTGGTTGTCTTTGTCTGAAAAGATGCCTACGGTACGCTACAGCGTAAAAGGGCGTACGCAGCTGCAACACGTGGCAGCAACAGTATTTAGCCTTTTACATACATTCGCACAAACACGCATACTTGTAAAATAGCACACATTAATGGTAGTTGCAACACATAGTCATTTATGTCGAAATATAGTAGTATTTATGTTTTATATTATAAGTTATATGCACATTAGTGAAATATATGGAACAGGTTGAAGGAATCATATCATGTGTGGAATCATAATAAACCTCTTAACATTTTCTACTGTTTGGTTCACTCTGCGGAGGAATCGCAGAGTGCATACACAAGTTATGAATGATAGGGAATTATGAACTACTTAAGACTAAGGAATCTTGGCGGGAAGAGCAGAGCATACCCCCTGGAGAGATGACCCCCTCCTTTGGATTCTTTAGGATGAACTAGCCAATGATTGACAACCCCTTCCTGAAACCTGGACCAATAGAAGCAAGCTATACCATCTTCATTGTTTTACTGTATTCCTGTGTGCATATAAGCAGCAGCTTCTCATCTAGTGTTCAGACATCTTGTCCCCAGACTTCAGGATTGAATGACTGTACACTGGATCCAGAGCGCCTGCGATAAGTAACGGCTGTACTTATTATAGTTTTCGCTTGAATCTTTACTGCTACTTTAAGAGAATAAATCTTTGTGCGTTGGAAACACAACTGGAGATTCGACAATCGTTATTGGTTAGCGACAATACGCACTTAACACATTTATTATGTTCCACAAATCTATGTGCCCAGGAAAAATCTTCACGCACTTGTGCATGGCAATGAGCAGGCCCAAAGCTAACTTTGCGCTGCACAGCTGTTTGGTAAATGATGTGAAGGGGGTGGAGATATGGGAGGTTGTGCGGCATGACCCACAGCATACACACCACCTTTGTGTCTGTGACAATACCATGGGCTAGGTCAGTCTCTTTCTCATGTGGGTATAATAATATAATTATAATAATACACATCTCAACATACAGCTAGAAACAACTATAAAAAGTTATTCTTGTTAAAACCCTATGTATCGCTAACACAAGGAAACTGTTCAGGATGTTGAGATGCTAACCACCCCTAGATATTAAACAGAACAGTGTGATACCTATCAATGCAGAGTTTAGTGAATTCTAAGGGTTTTCTACTGGTTGCACAATTTATTGGCAGATTAATCTACACAGTGGATCTGTAAAAACTGCAAGTATTATTGTAATTAATTTTGCATCAGCCAGGGGGCGCTATTACTGTGCAAATTACAGAAGTTAATTGATTTTCAGAGACGTTGTATATTGCAAAACCTAAATGTGCAAATGTACTTTTTATTCGCCAAATGTACCTTTTTAAGAATCTAAGCGATTAGCTGGCACCTGAGCTTTTAATTTCTTGTCCCTTTTATCTTTATTTATTACAAGAGCTGAATTAGACTAAATTAGTCATATCCCTGGCCCCCAAGTCTACTCTACTAAGTGCTCACAGCATATTACATAAGCAGTGCCTACTTCCACAATTAAGCCAACACTATAAATACATAATTATTGCATTGTAGGCCCCGTTTTCCAGACCAGACACACTGCACAATCCATTGCCCAGCCGTATGTATAACCCTATGTGTTGTCCCTAAAATGATCAAATTTCAATTGGATGTAGCAAGTCACAGAAATTGGTTGGCCAGACCCCATGGAAGTCCTCGACTAACCTGAAAGTGGAGCAAAGTTTTTTACACTAGGATGCGATTGTCCAAGTTGTTGGCTAAACATTCAGATCTGTCAGGCTTGGTCTTACACATGTCGAGCTGTCTCGGTGGAGGTTCGGTTGGAAACTTGTGGAGTGCTCCCTGAAGGAGGTCACTTTCCAAGAGTAGAAGACAATAACACACTTCTCTAGACCAAGGAGATTGTCCTGGGAGGATGAGTGATGATGGATAATTTCATGGGTAAAGGGTTAGAGAGAGGTTAAGACCATGGGAGATGTAGGTCATGGTCATAGATGCGGACATTCTAAACTAGTGGATTACATAAGCCGTGGTCCTAGGTATGGAGACTGTAGAATAGTGGGAGGAAAGCAGTGTTATACTGTTATCCAAATTTTGCTCCTGCAAAGCTCGGCAGAGAAGTTAGGATATATGTTGGCTGCAGTCAGGGTTTGCTTCTCAACCCTGATTTATGGGGTAAAAAAATGCTTTACGGAGCAGGTGTGTGGACGTCTGTGGTTTTGTTCCAAGATCGAACCAAGAAGTTGATAATCGCCTGAATGACTCCCCTACCGCTTTCATGGCTGATGGTGATCATACGCTCATCTAAGCTTACTATGTCAAGATAAATAGATGTACTGCCAGGTTCCCTGAAGCCTTCAATGGTCCTACTCTGCTGTCCTCTAAAATCAGTGGTGGCACTACAACCAGATGTGAGGGGGACCCAGCGATGCCAGTGATCTTCCTACACCGAGACCCCACTTGGCTTCTCTGAGAAACTCGGAAGTGCAAAGTAGGTGCATCTCCGTTCCCGGGAACCTCTCTGTTCCCAATTTTTGCTACTATACTAGAACTGTTCATACACACTGAAAAGTACAAAGGGGAGGGGCATCGACAACACATGGACTATTGGAGGTGTCAGTGGAACCTGGGGTGACCAGAAAGTGAAACTGTGTTTTATTTTAACAAAACACACCCAATGCCAAATTTTATTTTCTTGTATATTTCACTCCAATAACAAATTTTTTAAGAAAGTAGTATCTCCAGGTTGCAAAGATCAGGAACTAGATATGAATAATCATGAATCTGGACCTTTGTATGTGGAATGTGGAAAGACAAGAACATAGCCCATCTATGGTGGTGGAACCAACGATGTTCCTGGCACAGTCCACCTAGTTTACTCATCATCAAGGGTGGAGATTGTTTTCTATTTAATATGAATAAAAACATTTTTTATTAAGTCACATCCATGACTTTTACAACAATTCCAGGTCACCTATTTCTCCCCTCACTGCCTCGGCTCCTAGTAGTCATGGTAAAAGAAGACTGCAGTGACAGGTCAGTGATAGACAGCTGCAGGTTGTGTGCATGAATTCTGGTTAATATCTGCCGTAAGGGGTCTATTTATGACCCTTCGTTTTTTTGACTTGATACTTTTCAATCCTTATCTCCTTGATAAGGATTGAAAAGTAACGGCTATGTATTAAAAAACTTCTCAGGGACAGCAGTGCCGATAACCTGCTGTCCCTGAGAAGTGACTCACCTGATCATTGCAGTCTTTTCTCATTTTTCAAGGCTGCGATGATCTTCTCTTTTTTTTTTTTTGTTAGTGCGCATGCACCGACTGAATAGTTGGTGCATGCGCAGTAACATCCTGGCCGGCAGACTGCAGGATGAGTGACAGGAAGGGATCACATGATCCCTCCACACATGCGCTGTCCAGCTCTGCTCTTCAGAGCAGAGCTGGACAGCGCGAAAGTTTTCAGATATGTTAATGTACGCCAGCTTCAGATGGCGCCAGCTTCAGATGGAGTACATTAACATGTAAAAAAAGAGAAAATTTTCTCTAGTTAGCCTTTAATACATAGCGGTTCTGAGCACTTCCCATACACTGTTATGGGGAGTGCTCAGAAAAACGATAGGAAATGCAAAGCAGCAGATATCTGAGATATCTGCTGCGATGCTTCAATAGTACATAGTGATTTCACGGTAAACCCCCGAAAACTGTTGTTTTCGGGGGTTTACCACAGGAAAAATGCTTGGTAAATAGACCCCTAAGTGAGGTGAACAAGGTAATGTTATATTGTCCCGTTCCCCCCCCCTGGCTGTAAAACCCTACTTGCTGCTCAAAGTTCTCATCTCACATCGTGGCATGAACACCGTTGGGTAAGACACAAGTAGGCAGCTGTACTTCCAGAAACATTACTATGCTGAGCGCACATGTGTGTGATCAGGAGGAAGGAGTGATGCTCTTTACATGCCCGAAATATCCATCACAGTGAAAAAAAAATTCCTCTTGGTATAATGTAGACTATTTGCGCGATGGCAAAATGGAGGGAACAGCGTGAGGCTGAATGAAACGTCCTTAAGAAGAGGTTGGGCGGGATGGAAGCATTAGTGAGGGGAAGGTGTTACAACAGATAACAATGTTGTTTGTTTCATTTCTACCTTTCAAAAACCACTTTTCCAAAACCTCCTACAAAGTCCTGCCAGGACGACGGAGGAAATTGTCATTATTTTGTTGGGGTTAAAAAAAAGAGAGAGAAAGAAAATGACTTATGATTCTGTTATTCTGGGATTACAGTGTTTAGCAATTTCACGGAGATGGGCTGTTTCAGAAAGGTAAAAGGTTTTGCTTTCAAATGGTTGTAATTTATTGCTGAGCATCAATTTTACAGTTATTGAAAATGACACTGTGCAGAATCAGTGGCAGGTTAGAGACCTACATAATCTGTACATTGTGTAGACAACAGAAACAGTATACACCGGGCAAAGGTAACGTGTTACTATCCAAAAGTGGAGGGACTACAAGACCCAGCATGCCAGCTGGCAGGGCAGATTGAATGACATTTGCTATGTACGGCAGTCGAAGTGACAATTTAGAAGGGAACATGGAAATTATAAGTGAATGAAATTTGATCGTTTTATAATGAAAACAGTAGGAGAACTGTATTTATAAATATATATTGTTTTGAGTAAATATTATAGATAATATTTTTATGCAATTAATTTTGCAGCAGAACAAGCCAATAGGTAGAGATACAAAATTCTGATGGTACAGTTTCACCTAATTCCATGCCGTTCCGCGCCATATTTGCCAATTCTGCATTCTACGTTTGGGGTGCGGAATTAGATACTTTAGGTTACGTTGCTAAGCTCTGGGGACTTTGAATTAAACAACAAGTATAGGGACCAGGCTTCGCTTGCAGCTCTTTGTATCAGAGAAAGTTGAGGAATCAGCTCTTCGAATCAGTTTGTTGTTTTCCTATGGAGAAACCTAGGTAGGGACACACCTCCCCATTAAGGAGGGGGACTGTCCGGCCCTCCCGACTGCTGGGAAGTGTGACAAGAAGATGAAGGTACAGTGGGATTTAATACACACCCCTTAGCAATCAACAAACTAAGCCCCACTCCCTTTCCGCCCAAACGTCCACAAATGGATACATTTGGGCAAAACTCCAGCCACTAAAATATATGTATATATAGGATACATATATATATATATATATATATATATATACAAGTTAACCCGTGCATGACACTCTTGCATTCTAGTCAAATCAAGCTACTTAAGGTGTTAAAAAGGTTCTTGTCATGCATTTGGGCCATAGCCCAGGCCTCAACCACCAACCACTCCCCACTGTCACCCCCGGCAACCACCAACCACTCCCCACTGTCACCCCCGGCAACCTCCAACCACTCCCCACTGTCACCCCTGGCAACCACCAACCACTCCCCACTGTCACCCCCGGCAACCACTAACCACTCTCAACTGTCACTTCTCCTTCAAGAAATATATATATATTTTTTTTTAAAATCTTTATAAACACTTTTAACAATTAACAAATTAAATTAACAAATTAAAAACATCTTAGTATACCAAATCTCAGCCCTTTCTGAATTTTTTTTCCCACACACACTAAGAATTTAGTAGGTCAGTGTATAACTCTGCCCAGCAGGTGGCGCTGCAGCTTGGTTTTATTTTGTCCACACACAGACACACACACACACACACACACACACACACAGACAGACAGACAGACTAACACACGCCACTAGACATTTATATATTAGATATATATATATATATATATATATATATATATATATATATATATATATGAAGTGTTTGCTTAATTTCAACGATGGGACAGAGAGGGGGTAGTAGACAGGTACAAAGTACCGGGGTTAGTGGGAGGAGTCACCAATCTGGTGTTGACTTCTGGGAACGTGGGAATTCTACTCTACGCATGGGACAAGATTATTTGTCCCATTATTACTTATTTAAATAAGACAAGGTGGTGCAGAAGGCGCATTACATGGTCGTTCCTTGCTTAGTGGGCGGCTGCATTTCATTTTACAAGAGGACTTAAAACATACTTGCCAAGTTTATCTAACCCACCTCCAGGGGATTCGAGAGTGTAGGTCAAGTGGGAAGTTTGATGGTGAGAGGGTCACTCAGGGATCTGCCTGATTTTGGCCCCGCCCTCTGTGGTGCAATACTTATACGCCCATTTGCGCCAAAATGACGCAAATTGGCAGTGAATTGTGCCTTTGAGGGTGGCCTACTCTCCCGGAAGTTCGGGATAACTAAAGGAGTCTCCCCGACATTCCGACACTGTAGGCAAGTATGATACTCAGCAGGTGCCAGGTCTCCTTTACATTCATAGAAAACCTTTTGCACTTTCCAGTAACGCTTTTTTGGGACATTCCGACTAATGTAATAAAAACATTCAAATGCAAAAAAATTCTACATGTAATAAAGTCGTTTTTATAATTATTAGGGACATAAAATATGCAGAGACTTTTAGAAGAAAAAAGGAAGCATTACAATGAATGTAGGAGGTGGTCTTAAAGTGGCTGTAAGCGGGATTAAGGATATTATTGTGCCCCTATTAATGCCCCGGGCAGACAAACAGGGGCATGTGCACAAAAAGAACAGCTCTGATCATTATCATAGTTTACACTTTCATTAATGGCCTTTAAGGTAGCTGTAATTTCGAGTTTACTTTGCCGTTTAATAAGTAGAACCCGCAGAACATGATGGAAATAACTGAACGGAGCGGGAAAGGTCTAACGCTGGCTTCTCCCTGCCATAGTAACTGAGGGATCCACACGCAGCAATCACTCCAGCATTTTAATTAGTACTCAGCCTGACTTCAATTATAAAGGTTCACCGGCTGAACTTCTTACGCTCTCCCAAAAAAACCTACTGTGACCTTCAGTCTGACATGACAAAATGGGCGAATGTTAAGTAACGCTAAATAAATAATAGTGGCGAGAGCTGGGGCTGAATACAGAGCACAGATGTCTTTGTGCACAGGCAGCTTTTGCAATACGTTCTTTCCCTATCTCTGCGAAAACAGCGAGGACTAGCAAACAAACAAACCAAAAGGCAGCGAGCTGGGGGGTCTCCTCTCCCCTGAGCTTCACAATAGCCTAGCAATTATCACTGTTAACCAAGCGAGCTGGTATTAAAGGGTAGGTCACCCTATAATTTGCTGCAATGCTGACAAGCCTCAGAGAGCCAAGTGGTACAGCTCCACTCACGTCGCTGGAATGTAAATGCATTTATGTGTGTTTTCTGTGTGAAGGGGACATTTTCCCAGCAGCCGCAGTAAGGTATTGAGTTATCTGGTGACAAGAAATAGACACGTCAAAGGAATTCTGGCTAGGAGGCTGTAGGGCAATTGTCAGCTCTTGGGTCAGTAATATGTCTATAGATATGTAACTGTGTTATCTAAAAGATAGCATGCAGCCCCCCTTCCCTCTTCTTACATTCCTCCGAAACTGGCTCCCCAGTGAGCATTTTCCTCTGTTTTCTAATAACATTTAAATAACACAGAGTTATATTGCAAGCCTGGGTGATCAGGTATTAATAAAGCCTGCGAGATGAAGGTCCTCAGATAAAGATCCCTCAAAGAGATGGCAGAAACTTGCACCCAGCATCCCTGATGGCAGCGCTCACTCTTACACTCGCACAGCTTGTAGATACACTGAATCCCCCCAAACAGCGTTCTCACACCCATACACATCTAGGATCTCCCACCACCTGTTCACTCAGGGCGATATGCTCCTTGTTAAAAATGGGTTACCAATATACACACCAGCACTGAAAAAGTTAACACATCAAAACTCTTCAGTCAGGTTTTCGTTCCCACAACCCACAGAGACTGATATCAAAACTAAAGGCCGTTTTACTCTCTTCTAATTCTCCGGGATCTCTCTGCTGCATTTGACACCGTTGACCACTCTCTTCTCATACAAATGCTACAATTCCTAGGTCCTCAGGACATTGTCCTATCATGGTTCTCATCCAACCTATCTAATCGCTCTTTCAGTGTTCATTTCTCTGGATCCACCTCTGCTCCGCTTTCTTTATCAGTTGGAGTACCGCAAGGCTCAGTCCTAGGTCCTCTGCTATTCTCTATCTACACCACTTCTCTTGGAAAACTAATAAGCTCCTTTGGATTTCAGTATCATCTCTATGCGGATGATACACAAATTTATCTATCCTCTCCTGATCTTTCACCATCTGTGTTGTCTCGCGTTACTGACTGTCTTTCTGCCATTTCATCTTGGATGTCTTCTCGCCAACTCAAACTCAATCTTTCAAAAACAAAACTAATAATATTCCCGCCAGTCAGCAGAAGTTGTCTACCTGACATTTCTATTTCTGTTGACAACAAAATAATAAATCCCACCCTGCAAGCTCGCTGCCTAGGTGTAATCCTTGACCCAGAACTACCCTGTGTTCCCCATATCCCATCTATATTTATATCCTGTTACATACGTCTAAGAAACATTCCCAGAATACACACAGTTCTCATTCAATACACTTTATTCCATGCACTCTTCTTCTCAATTACTGGTCTTCTCCGAACGAGACCTACAATCTATTTTGCACGCAGAGGCTAGATTGATTTTCCTTGCAAATCGTTCTTCCTCTGCTCAGTTACTCTGTCAGTCTTACATTGCTTGCCTGTCTATTACTGAATCCAATATAAAATTCTTCTACTAACATACAAGGCCGTCAACAAACCTGCACCAACATACATCTCCTCACTTGTCTCAAAATATCTCCCAACTCGACACCTCCGTACAAGATCTGCGTCTCTCTTCCACTTTTATTACCTGCTCCCATTCTTGGTTACAGGATTTTTTTCGGGCTGCACCCACTTTGTGGAATTCCCTCCCTCATACAATAAGACTTTCCTCTAGTCTTCAAACCTTCAAGCGTTCTCAAAATACCCACCTTTTCAGGCAAGCTTATAATATTCCTCTACCATCCTCTTCTCCTCACTATGGTATCCTATTGCCACCCTCTACACAGTTCATACAATACTACAACCCTCTGAGCCCCTGACCAACATTGCTGTGTGACTGATCATACAGCCCACTAAGCACTTTTACCTTTGCATTCTGGCTGGACCAATATGCAATATGCAGCACTTACTCTCATGTATCAAACTCAGATTGTCCCATTGATTGTAAGCTTGCGAGCAGGGTCTTCTTACCTCTCTGTCTGTATGTATTACCCAGTATTGTTTTATTACTGTATTTCTTTCCAATTTTAAAGTGCTACAAGATATGCTGGTGCTATATAAATAAATGTTATTAATAATAATAATAATAATAATAATGCCTGTTAATGACACCACATGTTGCTGTAACTATATAGAAGTGAAGTGAAACCACTTAGCTCATTAACAAGACAGCAGTGTTTTCATTATTGGAACCAATGTCACTCCCTTCTGTCTGTCCAATTAGTGATTTGGATAAATTTGGATATTTTATTAATGTTCTTCAGAGTGGATAACTGATCATTACAGGCAGAGACCGCTGTGATTGAGGGTGTCAAACATAAGGGTCTCAGAGCCCCATTCCAAAACCCTCCGACCGCCGCTGTTGCCATCAATTCCAACGTCACTGTTGCTCATTTTATCTTAGGTGGCGGGTCCTGGCACTATTACATTACCAAGGACCTGGCACCCTTCTTCGTTATAACTAGAGATGCTCCGGCTCGGTTCCTCAACAACCAAACACACCCGAACTTAGGGGATCAGAGTACTCGGTATTTTGCGCGCCCTCAGAATCGAAAACAAGACAAAACGTCATTGTTACGTCGTCGGATCTCGCGATTTTTGGATTCCTTTTTAAGATCCAACATAATGGTGGGTGGGTGGTTAGGTGTGGGGGAGGGCGGACCCAAGGACAATTCCATCTTGCATCATTTTTCTTTTCTGCCACTGCTGTGTGCCAATGTGTCCTAGATGTGGTAGGAACTGCCGTGTGTTTGTGTCATTGCTCTGTCGCTTACCATCCAGCCAGGTCGCTGCAGTATTTGTCCGAAAGTGTATGAAAATAATATTGTGATCTGTGAAGTGGTCAAAATTGACTGCAAATGACTTGAAATTAGTGTTATTCAAGTTAATAATAATGTAGGAACAAAAAATAAAGAAAAAAAACCAAACCAAAACACGTAGCTAATCCAGATCCAAAACCAAAACCAGTTCACGGGGGTCAGTGAGCATCTCTAGTTATAACCCTATCAATGCTTCCACTTCTGTGCAGCGGCATCTAGATAGAAGATTATAGAAAGAGAAGCACTTGAAGCATACAGACAATAGACACTACAGGGCTGATCATTAAAGAAAGTAAGGCAAACAAATTAGTATATTTTCTCCTGGACAAAACCATGTTACAATGCAAGGGGTGCAAAATAGTTTTTTATTGGATAAATACTGGATGTTTTTTCATGCAGCACACAAATACTTGATAACTTATTTGTACACTGAAATTTAAAGTTGATCTAGGACATGTCCTACCCCAACTATAAATCTGCCATCACATTTTAAAGTTACCTTCCCCTCCAATGTAACATGGTTTTGCCCATGTGCAAAGTTACACCTTTTTTGTTGCTTTACTTTCCTTAATGAATCAGGCCCTACATCTGTGCTGGATGATGATGCTCGAAAAGTTTTAACTGGAAATTTGATCGAATTTCACCAGTTTGATGACCCTGACCAAGTTTTCATTACAATGGACTATGGACCTTAATTCGAAATTGCTGGTGTTCGCTGTTCGCAGTTTACGTTCATGGTTTCCATTCGAGCTTCATCATTCATGTTCAAGGTTTGCGTTCACAGTAAAAAATGGCAATATACTTGGCTGGCGTGGCACTCCAGTAAGCGCTCACCGGGCTTACCGTGTCCTGATTGTAATACATCCCTAACTACACAACCCCAAATCTTCTCTACGAATCAAACCACCGAGCCACACCCAAGGTCGATCTTAATCATAATCACTGCGATCTTTATCATCTGTTATAAGCACAGTGATATCTTCTCAGATGCAGCTACCCTACGTCTGACCTGGGTGGTGCCCATAAAGTTGGGATCATCACAAAGAAGATAAGGACACAAAGGTTGCATTGGTGAATAACACTGGAATATATTTCCACTCGCGTTGACTATACCAAGGGTTAATGTGGCCTTTTGAGCTTGCATCAGTTTGATACCCCTTCTCCCAATACACTTTCTGCCCTCCTCTTATTTTCTGTACCCTAAACCTCCCCTCCAACCTGATAATGTTGTATAAAAAAATAAAATATTTTGTAAAAAAACCAAAAACACTTACTGTGTGCGCCGATTTGTGGTTTGCAAAGTCCCAAGCCGCACAATGTTTTATAATGGGGGGAAATATTATTTTATTATTTTCTAACGGGGACAATTATTTTATAAAGGGGCAAATATAAATGTACTATTTTTTTTACAGGGGCAACATAAATGTACTATTTGATTAATATGGTCAATAATAATTTATGTGAGGATAAAACTTATTATTTCAAGATGGAAGAATTGTTTGTATTGCACACTTGTAGCACTACAAGTGCCAGCAAGCTTATGGGCACAAGCAGGGCCATCTTTTTGATTGGGCATGATGGGCATTTAGACATTTTTATTGACTGTTTATTAAAATAAATTACATTAATATGGTCTGCTTATTAAATAATATATTACTGCCCTATAATCCCATAATTAATAAGTCAATGTTGACTCCCTAATAAATACATGCCTTCTGTTCTGATAGCCCAGCTAGCTCAAACAGCGGGTCGTATATCAGAACCACGTCTAAAAAAAACCTACCTTTTAATGTGTAGTTTTGCAAACCATAGCTTCATACATTTCATGTTGTATTCTTTACCCAGGTAAAAGTCAGGATGGTGATTTTGGTACAGCCGGTTTGAAATGTCCAGTTTTTCCTTAAGTAAATCTCACGATTTACATAAATCTTTTTTTCTTAGCCGTTACAACAGGGTCTGTTTAACCTCACAATATTGATACTGAGAAAACAGTTTGTGTGATGACTTTCCTCTTGGCATATATAACGAGCTTATAGCTATTTTCTCTTATAGACACAAACTGTCAAATCCTTTCTAACATTTTAATAAGAGTGGATCTGCCATCCTCTCACTGGTTTTGGTGACGGGTAGAAACAAAGAAATAATTGACTGCTTTAAAAATATATACGGTAATTGTAATCTTATCTACAAACTGAATGTTTTTAAGTGGATGTACTATATTAAATTGCATTTGACCTGGTCAGGAATTGAATCCGCTGACTGTTTATAGATATTCACATTGTTATGACTCCCACAGCATTCAAACTGGAATTAAAACTAGGAAATTAATATAATTAAAAGGTAATTCCACCTTGAAATAATATCTGTAATAAAGATCATTTATGTACAAGAAATATCTGAGGGGTTTTTATTACTGTCCACGCTGAAATTGCCTTTGTGAATCCTAATAAGTATTCTGTAATTTGTTATCTACAGTTTTACTAAGCTGAGATCAGTTTATATTGACACCAAAGTACTCAGATCAATGATCGTTGCCGGAAACTTTATCTGCCATCATGCACAATTTACAGCATCATTAAACTGTGTCTTGCACTCACCCTGTTGTCCAAAGACTGAATGGGCTGCCTAGTGGTTATTGCAGAGAATTTAACATACAAGGAGGATGGGCTAGACCGTGTGTCACGGTTGGCGATAATGGAAATAGATCCCTAGGCTCTGCTGAACATGGCTAGGCCCACCCACGGGTGCGGAGTCTAACAGGAAGGTGGTTTTCACCAGGAACAAGGGGGTATGGTCTTAGCGGCACCGAACCTGCAGGTCGCGGTCCTGTGAGTGAGTGAACAGCAGAACGATGTGGAGGAGCCAGGTGATGCAGGAAGTAACACGGGTACCAACAGGTAAGTGGTAGAGACCAGGGCCGGATTAACGGAATGGAGGCCCCTGGGCTAAGGGGGCCCCTATTCCCCTGTGAGGCCCCCCTGTTAGCAAACTGGCCCCCCTGTTAGCCGACAGCCCCCCCAAGCGCTTACCTTCTCCTGTCACTGCAGTCCTCCTTCCGTGGCGCGCTGTAAGCTGCTTACTGAGGAGATCTCGTGACACTCTCGCGAGATCTCCTCAGTAAGGAGATTACTGAGTGCCGGAGAAGGAGGACTGCAGTGACAGAGCTCAGCATTGATCGGGCCGGGGGCGCCCCCTCCCCTGTCCCGATCAATAATTCTGCTGAGCTCTGTCAAGGGCCCCCTGGATGCCCGAGGCCCCTGGGCTGTAGCCCAGTTAGACCTCGGGTTAATCCGGCCCTGGTAGAGACACAGGAACAGTGATAATATATGATAATATATACTGATGGTCACTGAGGAGAATGCAACAATGGATAATAGTAGACAACAGCTGATGAGTCACAGGAGTAGTAGCGGCTCTGAGTGGTAGCGATGAGAGAACCGGAGCTGTCACCATGAAGTACTCTGGAGATGGTAATAGAGGTACTGGAGCATCGATAGTTCAACACAGGCGACGAGCTGAGAGCAGACTGAAGTGCACGCAATCCACGAGGAGAACAGGAGCCAGAACCACAGGCTGCAGGAAGTGAGCTTGAAGAACAGGCATCAGACAGGTGAATCCAGGAGGTTTAAATAGTGCTCCAATAACACTTAGCCTATGAGAAAGAGGGAGGAGGTCCTGAAGTGAAAGAGACCTTGCACCTGCGCAGATCTGACAGTAGATAAATGAATGGTATGAGCCTGACGCCAGAACATGCCAGTTTCAAGATCAGTGAGTGCAGGTAACGAGACAAGTGCCCGTAGGCAGGACCGGAGCGTGACACAGTGTCTGTTACAGAGAGCATCCAAAGTAAAGAGGTTTATGCTGCAGAATGCTCTGCATTGCGTCTCTTCCTAGACCTGGATACACCTCTTTTCCTGACTCGTCTTCTGAGCTAACACATTTCTGATGATATGCAAAAGTTTTTAAGGAGGGTCCCCGGTGAATAACTTGGGGCCGTTTATATTTCATGAATTAGAGGACCACTTTTATTGCCACTATCTTTCTATTTCCCAAAATCTTTTGCCAAAAAATAAGCGTTTTGAACTGTTTAAAAAAAATAAATATGTCAATCTAAAGCATACAGTGAAGCTGCAAGTAAAGAAGTTTATGTCAACATTTCACGTCACCAACAGGAAGCAAAACAATAACTGCTTTGCTCAGCAAACAATCTGACAAATGAAACAGGCTACAATTCCGACAGCTAGTTCAGGCCATTATAGTCCTAACTGACGACAAGTTACAGAGCGCTTGCATCCAAAAAAAAGCCAGATGAAATTTATCAGATGGCGACTGGTGGAAAATGCACTGTGAGAATGACCAGAACCTGACTGAATTGCATCCGATAATCTGTATGTTAAAAACCTGAAACCATGGAACCTAAAGTTTGTTGAAGAAACCCATTTATCGTGGTCAACCTGGGAGCATTTCCCGCAAATTGGCCTTTTTGTCCAATGTGTCTTTGAATGTTTGTTACAAGCTGCAAATAGGTCCAACTACTTGGCTATGTACGCCTTGATCATGCCGTTGTCGATGTCAGATAATTGGATATGGTCATTGTAAAATAATACCTAACAATCCGAATGTCTATGTCTGAAGTTATGCGTATAGCATGCTACGGCGTGGAGGTGCGTAACCAACCACAACACGTGCAAACACTTATAGACATATTTAAACGAACACATGTAATTAGTTCACATTAAAATCAGTTCCAACACATAGTTATTTGTAATGAAATGTAGCAGAGTTTATGGTGAAATATTATGATGTTATTTACATGTTATTGAGATCTAAGGTTCAGGTCATAGGAAACATATCATGTCTGATATCATTCTAATCCCCTATTTATCCGCAGACGTCCGGTTCATTCGCCTAAAGGATCGCACCTTGCGTATGCAAGATATGGATTATAGGGAATAAATGATCAAAATGGTATTGTGTGTAATGCAAATAGACCAGTTTGAACTAGTTCTTGGCAGGAAGATTAGTATGCATCTTCTGGAGAGCTGACCCCCACCCTTGGAGGGCATTGTTTGAACTGGCCAATGACCTGCATTACACCGGACCTTCCTGAAGCCTGAACCTATGGAAACATGCCAAATCATCTGTATTGTTTTCACTGTTTAACTGACTGTATATAAGCAGGGGCTCTGGGACCAGTAGTCAGTCACATTGACCACAGACTTCAGGACTGAATGACTGTACGCTAGATCCAGGGCGCCTGCAATAGTAACTGCTGTACTTATTTTATTTGAATTGTTACTCTGCTGCTTTTTGCTAATAAATGGCATTGTGTTTTGGAACCACATCACTGAAAGTGGACAATCATTACTGGATAGCGACTAGACGTACATAACACCGTGTACTGGCGCTTTAAGACAATCCAGTAGTTTTTTTTTTTTTTAGGTTTAGAGCTCAACCCAGTAAGAATTACAATCAATGAAATGCTCACTTGTTCCTTGAGGTGAAAACAAACTTAATAATGTTATTTGCTCATATAGTTATCTAGAGTGACAGTTCAGACCTTGACATTGACTTTCTGAGATGGCTTCATCCTAACCTAATTACAGACACCAGAATACCCAAGTGTAATGTTATCACTCTGCGGTGTGTTCCCGATCACCCCAGCGCGGGACGCTATAGCCTCTCTCCCTGATCAATCAACACAAATTGCCACACCAAATAGAATTAGCCAAGCTATTACCCGGTGATGTATGCCTCTATTTTACATGCAAGAAAAGATCAAGGCAGGCATTGTTGTACCAGAAAGCTGATGTTAAACAGTCACCTTTACAGGGTAAATTGAAAGAAACAAATTGCAGCAATTTGTATTAACCATTTGAATCACATGGAGTCTGTTTAAAGGGACGCTGTCAGCCTAAAAAAGGTGGTTTTCGAAATGTAGAAATATGTCTTATTATATTAGTGGCAATAAAATGTAAAGTTAATAATTTTATTTTTCACTTATGTTTTTTTTTTTAAATTGGTGAGTGAAACAATCTGTAAAGACGTATAAAATTATTTATTGGGTCACTTAATTTTATAACCGACTCGCTATAAACAGATGTGAAAAATAATAGTATTAAAGTACACATAAAAATAAATTAATTAAGGCAAAAGTTTTTAAAATGGAAGAATTAAGAAAACACACAGACATGCAATCATAACAATATTTATAATTTTTTATTATGGCTCAAACCATAGACCAAGCCTCCAATACAATATACATACCTGGTATCCTTATAAATGTTGCAGAATAAACTACAGGATATATGTAAAGGTTGACTTCAAAGTGAAAAAGGCTGAGTGCCATTCTGCAAATTGAAGAAGTATTGTAAGAATTAGAGATGGTCACTGACCCCCGTGTTTTGGTTTTGGATTCGGTTTTGGATCTGGATTACCGTCGTGTTTTGGTTTTGGTTTTGGTTTTGCAAAACCGCCATTGCGTGTTTTGGTTTTGGTTTTGGTTTTGTTTGGTTTTGTTTTGCTATTTTGTTGGAAAATACATGTTTTTGTGCCTAAAATAACCCAATTTAGTGCTCCAACTGTTTTAGAGATAAGTAATCTAATTGTTGAGGTAATAAATCATCCAAAAAAACTGTTTAATTCTTCGTTGGTAGGCCTTCATTTATTCTACACACAAAACAGATTGTCTTCCTCTCCATCTATGCATATTGGCAATGCAGCCATCGTCTTTGAATCTATATTACACCCTACACTTAAAGTTAAATATGTAAAGAAATGGAAAAAGACAGTTTGCTTTCTGTCTCTATAGGCCCCCTCCACTTTTTTAAAAAAACAAAAAATTCAGCCATTATAGACTGTACAATATTAATTGACATGGAGAAAGCCAGTTTGGTTTCTGTCTCTCTAGGCCCCCCTCAACTTGTATAAAATACTAATAAATTCAGCCGTTATATACTGTACAATATAAATTGAAATGGACAAAGGCAGTTTGGTATCTGTCTGCATCAGATCCTCTCTCCACTAGGAGTAAAATAGAAAACTATTCAGCCGTTATATAATCTAGAATATAAATAGAAATTGAGAAAGGCAATTTGGTATCTGTCTGCATCATAATCATCAACATCATCATTAGCGCCCTCGTCGCCTACACAAATCTCCCCCTCATCCTCTTCTAATTCCAAAGTGGCATCCTCAATTTGGGTATCACCGGCTACACTCGGGCTATTAAGGCACACATCAGCAGAATGCTCACGATTAGACATCCCACTGTTGGATGGACTCTCCACAGGGATTGTTGTCATTTGTGAATCAGAGCAAATATTCTCCTGTAATGCCTCACTGTTATCTTGCAGCTCGGCTTTGACGCGTAACAGTAGTTGTGCACCAATTGTAGGCTGGGTAACTTTTTGGGATCTGCCACTAATAGCCAAAGGTGAAGGCCTCATTCTCTCTTTGCCACTGCGTGTGTATGGCATGCTTGCAATTTTTTTTTTATCGTCACTTAACTTTTGCTCAGTTACACTTCTTTTTCGCTTCAATACAGTAAATTTTTTTTGGGTTTTTGTTTTTTGCACTAATTTGAAAACACTCTGTTGTTTGACATCGCCTTGGCCAGATGACGTACTGGGAACACTAACATCAGGACTGGTGACAGAACCTGGTTGCTCATTCAGATCATATGTGGACTGCTTTGAATCCATTCTGAGCGCAAACCACTGGGGAGTGCTAAAAATTATTTAGTAGATACTGCTGACAGATATGACTTTTGACAGCCATAAATATTAATGCACAATTAGGGAGGACACCCCAAAAGCACTGAGGAGTGCTAAAAATTATTTAGTAGATTCTGCTGACAGTTATGACTTTTGACAGCCAGAAATATTAATGCACAATTAGGGAGGACACCCCAAAAGCACTGAGGAGTGCTAAAAATTATTTAGTAGATACTGCTGACAGATATGACTTTTGACAGCCAGAAATATTAATGCACAATTAGGGAGGACACCCCAAAAACACTGAGGAGTGCTAAAAATTATTTAGTAGATACTGCTGACAGATATGACTTTTGACAGCCAGAAATATTAATGCACAATTAGGGAGGACACCCCAAAAACACTGAGGAGTGCTAAAAATTATTTAGTAGATACTGCTGACAGATATGACTTTTGACAGCCAGAAATATTAATGCAAAATTAGGGAGGACACCCCAAAAACACTGAGGAGTGCTAAAAATTATTTAGTAGATACTGCTGACAGATATGACTTTTGACAGCCAGAAATATTAATGCACAATTAGGGAGGACACCCCAAAAACACTGAGGAGTGCTAAAAATTATTTAGTAGATACTGCTGACAGATATGACTTTTGACAGCCAGAAATATTAATGCACAATTAGGGAGGACACCCCAAAAACACTGAGGAGTGCTAAAAATTATTTAGTAGATTCTGCTGACAGTTATGACTTTTGACAGCCAGAAATATTAATGCACAATTAGGGAGGACACCCCAAAAGCACTGAGGAGTGCTAAAAATTATTTAGTAGATACTGCTGACAGATATGACTTTTGACAGCCAGAAATATTAATGCACAATTAGGGAGGACACCCCAAAAACACTGAGGAGTGCTAAAAATTATTTAGTAGATACTGCTGACAGATATGACTTTTGACAGCCAGAAATATTAATGCACAATTAGGGAGGACACCCCAAAAGCACTGAGGAGTGCTAAAAATTATTTAGTAGATACTGCTGACAGATATGACTTTTGACAGCCAGAAATATTAATGCACAATTAGGGAGGACACCCCAAAAACACTGAGGAGTGCTAAAAATTATTTAGTAGATACTGCTGACAGATATGACTTTTGACAGCCAGAAATATTAATGCACAATTAGGGAGGACACCCCAAAAACACTGAGGAGTGCTAAAAATTATTTAGTAGATACTGCTGACAGATATGACTTTTGACAGCCAGAAATATTAATGCACAATTAGGGAGGACACCCCAAAAACACTGAGGAGTGCTAAAAATTATTTAGTAGATACTGCTGACAGATATGACTTTTGACAGCCAGAAATATTAATGCACAATTATGGGGGACACCCCAAAAGCGCTGGGGAGTGCCAAATATGAAGAAAAAATAATAAACCTCTATCCTCCTCTCTGCACTAGCGATTTTGGTTAGAGCAATTGCAAGAACAATATTGTATTCTCTGTCCCTGCTCTAATTAGCCTATGACTACACCCTGCTCTCTCCCTCTGTCAAATGGCGATGGATTGCTGTGGAGGCGTGTATTTATAAAGTTGAAGTATCGCGAGAACCGAGTCCCGAGATCCGACGACGTCACAATGACGTTCGGCCTCGATTTGGATTCGGAATGGGCGGGAGAGTACCGAGCTGCTCAGCTCGGTACTCGGATACCCAAAGTTCGGGTGGGTTCGGTTCTCGGAGAACCGGACCCGCCCATCTCTAGTAAGAATACATATTGTCCATCATTTAATCTCTTTTTGATCAACAACACTGTGTTTGCACAGGTCTACAAACTAGACACACCCATGAACTATACACTTCTTCTCTTGGTGAACTAATTTGCTCAGACCACCTCTTCCCTGAGAACACTCAAATACACCTCTCACCCCCTGACCTCTCTCCTCCTGTACTATCTTGTGTGACCAACTATATTTCTGCTCAATAAAGCTCAATATTTCCAAACTAAATTTTATCATCTTCCATCCTCCCAGAGACTCAACTACATCTAAATTTCCCCTTACCATCAACACCACAGGTTCCTACGTCTCCAAATCCTACAGCCTTAGTACATAATTGCCAGCATTGGCAAATTGTGTCCCAGGAGGTCCGGGAGGCAGGTGGGTGTGTGCGGGCGGGGCTCGAAGGATTGTGATGTTAGCCCCGCCCCCAAAGCCGTCATCACCTTTTCCAGCCAATAAAAATAGGGGGCCTGGCCGCAATGACGCATACACTGTGCCACTAAGCCCCACCCTCTCCGTTTGATTTGCAGAGCCTGCCGGGAGAATTGCCTGCTCTCCCGGGAGTTCGGGAGACCGACCTGGATTTCGGGAGTCTCCCGGACATTCCGGGAGAGTTGGCAAATATGCCTTAGTATCACACTTAACTTACCCCACTGCTTTACTCCTCACATCCAGTCTGTCTACAAGTAATGCCACAAATTGAATCATTCAATAAAAGCAGGTTAGCATTCGTGGCAGCATGAACCTATCTGCACTTGGGCATTTTCTGTAGGATAATCCTCCAAGTCACAACGCTAGGCAAGCCATGGGATGGGTGCAGTAATATAACAGAGAATTTGGATGATGTACAGGACACCATGAAGTGTAGCAAGCTGTTCGGAGTAGAGTCTCACCACCTGCACTTTCTTCCCCTTGGTGAACTCATGCCATGACAAATGCATGTTGGGTTAATTACTAATGGAGGAACAGATCACTCTTAGGTAGGTACTAATCAGCGCACATTAGTGACTTACTCATATTTTAGGTTTATTCCCTTAATTACTGAACTGTGCTCAATGATAAAACTCTTTCACATCACCAGAATAATGGAACATTCGATCACATAAGATCGAAAGTCCGAAGCCAAGATAAATGTCAGCTCCCTTGGGTTTTAATAAAATACCAATTCATTCTCACTTAATCATATTGATTTGAACACAGGAAGCAAAATGTTAAACTTTTCAGGGACAATTAAGTAGAAAAAAAAGAAATATCAATAAACCGGGGTGATTTTATGGATAAAACAGTTTGATGGGAAGGAATTATCATTTTGATAGTACTTAGAGATAACCTTTTAAGGATTATGACAAAGGTGGATTATAATTAAAATATCAATAGGGGGAAAATTATTATTAGATTTCTCTACAAGATTTCCAATACATCTCCTGTCTAAACCTGAATTATTCTTCTCAAAGTGTGGTGTAATGGGAATGAAAATGTAGAAATGACAATGAAATTAAATATGTACCATAGTTCAAGGTGATCTGCCTGATCTTTTCTAAGTTATCAAATAAAAAGCTCAATGGATTCAGATTCTTATCTGCATGTGTTATGCACGTCTAGTTGCTATCCAATAACGATTGTCGATTGCTGATCTGTGGTTCCAAAGCACAATGTGATTTAATAGCCAAAAGTAGCAGAATAACAAGTCAGAATAAAATAAGTACAGCCGTTACTTATCGCAGACGCTCTGGATCCAGTGTACAGTCATTCAGGTCTGAAGGCTGTGGTCAAGTAGACTGTCCACTAGGTCCAGAGCCCCTGTTACATAGTGTCAGTGAATACAGTAAAACAATGCAGATGATGTGGCTTGCTTCTATTGGCAGGTCATAGGCCAGTTCAAACCAAAACATCCAAAGGTGGGGGTCAGCTCTCCAGGGGATGCACTCTGATTTTCCCGGCAAGAATCCAGTTTAAGATAGTCTATTTACATTATCCAGGCAGCATCATTTTAAACATTTTATTCCCTAACATCGCTAACTAGCATATGCAATGTGCGATCCCTTCGGCGAATGAACCGGAAAACTGCGGATGAATAGGGGATTAAAATGATACTAAACATAACATATTTCTTGCAACCTGAACCCTTGATTTCACTAACTTTATATATAACTTATAATATTAAACATAAATATTACTACATTTCGACATAAATAACTGTTGCAACTACAATTAATGTGTACTAATTACAAATGTGTATGTTCCTGTGAATGTGTGTAAAAGTGTAAAAATTGTTATTTCCACGTGTTGCGGCTGGATACGCTTCCACACGCCGTTGCGTGCTCTACTCATAATTTCAGACAAAGACAACCAAGTTGGCTAGATATTAATTGAAATGACTTTATCCAATTTGCTGACTTCGACACATGTTAAACAGATTCCTAGAGAGGGCAACACAAGACGCAATTTGTGTTTACTTATTTGGACGCCAAGAGGTATATTTACTAAACCGCGGGTTCGAAAAAGTGGAGATGTTGCCTATAGCAACCAATCAGATTCTAGTTATCATTTATTTAGTACATTCTACAAAATGACAGCTAGAATCTGATTGGTTGCTATAGGCAACATCTCCACTTTTCAGACCTCCAGTTTAGTAATTATGCTACATTACAATACATTTTTCCCTGTGCATTAATTCATATAAAATACTCCAAAACATCATGTAAAACAAAAATAATATATATATGTGTTTTCATTTTTTTTTTTTTTTTTTTAATAAAGATTATAGTATTGAGATGTGTTAATGTATTTCATTCCATGTGTTCTGAGGTGACTTTATATAGCAGATATGCATGTGCATTTTGCAGTGTGTTCTGTCTGTCTACATACAGCAAGTATTGCACTTATACCCATATTCAAATGAAATCGTTTCTTGAGATTCTCTTGTACTTCAATACGGACGGACGTGCAATTTCCATCTGCTGTTAAAAAATGCAAATTGCGTTCACTTTGCGCTCCTTGATGACGCAAGCTCTTTTATGTTTCAGACCCCTTAACCACTTGATTTTCTTTATCTGCCTTGTCACTCTTCCAATGCACCAAACTGGCTCCTTACACCGTACAGAATGAAATACATTATCTCCCAGCTCTCCACATGTTACTTCCTCCGAGATCTCTCCTGTGTCACTCCCCACCTATAGAACGCTCTCCCGTGGCCCAATCAGGCTCCAGCCTTCCAAGCCTAAACGTTCCTTATAAATCCACCTCTTCATCGAAGTCTACTATTCCCACTTAATTCCCCTCTCTTTCACACCCTTACTCGGTGTCATTCCTACCACTCATGTTTCAGGCTCATCCTTCCCCCTTAGATTGTAAGCTCTCAGGTTCTCTTTCCTCCTGCCATCTGGCCCCTTCCCATCTCGACAAGATGTGCGTCCTTGTACTTGCTTCTTGTATGGTGCTTTATATTTGTCCAGTGTTATTGTTGATTAGTTAGTTCAGTATTTTTCTTGCTGTTCAACTGCATTTTACATATCGCTCCCCACTGTACGGTGCTGTGGAACCTTGTGAAACCCTCTAAATAAATAATAATAATCTGACAATATAAATGAAGATACACAGAGCAGTATTTTAGGATAAAAATTGCAAAGCTTAATGTAATGAACAGGGGGGGGGACGACTTCTAAAGAGGTAGGAGGTTGGACGTTTACACTACTGTACAGAGTACATCTTGAGATATTTCTAATATATTTCTAGACAAGAAGCTGAGTATCCAGCGGACTTCATAAGCGATGGCAGAGGCTGCTTTGATTTGTGATTTGCAAGCAGCGGGGACACAACTGGAGGTAATGAAAAAAAGATGGTGCTGGGATATTTACTTTTATTTTATAGACTGTACTAGAAAAATGACAGACTCTGACTGCTTGCTATAGGCTAACATGTCCTTTTCTTCTTTCCACCAGAATTCATTAATATCCAATGGATTTCTGAAGGAGACAAGTGAGTTACTTTGTAAAACTTACCAAAAAGTGAATGCATTTTATATATAAATATATGAAAAGCCCAAGGTTTTGGTACAATGATCGTTACTCAGTTTTATTAAGTAGAAAAAAATAAAGAAACTTCAAAATAAACATAGAAGGTTCCAGCACCTATAGTCACTCAAAACCAATACCAGGCTTCCTCATTTAGAGACTCTGCAGTCCCTTCCCCCCAGGCAGAGCAGAGACCGAGACTGATCTGACATCCTTTTAAACACACCTCACAGGTGCAATCATTCAGTCTGCTGTCAGACTGGCAGAACAGAAGCCCCTGACTGGGCCTTGTAAATGGAGCCCACCCATCTTTCTCCATTCACACCCCATGGACCCTTACCAACTTTTCCCTAAAGCTGAACACACTCTTAGAAAAGCCTCATACCTTTAGCACTTTTAACCTGTACCAGAGTTAACTTAACAAACTAAAATAACGACACAGAGACTTGAATTGGCGTTTGAAAGGTCAGGAATTTATTAAAAGGCGAATCTGCTGGAAAAAATTGGTGGCAAATCTAAGCAGACCAATCAGCATCCAGGCCACACATACAAGTTGTAAATTCCGTCCAAGCTAATTTGGACCCGACTAGGCGTGAAATGCCAAACTCCCCTATTTGTCACATTAGCTGAGACCCGCTCGCCTAAGCGGAGCCCCCTAATCCCGAAGGGCTATTCTGACTAATTGCCCAATCCCTTTAAGGGGAGAGTGCCTACTACGCCTTAAATGTAACCAAATTGGCCTGCTTACTGCCACTTGTAAATTATAAGTATGAAAACACTTAAATGACAACCAACAATTACTCACTCCTATACTAAGAATAGGGAATGGGTGGGTGGGTAAACTCTCCAGACGGTAAGAGGAAGTAGAATCCTCTTCCTATATGTTATAAGCCTCTCTGAAGGCTAAGCCCTCCCCTTCTGTCCTTCCCGATTGGATGACTCAGATTTCCACTACCACCCATATAAGTTAACTCCTGCTATGCCTGAACTTTTTCATCTGTCTGCCCCCGCAGCGTTTATATCACCTCGGTCTAATTCCATCCCTCTGTTATATTTCTATTATCTGTCATTTCAGACAATAAGAGATTGCAGTAATCTCCAGTAGCCTTACAGACAGGACATCTGCTTCATATAGGAAGAAAATCTTTGCCCACGGTCCATTATCTTCAGCTCTTATGGTCTTCTGAAACATTTACCTATGTATTGTAGCCCCGAGTTTTCAGCTTGTTAATATAACAGCCTGATTCATTAAGGCAAGTAAAATGAACGTATTGCACATTTTTTAAATAAGTGCAAGTAAATAAGCACATCTGTATTCAACAAGGAGGATCTAAAGATACATCTGTTGATGAATATGGGTCTAGGTACACTTTAATATAGTCACAGAAGAACACACAGAAGAAGAAAAAAAAAACCAATTAATGTCACCTGTTAATAATTTACTCATTAATGACAAAACATTTAAAAAACAAAAAACTAAAAAATGTTATCAGTAAAATACTTTTATTAGGATTTAATAGGATGTTATTAATGTCTACTGTACATAAAATGCATTTTTACAATTGCTCCTGATTGCAAACACATGTTCTAGCTGTATACACAGCCATCATTATCACTTGTCACTTACACCAGACCTGTAGCTGGTGCTAATGATACAACAGAAAATCACGTTCCTGAGAGATGCCCAAAGTTTGAATCGGACGTTGCTGCGTTTGATCGAGCTTGGCACGCTCTTACTGTGCATTGACTATGTGCATATGTCCATTCGTCTTCCCATTCCACCAATTAAATTGTAGGCTGCAAAAAGGGTCCTTTGCGCTCAAAGATGAATTGGATGTTGCTACGTTTTCTGGCGTATGGTCCATTATTGGACATGTGCAGAGCGATTTTAAGCAAAATACGGCACATATCGGTATTTACGTTCCTTAATGACTTGTATTTTACGTTTAGTGGTCCTTTATAAATAACAGGCTGAATTATACTGCATCTCTCTCCTCACCTTGCTGGATGGCTAGCACCAACCTAATCATCTGTCAAATTCTTTAGCACGAATTACAAAATGAAAGTAACCACTGGGGGCTGAAGCAGATTTGCGCATAGACCTGTTTGCTTAGCTTAAAATATGCAAATTTGTATGCAAATGCCTATGTCTACGTCCATATACAAACTCACATCTGTTACCCGTGCTTACACATTCTATAAAGGAAAAGTGGAGGTGTTGCCCATAGCAACCAATTATATTCTAGCTATCATTTATCCAGTACATTCTAGAACATGACAGCTAGAATCTGGTTGCTATGGGCAACACCTCCACTTTTCCATTTTAGAAGATTTGACAAATCTTCCCCTGAAAGTGTAAAATGATGTACAGCAGTGTGAAGGTCAAGCACACCTAAAACCGAGAATCACCTGAAACCATTATGTTATCAATCTGTACATTGTACCAGGTGCTGACTGGTTAACGAGAATTCCGCCTGTTTCCCTGTATGGCTCTTTGTAGAAAATGTTTTTCTGGCTGGAACTTGTAGGTAAATAGTGACGGAGACGTCAGTTTTTCTAAGTGAGATGAAAGGGAAGCAGTTACCAAATAATTAAGATGCATTTTGTTGACAGTTATAAAACGAGACGTTTCAAACCTCGCCGGAAGGCAGCGCTGAGTGTTGGCACTTTCACGTGTCGTCTGTCATTTGTACTTCATGACACGCTGGGTCTGGTGTTACATGATCCAGGGCTGTGAGAGCGGATTCTCAGAAATGTTAGAAGAACAACACTGCATGTCTGAAGCAGAGATACGGATTAACGCCTCATGTGGACCTAAGTAAGACAACCGGTTTGGGGCCCCCCCTTCGGACATTGCCGTGGAGTGTCTTCGCGGATTATCCTGGAGGCACTACGCGGCACAATAGTGCAGAAATGAATCTGGCCTTATGATACATATAGACCTATATACATATAGTCCTACAAGCAGCACTGAGCACAGTTACCCCCTCCACTAACAGAAGCATAAACATATAACTCGGCCCCCACCGCCCTCAACCAATCCGCAGACACCACAGCAACAACGGATGCGACAGAAATGTGTTCCCTGCTGTTCCCTCACTCCCTCTCAGACCAAGCAGGAGCCTCAATGCAATATAAAAAAAAAAAGGGTAATCTGGGAGGTGGATGGCATGGGGTGGGTGTTTTTTTCGTGACTCCATTTGGTTTGCAAATGTGAAAAAGTAAAGTGAGAGCATTGCTTATCATCATCATCAACAACATTTACTTATATAGTGCCAGCTATTACTGTGTTACACACCTTCTTTGTGCTATTGCATAGCTCATGAGAGTATGGAGTCATTGGGATTACTTTTGCTTCAAGTATCACAACTTAGGGCTAGATTTACTAAGCTGCGGGTTTGAAAAAGTGGGGATGTTGCCTATAGCAACCAATCAGATTCTAGCTTTCATTTATTTAGTACCTTCTACAAAATGACAGCTAGAATCTGATTGGTTGCTATAGGCAACATCCCCACTTTTTCAAACCCGCAGCTTAGTAAATCTAGCCCTAGGTCATTTTTCATTGCACATCGTGGCCCAAAAGCTTATAACGGGATGCTAGGACAGCCTGGAGGTGTCATCAACGACTACATTCGTACTTGTCATTAACTTTAACTCCCTGTCATGCATAGCCACCTCTAGCCACTCCCTGACTTAATATCTTATCATATATTCACACAGTCAAACAATATATCACCTCTAATTTGTTCAGAAACCTCTCCTAACTACCTTTACCAATCACAAACCACACTCTGCTCACTAAGTGTTTACGGTCTGGTGTTACACACGATCTTAGCACTCTAACTTCCTCTCACCTATTGCACAGGTTACAGATTTGCCAAATCGCCCGCAAACAGTGCTCAAACAACCACACCCACTTCGGTTTTGTCACCACCTATTGAATAAGGGCAGGGGCAGGGCCATCTTAACAACATAATGGGCCCCCGGGCAAAGCAGTGCACCGGGGCCCCTAGACATATAGATATAGATATATTGATGTATACAGATATAGATATAGATATATAGAGATAGAGATAGATAGATGTAGTTGCTCAGTGACCCTTGAAGGTTTTTTTTGCTGTTTTTTTTCTTTTGCAGGATTATTTATTCTCATTAAGAGCCGTGCCTAAGGGGCCCCCTTGCCCGTGGGGGCCCCCGGGCAGCTGCCCATCATGCCCAATGGGAAAGATGGCCCTGGGCAAGGGGGGAGCTGGCAAATATCAGCCCGGGGGTCAAGATGCGACTCAGCTGCCTATTTTAAAGGAAAAAAAAATGCAGGTGGCCCAGTGAGTCAGCTCAAGGTAGCCCACTATGG
Source organism: Mixophyes australis (assembly GCA_036250195.1). Classification (NCBI taxonomy): domain Eukaryota; kingdom Metazoa; phylum Chordata; class Amphibia; order Anura; family Limnodynastidae; genus Mixophyes; species Mixophyes australis. The sequence goes on from JAVHZZ010000004.1 coordinate 358,856,853, forward strand.
GACCCCCGGGGGCAGATGCCCCCCCCTGCCCCCCAGCCTAGCCTGACTCTGAATAAGGACAATAGGGCAAACAATATACTGCCTCACACTGGCACATACCAGCAATCAAATGGTTAGCACTCAAGGCTCGATGACACAAATGTACATGCAGGCACACAATAGGCTTCTTATACAAATGTATTCTCAATTCACACAACAGCATTTTAAGGGTTAGCACGGTCAAGCAATCTTCTTCATTAAAAGCCGTGGATTTGTTTAGAACAATAAGGATATCACTAATTACATTTTAGATTTAATATACAAAGAGTACAATGCTTACAGGTTATATAAAAAAAACAAGAAACAATCAACATGACATACATAAACAGAGCAGATTTAACATAAAGGGATTAAATTCATAGTATAATTTGCAGTGGTATATTCTGCGCCAAGGGAAATTGACTTGAAGATGGACAGATTATCAATGATGATTAATTTCCCAGAAGACTGACAATTTCTTGTAACTGGTCTCAGCTTTTTAAAGACACCTTTACACCTTACCCCACCTCCAGGGGTTGTGCTCTGTGACACTGCTACAACCACAATCTGCATGTTGCCTGATTTACTACCCAATTCTAATATGTGACCTAACTTTCCTGTGGAGTGTCACACAGACCCAGTTTTATTTTTAATGGGTCCACTATGAATTTACCAATTTTTGATACCAAACAGGCCTAGGTCCAGCATATTAATTGAGTTTATACTCATTTCCTCAACTTCTCTGTGTGACAGAATGCTTTTTTTGGCATATGTCCTGCCCTGCATCATGCTATTGAGGAATATGTGGTTGATCACTACTTCTATTGATTTTAATTTGCATTTTGGAAACTGAATTTATTTGTCTATATAACATACAGCAAGCCATCTGTCACACATCGGGATCTTAGCCTTACTTACCTTACCCGCCGCTGTCATATCACGGCTACCTGGGTCCCTTATGGTCGTCTGCAGCATTCCCGTCCTCTACACCTCCGTTTGTAAACAAACACATACTGTTTGTTCTGCTGCATGGGCGTGGCCATCTTGGATGCAGTCAGAGGATCTTTCCAGACCAACCAGATTCAATAGCTGTAATCACATGACCTGTACAGCCAATAGTTGTTTGTGACACACTATTTAAACCTGCTGCTGTGATCTGTTCATTGCCAGAACAACACACTTCTCTCCAGAGGATAGTTCTTGGCTCCGGTGTTTTTGCCAGCATTTCCAAGTGCTCTGTTCCTGCTAGCATTTCCAAGTGCTCTGTTCCTGCCAGCATTACCAAGTGCTCTGTTTCTGCCAACATTTCTAAGTGCTCTGTTCCTGCCAGCATTTCCAAGTGCTCTGTTCCTGACAGCATTACCAAGTGCTCTGTTTCTGCCAACATTTCTAAGTGCTCTGTTCCTGTCAGCATTACCAAGTGCTCTGTTCCTGCCAGCATTACCAAGTGCTCTGTTTCTGCCAGCATTACCAAGTGCTCTGTTCCTGTCAGCATTTCCTGACTGCTCACTTCCCTGCTATATTCTACATTCAGCAAGAACATGAGCAGGAAGATCATCCAGGCTGCTAGGTTCTCAATAAATGAATTTATTGAGGGGAAGTCTATTGTGCAAAGGAAAATGGTAAAACCTTCACCTGAAATATCTCCAGTCTTAAGAAGCTACATATTCATTTAAATGCTATTAGTAGTTTTTTTTATACATGTAACGCGTTTCATCGTTTTTTAATATAACTCAAATGTATGTGGATTGTCAGTGTGTATATGTGTATCCAAAGTGTATATGTAGGTATGTATTTATGTAAATATACAGTATATATATGTATATATATATATATATATATATATATATATATATAGAGAGAGAGAGAGAGAGATAGATAGAGATATACTGTTGACGATATTGCAATTTTTGCTCAGAAACAATTTGAAACATTTTCCGAACTGTTAAGTGAGCTGGTTGCCAACTTTCTCTAATTGAACTGCACTGGGAACATTTCAGGAACTAATTCTGAGAAAAGTAGCTTTGAAAATACATGATGTGTGAAGTCAGAAGGAGACAGTTATGAATCATCCATTCTATTCTGGGCTTGTATATGAGTTATCACCAATCCACATCCAATAGTCATTAGTCACCTACAGAGAGTTCATCAACCCCAAAGAGCGCACACTGACAGGTAGTCTTCCAAACCTGGGGCGATTTTCTCAGGAAAAGAGAGAACAAAACCACAAGTTCAGTAACCCAATTTTTCCTAATTACATTAATATCTATTTTCCTAATAAAGCAGACATGTGACATTCAATAACGGTGTAGACTGCAGGCTCCTTGGGTAGAAGACCATTTTCTTAACTGCCCTTCAACACGTCAGATATATTTTTCTGTATTGTATATTAACCTCTAAGAAATTTTGTGAGGCATTGTGTACCCAACAGCATTATATAATACATTTTCACGTACATATATACAACAGTGTTCAAATCCTTATTTGCTATTGTTGCACTGTTATCATGTACTGGTTCTAGGCAGTCTGTAGATAAATAACGATACTCACCAACTCCTGCCCTCGTTACTTGGTTAAAATCCAGCCCCTGTTATCGCTAATGGTGTTCGCAACTCACAGCAGAGGCTGTGCGCAAATCATAGTCTAAACCGGAGCTAGTTGGGCCTGTGTTCCATCAAGTGTGAATGAGCCCAAATAGACCTCCAACCCTTAGGAAAGGAAGGTGCGACAGGCCAAGCAAAATGGCCGCTGAACCCTATATTATTGTTGTTATTGTTATTGTTATTTGCTGGATTCCAGTCAGTGATTGTAACAGCGGAGTCACTAACATACCACGGGGTTGAAGAAACTTTCTCCGTGATTTGAATGGTCAAACCTCTATACAATACCGCTTTGAGGCTGAATCTCCATGACATTTGATTGCCTATTCGGGACTAACGTTAAGTATACAACATCTTAAAAGGCATCTATGTTCCTCTCATAGAGAGGGTGACTATTGTGTACTCAATTGGGGACTTTTATACACGAAGTCTGGTTCATATGAACCTCTTGAATTATCTATGAGTGATCTTTACTATCACATTAGATTGCCTATCCGGGACTAACATCAAGTATATAACAACCTAAAAGGCAACAATGTTCCTCTCACAGAGAGGGTGACTTTTGTGTACTCAATTGGGGATTTCACACACAAGGTTTTTGTTCATATGAACTTCCTGAATCATTCATGAGTGACTTTATCATTATCATGGTCTAAATTACCTGCGGTATGAGGATTTGTTTTTACATTTGTGTGCTCTAGTACATTCATTTTCCAGGATTGAGCCGTGTATTTGTTGGATTATCATCTTACACACTTTGTTGTGTCTACAAGTTTCAACCTATACATATACACGAGTATATCCAATTATTATTACATCTGCTGTGAATCCATTTAGGGAATATTTTATGTGCTCTGACACATTTTAGAGTGTTGAATCTGATATATGCCAGTTTTTTGTTATACCCAATACTGGCTATTGTTTTATAAATATGTGTAATGGTATATTTATATCATTTTTAAATACATATTATTTTATATAATAAATGAATTTTTAATTATTCCAACTAGTGGCTTACAGTTTTTTGCGCTCTCAGTTTTCTTTTTATCTATATTATTGTTCTTGTACTTTTATTGTGTGTATTATGAAATGCTGATGTAACCAAGGCAAAGCCGGGATATGTCTATATACATATATCAGCTAGGCGTTGTCCCAGTGCTAACTGCGCATGTACTGGAAAGTCCCGTATAACTCCACTACTTTACCCTTGCGTAGAATAAGTGAAACTGTTTATTATTCATAGCTGTACCAATAAGAAGTTCTTAATTCTGTTTATATCTTATATGCTAGTGATATCCAGCACGCTTAGTTTCCTTTCTAAAAAAGCTGGTTTTGCTGCGACACAAGTTGCATCGTCCTGGATCGTCGGTAATGGTGCCAGTCATTTGTCTATCCAGCTCGAGAGAGAGAGAGAGACAATGGAGCCCTGGATAATTGCTGATTAAACATATTTCTAAGAGAACTATCGAAGCGAAGCATATTACTATTATATTTTACTCGTTTGCAATAAAAGATTGATATTTGTAGTTTGTGATCACGACTCTTTAACTCTTTGCAGCCTGAAAGAACCTGTAAAATGTTTAACCGCAAACAGAAGGTCCGTAAGTTCATGCAGTGAGTGACAGCATCTGACAGCTTCTGTGCTCATTGTTCGCCAATGCTAATGGTGTTTATGCCTTTGTACGGATGTGTATGGTCAGATCTAAAAGACATTAAGGTGTAAATGTATCATCCTCCGATTTTTTTCAACTCGCCGGAAATCGGTGACTTTGCATTGAAAATTTAAAGCGGCGATGGCTTGTAAAGGCAAACTTGCCTTTACAAGCCATCGTCGCTTTCAATTTTACCTGCAAAGTCGTCGATTTCCGGCGAGTTGAAAAAAAATCGGAAGATGATACATTTACCCCTAAGCCGGTTCTGTGTTGTGCCAAGTTTAGTGTTACAGACAAACTAATAAGGGTAAAATTTGTTTTTCAACCATAAAGCAACAAAAAATGAATAGCAATATTTGCAAATCAATTTAGTCATCAAAGTTTATTAAATTCCCCAATTTCCATGTGTGATAATGCTTCACAGGGGAAAAAGTGAGTCATTTTTTTAGATTCCCCCTATACCTATAGAGACCATATTATTTCCATATTATTATTTCCACTTAGAGAGACCATATTATTAGAGTATTGCGCAACTTCAAAGGCAGCGGGGCGGAGAAGTGCTGGTATGTCATACCGCCACATACCGCCACATACCGCCCGACTTCAAGCACGATACAAATGTATGAGTCTATGATATAATGTAAGTTATTAATTTTTTTTTATACATTGGTCATGATGATTTAATAATGTTTATAGCAAGTTTCAGACCTTTGATAGAATTCTGACACATCTAGGGCAAAAAAAGTGACTGACTCAGAAGCTCCTCAAGGAAAAGTCTCAAGCTGTAAAAATTCTTAAGGTCTGATCATCCGGGTAGATAAATTGACCCCACGTGCTGCCTGCTGGCTGCTTTCTATTGTGCTGAATTTAGCAGTGAGCAGTGTATCCCCTGGGCGCTCTGTGGTTCCGTCGCTGGAGTATCTGTCACCAGATTTTTGAAATTGTCAATATGTGCGTTAAATCACAGAACCTCCTCCTTTGTATTCTGTAATTCATATTCCTTCACTGAGAAAAAGATAGTATACAAATCATTGCTAGTATATATTCTTATTTCCCTATGGTAGAAATGCAGCACTTTCAAATAATATTTGTAACATATCTGATTGTGTGCGGCAGGATTCAGGCAACCAATTACATTTGCTGAAAAATAACAGTTGATTTTCAAATAATATTATCAATTTCATCACGAGAACTAGAGATATCTCAAGGCTGTAACTAAACTGTGAGGGTGTTCCTCTGTTAAACCGGCTGCCCCAAAAGCTACACCCTTTGGCCATCACTAAACTTTTCTATGCAGTGTTAAAATGAATTATCATGGCACAGAACAATGGTTGCCAAGCTGCGTAGTGTTGCTGGGAAACATCTGCCACGAAGATGCCTCACAATTCTTGGTTTTATACACCGATGTTGAAATATTGCAATGAATAAATCAAGAATCATGAATAAATATCCATGTTTTTATAAAGGGAGGCATGCTCGGGCTTGATTTTCCGAAACACGAGCCCACCCGAACATCGCCAATCCGAGTACTGAGCCAATTCAGCTTGGTGCTTTCGGACATCCTCGGATCTGAATCAAGGCAAAACATCATTGCTGTGTTGTCAGATCTTGGGGTTTTGAATTCCATAAGAACCTCCCTCCTCAGGATATCCGACACCATTGCTCACACAGAAACAGAGGTAGCAGTGTTCTTGTCACTCTCCATTCTCCAGTGACATTGCTCAGTGCCATTGTTCACACAGAAACAGGGGTAGCAGAGTTTTTGTTACTCTCCATTCTGCAGTGACATTGCTCAGTGCCATTGCTCATACAGAAATAGGGGTAGCAGTGTTCTTGTCACTCTCCAGTCTCCAGTGACATTGCTCAGTGCCATTGCTCATACAGAAATAGGGGTAGCAGTGTTCTTGTCACTCTCCAGTACCATTGCTTGTACAGAAACAGGAGGGGTAGCAGTGTTCTTGTCACTCTCCAGTCTCCAGTGACATTGCTCAGTGCCATTGCTCATACAGAAATAGGGGTAGCAGTGTTCTTGACACTCTCCATTCTCCAGTGACATTGCTCAGTGCCATTGCTCACACAGAAACAGGAGGGGTGGCAGTGTTCTTGTCACTCTCCAGTACCATTGCCCACACAGAACCAGGAGGGGTAGCAGTGTTATTGTCACTTGACAAAAATTGACTGAAAATTATTGGAAATGAATGTTATTGAGGCTAATAATAATGTAGGAACAAAGAAAGAGACAGATTATGTGATTTAAGTATTTTTTAGTTTTTTTTTAAAAAAAAAAATACAGATCCAAAACTAAAACCAAAGCACTTGGAGGCAGTTTTGCCAAAACCAAAACCAAAGCACAAAGTTAATACAGATCCAAAACCAAAACCAAAACACGGGGGTCTGTAAACACCCCTAGTAAAAATACCCAACATTTATAAAAAAACAAAACACATCACTAACGGTGTCTAGAAATGTCCCCCAAATGGCACCATACACTTGTGCTACATCGGGACAAGCGCCAATATTTTGTGGCAGGGTATATGTATTTTTAGAGTGCATTGCATTGTGGGTGTCAGCCTGTATTATAGATACGGGCTTCTTCTCAGCCCCATTGTTGCAAATTAATGTTTTCTCAAATACAAATACTTTGCCTTATAAATGCCCTTTATCATATCCTTGGTCAGTAAGTCACAATCTCAGATGTCTGTAATTGAAATGTGAAGACCGCACGACTAAACACTGTACGAATGTGTCCATAGAAACACATTGCCCTGAGCTGTAAGCATCTGCAGCCAACCTGGACGGATGAAGGGAACCGGGACACAAGTCGTGACGTAACTGGACTTGTTTAATAGTGATCAGGATTAAAGACGACAACAACAGTTACTGTAATATAAGGATGAACTAACACAGAATATTTCCCTATGGCTCATTCACGTTTTACAGGTTTCTATGTATTTTGAACACATTACAAGTGCACTAAAATAAAAACAAAACGTTCCAGGTTCAAGAGGAGATCTAACAGGAGGAGAAGAAAATGGGAGGAGTTAATACACACTCCAGAAGAAGTAGATTCATTTAAAGAAGAATGAAAGAAGAAAGAAGAAAGAAGCAAATGCAGTTGGAAGGCACAATTTTTCACCTTGTCAAAACCATGCCATGCAGCAGGGGGAGCTGTGACTCAGGTGCACTCCCACTTCCTGAGCCATTGTTTTCCCCAGGATACATCCCTTCCAGGAAACATACTGTTCCCAGACCTGGGTATTAGACCCCACCATTCCTGAGTGCAAGGGAGGGGGGATTTCCAGGCAACTGTTAAACCCCCTAAGTGTGCGCCTCTGTATCTCCACTGTCCATGGTAAAAAGTCTTTCCCATACAAAGTATGGGGCTTATTTACTATAGGGAGAATGCCTAAATCCAGTGAAAACAGGGGTTATCTCGCTTTCCTAAATAGGGGCTGCTTTTCCGGGATTTTGGGAGACCTACCCGAAATTTGGGAGTCTCCCGGACATTCCAGAAGAGTGGGCAAGTTTGGGAACTATAAGACTCCTATGTGTAGCTGCAGCAAGACATTTAGGGGGAAAAACCTGCATGATTTTAAACAGTATTGGCAATAAGAGATAATCAGAAGGAGTAAAAAGTGGATGTCGTCACTTTGCTGTTTGCAACCCATGGGCTCTATGTACATAGAACCCCATGGCTACATTTTTGGAGCAAAGTGGCACAATATGTGATACTTCGTTATTACATATAAGGTACATAGATACCAATTTGCCAGTGTTATTATGGACTGGTAGGTCTGGATCGATATTGATGCATGGCATTTTGCCGTACACTCGTTTTACATCAGGGCCCACCTTGAAGCCGCTCGGGAGGGTTAGGATGGCATGTATATTTGCAATCTATGCAGGCGGGAGTCAGATAGGTATAAATTGGATGCGCATTCACACAGGTTATTTTACTCGGACAGACTCGATGTTTCTCAGTCTCTGGTTACAAGTTGCATTGCTAAGTTTTAGGCGGCGATCCTATCACTGAGTATGTGTCTCCACTTGGTCCTCGATGAACTCCAGTTGATGCTACCAAACAGAGCCTATGGAGGTTGATAAAAAATGTGGTGGTCTATTTTGGGCACATGGGTCCCTTCTCTCTATCTACAGGACCTCACCCACCTATCCCCGCTTTATATATATAATACCAATTTTAGGTGTGGACTGGCCTCCTTAGTGGTGGGTTAGGTTTTGGGGGCTTGTTGATTGTGTCACACCTACTTGATGTCAGCAACTCACAATTGGGTCTGCGTCAAGCGATTATTGAAGGACTTGGCTTAATGATGGTCCTAAGCGTTGTTCCTTCTGCTGGGGTATTATCCCTTGTAGTGACCATCTAGACATTATGTCGCGTGGTTGAGCATGGCATCCACGATTCTGCATTATTACATCTGGGCACCGCATCCATGATCCCTTTGGCAATGATTGCCTGGTAGATCCCTTAACTTAAAATGTTAGAAATTCAGTGTCCATTTTCTTCCTACAATGTTGTTATTTTTTGGGGTTGTTGTTCCTCATGGGTTTAGTGTTGCTTAAAAGGGGTAAGGGGCCTACGCAATCTGTAGTCAAGACTTTGGATGGACAACACGGACTATTCTGTGAAAACCGAAACAATATCCTCATCCAATCTAACCTAGTCCTTGGCTGAACCAACATTCATTTGAATGCAGCCAATCAATTCACCAGGAACTAGTGACATCACCAAGTCACAGCAGGACTAATATTCATGAGGGACTGGTTCCAAGAATTAAACGGCTGCATTCTAATGACTGGGTAAGTGACCAGTGCATTTTAAACCTTTCCCAATGCTATAAAATTGTGCAGTGACTTTCTATATGAAGAAGAATTAAATCATGAGAAGAGGATATTAGGTGCTGAGATCCAAATATTCCGCAAAACATCTGCCATTTTCTTCATACAGAAATAAAGGTCACACGACAGAAGAAATCAGACTGTTGTAGACGATTCTACGTTACCCGATTTGTGTATAAAACATTTAATCTCAAAGATGTGCACAACGTTCAACAGCGCTATATCCTTTCATATTATAAAGTTATGATGAACAGAATTGTTTTGCATACAAATTTTGAACTTTTGATCCTTCAAAAACCAGGCGACAAGAAGACTTTGAAGAAAAAACCCTTTCAAATATTTTCATCTTTGATTTTGCCCCCGTGCGGATTGTGACATTAAAAGTACATGTGACCTTTCCTTGCGTTTGATTCCTTGAAATGCCAGTTTGAATTACATTTAAAATCTAAGAAATGCTATCCTGGCAATCAAATCAGTTAAGATCACTTCTTTAATATTCCATTTTGGTAATACGGACGATTATACATAAATATATATATTTTTTTTTTGAAGTTGTCTTAATTTCCAAAGATCCTTGACCTCACTGTCTGTGACATTAAGGATTGCAGAGTTTTGGTGACAGTTAAACTCTTCACATGTGATATTTATACAGTGTCATTTTCTCCAGAATAATTGAACTATAATAAGTTAGAGCAAAGTATAAAATAATCAAAACTTGAATATTGATTCCAAGTACAAAGCATCATTTCATGCCTTGAAAGAGATTAGTGTTTCACTTACATGCATTAGTTCTACAATATAGACTGGAAGCTGTCACAGTGACACAACTTTTCTGGCTGATACTATGCAAATAAAATGATGTATGGTCTTTAAAGAATGAGGTATAAAAGTCAAATTAGGCTGCAAAGTAACACTAGTACATACTTGCCAACTTTTTTTCGTTGGCTTCAGGGAGATCCCAGGGGGAGGTGGGCGTGCGTGGGGGGGCTTGATAAATCACATAATTTTGACCACGCCCTCTAAATATTTGTCACAATTTTGGCCAATTTCAGCAGGGGGTGGGGTTCAGATGATGCAATATTTGCGTCATTAAGCCCCGCCCCCACCACTTATCTATTACGGGGACGAGAACCGGGAGGTTGCCCTGTTCTCCTGGGAGGTCTCCCAGAAATGTGGGAGTCTCCCGGACATTCAGGGAGAGTAGGCAAAGAAAAGCAGCTAATGAATCTCTAAAGACTGAAGTGTCTTTTACATTTCTATCTCCATTACTGAAGTCATGTTGTCTTACCTGTCAGTCTTTGATTAAATCTTGGTCTCCATGAAAATGGCCACCTCCATAGGCATCAATACATGGACATAGGACACAATTTCTGAACTGTGTCATCATGCCACAGATGGCGAAGCCAACCAGGTCTTGTACTGGCTCAGCATCAGGGAGAATGCCAGACTCTTCAGGGAGTGAGGGAGATCACCCCTATTTCAGGGAGTCTCCCTGACATTCAGGGAGAGTTGACAAGTATGCACTAGTAGCTTGAAAGAGGGTCATTGTTTACTAGCCTACTAGGATTCTGGGTAAGTTCCTGAATGCCCCGCCCCCTAGCCTATATCACAACTCCTCCCCGGCTATGCTTGGAATTTGGGGAGAATGGGGGGTGGTTGTTGTTCGGACTTGTTAATCACAACCCTTCTTCTTTCTATCAATTTTTCATTCAGGTTACTCAATATAACAGGGTTAACCCAGTGGCTGGCTGGGCTGGGGGCAGGGGGACAACTCCCCATCACCCCCCTCCCCCCGTCCCGGGCCGTTCCCATACTGGGCTACCTTGGACTGGGTCACTGGGCTACCGGCATTTTTTGCCTTTAAATGTTTCCTAATAGGCTTCTAAACCGAGTCTCGGCTCTCAAACTATAAGTTTCCAGCCAGCCCCTGGGTTAACCCCTTTAAATTACTAACAAATCAGAATTTGTTTACAAACCCATGTGACCTGAGATATATTACAGACTTTCTAAACAATAAGTGATTTCTGAGTATGTGCGCTGTTCTCTCACCAGACGGCACAGCCCAGCATTTACTACATCAACAATATTTACGACTTGTTGGAATAATTTCCCAGTATTGGACTAAATATTTACGTCTTTAGTGTGTCTTCGTTGGAAGTAGTGCTGCCCTTCTTTTTTATTCTATCATTCAGTACAATGAGACATCCATCTAATTAATATTCATCACTGTAGTCAGCCAATAAGCTACAGCATCAGTGATATTAGTCTGTTATAATAAACCCTGTGCTTTATACACTGCAGAGCTTTAGTAAAACAACTGACCTGAGGACTAATTCATTCTGTAGCCAAACAAATATCTAACATGTATTTGGATATTGTATATGTGACGATAAAATCTTTAAAGAAGAAGTATTTCTCTCAGTAAGAGGCAATAGCTGTATATTGGGATTTAATACTTCACATTACTAAAAACTACTAGAAATAATTAAATTGTCTTAAAATTTCAAATCAAAGTGAATTTAGGTTCCACAATTTACAGCTTTTCACTGTCAGTATTCTTATAAGTCTCCATATACACATAATGAGCGCTAAGTGCGTTTGTTTTAAAACGCACGTAAATCGGGTAACGTACTCCCGAATTCAACATGGAATAGATTTGAAGATTCTGAGCTGATAAATTCGGATGTAGATCTGCCCTGCTCTACTAAACAAGACACTGCAGGATATGTCCAATGCCTACGTGGATGATAAATTTGCAATAGTACGCACGGAAAAAAATAAATAAAATTCTATTAATGTTACCTGGTAATTACGTAAGCATTAATGATAAGACAGTTAAAAAAAAAAAGTGCCCCCCCCCCCCATTGAAATGCATTTATTAGGATGTTCTTATTGTCAACTAAACATAAAATACATTTCTATAGTTGCTCCTGATTTTAGGTCAATTATCTGGTAATTCAGTGGAAACATTTTGGTGAGATTTTGGCAGCCGGGGCCGGGTTAATGTATAAAAGATTGATAAATAAACCTTAATTAATTTTCTGGCACTACAACTCCCAACCAGGGCTGCCGAGAAGGGGGCGGGGGGCATTTACATTTTACCCAGGCCGGGCCCTCACTGCTAATTTTTATTTTTTATACATTTTTTTTCTTGCGATCTTTCTTTTTTTATTTTTTGGTGGGGGGAGCTGGAAGAAAAAAAAATACATACTCACGTGATCGCGTCGTCGCGTCCCTCCTCTCCTCTCTGCTCCATTCACACTGACTGTAGGGCGTGACGTCATCAAGTCATGCCCGACAGTCAGTGAGGAGCGACGCAGAGAGGACCAAGCAAGAAGAAAGAAGAGAAGACAGAAGAGAAGAAAAGAAAAGAAAGAAGCTAACATAAGGTAAGTAAAGAAATGGAGAGGAAAGGGGAGGAAAGCAGAAAGGGACAGTGCTATAAAGAAGGGGGGAGAGAGGCACAGAGTGAAAAAGAAAGGGGGAAAGAGGCAGAGAGTGAAAAAGAAGGGGGGGAGAGAGGCACAGAGCAAAAAAGAAGGGGGGGGAGAGAGGCACAGAGCAAAAAAGAAGGGGGAGAGAGGCACAGAGTGAAAAAGAAGGAGGGAAGGCAGCATGGAGGGCACAGTGTGAGCATGAGGGAGCACAGTGTAGTTGTGATGAAGGGGCACAGTATTGTGTGTGTGATGGCACAGGGGGCTTGTTGCAATGTAGTGTCTGTGAGGTAGGTGGTGGCTAATTAATGGGTGCTATTTTGTTTGTAGGGTGATGGTGAGGCAATTTAATAGTGGGGACTATTAAATTAAGATGGGGTGGTTTGTGGGGCTATTGAATGTTGGGGTGAGTTTGGGGAGAATGAGGTCTATTTATTAAATGTGACTATGAGTTATTTAATGGCAATGATGGTTGCGAGAAATAGGTATTGCTGGGGCTGTTTGCAGGAAGGGAAATAGGTTTATTTATTAAATGTGAATACAATTATTTTAATGTTGGGGCTTGAGGAAGGCCTAATTATTAATCCTGGGTCCTATTGATTTAACATCGGGGCTGGCTGTAATTTTCTAAATGTAGCCATTTTTTTTCCAAATAGGTCCTCCAACATTCCAGGATCCAGACAAGCCGCAACTAAAGAAAGCAGCAGCCACAGGTGGTGAAAGTGAGAAGAACGGATAGGAGAGAGCAGCACAGTGTGTGAAATGTTGTGATTCTAGTGGGACAATGCCAATTTTTGGTGAGTGTTGTGCCCAATGTAAGGTGCAGGCCAAGACTGAACTCTTTGTGTACACACTGCATTCTTTCTATACTACACTGTGGTGCTAGATGTCCTGAAAGTCATATGTCACGCTCCGGTGAATTCAGGACCTAGTGATTTTGATGTGCTAGCCACGCCCCAATGGCACATTGCCATGCCCCCAATAGTATGACCACACCCCTGAAAAAATTTGCGCCGCAATTTTGTTTAGCTTACTCGACTATGAGGGGGGCCCCATGAATTTTTTTTTACCGGGGCCCTGTATTCCTCTTGGCAACCTGCTCCCAACAAGTCTGGGCAGCCATTAAGTGCTAAGGCATGCTGACGCTGGGACTTATAGTTCCACAAATCTAATTAACAACAGTAAATAAAGACACTGACACCGAGTATTGTAATTCTTTATTAAAAATAAGTCGTCGTCCCCAAGCCCATATTTCTAACTTTATTGTACTCCAATATCCATAGGTACTTTATCTTCTTTTCTTCTATCCTGTAGTAATCCAATAATAATCCAATAAGGAGATAAACCCAGAGAAGTTTGTACTCCTAAATTAATGAATGAATGAATGAATAGAGGCATGACCACAAATAACCAATCAGAGTGGCTTACCTCTGACTGGCTACAGTGTTAGAAATCCATTCTGATTGGCTATTCACTCATAAACACTTTGTGGTCTATGAATGAACTAATCAAGATCCATGTATCAATGTATCAATGAACTTTATTGATAAACCACAAACCCTAACCACCTTGCCACACCTCCCTTTTCTAGAGGCAAATCAATACAGGAACGCTCAAAGGCTTATAAAGGGAAAATAAACATTTTTTTTTTTTTTATTTTTATTTCCCTTTAAGCGCCTGTTGATAAGGATTGATTTAACCACTTAAATCTGTCAGTGTCATTTTCATGGCAGGTGAAAGGTCAGCTCGTGTAGCAGTCATTTGATTGATTAAGTAGCGGATCTCATGATTCATTCCCAATCCTTTGCTGCTTCAAAATGTATGAAAGTCATTTGTACAGCGTATAGCGAAAAGGTTAGTCTGTGTCTTGCTCAATTCTACTGTCAAATCGGAGCTATTTTTGTATCCTGCAAAGTGTTGGAAGATAATGCTTTATGTCACTCATCTGCAGAATGTAATTAATCCCCCTCAGTTCTCCACAATTATATTCCATAACCGTATTTTCAATCACACAGCATTTCCGCAAATGCACATAAATTGTGTAGTTGTTTTTAAAACTGATCCCCTCATGCATTTTCAAAAAATCTAACACTAGCACATCCAGCCTACAATCCTTATTACAGCAAACGGTTGTTAACACATTCTTGAGAAAATCAACTATATACATACTATTCCTTCTCTCTCTTGTTCTTTCTCCTATAATGCCTTCAGCATTTGTAAATGGACTTAACTTTTAAATTAATATTCACTTTCTAGCTGTTGGTGTGGGCGGAAGAACCTGTGACAGTGTTCTCATCACGTGACTGTGGCGAGCCAATGTGTTGAAAGCTGGCAAGCTTCCTACATTTGATGATGTCACAGGAAGTACTCAGGAGTAAATGTGACATATGTTTTTCTATAGGCTATCTGTTCAGATATTTGATGTGTATAGGTAACAGGGCCGCTTTAGATGACTAGCAGACTAGTAGGGTCTGAGGTAGAGATGGTGCAACAATTGGCCAGCTTTAGGCAGTTGCCTAGGGCACCGGACTCTGGGGGGGCAGCTTTTGGCCAAGTAAATGTTGGAGAGGAGGCTATAGAAAATTGGGGGGGGGGGCGGGGGAGAGGAGGCTACAGAAAACAGGGGGGAGAGAAGGCTATAGAAATGGGGGAGAGAGAAGGCTATAGAATATGGGGCGGTGGGATAGGAGGGTCCAGATAACGGGAAGGGGGAGGAGGCTGGAAAAACTGGGGTAGATGTGGATAGAGAAAATGGGGGTAAGGGGGAGGGGTATGGTTAGAAATCCCGATGAGTTACAGACTAATAATTTAAAGGAACTAGAGAGTTGAGCAATCATTTACGTTTCTAGTATTTGCCCACTATTTGGATCTCCTCTGTTGCTGTCTATTAGTATAATTAATTTCACATATACAGAATACATTAACACATGCATATAAACATAGAAAAATTATCTATGTCATTTAGATTACATTTCTATATTTATTTGCATGTGTTAATGTATTCTGTAGCTGTGCAATTAATTATACTAATAGACAGCTACAGAGCGGAGCCTAGTAGTGGGCAATTACTAAAAAAATAAATTGCTGCTCAATCATTAAGATATTTATTAAAAGCTCAGTTCACTCGCGTCTCGTTGCTGTGCAAGGGACGCTATCTCCGCTCACCTATCTGCGATCAACGTGTCTGACCGTAAAATCGCCATAACCCAATCAGGGTGCATCTTAATGTATATATAGCATCCTCTGACACCAATTAGGGTGCCAGAGTATTGGTTCACTTGCTACTTCAGCGTCTCCTGAAGCTTCTGATCCAGTGTTCTTCAGTTCTGACTCAGCTAACTTCCTACTACTCTCCCGTGTTACAAATTGGTACCTTGTTGCTCGGCAGGTTTGATTATTTGGCTTGACCTGACTTCTCTCTGGATCCTCCCTGTGTGCCACTCTGCTCGTTTGACTTTGACCTGGACCGCCTGCCTAAGCCTGTCTACTACTGTCGATACTCCAGTGACTGTTCTTACCCTCTGCAGCTAAGCCCAAACTCCCTTGCAGGGACCCCTGGTGAATACCGGGGGTACGTTAGACTCCGCGTCTTCCTGTTCAGTTGCGCTAATACCGGTTAGCGGCCATCTCTGCAATTCCGTGACACCTACTTCCACATTCCCATCTTTTGATTCTTTTTCGGCTGAATTTCAACATTAATAATAATAATATTCATGAGGTTCATTCACAAATGTTCGATGTTTTTTTTCTCTATTCCTTAAATCAAAGTACATACTTTGCTTTCTTTGCATGAAATTAAGAATTACACATTTTTCAGTCATGTTATGAGCAAGGCACTTGAACACGTATCTAACAGTCAGTTTTGTTAAGGGTTTTGACATATCAAAAGAGAGTGGCTACATAGGAATTGTGAGAAGATAGTGGTGATATTGGGGTACAAAAGTCCAGCAGGCAAACAATGGCCAACATCTTCGTTGCAGTTTCAAGTCCTCTTAGCCCATTTCTCTTAGATCCTTTTTATGTTTAGGCATCAAAGATCACAGAAAAATAGGTGGAGGTAGAATGAGTACTTTATTGTGTTTCTACAGTGAAATATGCAGCCTACTGCACAAAACATTACATCCTGTACTCTTTATCAGTGCATCTCATGTGATTATTCCCCTATAAAGGAATATACTATACTTACAGAAAGCAAACCTGGAGTGGGGGAGTTTAGAGTAGTCTGGATGACCCAGAGCTGAAGAAAATGGATGTTAAAGCTTCTTCTGCTCTTGTGTCCCAAGGAAGAGGTTCTGGTGTGTAGTTTGCAATGAGCTGAAATAATTATATTTCCCTGAATGAGAGGGTCCGGCTACTTCAGCATTTGTTGGATCACCATTTGAGTCCAGAAGGAGAGGGGTGGTTCCTTCTGCTGTGGTTTGAGCAATTAGATGAACCTGAGCCAAAGCTTCCTGCACTATAAGACTCTTGTACCACTAGTGGAATGTGATTGGAGGTAGGAGGTGATGCCAAATCTAACAGATCTTCAAGTGAAAGGTGTCTGTGTATTGTGACGTTGTGAGAATATTAGCAAAAAAATATAACCGTGAAGAGGGGAGATATTTTGTGTGGCACTTTTTAAGTTTATCCACCTCCTTGTTAAGTTTATCTTCCTTATGAAATGACTCTATACTTCTTAGTTTTGACTTCTCCTGTCATTCGGTAGCCTCATGTTGCCAATCAAGATATGTTGTTCAATTGAGAAGCAGACTTTCTAAACCTCGTCTTCTCAAAGGCTCCTCATGTAATTTTTTATCTACACAAATCAAAGGTACCTGACAGTATTCTAAATATTTGAATGTTCCTGAACGATACTGACCTATGTGAGGCTGGAAACTGCAATTGCAAATGTCAAATTCCAGTTAAAGGCTTAGCAGTTCAAAAATACAAAGCATGGTGTTTGAACAAAAAACTAATTTTACTATATTTGAGATTGGCTCAACCAAAGGTTCAAGTTCACCATATCGGGCTAGGATACTTTAACCATCTTTATTTTTTTACAGGAGTTCGCTCTGTGGTTTCAGCTTGAGGTTGTCCCCCTCTACTTATATTACCTTCTCCATATATTTACCTCCCACTTCTAACACCAAATCAATGTGAGAGAAATGAAAGTCATGTTTATTAGTAATCATGTAAGCACAATGAGAACAATTACACCAGTACATAGTCACCATGTCAGTTATAAAGTGCCTCCCTCCCCCACATTGGGAATGAAAACACTTTTATCTATAACACAAAGCAGTGAAAATAGTTTAATAAAAGTTATCATATTCTGCATAAGCCGTAAGATCTGGCTGAGAAAACAGTTACTTCCTACAACCAATATTCATTCCTAATGACAAGTGAGGCTTCATGGGACGAACGCACTTAAAGGGTGACAGGGTTTGTAATAAGCTGAACACTAACCTGACGGGGTTAACATTGGGTTGGGCCCGACCAATGGGAGCTTCTGGGGGAGGGACCTTGTTTGATATAGTAGGCTGCACTTCCTGGGCTGCCTCATTCCACAGCACGAGATCCCAACCACCCACTCCTCGTTGTTGGCTTTTTCTGGGTTAATGTTGCGGGAGGAAGGCACTGCGTTCAGCGGCTGATTAGTGGGCGCACAGGTAGTTGGTCGTAGGTCACTGTTCCCTAGGAGGCACCAGTAACTTCTTTTTCGGTCCTTCGGTGAGGAGGGTCCCTGTCCGGCTCGGTGAGGGAGGGCAGCGTGAGTTTCAAAGGGGCAGTCACTCCGACGCCAACTCAGCGCTAGTGATGACGGGATTTGTTCCCCTGTGGTTGGGGACGTACGGCGGTTTGCGCCAGTCCACTTGTGTTATAGTGATACCAGCTTGAGAGCTGTTTGGCAGTGCCCTTTCTCCGCCACCATAGGTTTAGTTAAATTAAAACTCATAATAAAAGTTCTCGCAATTTTTTAATAACTTATCCAAGTCTCCGTGTGTTTATTTGCATGCAAATGTTAAGAATTTTTAAAGGTGTGATGTGAGGTTTATGGGGACATACACGGTGAGCCCTTTAAAGTGAAATATACACTTTTAAGCTTTCAAGGAAGCTGTTTGTTGAGGTTATCCTAAGACTACCATGATAACACAAAAAGTATGCATGTATGACTAGAAAATATGCTAAATGTAATCAGTTTTATATGATATAATAGTACATCTAAATGTTGTATGATGTATAACTAAAATGTAGCATAATTAATTAAAATTTTTGATATGCATTTCTTTAAGGGACAATATTCTTAGGTTTTCTATATCTTTTTATGGGACTGCTTTTCCAACCGTACACAATTCCATTTGCCACCCTATATAACATAGATTACTTTGGTGAGTGTTGCCTATACCATCATTTATTTTGGTATATTAATTGTATATTAATTTGTGGACTTTTTGGCTTACTGGAAAATAAGTGCCCCGGCAGAGTATTTGACAAATGCTCCAATTTGTCTGCTAATGCACAGTTTGTACTTTTTTAAAATCTCTCTGTGCCTGTTGTACTTTTTGGCCCGATTCATTA
This sequence comes from Mixophyes australis, assembly GCA_036250195.1. NCBI lineage: Eukaryota > Metazoa > Chordata > Amphibia > Anura > Limnodynastidae > Mixophyes > Mixophyes australis. The sequence continues at coordinate 358,875,972 of JAVHZZ010000004.1, forward strand.
AAGCACGTATCTGCCGATTTGGAGCGTATTGTATCCAAAATCAATCTGCGAATGCCCAGAACCGGGATATCTGGCCGTGAATGCAGTCCTGTCCGCTGCATGGGCGGTCGCAATGGACACTTACTACAATCTACGATTTCAGAGAGTGAACAGGGCGGGGAAGGGGTGTTTGGCCGCAGTCAATGTACAGTAAGGGCGTGCCAACTCAAGCGCACTCAGCCATATCTGAATCAAGCTCTGAGTATCTCAAAGTTACTTGATTTTCTGCCGTGTCTCTTGCTCCAGCTACAGGTCTAGTCTGAGTCCTGAGTACTAGTGATGATAGTCTCGTATGCATGCTATGACTTGTCTTTAATAATACAAATTTCAGCGCTTGAGCCAACACATTAATGAGTGTTCTCTGATAGGGTGGCTGCCATATTATATAAAAGAAATATATTTATTGATAATACATACATTGCAATAAATGAACCAACTAAGCAAATCTCAAGTCCAAATGTCCGAAAGTTCAATAAATGTTCCCCAACGCGTTTTGTCACAGACTCATGACTTTCTCAAACGCGTTGGTGAACACGCCCACTTCTGGAAATAGCTGCGTATGTTCCAAGCCGGAATGCACGCCTGCTCGATCCACGCTTACCACCACTTCGGTACACAGCAGCTGTGCAACGTTTGGGACGTGGCTCCAGCGATATTCCGACGTTCACCGACTATACATGACAGGACTAACTGCAAGTATTTGTGACCATCCATTAATTTCAATCAATCACTGACCCTCCACATTTCCGTCTGCTTGACCATCTACCACCTACTTGACCAGGGATTTTGATTATCGGTTTAAAAACCTTTAAAAACCTTTAATCATTTATTGAACTTTTGGACATTTGGACTTGAGATTTGCTTAGTTGGTTTATTTATTGCACTGTATGTATTATCAATAAATATATGTCTTTTATATAATTTGGCAGCCACCCACTCAGAGAACACTCAATAATGTGTTGGCTCAAGCGCTGAAATTTCATCATTATCCCATTTACGGGGAGTGGACTCTCCCCTATTTTAGCTGCTGAGTCTTAGGTACCTCTTGACTAAGTGAATATTAGTCACCAATCCAATCCTGCTGTGCGCATCCAACCATATATTCCTATGACATGTCTTTGCACATTGTAAAAATTTATTTTATGTTCTGTGGAAATTTAAGAGCACCCTAATAAATGTATTTCATGGGGAGGGGAGGTATGAATAATGCATATATTATGAACAGGTAACATTAATTGAATAGCTATTTTTCTCTGTGCGTTACCGCACGTATCCTCAGATTCGCATGTGTCCTCAGATCCACTCTTTGCTGAATTTGAGAGTACGTACAGCCGACTTATGTGCGCTTTTAAACAAACGCAGGTTGTGCGCCGAATGCATGCCTTCATGATTCAGGCTCATAGTATGTCCCCGATCAGCCCATTAGGAGATGCTAAATTTTGCACCCCTGAATCAACACCATCTTAGCACACATTGCTATGTGTTTCCCCATATAGAAGAATAAACATCATAATAACTTCACAAAGGGGCATTTGCGCTGACGACCTGCGTTTATTGCTGTATGTAAATAAGTCCTGAAATCCTCTCTGTTTTCTGCACCATTTGAGCCACGGACTAATCAGAATGATTTCCTTGAATTGACATACATGTAAATATCAGCGCAGAGACTTAAACACCAACCAATATACAAGACAATCACAACACGATTCAATATTCAGCTTGGCAGATTGCCAGAATGTTGCTATAGCAACTGTTGTCACGACTCTGCTGGTTACAACGTCTCAGGGTTACAATTGGAAAACTTTCAACTGAGTTTCAATCAGCTTTCCCGTGCGTTTATATATCTGTGATAACTGTCTAAGCGGGAGAGCGGAAATCGTGGTAGGATTTACACTGCCACCTGTTGGTGATAAAGTGCAACACGCTGGAACTGTACTGACTATCTGACCAATGACACGCTCACCTCACCTTTCACAGAAAACCTAATTATAGTGATAATTAATACTTGTTCAAGCAAATATTACTTTGTTTATTGATCATTGTTATATTTTGCATTTGACATTTTCATAATTTAACTTCAAGTAATACATAATCTTGATGTGCTTTAAATAGATATAGCATGTGGGTAGTATATATATATATATATATATATATATATATCCTGCCCTAGAACAGCCTAGGGATCACACTGCAGAGAGGGGCCAGAACAAGCACTGCAGAGCTAGAGATGACATTGTAACAGCTTTAAGCAATCTGCTCATTGTATGTGATTTGGATCCCTCCCATAGGCAAACCGAGGGGGGTGTTTCCTAGTGCCCGGACCCCCGAACCCCCCCCCCCCTTCCTAGCCTGGGGTACTGTATGCTTGAGGTGGCTAGACCCTGCCCCAGGACCAGCCACTTTGCAGCTTGTCTGCAGATCGTTTCTGTCTGCACTGTTCACGGCCATCTCTCCCCAACAAGTATTGAAAGCGGCAAGAACAGGTAGGAGAGAGTAGGACAGTCTGTCAACTGTTCTGACACACTCAATCAGGACTTCGTCCTGATTGTATGGACAGTTGGGAGGTATGTCCTGCTTCACACGACTCTGCTCGAAAAGGGAGAGCTGTGTGCACCTAACAGTAGTGTATGCAGCATTGCCCGTGTATATGATGGGGATAGGAAGAGTTGGAGAGCAGCCAAGCACTGTCTAAAATTATAGCCACGCCCAAAAGCATGCTGGCCACACCCATTGGTGGTGTGGCATGGAAACCCCTCTATACAAATCCTGCGTTTGCCCCTGCCTCCCCAGCCTTGCTAACGGGATATTCCGAATATTTGGTCATTAGCCTCTTCTCCCTGCATCATTAAACATTGATATTGCTATACCTTAAATGTGGCAAGTGAGACACCGCTGAAGTCAAACAAAAAGCAGCTGAACAATCAAGATAGAGCTCTGCAGGGAATGTTACAATTGTATCACATTAGCACAAGAGGGGAATTTCCTCACAGTTTAACCAGCCAGGCAGCAGCTGCTCTACAGGTAACTTCCTGGATGGTAAATAACTGTTCCCAAATACACATTGACATACGGTATATACAGCCGTACACATATACATAAACACACATACATGCAAACATATCCCCCGTTAGTCCCAACTTTGGTGGGACAGTCATGAATTATGGTAAGAAAGGCGGGGCCTAGCAATCTGGGGGTTGAGCCTTGACAATATATGGCTGTGTCTGGGTGGATTTGATCATATCTGGGTGGCCAGTCTGGATCCGAATTCCCTTGCCTGCAATGTTGGGAGGAATGCATTGATGCATTGGGGATGGTGTAGTAGCATGTCGGGAGATCTGAGTGGTAATAGGCTAATGTAGTAAGGTTAAGAGGGTGGTTGAGGAATATTATAAGTTTGTCTGAAGAGGTGGGTTTTCAGAGAACGCTTGAAAGCTTGTAGACCAGAGGAGAGTCTTATTGTGCGAGGGAGAGAATTCCATAGATTGGGTGCAGCCCAGAAAAAGTCCTGTAACCGGGAATGGGAGGATGTAATGAGGGTGGATGAGAGACGCAGATCTTGTGCAGAACGGAGTTGCCGAGTTGGGAGATATTTTGAGACAAGAGAGGAGATGTATGTTGGTGCAGCTTTGTTGATGGCCTTGTAGGTTAGTAAAAGTATTTTATATTGGATTCGGTAGAAATCCAACCAGTGTAGAGACATACAGAGTGATTCAGCAGAGGAATAACGATTTGCAAGGAACACATTATATGCCGCTATCCCCACAGCAGCGTCCGACATTCATTCAGAACTGGTTCCCAGGTTAAATATCCTCCATGTACAGCATCCTGTAACTCCATTATAAGACAGGGACTGGAGCCCCATTTTTACCCACAAACCCCCGGTTATTCCATGGACGCATCTTGGCTTGAGTGAAATAAGATATTTTTGCGTGAGTACATTTGTGCCATATATTACGGTCATGTTGCGTTCATCTCTGCATGCGGCCCTACGCCCCCAGCTGCTTAGAAACACACGTTCCACTAAACCACATATATAATACGGAGACCCCCACTCCATACACTGAACCCTCTACACACCACTAAACATTAGATGGTCCTGCACTCTCTGCACTAATACAGTTATATCAGACATACACGTATCGCACCACATCCCCCTCCTGCATTACACCCTATAACTTACAGATGAAACTTTTATCTGTACCGCCTCAAACAGTACACAGTGCCCCCTCCGCATTCAGTGAGACTCATCCCTGTTATCTTGATATTAGAAGTCACCTTTCTCACCAGCTGCCCTATGCCATGTAAAACCCACAGCACTTCACTTATGTTCCCTCCCTCCCACCCTCATCTACACCTCTAAAAACCCCTACAACCATAAATTTGTTATTCTGCGCTCAACGAGTGGGTCACTGTGACTAGCAATGTAACGTAGCACAAAGTATTGTACTTACTAAGTATGTTCATTCAGAGTTTTATTTAACTTTAGGCTTCCGAGAACAAATTATATGAGTCAAGGACCAGTGATCCTGATGCTTTAGCTGCAGGACAGCAATTTAAGCGCTAGCTTACCCTTATTTACCCTTAGCACCCTTAGCATGAGGAACAATCATTTGGTACAGATAGAAGAGAGGTAGAACATTGGGCAATCCTGATAATCTTTAAGTGAGTGAGGGGGGGGGTTAATTGAATTTCCGTTAAAGCAGCCTGTGCAACAAGGAAATATTCACAATGTTTAGGATGTTTTGTCAGTAAATAATCTGAACGGGGTTTTAATGAGAGATCCCCATGAGACCCGTGTAGCACATTACGCTGTAATTAAATGCAGAGTGTTAGCACTTCAGAAGGCTGCTAAATATACAGTGTGTGTCTTTATTGTTGTACATTTGGGCAACAACAAAAAATGTAAACTCAGAAATGTTGCTTCGCACCTGACTATAATGAACAAAATAATTACAGGAGAAGCTGATCAAGACTGAATTTGTGTGTCCGGACCTAGGATTGGTAGAGGGCCAAAGGAGATTGTCCTAGGATGGCAGGATGCCAGGGGAGTAGTCCTAGGATGGCAGGATGACAGGGGAGTAGTCCTAGGATGGCAGGATGCCAGGCGAGTAGTCCTAGGATGGCAGGATGCCAGGGGAGTAGTCTTAGGATGACAGGATGCCAGGGGAGTAGTCCTAGGATGGCAGAATGAATGGACTATTGAAATGAATTTGGAAAGCTCCGTGCCTCTTGCCTCTGGACGCATACAAGTGCATTAACCACAGATATACCACAAGTAGACCACTAATCAAAAGTACGCACAAAAACATTGCTTTTATATATGCATTTTCAGGTTTTTTTCTATTTTTATCGATGGTCCCTTCTTTTACCACAATCTTGGGATGGCGTTGCCAAGTATTGGTGGCAAATAGTTGTATTGGCTTTTATTTTTTTTTAATAATTAAAACTGTTTTATTGTTTTGTTTTGTTTTTATTAATTGAATATAAATTATACATGGATCACAGTGGGATTCTAGTATATCTGTGCTTAAATCCCCTGTCCCCGGATCTTTGCGCCACCCAAAATTTTGTGAGTATATTCAGGAGATAAGAATTCATCGCACACGAACAAAGATATTGTGCGAAAAGAATTGAATGTGACTTGAATATCCTACTGCCCTACACTTTCTCTGGGAAGTAACATAGAAGCAAAGGGACATTTTTTTTGGGTGGAAATAACCCGACAAGATGAAGAACAGAGTGACACGAACCTAAAAATGTTTTGCGTTTTTGCTCATAAATGGGGACTTTTAAAGGGGAATTAATTAGGGCCGTAAATATAACAATGTAATAAAACAGTACATAAAATGCACAAAATTAACAATTTTTCTAATCAAATAAACGTTAAATTTTTATTAATCTTTCCATTTTGAAGGTAGGTTTTCTTTCATCAATGCCCGTATAATAATGAGGTAAAATGTGCAACATGAGAAATGCTTGTTTGCTTTTGAAAATCAGTAATATGAAAATAAGGAACATGTAAAAGAGTCAATTTTCTCTTAAAAGAAGAGTCATCTGCAGTTTGCGTAAACATCACACGGCCCCCCGCTGTCATTAGTGTCTGAATCACAGCATAAATGTCTTACTGCTATGTATAGGAAAAGTATAGGTGAGTAATGTACATTATGATGAATATAAAAGACAGGTCCCACATATCTGCAATTACTATGCAGAACATCACAATAGCAGCCGGGGCAGCTGGAATTGTCTCCAGCATATTTGATGCAAGGAGTTTTATCACATTGTGCTTCCATTTATATTAAAATGCATAGTGTTGATTCCCCCCCCATATGTAAAACCACCTTTGTGTTAACCTTACACCATACTTAGAAACCATGAAATAAAGACACGGACACCGACTTAAGTTTGGAAATAAAAAGGTCCTTTTATTTTTGTTATTAATTTTTATTTTTATTTTTATTTTATTTTTATTTTATTTTTTTTTTTTTTATTTTATTTTCTATAAACTATTTTATTTATTTTTATTTTCTTTTATTATTTTATTTCTATCAAAATCTATCAATATTTCTATCAACAATTTGGACCTTTTTTTATATAGGTGGCGAAGAGCAGGGCAGCCAGCTAAACCAACATAAACCAATATTGTGGAAGATCGTCTCTTTTCCACCAACCTGGTTTAAAACCTTATCTATTGGCCGGTACTATCGACTATAAATTAACTCAATACCCTCTGGACTCAAAACTGGTCAAACCCTTTCAAGGCAAAACCTGATACTCCTTACTAGAGCATCAACGAGTCTGATAACGACGAGGGAACCAAGGCTACATTGCCCACACTTACGTACCGTATGTTTAACAACCATCTGACTGCCATGCTCTCCCACCGCTAAACTTCGTTCCTCGTGACAAGAAGTAAACCTGATATACTTAATACAGGGCGGGTGGGTGGGTATCCGGATCCAGGAAACAGGAAGCTCTCCCTCTTCTGCTGCTGGATATATTCTTTCCACAACCACTCCCACCTTGTTCCAATTGGCTGATTCCGTCCTAGGCTTAACCCCTTGTTGGTAAGTAACATATTCAGCTCACAACACATGCTTTTAAACTCCTTCGGCTTAATGGCCTCTCTCATACAAATACTAGTAAAGTATTCTGTTACATTAAGCCAACTGAAATATAATTTGCTGGTCAATTTATTGTTCAGCTTTTATGTAACTAAACAAAACGGAACAGCAGATAAAGTGAAGCTGATGGATCTAGCACAAACTGCATTGTGTATGTACAGTATGCATTGTGTATGTACAGTGCACATTGTGTATGTACAGTACGCATTGTGTATGTACAGTATGCATTGTGTATGTACAGTGCACATTGTGTATGTACAGTACGCATTGTGTATGTACAGTATGCATTGTGTATGTACAGTACGCATTGTGTATGTACAGTGCACATTGTGTATGTACAGTACGCATTGTGTATGTACAGTGCACATTGTGTATGTACAGTGAGCATTGTGTATGTACAGTATGCATTGTGTATGTACAGTGCACATTGTGTATGTACAGTATGCATTGTGTATGTACAGTGCACATTGTGTATGTACAGTATGCATTGTGTATGTACAGTGCACATTGTGTATGTACAGTATGCATTGTGTATGTACAGTGCACATTGGAAGCATCTTTATTTTTTGTATTTAATGTAAAAAAAAATATTAAAAAATGTGTAACATAAATGTTTCTATAAATGATTGTACCGTTAAGAGTTGTTCTTATATATTTTTTTTATGTGTTCTAATGTGACCTTTTATTGTACACATGCATGTGTCGCATACTGCAGTTTATTGTGTGAGTCTACCTATGGCAAGTAACGCCAGATACAAAGCAAAACGTATCATGAGATCCGCTTGGATTTGAATACCATCGGAACTAAGCTCGAGTTCTGTGCTCTTTTTTGGAGTGTTAAAAGTCTCTCCCTTCCTGCAACCTAACTTGCTACTGGCCTTAGCTACAACCAAGTCAAGTCTGACCTCATATCCTCTCCACCACAGCCTAAGCCTTACTTCACCTGCAACTTAACCCTAGCTCTTCACTACTGCCTTATCCTAACCTACTCCTGCCTCCTCATAGCCTAACCTCTCCTACCTCCTCACAACCTAACCCTAGCTCTTCACTACAACCTTACCCTAACCTCCTCCTACCTCCACATAGCCTAACCTCTCCTACCCCCCTCACACCCTAACCCTAGCTCTTCACTACAACCTTACCCTAACCTATCTCATCTCCTCATAGGCTAACCTCTCCTACCTCCTCACAACCTAACCCTAGCTCTTCATTACAGCCTTACCCTAACCTACTCCTACATCCTCATAGCCTAACCTCTCCTACCTCCGCGAAACCTAACCCTAGCTCTTTACTACAGCCTTACCCTAACCTACTCCTACCTCCTCATAGCCTAACCTCTCCTACCTCCTCACAACCTAACCCTAACACTTCACTACAGCCTTACCCTAACCTTCTCCTACCTCCTCATAGCCTAACCTCTCCTACGTCCTCACAACCTAACCCTAGCTCTTCATTACAGCTTTACCCTAACCTATCTCATCTCCTCATAGCCTAACCTCTCCTACCTCCTCACAACCTAACCCTAGCTCTTCACTACTGCCTTATCCTACCTCCTCATAGCCTAACCTCTCCTACGTCCTCACAACCTAACCCTAGCTCTTCACTACTGCCTTATCCTAACCTACTCCTGCCTCCTCATAGCCTAACCTCTCCTACCTCCTCACAACCTAACCCTAACACTTCACTACAGCCTTACCCTAACCTTCTCCTACCTCCTCATAGCCTAACCTCTCCTACGTCCTCACAACCTAACCCTAGCTCTTCATTACAGCCTTACCCTAACCTACTCCTACATCCTCATAGCCTAACCTCTCCTACCCCCTCACAACCTAACCCTAGCTCTTCACTACAGCCTTACCCTAACCTTCTCCTACCTCCTCATAGCCTAACCTCTCCTACCTCCTCACAACCTAACCCCAGCTCTTCACTACAACCTTACCCTAACCTATCTCATCTCCTCATAGCCTAACCTCTCCTACCTCCTCACAACCTAACCCTAGCTCTTCACTACTGCCTTATCCTACCTCCTCATAGCCTAACCTCTCCTACGTCCTCACAACCTAACCCTAGCTCTTCACTACAGCCTTACCCTAACCTACTCCTACCTCCTCATAGCCTAACCTCTCCTACCTCCGCGAAACCTAACCCTAGCTCTTTACTACAGCCTTACCCTAACCTATCTCATCTCCTCATAGCCTAACCTCTCCTACCTCCTCACAACCTAACCCTAACACTTCACTACAGCCTTACCCTAACCTTCTCCTACCTCCTCATAGCCTAACCTCTCCTACGTCCTCACAACCTAACCCTAGCTCTTCATTACAGCCTTACCCTAACCTACTCCTACATCCTCATAGCCTAACCTCTCCTACCTCCGCGAAACCTAACCCTAGCTCTTTACTACAGCCTTACCCTAACCTACTCCTACCTCCTCATAGCCTAACCTCTCCTACCCCCTCACAACCTAACCCTAGCTCTTCACTACAGCCTTACCCTAACCTACTCCTACCTCCTCATAGCCTAACCTCTCCTACCTCCTCACAACCTAACCCTAGCTCTTCACTACAACCTTACCCTAACCTATCTCATCTCCTCATAGCCTAACCTCTCCTACCTCCTCACAACCTAACCCTAGCTCTTCACTACTGCCTTATCCTACCTCCTCATAGCCTAACCTCTCCTACGTCCTCACAACCTAACCCTAGCTCTTCACTACTGCCTTATCCTAACCTACTCCTGCCTCCTCATAGCCTAACCTCTCCTACCTCCTCACAACCTAACCCCAGCTCTTCACTACAACCTTACCCTAACCTATCTCATCTCCTCATAGCCTAACCTCTCCTACCTCCTCACAACCTAACCCTAACACTTCACTACAGCCTTACCCTACCTCCTCATAGCCTAACCTCTCCTACGTCCTCACAACCTAACCCTAGCTCTTCATTACAGCCTTACCCTAACCTACTCCTACCTCCTCATAGCCTAACCTCTCCTACCTCCTCACAACCTAACCCTAGCTCTTCACTACAGCCTTACCCTAACCTACTCCTACCTCCTCATAGCCTAACCTCTCCTACCTCCTCACAACCTAACCCTAGCTCTTCACTACAACCTTACCCTAACCTACTCCTACCTCCTCATAGCCTAACCTCTCCTACCTCCTCACAACCTAACCCTAGCTCTTCACTACAGTCTTACCCTAACCTATCTCATCTCCTCATAGCCTAACCTCTCCTACCTCCTCACAACCTAACCCTAGCTCTTCACTACTGCCTTATCCTACCTCCTCATAGCCTAACCTCTCCTACGTCCTCACAACCTAACCCTAGCTCTTCACTACAGTCTTACCCTAACCTTCTCCTAACTCCTCAGAAGCTACTCTTTCCAACACATCTTAAATCTCATAGCCTAACCTCTCCTACCTCCATACAGTTTATCCCTAACCTCCTCCTACCTCGTTACAGCTTTACCCTTGTTGTCTGCCTCCTCACAACCTAATCCTTCTTTCCACCACATCTTATACCTAACCTACTCCAACCTCCTCACAACTTATCCCAAACCTCCCCATACCTCAACCTCCACCTACCTCATCACAGCCCAACTCTAACCTATTCCTACCTCCTCTTAGCCTAATCTTAGGCTCTTACCTACTCAAAGCTCCCCCATGGGACCACTAAACTGCGCACCTGGGATAAAACAGCATCTTGACAGCGGTTTTCCTCTTTGTCCCTTACTATGTCCGTGTCAGTGCCGGTCTCCTGTCTTCCCTGAGTTTGTTCGTCTCTTTTCCACTCTCTTTTCTCTCCTAACGGCTGTCTCACCAGTCTATGCGCTCTGTAGCATCAGCAGGGCCGTCTTTCCGACTGGGCATTATGGGCAGGTGCCCGGGGGACCAGCAGGCAAAGGAGCCCAAGGCAGGATGAAAAAAAAAACCCAGTAAAAAAACAAAACAAAAAAAAGGTCAGGTGGTGATCCGGCTCCCTCCCTTGTCCCCTCTTCCGCGCAGGGCCGGATTAACCATAGGGCTAACTGGGCTACAGCTCAGGGGCCTCGGGCATCCAGGGGGCCCTTTTAAGTGCTCAGCAGCAGTATTGATCGGTCGGGGGCGGGGGCGCCCCCGGCCCGATCAATGCTGCTGAGCACTTTCACTGCGGTCCTTCCCCGGCGCGCTGTAGTCTCCTTACTGAGGAGATCTCGTGAGTCTCACTCTCACGAGATCTCCTCAGTAAAGAGCGTACAGCGTGCCGGAGAAGGACTGCAATGCCAGGAGAAGGAGGTAAGTGCCTTGGGGGCGGCTCGGCTCACCGGGGGGGGGGGGCAGCTCAGATCACGGGGGGGGGGGCCTCACAGGGGAATGGAGGCCCCCTTAGCCCAGGAGCCTCCATTCCCTTAATCCGGCCCTGCTTCCGTGCTGCGCTCGCAGTGAATATCGGGCTTGATGACGTTATCACTCCCTTCATAGCAACCCAACAGTAATTTCTAAAACCACATAGGGGTGACCCTTTATCCCAGTGAGGAGCTACATGAAGAAGGCAAAGGGCCAAATGTGTGGCCCTCCAGCCTTCAAAGGGGCCGCCGAACAGAAGGAGGAGGAGGGAAAGCAGATTGCTCCTCCTCCAGGTATGCCGCGTGACCTTCCCACACTGCAGAAGAGGCCAAGTGACGAGGAAGTCGACTTCCCTCATTCCGTTATGATAGGAAGCAGTGGGCTGGGAGGCTGCAGGTGCAGGCTCTGAGGGCCGCTGGTGGCCCGAGGGGCCACATGTCCCCTTATCCTGTTTTCAGCTGGTCCAGACCACTACTGTGCTTCCGCTGATCGTAAAGTTGTTATTAGATAAACGGACATGACTAAGAGAGGGACCACAGTAGGCAGCTAAAAACAGCTTTTGTTACAAAATAAATGCCCCCACATATTACATAAATAATTATTATATTGAAAACTCAATTAAGAAATTAAATAAGTTAAGATAAAAGGGTCTTGGAAATAAACAATAGACATTTGAAGCTGATTAGAAACCAGTGGATTGTTGGGCATCATCAATTACGTTTAACAGCCAAACATTCAGACTTCTCTTTTCCTTGAGCGTTTTGTTAATAAAGTTTGTATCTGGCACATAGCACTTGATGCAGTCTTTGCTTGAAGTCCTTGGTCATATTATTGAACTAAACATTGAAAGATTTTTTTTTTCCAGTGTACTTTATGCTATAATTACACACTTGTCAAAAACCAGGAAAAATAACAATTCAGTCTTAGATTTTATAGTTGTTCATGTGTGTGTTTTTTGTTTACCATAAACCAGTAATTGTACTAGTAAGGGAATATAGTGCAAATTTACATAAAACAGTTTAAACACTCTTTTATGTTTTCCTTAAAGAGGAATTATATATATATATATATATATATATATATATATATATATATATATTCTAGCTATCATGTAGCTATCATGCTGGTCTTCCCTCCCCCTCTCTCTAGCTGTGCTTTGAGCTTACTGAGTTACTGTGCTTACTGTTTACTGTACCGTGCCGTCCCACCTTGTATTGTACTTGTTTGTCCCTGTACGGCGCTACGGACACCTAGTGGCGCCCTATAAATAAAAATTAATAATAATAATAATAGTACATTCTAGAATCTGATAGCTAGATTTTGATTGGTTGCTGTGGGCAACACCTCCACTGTAAATATGTTATGCTGGTAAGTTGGTGCTAGTAAGTTGACATAAACATAGTCATTAGCCCTGAGCTTCACCTTCTAAGGTCACTGTGAGGAGCTCTGATATACAAGGTAATGAGGAGTATGTGCCATAAACACAGATATGATTACTGAACTCTAATTCCTATAATCACAGCCAGACGTTATTTTACACAAGTTAAACAGGAAGGAACTGTCAATTTTTATTTACAAACATTGAATAAACAACTTGATGAGCACAATGGCAGCAGTTTTGCATCACATAACTTTATCTTCGTGTAACCTTGATCCCTTTGTATATTAGTCTGGGCTGTTATGTAATTTACACAAGTTTGCCTATTGAAATTCCTCTGTATCTATTCAGTGCAGGCAGAACAATTATTTTCTCAAGCAATATTTCTCCAAATTATAAATGTACTTTACAATGCTTGGAATAATAACACAATGAACTAGAGGTCAGCAATAATTTGAGCACAATATATGCACAAAGTATTGCTTCTGCAAGTTATTGGCAATTCGCTCGACTCCAATTTTTCTGTCCTGGACCGCGAGTTATTGCTTTTTTTTATATTCAATATACCACACTCTGGTCATGAACACAACAGAGACACAAGGTTCAATCTGCTCAATCCCCCTGAGGCATCCCGCAGAATTTATACCTGCATTTCGTGTCCAATAGTGGGATGCGCACTTGTGGGAACCGCTGTTCAAATATGTAGCACTGATCGCAACTTGAAATCAATTAAAACACAGATGTGGTTTAATTAGCGATCATTATTATTCCAAGAGGACAGCGGACACTAACCCACAGGGCTAGATTTACTAAGCTGCGGGTTTGAAAAAGTGGGGATGTTGCCTATAGCAACCAATCAGATTCTAGCTTTCATTTATTTAGTACTTTCTACAAAATGACAGCTAGAATCTGATTGGTCGCTATAGGCAACATCCCCACTTTTTCAAATCCACAGCTTATTAAATCTAGCTCACAGTGTCTTTTAAACACCTGAGTACAACTACACCTCCAACATTCCTGATTAGAAAATAAGAAGGAAAAAAGAAAATATAATAGGCAATCACCACATATCAAACACCCGTGTACTGTCGAGAGGGGCGGCCAAGCAGGATAAATATTTATTTTTAATTATGTCCTGCACCCTGGTCTTGCTACAACCATGAGAATACAGCTTATCAATACAGAGAGAACCAGCGACAACCCAGAAGCCCTTAGAACTTCAGTATTGTCACTGGTTAATATTGAATTGTCAGGCTACATCCTCACAAATTCTGATTCAGCGCTGAAATTGAATAAGTGCCTCCCCTTTTATATATCAGGGTAGATTAAATACAGTGGAGGCGTTGCAACCAATCAGATTCAGGCTATCATGTTCTAGACTGTACTAGATCAATGAAATCTAGGATCTGATTGGTTGCTATGGGCAACACCTTCACTTTTCCTTTTTAGAAGTTTTAGTAAATCTAGTATTAAAGTTTATGCCTCTAAACGCTCATCGATATTTTAAGCTGTCACACAGCTCTCGTACACCAGTCAGACCCTATTCTGTCAGGTTTAATTAACGTGGCGTCATTAAACGCACCATAAAATCTAATCAGGAGTCTCGGGAAGAAGCAGGTTTGATATTGTTCATACTGTTTTATAGCTTCACCCACCGACAGAAAGTGAAATACGAGACCACATGGGGAGGGAAAAGGTGAACGCGGTCGAAAATCATTACTGGGGCTCTTAGGATGAAGCATTAATTAGCCCCGGCTCTAATTTACCTGGAAGAATAGAGACACGTTTTTTCAAAGCAATAATTTCATCTACCAAGCTCTAAGCAATTTGCAGCTAATTTTTAATTCAATTCTGATGTCTGATACTGTATTACAAAAAAACCTCTCAAATGTGAACTATACAATTATACAACGTTCATTGCCGACAGCTGAAGACGTGATGCCACTCTTGCGTTTTCACAATGGTTTCGTCGTATTTATGTATCCACAAAAAGGCTCCGCCCACTCGTCGTATGATTCGGTTAGGCAGTGTTCCGTGATGGAACGTTTAGCAGTCATCGACCACGAAACGCTCCAAGATATAAGAAGCATCTCATGAATAACAACTTGTTACATTTTGTTTAACTAATCTAGCAGAGGAAAATAACCTGCTTTTTTGTTTTCCACTTTGAGATTATTTTAAAGTATCGGTTTGCACAGAAATATTTAGTGAATACATTGCGTTATCTTTTAACTTTGTCTCCATCCTTACCTATCCCAGTGACCGAGAGCTGGGCTCGAGGTGATGTAACAGAGGACAGCGATGGAATCCAGCTTCTCCTCAGTCAAACAGCAATTTCACAGCCTTCAGTGTGCGATAATATACAATAGTACTTTACTGTCACATATAACTTATCAAACAACTCTCTAATGTTTGTGCTATTTTGGCAAATAAAAAGTCCACATCACTTTGATAGGGTTTTATGTACAACCTTATACCGAAGTGCGATGGGCGGATCGAGTCCTTTACCGCTTAGAGCCAACTCTCCGATTCAGGTAATGGGGGAGGGAAGGCTATTTGCTAATCACGTGAGGTAGATTTGATTAAGAAGGGTTTTGTCTCCAGATTGTAAGCTCTAAAGGACATGGTCCTCTCCAGCTCACGTCTGTCTCTTTCGTGCGACCTTGCGGTTATGTTATCCTTCGCTTTGCCATGCTATTATTGCTAGCTCATGACCATCCATGTATACGCTATTATGCTTAATTGTATTCATGTCATAGTTATTATCTGTGTCTGCCATAATATTTATTGTGTTGATGTTTGTCATATCTGGAAGATGATGGCCCCAGCACTACAAAATCTAGGGCGCCTTATAAATAATTGATGATGATGATGATAACCCCTTTAATGGGAGAATCCCTTTAGTTTCTATGGTTAATATAAAGGGTTCTACCAAAACCTAGCGGTCACTTCCCGTTGCAATGACTGACTTACCTCCGTAACCAGTCCTTACTGGTGCAGATCTGCATTTCCACCACCAATGGCCGCTATAGGTGTTCATGTTTCCTAGATGCATCTGGAGCTGGTAATACTGATGACTAGCCTATTTATACTCAACTATGACATCAGACCTGGCTGGATCATTGTTTTGCAGTTCTTCTTGGGCAGCTATGGATCCTTGATATTCCTGGTTCCTGTATTTCCAGCACCTTGCTCTACCTGGCTTTTGACCTTGGCCATTCCTGACCACGCTCCTGACTTCCTGGTACCTTGACCCACGGCTCGTCTGACCATTCTGCAATTCTGGAATCCTGACCCTGGCAAGTTTAAAGAACTTTGTTTATGTATACTCATTCTGGACTTTTAGTAAACAATAAACTTTACTTTAGTTAACCATAACCATTGATTCTGTGTGATAATACAGTGTGATATATAAGAGAACATTGACAGAGATGTTGCACACTGAATACGTCACCTGAAATCTACACCCCTAAGTCAGACACTACAGTATGTAGAACAGAACACCTTGTCTGAAGTACATTTTACAGAGAAACACATACAAGGTATTTGTTTTCCTTCCTCAGCTTGTATACAGACACTGCAGCTCACAAAACAGCAGCATAAGAAAACATAACAGTTTATTTCAAAGGAAGGAGATAAATACCAACAGCTATGTGGTCTGTAAACTCTGGTTGTTTCTGATATATTAGGGAGCTTCTAGCAGTTTTAATAATGCTTAATAGCGAATGTTTTTGTTGAAAAATAAAATAAATGTTTAAAAACAAGTGCGCAAGTGAGACGTAATTGGTTATAACGTATGCCTGGCATAAACCGCCCGCCAATGCTACTGTTGCCGACTGGCACACATTTTAACATACTTGCCGATTTGCATATGGTTGCATTTCTGGCTTTTTTAATGAATGCAAATTGTGCCTACGATTTTGGATGCATTGACTTCCAACTGTACATCAGTCTCACAACCTCTAGCCCCTGTTTCCTGCAATCAAACGGTCTGGTGGAATAACATGTTAGCATTGCCAAGAGCATTCTCACGAAGTGTAAAGATAAATGTCGAGATTCTGAGCTAGGATTTCTGAACTACAGAAGAAACAATTGAAGTGAGGTTTTCACCAGCTCAGTTGCTAATGGCCAAAAGGTTGCAATATTTGATCCCACTGATACCAGAAAATTTACTGCCAGAGAGAGACTATTTGCAATAAATGTGTAAGGAGACAGAAAGGCAGCAGGAGTCAAGAGAAAGCACTTCAATTAGACTGCCCGGCCATTGTCACGTAAGCAGTACGGTACAAACCTCATGGGGAATAGTGGTAATTGGCCACCAGAAAACATCAAGGGTAGTTACAAATCAGATCCAAGTACTTTCAGCTGCAGAAGGTGACAACAACAAAGTCAGTGGTCAGGTGTCTTTAATGTATCCCCGTACAGGACATACCAGCCTACCGAAATGTTTGGGAGATGTCAGAATTTTGGGTAGTTCTCCCATACTCATGGCAGAGCAGGTCATCCTCACTTGCTAAGCCTCCCCCCATCTGGTTTCGTCATTTTGCACCGGGTGGGGGGGGAGGGGGGAAATGATGTGAAACACAGAGGCATGACCCTCCCCCAGCCCTCACTTGCTGTTTGCCATTTAAAGGTTGCAAAGATGGTCAAGAATGACTTCTCAAACCCAAAAAATGTGTGGTTTATATACTACAAAACATAACATAGAAAACTGAATAATAAATGTAAGATAAGCTTTATTTCAAAAGAGGAATATTAACACATCTGAAAGTTTCTTACAAGCATTATGTTTGTTTGATAAATTTGTCCCTCGAGGAAAAAGAAGACAGGAATTGAAATTAGAAGCACTCCACATCCCGGAGGGTTGCCAAAAATGATATAAAAACAGAACTTTATTAATTATTGAACAAAATAGAATAGTTTGAACCAGAAAAATAGGCGAAATATAAAATAAAGTGTGAACGAAGAAAGTAGAAAAAGTGATTAAAATGTGAAAGTCCTTGTGGTAGGGCTGTTAATAATGTTTATGTGCCCCAAATAAAGGATCTCACACAATATTGGACCAATTTAAATATATCAATAATGGTATTATAAACTCTTGTTCCGCTTTATATGTATCCTGTGGTCCCTTGTAGCTATCCTTATGTGTGGATCAAATATATGCATCATATATCAGGCATGGTACCTGATATATGATGCATACATTTGATCCACACATAAGGATAGCTACATAGGACCACAGGATACATATAAAACGGAACAAGAATTTATAATACCATTATTGATATATTTAAATTGGTCCAAGATCGTGTTAGATCCTTTATTTGGGGCACATAAGAATTATTAACAGCCCTACCACAGGGACTTTTCATATTTTAATCACTTTTTCTACTTTCTTTGTTCACACTTTATTTTATATTTCGCCTATTTTTCTTGTTCAAACTATTATATTTTTTTCACTAATTAATAAAGTTCTGTTTTTATATAATTTCTGGCAACGCTTCGGGACCTGGAGTGCTTCTAATTTCAGTTCCTGTCTACTTTTTCCTCGTAACTATTACATGTTGAATGAAGCACCCCCTCACTTCAAAGAATACCAATAGCGAGGTGGGTCCTGGCTTGTTGCGGACCTTGCTTCCTTTTCCCATTCTCTCCCCACTATACAATAAATTTGTCCCTCCACAGCTTCTGTCGCCTGTAAACTGTAGTGAAAAATTTCACCTACCCAATTTTCATGCAACCAGCAGTAGGCTGGCAGGACAATGGTTAATAGAGGTTGGGCACGTTTTTTTTGTAAACATTTCTCTATTTTTAAACTTTTGACAGCGCGGCGACCTCCGGCTCAATAGACAGGGCAGTGTAACAGTGATGTGTTTACTAATCACGCAGCTAGGAAGCAGCGTGTTGTATCTGGCGATTCTTAAAGCAAACTCCGGAGAGCTTGCTTAATCACAGCTTCATACATTTGAGACTTGTATAGCCAGAGCGGCAAACAGTCGGGACTTGATCTCTATCGATTTTGGAAATGGCGATTTTGACAGAAACACATCTCTGGTGATTTTACCTAAAATCTCACTTTAATACATCTGCGAGATAAAACACCCGCGAGAAAATCGCTGGATTTTCAAAATCGGAGCTTGATACATTTACCCCCACAAGGCAGAGGATAGGGGGCAGAAGGAACCACCAAGCACCATCTTGGCTGCATGTGTGAACAATCTCCCTCAGAAATAAATATCTTTATGCAAAGGCACAACATAAAAACAAACTATATTTTCACAAACTTTTTATGCTCGCAGGACAAATAAGCAGAAGAAAACTTAGAGTCCCTTTAAGTAATATTTAGAAGATAGATTCACAAAGGTGCCTTTATCCTTATATATTATTCTGAAATATTTATAAAGCAAAATGCTTTCCACAACCATTAAAAGATCACCAGGGTGCAATAGAGGCCCGACGACACGTTACAAGAAAACATTGATCCTTTGCATGTACCTTTGGCAATATATTAAAGAACACTAGGAATTGCTGTATTTGATGGTATAAAACTACTTTAAAATGCTCTTTGTCTTAAAAATAGAAAGAAGCAGAAAGCCAGAAGGGTTTACTTATCTCTGGTGAATTTCAGTAAAAAAAGAATATTTTAATAAAAATGTTAATAACATTTTCCAAAACTATTTGTTAAATATAGCTTTTAACGAATACATTGAAAAGCTAACTTTCATGTTGAAAATGAATTTACTACATGTTGGTGAATATCATTAAAACATATGTTAATGTAATAGCTTTGTAATTTACACTCCGGGCTTGTTTACATATAAGCACTATAGGAAAAATGGGCAGGAAGGTCTACTTTATGTGTGTTCCGATGTGAGCACGGTGGCTCAGTGGTTAGCACTTCTGCCTCACAGCACTGGGATCATAAGTTCAATTCCCGACCATGGCCTTATCTGTGTGGAGTTTGTGTTCGCGTGGGTTTTCTTTGGGTGCTCAATGATGGTCGGGAAGGAGCCCTTTGGAGTCCTCATGTCAGGGTAAGTCTTGTCGTGGTACTTGGCATCGCTATGCTGACTACCACCGCTCCAAAGTAAAGAGGTAGTGACTGTTACGAGCCGCGGTGGCTCAGCACTGCCGCAACTTGCTCTGGCCCCTCAGGCGCGTTCCGACCATCGGCATGACAACCAGGGCATCACTTCCAATCTTGGTCCCGGCCGTCGCCATGGCAAGGGCTGGGACGCTCCACACGTCAGCCAGGCATGTGTGCAACCATCAGTAGTTAATTTATTCCCAGCTGGGGAATGAATGCCTGCCATGCCCTCCAGTTTCTATTGGCCGTTCCAGGTATAAAAGGCAGGGAGGGCTTAGTCTCCCTGTCGGTTATAGCTCTCAGTCTCTGGCTGCTGACCTACTCTTTTCCTCTGCTCCTGTGTTATTTGGATTGACTCTTCTGCGTATGACCCCTGGCTTGCCTACTAGACCCTATTGGATTGCTTGTGACCCTGACCTCTGCCTGTTCTCCTGTTACGCTGTTTTCTGCAGGCCCTGACCCCTGCCTGGACCTTACTCCCCGCCTGCTCTTGCCCTTTGACCTCGACCTGTTCTGGACTTCACTGCTTTCTACCATCAGGCCCTCGCCAGCGCTATGGTAATTTTATAAACTTGTACTACTCTGAGTTTAAGACCTGGGAGCATGTGAGTACCTGTCAGTGTGTTCAGCTCTACATGAAAGGCGGCTGCTATAGGTGAAGAACTCTTCTGCCTGTTCTACGAGTTTATGGTATTTGCTGTCAGCCCTAACAGTGACATTTTGTTGTTGACATATATCCATGGTAAAGGCTGTAGCCAATGACTCATCATCCAGCGTACATCAAAGATAAGTAAGTATGAGAGAAAAGGGCGGAAACATCGACCCCTTCTACCTTCCCGCCTTCATCCTCAGTAGCGATCTTTCACACCTCCATATATTTCTGATTTTAATGTAAACTAAATGAGTGTCAAAGATTGCCATGACCTATGTAAGAGCCAAGTGGAGCTGAGTTTCGAAAACACAGCAATATAGATTTTGGGGTTGGGGGGATGAAGGCAGATTTTAAATTAAGCACAAGTTTATACTCTTAGGGCTAGATTTACTAAGCTGCGGGTTTGAAAAAGTGGGGATGTTGCCTTTAGCAACCAATCAGATTCTAGCTGTCATTTATTTAGTACCTTCTACAAAATGACAGCTAAAATCTGATTGGTTGCTATAGGCAACATCCCCACTTCTTCAAACCCGCAGCTTAGTAAATCTAGCCCTTAGCCTGTCGTGAAAGGCAAAGGGCCACCAAATGCTTATTAGCCAAGGACAGCCTTGATCAGGCCCTACACATAAGCTAATTAAATAGTGTCCAACATATCAGTGAAATTATATCAGGGCCAAGTGACTCATCCTCTTTAAATGTTGTTTTTCAAGTATAACAAAAATATTTGCACCTTATAGCAAATTGGGAAATATGAATTAACCAAAAAACAGTGGACATTTCCTTCCAAGCTGCACTAACACCTACATAAACGATTTTACTAAAGTGCCCCTCCCCCTAGTCCCTGGGTCTACTGTATGCCAGTTATGTCATATCGAACTGGCCAATCAGTGCTGCTTGCCAGTTGGTGTGATAACTTGGACCAATCACAGGATCTACTCTTGTTTACGGCTTGTGATTGCTCCTTCCACTTACCCTTTAGTCCCCCTGGTTTTCAGCGGGGGCTTATAGAGGAACAAGGGAGCCCTGGGGCCCCGGACAAGTGTAAGGGTCCTTTAGTAAAACCTTTTCCGTAGCTTTAAGTTACAGTATTCTCTTAGCTGAGCGACAACCAGGAAATCTGATGTATGAATAAAGAAAAAAAAGATGAATTTATATATTACACCAATAAGTCACTCTTGAATGTTACATGTCTGTAATAAAAAAATACACACAAAAAGCTGTAAAATATTCAATATACAAATTGATACTATACATCACAATGTAGAGACCTTCTCTCCCCACCCCCGGCAGCTATTCCCTCCAGGTCCTGCTCCCCATTATTTTGTAATAACTACTTAGAGCTGTTTGTTGACCCATAACGGTTCTATTTTCCCCCGACAGTTCTAAATATGTCTGTACAATATTCATAGAATACCGTAGTCAACCTGTTACTATGGTAACCCCTGTTCTATATGTTCCAGACGTAACCTGGAGGAGATACATGTAACTAACATATGTTGTCTCAAATTTCACTGAATAGTATCAAATTCCTGCATCGTAATAATTGTATTGTTGTGTTAGTATTGTAAGTATTGTTGTGTTAGTTACTGTGTCAGCATTTAAAATAGATTTTATGTATCTATGAGACTGGCTGCAGTCTGAGCCACTTGCATAAGATTGGTTCGTATATTCTACACTATACTGGTTGTGTTATCATATGGTGTCCAGTACTTATGAAGCTTATGTGGAAATAACACTGATAGGCAGGACCTGATTATCCAATAGGCTAACTAGGCTGCAGCCTAGGGAGCAAGGCTTTTTTGGGGGGTACACAATTTTTTTGAGGTGCAAAATTGTGACAGGGAGAGGTATAAACTAAAATTAATTTTAAAATATAAAAAAAGTTTGTTCGCCAAAGGAAAAAGAAAACATGAAAGAGAAATACAGTAAGGTTTTAAACTTGACTTATTTCTACGGTAGAGGCTGAAGACAATGAGTCATCCTTGGGCCGACTCTTGAGGATAAGCGATAAGGAAATAAAAAGGATGGTGATAGGCGCAGGCGTGACAGCAACATCCCCCGCTGTGAAAGGCGCAGTGTGATTCAGCGGAGTAAGATGAGGCGGGAAAAGGCAATGCAGGGAAATAGCTTCCAAAAGAAATTGGTTGCAGCTGATCACTAAAAAATTCTGGAATAAAAATTATTAAAGTGCCATCAAGAGTGATTCATTCAGTTTGCCAGGAATCAGCGTCATCACAAAGGTCTACTCCTTATTTTTGAATCTCCCAGACCTTCCAGGAGAGTAGGTGAGTGTGACTAAAGCACTGCCTGACTAATATATATAAGACCTGTCTAATATTCATGAGGCCTGACTAATATTCCAAAGCCCTGACTAATATTCATTAGGTCTGACTAATATTCATGAGGCCTGACTAATATTCCAAAGCCCTGACTAATATTCATGAGGTCTGACTAATATTCATGAGGTCTGACTAATATTCATGAGGTCTGACTAATATTCCAAAGCCCTGACTAATATTCATGAGGTCTGACTAATATTCATGAGGCCTGACTAATATTCCAAAGCCCTGACTAATATTCATGAGGTCTGACTAATATTCATGAGGTCTGACTAATATTCATGAGGTCTGACTAATATTCATGAGGACTAATAGTCACAATGCCTAATATTCATGAGGCCTGACTAATATTCTAAAGCCCTGACTAATATCCATGAGGTCTGACTAATATTTATGAGGCCTGACTAATATTCAGAAGCCCTGACTAATATCCATGAGGTCTGACTAATATTTATGAGGCCTGACTAATATTCCTAAGCCCCAATGAGGTACTGGTTTCTAGCGTCAGGTTACATTCTCATAATATTAGTTCCGCCCTCAAAATTGCTTCCTCATTTGTGTATTTTACAGGTCAGCTTTAAAATCCCCTTACCCAGGGCTCCTCAGATCCTCTCACAGTCCGGATGTAAACTGGAGCTGTGTAATGCAGCAGAGGGAAACGCTGATGAGGAGGACCAGTAAAATGCTTCAATCACCCCCTCCCGTCGTGGCTATCTGAAGAGGCAGCTTTAATGTACCTATTTGCTGTGGGTCACTAGCTAGGGCAGCAGAGAGACTGTCTGAAAAATTGGAGTAATTACCCCCAGACCAAGGGTTAAAAATGTACTTGCAATATGCTGCTTGCAATTAATTGGCAAGAATCTGCAATATCAGTGTATAGGTGGTATGTATCTATGTTCCACAACAGGAGTAGAGAGGGCTGCGTTTCTGATAGTAAGTTCATGTCTAGCCCCTAAATAATATTATTTTTTTAAATGAACATAATATTTTATTCTTACCCTATTCCTGTGCCGAATTTTCATAGGTTGTTATATGGTCACGTGATATAACGTATGAGTGTGATGATGTCACAGTAACACCAGAAAATTCTCTGTCTCTGATTGAAGTCACCCTCTAATTCTCCCTCCAAATCACCCGCTCCCCAAAAAGTCAGTAAGTGCCCTCCTGCGATATTCAAAAAAATACACTGCTTTTCTTTTCTGGCCTCCTTCAGTAGCTTTCAGCCCTGTTTTTATATGAGCAGGAAGAATTATATCCAAAGCAGAGCTGCGTCATATCCAAGGGCAAAGGAGGTGCACAACTCTACCGGATGATAAAAAGACATGAATGAAAGCCAAGTAAGGGAAGAAAAATCGATATATTTAGTAAATATTGCAGGAAGACATTAAGATAAAGTTTTCTACAGGTGGACAGTCTCTTTAATGTGTTAATTTATTAATTAATGGCGATCTGAATGCTACTACCAAGCGGGGGCGGATCTAGGCAACTGCTCTACCCGGGGCGATTTTAGGGGTGGGCGATTTAGGCCCCGCCCCCTTTCTAATTTCTAAGGCTGCCGGCGGCTGCACAGTATGTGCAGGTCCGTTCAGAATTGGCAGTGTGCTGTCCCGCTGCTCTGATTGTGTGCAGCCATCAGCAGCAAGCCCCTGCTCCCCCCCTCCCCCCCCTGGATCCGCCACTGCTACCAAGTGATCTGCATGTTGGATGTCATAATGCTCTGTTTAGTATGGACGGTAAAGATCCAAGTTCATGCTTGATTCACTGTAAAGAAGTTTAATCAGGACACTCATCTGCCATTTCTACAGCTGACCAGCTGTGCACTTAGTTCGTGACCAGGTCTTCTTGACAGAAGTATTATTCCTGTCCCAGGTAGGAGCCTTTATCTCGTGTGACACTGACTTGCAGACTATTTTAAGGGTTTCTTCTGAGAACTGTGTGTGGATCACAGTTGTTGTCTTTCCTTCTTCTTAGAGCTCAAACCTCTCTCAGAAAATCCACTTAGCCGCTACAATCTAGCTGCTGGCAATAACCATCTAAAGGCTTGAAGACTTGCACGGCACATTACATATTTTCCGATAAATCTGTACCTGGAGCTTGTAACATAATTAGCATCCAGTGCTTGTGGAACTTTGTATACATCTAAAGAGTCGTTCTGTTCCGTTTCCGAAGTGAAATTAATTTGATGACAAGGACGTGAGCCCAGGGGCTGTGGAAGTTGATCTTATCATAATAAGGCTCTTTACAGAGCAGGGGGTAAATGTATCAAGCTGAGAGATTTCCTGCGGGTTTGAAAATTGGAGATGTTGCCTATAGCAACCAATCAGATTCTAGCTGTCAGTTTGTAGAATGTACTAAATAAATGATAGCTAGAATCTGATTGGTTTTCCAAACCTGCCGGAAAACTCTCAGCTTGATACATTTACCCCCAAGTCTTCAGTTTATTGGTTATTATAATATTTTCTGGGGGGCTCAGAGCGGTCATTTACCAGCGAAGATAAAAGTGTTGAGGCGCTGCAATTGTGGTGTCTTCATGTTCACGTATCATTGTGGAGGCAGTCTAGTGCCAACCATTACTGTCAGTGACACGTCTATTGTGTCATCTAGGCAGAGTGCGTTTATATGCCCACGTTAAACCAATTTTATTACAACATTGTAATGTCTAAGTGGGAGATTCCATTCGGCACGGGGTGTCTTTGGAACATCCACAGAGACGCCTCACGTGCCCCCCTGCCGGGCATCCTCCTGCTATAGTATCACCCACCCCGGCTGGTTTGCCTAGTGCTAGTTGCACGGAAATCGGGGGAACCTCACAAAAATTTTTTCCTGATTTTCACACCACCAGCAGTAGGCTGGCAGCATTAGGGTTAATAGAATTTAAACGCATTTTTGTAAAAATTAATATAATGTTAGTGAGGTTAAAATCGCACGAGTTTTGCACGTAAAACTTGCAACCAATCAGAAGTGAGTATCAGTTTTAAAATGCTAAATTCCAGCTAAACACGGGCGAGTTTGAAGTCGCCGCAAATCGCGAGATATGAACAGCAATTTTGAAGATCAGGCTAAAAATCGCTACTTAATACATATGGCGATTTTGCACTTCAAATCGCTTGTTATCTCTCTCAATTTGCGGCAAATTTAAATTGCTGAAAAAATCAGAGCTTGATACATTTACCCCCTAATTATAATTGCCGGCAATGGGCTTGGCTGGATATCACAGTCTTGTCCACGCGTCACCTTGCTGGCAATTGAATCTTCCCCTTAATATGAGAAACAATTGAACTATTGTAATTATGTAAGCGTTAGCCTAAAAGTGGTCATATGTGTGTGATTGGCAGACAAATGGCGCATTGGTACCATTCAAATCTTTCTGGTTCTTAGTTCGATTCCCGATCAGGGTCTTGCCTATGTGAAGATTGTATGTTAAGGACTGATGTAAATAACAAATATTCCTTGTACAACACTGCAGAATTAGTGGCGCTATATAAATAAATGATGATGATGACAATCTTCGAATTTCCACTCCACTATTGCAATACATCTTCAGCTGACCATCTCACACCCATGTCTTCCAAGGACTATATCCGGGGGCTGTGGAAGTTGGTTTTATCTTGATAGGGCTTGTTACAGAGAAAGTCTTGAGTGGTTATTAAAATATTTTGGGGGGGGGTCTCAGAAATGGTCATTTATGGACTAATGTCATGTAATGGATCGCAAGGTCCATATTTTATGATTATTATATATTGTGATTATCATGATGTAACACAAGTGACCTTAATTTTCAATAAATGTAACAATATATGTCACAGGTGTGACATCACTACCCCCCAAATACAAAGTCATATTTAATTATGAAAAATAAATACATGATTTCTCCCAGAGTTTGTAATCTCAGAAGATTTACTGATTTGCTGCATCTGATATCACATATATTTGTTCGCTGTTAGAAGTGAAATCATCTTTTATAGTTTCACAGTTTCTAGCCCTTGAATGCTCACAGATAATAACGTGGGGGGAAGAGACCATCTCAGAATGTCACCCTCCAAATGTCAAACTTTCAACCTAAACTAATCGCCTCGATGCAGATTTCTGCAGTTTGTTGGGGTGTTTCTCCAGTTATAGCGCTTTACCTCTGAATGCACTTTGGTATTAAGAGAAATACACTGAAAATTACATTCCTCGCTCATGAATTTTCATATCAGCACAGCTTGAAAAGCCGCTTCTAGAGAAAACAACATTAAGCCATGCCTAGGGCTGCAGAACAATGTCTGTGCTCCTGCAAACCTGATTATATCGCAGTATGTTTTATATTAACCTGGGATAACTACCAAAAACATGGATTGTAAAATCCTGGAAGAGGGGAGAGGCTGCGGGCAGCTGGGGAGGGGGACGTGACTGCAGCTCGAGCTGACCAGTATATCATAATACAATTCATTACACTGTATACAGACATAGGACACTACACCCCAACATGACCTGACCACTGGACATGATCATAATACAATTCTATTACACCCTATACAGACATAGGACACTACACCTCCAACATGACCTGACCACTGGACATGATCATAATACAATTCTATTACACTATATACAGACATAGGACACTACACCTCCAACATGACCTGACCACTGGACATGATCATAATACAATTCTATTACACTGTATACAGACATAGGACACTACACCCCAACATGACCTGACTACTGGACATGATCATAATACAATTCTATTACACTGTATACAGACATAGAACACTACACCTCCAACATGACCTGACCACTGGACATGATCATAATACAACTCTATTACACTGTATACAGACATAGGACACTACACCCCCAACATGACCTGACCACTGTACATGATCATAATACAATTCTATTACACTGTATACAGACATAGGACACTACACCTCCAACATGACCTGACCACTGTACATGATCATAATACAATTCTATTACACTGTATACAGACATAGGACACTACACCCCCAACATGACCTGACCAGTGGACATGATCATAATACAATTCTATTACACTATATACAGACATAGGACACTACACCCCCAACATGACCTGACCACTGGATATGATCATAATACAATTCTATTACACTGTATACAGACATAGAACACTACACCCCCAACATGACCTGACCACTGGACATGATCATAATACAACTCTATTACACTGTATACAGACATAGGACACTACACCTCCAACATGACCTGATCACTGGACATGATCATAGTACAATTCTATTACACTGTATACAGACATAGGACACTACACCTCCAACATGACCTGATCACTGGACATGATCATAGTACAATTCTATTACACTGTATACAGACATAGGACACTACACCTCCAACATGACCTGACCACTGGACATGATCATAATACAATTCTATTATACTATATACAGACATAGGACACTACACCCCCAACATGACCTGACCACTGGACATGATCATAATACAATTCTATTACACTGTATACAGACATAGGACACTACACCTCCAACATGACCTGACCACTGGACATGATCATAATACAACTCTATTACACTCTATACAGACATAGGACACTACACCCCCAACATGACCTGACCACTGGACATGATCATAATACAATTCTATTACACTGTATACAGACATAGGACACTACACCTCCAACATGACCTGACCACTGGACATGATCATAATACAATTCTATTATACTATATACAGACATAGGACACTACACCCCCAACATGACCTGACCACTGGACATGAGCATAATACAATTCTATTACACTCTATACAGACATAGGACACTACACCCCCAACATGACCTGACCACTGGACATGATCATAATACAATTCTATTACACTGTATACAGACATAGGACACTACACCCCCAACATGACCTGACCACTGGACATGATCATAATACAATTCTATTACACCCTATACAGACATAGGACACTACACCCCCAACATGACCTGACAACTGGACATGATCATAATACAATTCTATTACACTGTATACAGACATAGGACACTACACCTCCAACATGACCTGACCACTGGACATGATCATAATACAATTCTATTACACTATATACAGACATAGGAGACTACACCCCCAACATGACCTGACCACTGGACATGATCATAATACAATTCTATTACACTGTATACAGACATAGGACACTACACCCCCAACATGACCTGACCACTGGACATGATCATAATACAATTCTATTATACTATATACAGACATAGGACACTACACCTCCAACATGACCTGACCACTGGACATGATCATAATACAATTCTATTACACTGTATACAGACATAGGACACTACACCCCCAACATGACCTGACCACTGGACATGATCATAATACAATTCTATTACACTGTATACAGACATAGGACACTACACCTCCAACATGACCTGACCACTGGACATGATCATAGTACAATTATATTACACTCTATACAGACATAGGACACTACACCCCAACATGACCTGACCACTGGACATGATCATAATACAATTCTATTACACTGTATACAGACATAGGACACTACACCCCCAACATGACCTGACCACTGGACATGATCATAATACAATTCTATTACACTGTATACAGACATAGGACACTACACCCCCAACATGACCTGACCACTGGACATGATCATAATACAATTCTATTACACTGTATACAGACATAGGACACTACACCCCAACATGACCTGACCACTGGCCATGATCATAATACAATTCTATTACACTATATACAGACATAGGACACTACACCCCCAACATGACCTGACCACTGGACATGATCATAATACAATTCATTACACTGTATACAGACATAGGACACTACACCCCCAACATGACCTGATCACTGGACATGATCATAATACAGTTCTATTACACTGTATACAGACATAGGACACTACACCCCCAACATGACCTGACCACTGGACATGATCATAATACAATTCTATTACACTATATACAGACATAGGACACTACACCTCCAACATGACCTGACCACTGGACATGATCATAGTACAATTCTATTACACTGTATACAGACATAGGACACTACACCCCCAACATGACCTGACTACTGGACATGATCATAATACAATTCTATTACACTATATACAGACATAGGACACTACACCTCCAACATGACCTGACCACTGGACATGATCATAATACAATTCTATTACACTATATACAGACATAGGACACTACACCCCCAACATGACCTGACTACTGGACATGATCATAATACAATTCTATTACACTATATACAGACATAGGACACTACACCTCCAACATGACCTGACCACTGGACATGATCATAGTACAATTCTATTACACTCTATACAGACATAGGACACTACACCCCCAACATGACCTGACCACTGGACATGATCATAATACAATTCTATTACACTGTATACAGACATAGGACACTACACCCCCAACATGACCTGACCACTGGACATGATCATAATACAATTCTATTACACTGTATACAGACATAGGACACTACACCCCCAACATGACCTGACCACTGGACATGATCATAATACAATTCTATTACACTATATACAGACATAGAACACTACACCCCCAACATGACCTGACCACTAGACATGATCATAATACAATTCTATTACACTCTATACAGACATAGGACACTACACCCCCAACATGACCTGACCACTGGACATGATCATAATACAATTCTATTACACTGTATACAGACATAGGACACTACACCCCCAACATGACCTGACCACTGGACATGATCATAATACAATTCTATTACACTATATACAGACATAGAACACTACACCCCCAACATGACCTGACCACTGGACATGATCATAATACAATTCTATTACACTCTATACAGACATAGGACACTACACCCCCAACATGACCTGACCACTGGACATGATCATAATACAACTCTATTACACTCCATACATACATAGAACACTACACCTCCAACATGACCTGACCACTGGGCATGATCATAATACAATTCTATTACACTGTATACAGACATAGGACACTACACCCCAACATGACCTGACCACTGGACATGATCATAATACAATTCTATTACACTGTATACAGACATAGAACACTACACCTCCAACATGACCTGACCACTGGACATGATCATAATACAATTCTATTACACTATATACAGATATAGGACACTACACCCCCAACATGACCTGACCACTGGACATGATCATAATACAATTCTATTACACTATATACAGACATAGGACACTACACCTCCAACATGACCTGACCACCGGACATGATCATAATACAATTCTATTACACTCTATACAGACATAGGACACTACACCTCCAACATGACCTGACCACTGGACATGATCATAATACAATTCTATTACACTACATACAGACATAGGACACTACACCCCCAACATGACCTGACCACTGGACATGATCATAATACAATTCTATTACACTGTATACAGACATAGGACACTACACCCCCAACATGACCTGACCACTGGACATGATCATAATACAATTCTATTACACTACATACAGACATAGGACACTACACCCCCAACATGACCTGACCACTGGACATGATCATAATACAATTCTATTACACTGTATACAGACATAGAACACTACACCTCCAACATGACCTGACCACTGGACATGATCATAATACAATTCTATTACACTGTATACAGACATAGAACACTACACCTCCAACATGACCTGACCACTGGACATAATCATAATACAATTCTATTACACTATATACAGATATAGGACACTACACCCCCAACATGACCTGACCACTGGACATGATCATAATACAATTCTATTACACTATATACAGACATAGGACACTACACCTCCAACATGACCTGACCACCGGACATGATCATAATACAATTCTATTACACTGTATACAGACATAGGACACTACACCCCCAACATGACCTGACCACTGGACATGGTCATAATACAATTCTATTACACTGTATACAGACATAGAACACTACACTCCCAACATGACCTGACCACTGGACATGATCATAATACAATTCTATTATACTCTATACAGACATAGGACACTACACCCCAACATGACCTGACCACCGGACATGATCATAATACAATTCTATTACACTGTATACAGACATAGGACACTACACCTCCAACATGACCTGACCACTGGACATGATCATAATACAATTCTATTACACTGTATACAGACATAGGACACTACACCCCAACATGACCTGACCACTGGACATGATCATAATATAATTCTATTACACTATATACAGACATAGGACACTACACCCCAACATGACCTGACCACTGGACATGATCATAATACAATTCTATTACACTATATACAGACATAGGACACTACACCCCCAACATGACCTGACCACTGGACATGATCATAATACAATTCTATTACACTGTATACAGACATAGGACACTACACCTCCAACATGACCTGACCACTGGACATGATCATAATACAATTCTATTACACTATATACAGACATAGGACACTACACCCCCAACATGACCTGACCACTGGACATGATCATAATACAATTCTATTACACTATATACAGACATAGGACACTACACCCCCAACATGACCTGACCACTGGACATGATCATAATACAATTATATTACACTGTATACAGACATAGGACACTACATCATCAACATGACCTGACCACTGGACATGATCATAATACAATTCTATTACACTGTATACAGACATAGGACACTACACCCCCAACATGACCTGACCACTGGACATGGTCATAATACAATTCTATTACACTCTATACAGACATAGGACACTACACCCCAACATGACCTGACCACTGGACATGATCATAATACAATTATATTACACTGTATACAGACATAGGACACTACACCCCCAACATGACCTGACCCCTGGACATGATCATAATACAATTCTATTACACTGTATACAGACATAGGACACTACACCTCCAACATGACCTGACCACTGGATATGGTCATAATACAATTCTATTACACTCTATACAGACATAGGACACTACATCCCCAACATGACCTGACCACTGGACATGGTCATAATACAATTCTATTACACTCTATACAGACATAGGACACTACACCCCAACATGACCTGACCACTGGACATGATCATAATACAATTATATTACACTGTATACAGACATAGGACACTACACCCCCAACATGACCTGACCACTGGACATGATCATAATACAATTCTATTACACTGTATACAGACATAGGACACTACATCATCAACATGACCTGACCACTGGACATGATCATAATACAATTATATTACACTGTATACAGACATAGGACACTACATCCCCAACATGACCTGACCACTGGACATGACCATAATACAATTCTATTACACTATATACAGACATAGGACACTACACCTCCAACATGACCTGACCACTGGACATGACCATAATACAATTCTATTACACTATATACAGACATAGGACACTACACCTCCAACATGACCTGACCACTGGACATGATCATAATACAATTCATTACACTGTATACAGACATAGGACACTACACCTCCAACATGACCTGACCACTGGACATGATCATAATACAATTCTATTACACTGTATACAGACATAGGACACTACACCTCCAACATGACCTGACCACTGGACATGATCATAATACAATTCTATTACACTGTATACAGACATAGGACACTACACCTCCAACATGACCTGACCACTGGCCATGATCATAATACAATTCTATTACACTGTATACAGACATAGGACACTACATCATCAACATGACCTGACCACTGGACATGATCATAATACAACTCTATTACACTGTATACAGACATAGGACACTACATCATCAACATGACCTGACCACTGGACATGATCATAATACAATTATATTACACTGTATACAGACATAGGACACTACATCCCCAACATGACCTGACCACTAGACATGATCATAATACAATTCTATTACACTGTATACAGACATAGGACACTACACCCCCAACATGACCTGACCACTGGACATGATCATAATACAACTCTATTACACTCTATACATACATAGGACACTACACCTCCAACATGACCTGACCACTGGACATGATCATAATACAATTTTATTACACTCTATACAGACATAGGACACTACACCTCCAACATGACCTGACCACTGGACATGATCATAATACAATTCTATTACACTGTATACAGACATAGGACACTACATCCCCAACATGACCTGACCACTGGACATGATCATAATACAATTCTATTACACTGTATACATACATAGGACACTACACCCCCAACATGACCTGACCACTGGACATGATCATAATACAACTCTATTACACTCTATACAGACATAGGACACTACACCTCCAACATGACCTGATCACTGGACATGACCATAATACAATTCTATTACACTATATACATACATAGGACACTACACCCCCAACATGACCTGACCACTGGACATGACCATAATACAATTCTATTACACTCTATACAGACATAGGACACTACACCTCCAACATGACCTGACCACTGGACATGACCATAATACAATTCTATTACACTCTATACAGACATAGGACACTACACCCCCAACATGACCTGACCATTGGACATGATCATAATACAATTTTATTACACTCTATACAGACATAGGACTTGACTATACAAAGGGAGGTTTCTGGCCACAAGACATCAGCCTACTACAGAAAGCAGTAGGACCTGTCAGCCTGAAGGCTTTGAGAAAAATCATCTGGATTCAGGTACATCGGACAGGTAAGGAGATGTGTGAATTCTCTTGTGTGTATTTCTGCTTTAGTCAATAGATACAAACCCTTCTGATTGTCTGTTTGCTTATTGACCTTTCTAATTAATTCTCATTGCGGCTATTCAAGGAGCAAATAGCGTAATTCTCTTATACTTTTATATTTTTAATCCAATTGTACTGCTTCAGAAAAGAAGAAAAATATTCTCTATTGATTTAAGAGTCAAATATAGAGCTAAAAGAGGGCTTTACAGAGCAATCACTATGATGCTCTTTGTATTTTAAAAGCAACCGGCGGTTTAACCTTATTGACCTTTTCATTAAATCTCATTGTAGCTGTTTTATATTGACCCTTTTTTCAAGGAGCAATTAGTCTAATGGAGGTGCAAACAAGACACAAGTATAACGGTAATTGATACATTTTCTAGGTCTTGTGATACATTGTTCATCTTCCACTACAACCACAACGCCTCAAAACATTTAACTAAAGGAAGGGTAAGTATAGAGAACGAAGAGGTGGGAGAAGACGAGGTAGAAGGAGGGGGCGTCATGGTGAGTGGGAGGCCGTGGGGGAGGCGTACGGAGATTAGAGGCAGCAAAAGTGGTGTCAGTGGGAATTTTGAAATCTAAAAAAGAGGTAAACAAGAGATTAGGGGGAGTTTTTAGTGGATTAACAAAGTCTACACAAATTAACAGAGCCTACAAGGATTAACAGAGCCTACATGGATTAGTAGCCAATGGAACTGGCTGCAGAACAAGCTACAAGGATAACAAGTACATACTTCAAGGATACTTGATACATTTTTTAGGTCTCCTGGTGGATTTTTCATTTTCTTTTCCTCCAAGCTTTGTGGCTACAGAACACATCAGGGGATTCTGGGTATTAGGAGGGCAGAGTTGGTACAGACTCTGGAGAGGCAGTCTGCAATGATCTAACGGCCCTCAAAGCAGTCACACATCTTTGGAAACAAGAACTTCAAAGAAGAATATACAATTCCAATCACACACTGGAGTATGTTCGCTAGTCCTAGCACAAGGGGTGAACCAATGCTTTAGAAATCATGAACAAGGAAATGTTTTTACAATGTATTGCACCAATTTGAAGACAAGTAGGGACTGTCTGACAAGAGACATTTGCGTCCTTAAAGCTGAACTAAAACCTAGTAAAATATTTTATAAAGGTGTCCCAACCCCTCACTAGGGCCCCGCTAGCTGCTCCTTGCAGCCATTTTTCCTGGGGTTGCTCCATATGTATGTGAGCAGGTGGATCAATCAAATACCACCATAAAGAGATTACAGCTGGTGATTGGTCCTCCCACTCACACCCCGATGCACCGCCATCTAAAGTTGGTTAGCTTAATTCATTTGCAGCTTCTGCATTAAATAACAGGCAGAACCCTGATTAAAACAGCCAAATCTAGCAGCCCCTGGGGCTCCAACTAGGGCTAGAATGCACCATAATAAATTATTTTACTTATGTGGTAGTTAGAGATGCTCACTGACCCCCGTGTTTTGGTTTTGGTTTTGAATCCGGATTACCGTCGTGTTTTGGTTTTGCCAAACCGCCTTTGCGTGTTTTGGTTTTCTTCGGTTTTGTTTTGCAATTTTGTTTAAAAATCAATGTTTTTGGGCATAAAATAACCTAATTTAGTGCTCCACCTGTTTCTTGGATAAGTAAGGTAATTCTAAAGCTAATAAATTAGGAAGAAAACAGTTTAATCCCTGGTAGGCCATCCTTAATTCTGCACACAACCCTGATTGTCTTCCCCTCCATTTTAGCCTATTGGCAATGCAGCCATCGTCTTTGGGTGTATATTACACCCTACACTTATAGTTAAATATATAAAGAAATGGACAAAGGCAGTTTGGTTTCTGTCTCTCTAGGCCCCCTCCACTTGTAGAAAATACAAAAAAATTCAGCCGTTATAAACTGTACAATATAAATTGAAATGGACAAAGGCAGTTTGGTTTCTGTCTCTATCCCCCCTCCCCTCCACTTGTAGTTAAATCGAAAAAAAGCAGCCTGTATAGACTGAACAATATAAAAAATAAATGGACCAAGGTGCTTCGGTGGCTGTCTATGACCCCCCCCCCCCGCCCTTCACTTGTAGTTGAATAGAAAAAAAGCAGCCTGCATAGACTGAACAATATAAAAAACAAATGGACCAAGGTAGTTTGGTGGCTGTCTATGACCCCCTCCCCCCGTCCCCCACTTGTAGTTGAATAGAAAAAAAGCAGCCTGCATAGACTGTAGAATTAGGATATAAAAATAAATGGACAAAGGCAGTTTGGTATCTGTCTGCATCAGACCCCCTCTCCACTAGGAGTAAAATAGAAAACTATTCAGCCATTATAGAGTCTAGAATGTAAATAGAAATTGAGAAAGGCAATTTGGTATCTGTCTGCATCATCTTCATCAACATCATCATTAGTGCCCTCGTCGCCTGCACAAATCTCCCCCTCATCCTCTTCTAATTCCAAATTGGCATCCTCAAATGGTGTATCACCGGCTTCACTCGGGCTGTTAAGGCACACATCAGCAGAACTGCTGAAAGGGCCCTTCTTTATGGGTACACTGTCACTAACAGAATGCTCACGATTAGACATACCACTGATGGATGGACTCTCCACAGGGATTGGTGTAATTTCTGATTCAGAGCATACATTATCCTCTAATGCCTTACTGTTTTCTTGCAGCTCGGTTTTGATGCGTAACAGTAATTGTGCACCACTTTTAGACTCCAAATTACTTGGTCTTGCTTGGTCACGAGTGACCGTACAAGAAGAAGGCTCAGTAACATTTTTTGATCTGCCACTAATACAGAAAGGCGAAGGCCTCATTCTTTCTTTGCCACTACATGTGTAGAATGGCATGTTGGCATTTTTTTTTTTATCGGCAGTTAACTTTTCCTCAGTTACACTTCTTTTTCGCTTCAACACGGTACATTTTTTTTTGGTGTGTGTTTTTTTCCCTGATTTAAAAAGACTATGTACTTTTACATCGGCTTTACCAGATGACGTACTGGGAACACTACAATCAGGACTGGTGCCAGCACCTGCTTGCTGATTCTGCTCATATGTGGACTGCTTTGAATCCATTTTAATGAGCCCAAAGCACTTGTAGTGCAAAATATTGTATTAGATAGATACTGCTGACAAATATGACTTTTGACAGCCAGAAAAATTAATGTAAAACACTGGGGAATATGGGAAACCCCAAAGCACTTGTAGTGCAAAAAAGTGGAAAAAAAAAAGTCTCCTCTATCCTCCTCTCTTCCTGCTCTAACAATTGCTAATAGAATTGGTATTAATAATAGAATTGTATAGAATAGAATTGAAACAATAATGTGTACAATTATTGGTCTGTCCCTACGCTAATACAGCCTGTGACCTAACCCTGCTCTCTCCCTCTGTCAAATGGCGATGGATTGCTGTGGAGGCTGGAATTTATACTTTTCAAATCTCGCGAGAACCGAGCTCAGAAATAGGAATACGTCACAGTGACGTTTTGCCTCGATTTCGATACCGAAAGGGCGGGAGAGTACCGAGCCTGCTCAGCACGGTACTCGGATAGGTGAAATTCGGATGGATTCGGATCTCGGGGAACCGAGCCCGCCCCTCTCTAGTGGTAGTGCGGCTTTAGTTAGACTGACAACAATGGCTTGTATAGCCAGTTTTACTTCTAAAGCATACTTGCTAACTTTTCCTTGTTGGCTTCAGGGAGATCCCGGGGGAGGTGGATGTGTGCGGGCGGGACTTGACTAATTGCATAATTTTGGCTAAGAGGACACAATATTTGTGTCATTATGCCCCGCCCCCACACCTTATCTATTTCGGGGGCGAGAACCGGGAGGTTGCCCTGCTCTCCCAGAAATGCGGGAGTCTCCTGGACATTCAGGGAGAGTAGGCAACTATGCGTTAAAGAAAAGCAGCTAATGAATCTCTAGAGACTGAAGTGTTTTTTACATTTCTGTCTCCATTACTGAAGTCATGTTGTCTTACCTGTCAGTCTTTGATTAAATCTTGGTCTCCATGAAAATGGCCACCTCCATAGGCATCAATACGTGGACATAGGACACAATGTCTGAACTGTGTCATCATGCCACAGATGGTGAAGCCAACCACGTCTTGTACTGGCTCAGCATCAGGGAGAATGCCAGACTCTTCAGGAAGTGAGGGAGGTCACCCCTATTTCAGGGAGTCTCCCTGACATTCAAGGAGAGTTGGCAAGTATGCTCTAAGGGTACAGTAGGAACTCTATATTGCTCCACTGAGGATTATTCAATGAAATTCCCAGCCTACAGTAGATATTTTTCCAGAGGCTGGGAGATCTATTCGCCTTATGTGGTGAGGTCTCCCCTGAACCTCCTAGTCGTGGCTACTTCCTGGCGTCTGCATACAAGAAGCATCAGAGCGACCTTAGAATCACGGTCCTATGTGGCTCTTGAATAATGACTCACATTCAACTAAATTTAAGCCAGAAATTTATTCCAAATACTAACAAATTTCCTAGATTTCCTTGGTCAGTATTGCTTCCATTTGAATGATTTTTTTTGTTCATGTGATATTTTTATCCTTTTCATAAATATATTATCTCTTACTTTTGCCTATATAAAGATGTACAGTTTGTAGGTCAGTTTCACAGATTGTTCAAATCCTGTCGGCTGTTTCCACATAGAATCACCCCTAGGAAACAAAGACACCTCAATGAGTTATTGTCCAGTTGATATAACTAAGGTTTCTCTTTACAAGCGCTAATATACTCATGCATTTCATAGCTGTACTATCCTTTTAGCTATTCCCAGTAGTACGTTGCATCAAACAAAGCACCAATATTGATCCATCACATGATTTTTTTTAGATGCTTTAGCAAAAAGGTGCAAATAGGGCATCTGTGTAAAAGCATCCGTGTAAAGCAGAAATGGACATCGGCAACGGCACTTATCTGTTGTATGTGACAGAATAATAAAAAACCTTTTTTGCTAAATCCACTCATTGCCGACATGTGTAGAACACACAGATAACGGGATCCGAGAGCACCAATAGGACGTTGAGCATTCCTTATCATTGCATTTAAATGACTCTGTTTTGTAAAGAAGTGGATGCTTGAAATCTATTCCTCCAGCCTGGGGCAGCCATTGTTATTTTAGTAGCTCAGTCAAAGCTTCTGATCAAATTACCTTCACGCTGAAGGCTGTCCTATTAAGAGCAATAGAAGCCACAGAAGGCTTGGGAAGAAAAATACACTGATGTTTTAAATCTACTAATCATTAGATGTTATTAAAATTATTTTTAAATGCTAAACAACAACCTCCCTCCCCTCCCCCGTGTAAAATTAAAATAACACAAAACCCCAAATCGTAATTTAACCATCATCATCATCATCATCATCCCCAGCTATTTATATAGCGCCACTAATTCCGCAGCGCGATACAGCCATGAATTTAACCATGAAGATAAAATATATTACTCATTGCTACTCTGTGATGCCGCTGACCTCCTAGTGCTATCACCATTTAAGGATGGAGATAACCATTAGTAAAAGATTAGCAAAATAAAGCATTTTTTCATTATTTTTTTTTGAAGTTTTTTACAATTTTTTTTAAAAACTTTATTTTAGCTTTTTTAAGTAAGTCAAGCCAAAGTTTGCTGTGACCTGCTCTGCTAGAACTAAAATAGTAGGTGGGACGTTTGGGTAACATCATACTTGCCAGCTTTGGCAATTCTTTGGGGGGCAGATGAGCATGTGGGGGCAGGGTTCATATAACTTGTAATTGGCCCCGCCCCCTAACCTGTCATTTCCATTTTCGGCCTATAGCAACAGAGGGCCATGATGACGCGTGAATCACGTCACTAAGCCCGACCCCCCCATTCAATTTATCGAACAGCTGGGATCCGGGAGGTTGCCCTGCTCTCCCTGAAATTCAGGAGTCTCCCAGACATTCCGGGAAAGTAGGCAACTATGGGCAACATTTTCTATTTTTGCAGACAGAAGCTCAAAGCATTGGTGGCGGCAGATATCTAAAAGCGCTATAGGTGGTGGGCGTCCGCCTACAAGCCGGGAGGACATCAGGCAAGTTTGTGCACAAACATATGCACTGAGTGTCTTCATTTTCTTTTGTTGGTTAATGACCCACAGTGAATCTGGAAAAAACAAGCAGTCATTACTATATAAAAATAAGAAAGAAGTCTGCAAATAATATATGTTCTGGTTGCTAACCCAGACACCAGCCAAAATGCTTACATATAAAAGGAAAAATAGTACACTGAGGAAAGAACATGGCAGTGAGCTAGCATGGGAGCTACATAATGTGTATTTAATAATATAACGGGTGGTAAACGGTGCAATTTAAAAACATTATAAGTAACTTTGTCTGGAGTTAAGGGGGGACCCCGCAGCTCGCCGTGTTGATAGTATTTACTGAAAAAACAAATTTTAGCACAGAACAGTAGATTGCAGAACGTACTTAAGACATTTGTCCTATTACCTGACAGGCTTCTTTTGTAGATCAAATTACACTGGTGAATTTCCCAGAGAAAGAGATCTAAAGCTGACATTGTCTCGCTAATATCTCCTTCTGGTTCAGGAGAGACGGTCGTGATTTTATTTAAGAGTCTACAGAAGTGAAAAATGTCTTTCGAGGTTATTGGGTGCTTTCAAGCCCATAAGTGACTGTTTTCACACTGGTCTAGAATACTTCCAAATTGCTGAAAAATAAGAACTTTCAGAAAAACAGCCCTCGGTCGGGTACGTAGATGTATCTAACTGTTATTAAACAGAATAATGCAAAGCAAAAGAAAATCACATGCACAGTAACGTAAGCTTCAAGCAAACATTTAAAAATGTATCAGATATTAAAACATGTTTCTTTTTGGGGTACACAGCATTGGTGGTCGTGTAGGTTACTCAAAATTAAGGATAATTATAATATGCGCATTAATTGTTAGTCAGATCAGTAACGTATTGCTATTATTAATTTCTAGGTACTTTTGGCTTGAAACAGAGCCGATTGCTTTTACGCTTTAAAATGAATTAGAGGCTGCAATACCGGAGGCTGCAAAAACATGGATAATCTGTAGTCAGCCAAAGCACAGGGGTGTTAACAGCAGCACAGAGTATTTAATAGCAGCCAACACCTGCATGTCCAGTTGAGTTTGAAGTGGATGGGGCTTGACCAACGTGTAGCCAATCAGAGCGTCTAAATATCAATGGCGCAGAGTAGCAAGAGAAATATCATAAAGTTTTATGGGAACATTCATTTAAGTACATCTGAGAACACGCTCTTGTATATGCTTTAAAATAATTTTTTCCAGGCTCATGACTTCGAAAACAGTCGTTTTTAAGGTCAAAAGGGTTAATTTTTGCTTTGCGCTATATACTAATGCGGTTACCACTAACGCATTTGCATTTTTTTCTATTAATGTAACCAAGAGCTCAAATCTGAGTTTACAGTTTGACTGCAGATGCGCCGACTGTCGTAGAGCGCACATTGACGGAGACTTGCCTGGTGAAACAACAAATACATCTTAACGTAAGTAAATCTTAGCATCGGTGATGCTTAGCTGCTTAGGCAATCATTTTTTTTAAAAAAAAATACGGGTCTAAGAGTATTTTTTGTCACCGTGATAAGCAGTAAGATTACACTTATCACCGCTGTAGGAAGACGTGTGAAAAATAGTCTCTTAAGCCGTGTTTTTTTGCAAATGTCTCAAAGTGTACGAAAAATGATCTAAGGTAGCTTATGTTCCGATTCAAGTGTGCCTGCGTTGTGATAGAGGTGCGCCGATAGAGAGCGAGGCCGGGGAAAGTACAAGAGACCGAGATGGAGATCCTGAGAGAGAGAAGAAAGAAAGTGTCTGGTCAGTACAGGTTAATGAGCAGTATGCCGCTAGACTCATTGACATGTGAGTGCTGTGAGTGTGAGTGCTTGCTCAGAGAAGTGTCTGAAATTAAGAACTGAGGGCTGAATTAAGCATGAGGGGAATTAAAAGCTGAGGATGTGTCATTAGCTAAAGTACACCTCTCTAAAGGGTTAAAGATCTAGGAGGAGATGGGGTATGCCCATTGGTGTGTCACTGGGGGAGGGTCAAGGGTCAGTTAATAAAAGTTAATAAAAGTGCAGGGCGGAGTGGGAATCAGCCTCTAGGATCCAGGACATTCCCCGCCCGCCTATCCTCCCTGGTACTGGATGTCTTTTTCGGCAACTGCTGCTGGATATGGAAAGTTCTATTTCTCTTTCTGTGCCGTCTTCTTTTGTTTTTGTCGGTTCCTGGCCTGGTATGGCGTTTGTATTTTCGGAGGTCCTGGGTGGTTGCTTTTTTTACCGGAAAACCCCATGCAGTCGTCAGCCAATGATTGGTGGTTCGCACATTACTTTGGTTGGGCATTCTGAACCCGAGTCCCTTCGAAGAGTTGGCTATTGTTTCGGTGCAAGTACCGCCCTTGTAGGATCGACTTGTGGTTGCACTCCTTTCCGCCCAGAGGGGTTGCGGGTTCTGGATTGCCTGGGATAATTGAACCCCAGTAAAGGTGAAGGATGATATGTGCGTCCGGGTGAAAATGTTACCCACGTGGGGATATCCAGTTTGGGCCTTGCCGCACTGCCTGCCGTATTCTCCTCCACCATACAGTTTTTGGTATTAAAATAAACTCCTTTATTTTGCCACAATTACGTCTGGTGTCAGTTATTCTAAGTCAAATGTTAAGAGAGGTTATGTAAGAGAAGAACATCAACTGTTGAATGTTTAAATGTCAATATTGCATTCTTTATACCCTAAATGTAAAAGAGGCCTGAATGGAAGAAGTGAGGGCAGACCTACAGTGTGTGAGTGTCAGCTCTTCAGCCAGTTTTTATTCTGCAAAGTACTGAGGCGATAATATGATTACTACTGACATG
Organism: Mixophyes australis; assembly: GCA_036250195.1. Classification (NCBI taxonomy): domain Eukaryota; kingdom Metazoa; phylum Chordata; class Amphibia; order Anura; family Limnodynastidae; genus Mixophyes; species Mixophyes australis. The sequence goes on from JAVHZZ010000004.1 coordinate 358,919,736, forward strand.
ACAATGTGAATTGAGAAGTGAAGAGATTTTGACTGCACAATATCTTGATGCAACTAAGTAATTTGTCTTTGAGAAGTAAGAGGCGAGAGACTGTGAATAAGATGCTGCAAACAAATAAATCAATACCATTCATTTATCTAACGAAGATGAGCCTGGCGTCTTTCATTTTTATCAGAGGAAACTGTACACCGCTACACCTGCTGCATCCAGACGCACTCTAGAAAGGTCCCTCCTCCAGCTCCTCATTGGCCGCCCCGCCCCCCTGGAGTGGGGTGGCACCTGGAGTTGTGAGAGAGCGGGATCTTCTAATTCTCTGTCGAATGGGAGCGTGGCACTGGGATGTGACATCATAACCTGGCGCCACATTCCCAGCCCTTCATTGACATGACATGAAACTGGAAGAGCAGCAGGTAAGGCAGTCAGTGGAGGGAAAATAAAAAACATTATATCACTTATTCAGTGCTTTAGGCCCCTTCTGAACCTTGGCGACCTAGAGAGAGCGCCAGCCCTTTTCTTCATTACTACAGAGCCCTGGCTATGGGGCCCCTATGTATGTGGGGCCCCCAGGCAATTGCCCAGTGTGCCCAATGGGAAAGACAGCCCTGCTGGACGCATAGTATTGAGTATGGACAGAGCGTTGACACAGAGATGCCGGGTTCAACACAGGACAGCTGGTAATAAAGATCATATAGAACTACATATGTTATACTACAGTTAAAATACAAATTACAACTCTTTATATACTGTTCCTGATACACATGTTGACTGTAACTAGGGCTGGGGCGATCGCCCAGGACACAATGCTGAAGGGGGGCACAGTTTAGGAAACATTTTAGGTTAATTTAGTTAAAATTAAAGACTAGGGGGGCACCAGTTTTCCTTCTCGCCCCAGGTGCTAACGTTTTAAGTTATGACTCTCGGTAACCCATCCCCCTGATCCTATCTGGCACCACAAAGTCTGAGATATTACATCCGATGTTTAGCATCAGAATGTAATATAGTCTATAAACTTGGATTTAACTCAATTTAAACTTAATAAAACTTACATCAATCTGTGATTTCCCAAATTACTTGCTGGTACATTATTCAAATAGTCCCCTATCTTTTAACAGGACAGGATACACAGGATAGAAAGGTAACGATCCCCTGCTGTGTGTCCAGGCTAAAAAGCTGTGTTGGTCACAATAATTAGCATGGGATTTCTTTTCTTCGGAAGTTACAAAAACAAATTTCCTCCAACATGGAATACGGCCTCAGAAATCAATACATTTCCAATACAAAAAATTAGCATATTGGCAATGATATATATTGGCGCCCTGCGCCACTCATTAAAGTAAATTTATACAATAAGTTATTTCTAGGTGATCCAGCCACAGTACCCATTAAGAACATTCTGATTTATGCAATTCATGGAAAAATACATATATTTTTATTAATGATTATTATATTAAGAGTTGTAAATTAATTTTATAAAATATTTTTTTTGCATGTGTTCTGATGAGACTTCATTGTACAAAGTGTGTGTCCTGCAGTCTGTTCTGTCCATTTACATACGCAAGTACTGTATATACAGAGCGTACTTATACCCAGGTTCAAATGGAAACGTATCTTGAGATTCTTTTGTATTTGAATACAAGTTATGTGCAGGTCTTTTAAATGCAAGTTGCGCCCAGGTTACGTCCGCAGATGAATAGGGCCCAGTATTGCCTGAAATTCACACCTCTACGATACAGCCACAAAACTCAATTTCACATTTGCTTATCGCTTGATGCCATATGTCCAAGTCTTGCTTCTTTATCTATTCCAATATGTACATTTAACTTGTCAACAACAATGCGCCCATAGAATTCAGAACTTTAACTTCTCCAGGGAAGATTAACTGCAGCTAATAAATGTATTTATTTGGCTCTGAGTTTGCAAGCCGTTCCTTATATAACACAAGCATAAAGCTCTGGCGGTTAATAGGATTCATAACTAAATTCTCCTCACCCACACTTAGAATCAGATACATAGCATTAATGCAACATGAACACAGCAGACGTTATATAACATGACATTATACTCTATAAAGGAATAAAAGAGATGCATTATCTTTGCTACCTGGTACACTAATGCACCATGTGACCACTAGGGGTGCCGTTCCATCGGAGTCTATGGCAGATATTTTATATTATCTGGGCAGATCCAGCTGCAATATGGTCTCTCTGCAGAACAGCCTGTTAATTACCACGTGTATTTCACATGAGAAATTCCCACAGTGATTAGAATAGCTGTTATATAACGGTGAGGTTCAGCAACAGATTGTTTGCTTCCTACATAACGAGACCAAATTGCTCCCCTTTCCCTGTAGGAATGCCTGGTATGTGCAGGGTAATGTTATGTATTCGATGCCCCGTGTCGGTGAATTCAGAGATGAATCCTATTACCTGTCTGAGCTTCATGTTTGTGTTGTATAAGGGAGCAGCTTGCAAACTCAGAGCCAAATAATTCACTTTATAAGCTGCAGTTCCCCATATGGTTGCACACACACACATACAACGGCTCCGATCCTCCCTTGAGAAATTAAAGTCTTGAGTTCTATGGGCGCATTGTTGACTGTATCAAGTTAAATGCACGTTGCTTTCAAGACGTGGCATATATCTAGACAAATGCTTTAATTTAATTTTATTCTGATGTCAAATGAAGCAATATAATTATACAGTATTTGGCGTGTGCTGCTGCCAAGGACCATTCTATAATTTATAATTCATATATTAGTTATTAAGGTATTAAAGTCTGTACATTTTAAAGGATTAAATAATACACCTTGCTGGGGGCATCTTACAATCTAAGGGGCTAAATGTATCTATCTCATAAAGCTGACATGTCTTCCCAAAACTTGAAGATGATAAATGAAATTTTTTGCCCTTAAATAAATATATTTTTCTAAAACAGCATGTATCTGGGTAGACTAACATCACAAGTGGTCCACAACCCCCCCCCCCCTTCCCACAGAAGCTGCATTCAGCATTAGGCTATGACAACAGGGAAATCCGCAGTGTGGGATACCCCTGTCGTAATGTCAACCAGCCCTAGCCCATTCAGAAGGGGCCTGAAATTCCGAAATAAATAGGGCCGGGGAAAAAATGTGTCCCCCCATAAACTGCTAGCTCTTGTAGAACTTGCCGGGACCTGTAGTCAGGGCCTGATTATAGGTTTAGGCTGCCCTGGGGTAATACGCTCGTAACACCCCCACAGGCTAGTATGTGGTAGGAAAAAACAAACTCATCTTTCATTTAAAATCCATCCTCCTTCGCCCCACCCACCAATATTTAGATCATACTTCCCAACTCTCCCTAAATGTCAGGGAGACTCCCTGAACTAGGGGTGATCTCCCTCACTCCCTGAAGAGTCTGGCATTCTCCCTGATGCTGAGCCAGTACAAGACGTGGTTAGCTTCGCCATCTGTGGCATGATGACACAGTTCACAAATTGTGTCCTATGTCCATGTATTGATGCCTATGGAGGTGGCCATTTTCATGGAGTCCAAGATTTAATCAAAGACTGACAGGTAAGACAACATGACTTCAGTAATGGAGACAGAAATGTAAATGACACTTCAGTCTCTAGAGATTCATTAGCTGCTTTTCTTTAACGCATAGTTGCCTACTCTCCAGGAATGTCTGGGAGACCTCCCGGGAGAACAGGGCAACCTCCCAGTTCTCGCCCCGACAATAGATAAGTGGCCCCCTGCTGTAAGTGGCCTAAATTGTGACCATAATTTAGGGGCAGAGCCAAAATGATGTGATTCGTCAAGCTCCGCCCCCGCACATCCACCTGCCGCCCGGATCTCCCTGAAGCCAACGAGGAAAAGTTGGCAAGTATGATTGATTTAGATTCAAGTGTTTTCAAAACTCAGATCCACTTGGATTCTTAAAACGGTCACAGCAATCACAGCGGAGGTGTGAGTGAGCGCTACTGAGGCTGAAGAGGTGGAGGGGAGGGGCTGTCACTCCTTCACCTGTCGCCATCCTTATCTCTCCTACTCGGTTATCCTCAAGACTGTTATTAAATTAAATACTCCCCGACATCCTCTCTTATTTCTTACACACCTAAGTCCATGCTGCAGCTGGGGAACTACATGTCTCAGCATGACCTGCCAGACAGCTGGAGACCCACTGTTTGCCTACCCAGACAGACACACAGATAAAGGCAGACACTGCAGACAGTTCTGTATTATCAGTCTCTATCAGCAGATACACTGAGGCTACTCTGTGAGGAGCTTCTCTGTGGTTAAATGACAATTGTTTCATTTTCTTTACCTCCTTTTAAGCAGATGTCTCGGTGTGTAGCAGCGTGAATTCGGTCCCATTCGTCACATTCGCCCTAGCACATAAAACATTTACATCAATGCAAACACAATGGAAATATCCATGACTTATAAAAGATGTAACATGAGTAATAGGGACAATGTAAGCTTTTGTACACACTGTTAAGAAGAACTGTCTACCAAAGCAGCGGGTTTAGAGCTAACTCAGGTTTAACTAAACAATTGTACGTGTATATTAAAATGACATTTGTAAGGAATCTTTCGGAGCCTTTGAAAGTTATTCACTGAATAATGAGAACATTCGTTTTATGAATCATCATTTCTGTACGGACGGAGACCTCCCTTGATGGTTTATAATGTGAGTGATAATGTGGATCATTGACGGCTGTGTCGATTCCACCAGCTGTCCAAAACATTGATCGTACCTATAACGCTGACACCAAAACTGACACGACGCTGTGACATGGATGCTAACGGCTATAAGATATTTACTAAATTCTGCAACTTAAATTAGAACTATCCACTCTAACTATATATGTGGAGAACCCAGAGGTCAACGACTAACATCACCGCAAGATAACCAACCACATTCCTCCACACAGGACCATGCCTGCCCCATGTCGTCACTAATAAAACCAGGCTTTATTACCCATGAAGGGGCGACCTCTATTTTCAAACGTCCTCCGGTAGACCGGTTGCCATGATCTGACATACTACTCTGCAACAGAATAATTAACCTAACGCCAGGCTAAACCAAAATGGGCAAGAGGATGGGAGATATTGTCGTGGCACTTCTAACATGAAACTAGCCCCTCCCCACTGAACCACTAAGGAGCCTTCTAAGTTTTGCTAAACCTTTCCCCAATCATCCAAACATCAATCTCTAATCACCTTATCTAACATGTCCATTCCATACAAATTAATTGCTTATTAAGCACTTTTCCGCTGCTCCAGTCCTGCCCCCCTTTCACGCTTCTTCGCTGGTTCCTGGGGGTTCTAAGGCTGGTCTCCTTAAGTCCCTTCCGATCTGGTCTTTACGGGACCATTTCATATCCCGAGTAACTATGAATTCCGTACACAGGTCCTTGAGCCCCTGGAACATAGAGGAAAAGGCTAACACTGCAAGACGCATGATTACAGCCGTCCTCACAGAAGACAAGTTCCCCAAGAACCAGAAAAGGCAAAGGCTCCTCTCCTTCGCGGCACCAAACTGTACGGTTAAGGAACTCATGTTTGCCTGCATTCGGCTACAGCAAACGGAATTTATCTTGAAGCGAGACAAAGTGTCAGCTACTGTGTTTTACACCTTCGTCACGTGAACGGCATGAAAGGAACATATTAAGTAGAGATTTTCACTGAACCCCATGTTCTGGTTTTGGATCTGGATTAACTTGGTGTTTTGGTTTTGGATCCCGATTATTTTCTAAAATCCCAATTTTCTTTTGCTAAATTCACATATTTTTGCCTTTTTTCCCCCATACATTATCATTAACCTAAAGAGCACTAATTTCAAGTCATTTGCAGTCAATTTTGACCACCTCACAGGTCACAATATTATTTTCATACACTTTCAAACAAAGACTGCAGATTTAGAAGACCAAGCCTGCCAGACCTATTATTTGTATTTCAGCAATGACAATTAGCAATGGAGCAATGGAGCTCTCCTCTTTGTGTGTTACCTAAATAACACAGTACAATGTGACTGCAGATTTAGAAGACCAAGCCTGCCAGACCTATTATTTCTATTTCAGCCATGACAATAAGCAATGGAGCTCTCCTGAATGTCACTGGAGGCTTTGAAGAACACTGCTACCCCCTCCTCTTTCTTTTCTACCTATGACGCTGCCCAACTGCACTAGAGACTGCCAAGAACTGTGCTACCCCTTCTGGGTCACTCTGTGAAATGGCGCTGGATCGCCGTGGAGGGCGGTACTTATAGAATACAAAACTTGTGAGATCCGACGACGTAACAAGGACGTTTTGCCTCGTTTTCAATTCCGAGGAAGCGTGAAAGTACCGAGCCGACTCGGATCTGCTAAGTTTGGGTGTGTTCGGTTCTCGGGAACCGAACCTGAGTATTTCTAATATTAAAGCACAAACACAGGAGGACAAGATGACTTAACAAAGTAATAACAAGAGTAGAAGAAGCCGGTGAGGCTTATACTCATGAAAACTCTTCATTTTTGTTGTGACGAAGAAGGTCTTCTTATAGATCCACCGCCGACCCGACAGAGAAAATCCGAAGGAGCGTGAGGCTTCACATAGAACCTAGCTTCAGCCAATCGGAAATGCTACCTCCCTTTACAACACCTGTCCTACAACAACGAGCCAAAACCTCGCCAGAACCCACCGCTTCCATGAAACCGGGAAACAGCAGCTGCTTTAAATCACACACTTCCGGGGGGGAAAGAGCGATGACAATGAACAGCGAGATAAGGATATAGATAATGTAACAGCAAATCACACTTTATTAACCTATAGATTTTCTGTCAGGAAACAGAAACTTCAACAAACGAGCAGGCTGAAGCTTTCAGCGCGGACAATCTCGGAGAGACAGAAGGCATTCAGGAGGAAGTCAAACATGATTGAAAACGGGAGAATTTCATTAGTTTCTTCTTCAGCTGTTAAAACTGGATACAATGAGGTCCTGCGCTCCTCCGCGTCGGAAGCAAAGTTATTATTGCAAGGTTCATTTGCAAATGTTCCGAAATACTCAAACAAATCCTATTAGTTGCATGCATTCACAACATATTTAGTGCAAATCCTGAAGGGATCCGTAAAGATTCCGCAATGTATCACAATTCACAATTTAGATATAGTCTATGTAGAAAAGAGTAACAGCTCGGACATTTTCAGAGTAAAAAAAGATTTAACCTGTTAGGTTTTTTTTAAACTTTGTAGGTTTCAGTGATTTGCTTGCAGTCTCTCGGTTGATGTCACTGAAAATTTAAAGGGGCATAACTGACATGATAAGCTTTACTGTTTGAGCTTTTTGATCCATAATAGCAAACTTTTTTTGACCAGTGGCTGCCGTGGAAAATCAGAGTAAAACTAAATAGCATATTTTAATGTCCTGTTTTATCAATGAAATTTCACTTTTTTGAGCTCAGTTTTAGTTGCCCTTTCAAGGAGAATATGGTTTACACGGCAGATGGGAAAAAGAACAAGAAAAACAAAAACAAAAAACAACAAATCTGAGCGAAAACAGAAAGAGACAAGGAACACAAAGGCCTCGCATGTAAGAGACACTTCTAAGGAAAAGTCTAATTGGAATTTGAGGCAGAAACTGTAACAGCTGCGGGTTATTAACCTGATATTCTATCAAAAGTTCACTGTTCACAAAAGAGCAGTAAGTTCACTTTTGTTTGAATACTTTCAATGTAGTATTTCTGCTAACAAGTGGCCTGTAAACACAAAACAGGAAGCGCCCAGGTATATAAGATCAGTCATTATTTTATTATACCAATTTATTACTATTTTTTACACATTTTTATTTTAACAAATTTAAAGAGAAAGAAGAAAATTGCAAGTTTCTCTGGGATGCTAATGCAACAACTTTAACTTGCTTGTGAAAATGCTTACAGAGGGACTGAGTCGTTACAGAGGGACTGAGCCGTTACAGAGGGACTGAGTCGTTATAGAGGGACTGAGTCGTTACAGAGGGACTGAGTCGTTACAGAGGGACTGAGTCGTTATAGAGGGACTGAGTCTTTATAGAGGGACTGAGTCGTTATAGAGGCACTGAGTCGTTACAGAGGGACTGAGTCGTTATAGAGGGACTGAGTCGTTACAGAGGGACTGAGTCGTTACAGAGGGACTGAGCCGTTACAGAGAGACTGAGTCGTTATAGAGGGACTGAGTCTTTATAGAGGGACTGAGTCGTTATAGAGGGACTGAGTCGTTACAGAGGGACTAAGTCGTTATAGAGGGACTGAGTCGTTATAGAGGGACTGAGTCGTTAGGGAAAGTAAGGTAAAAAAAAAGGAGTCAATTTTCTCTGAGACAAACCATGTTCCAATACAAGGGGTGCAAATTAGTTTATTATTTTGCACATAAGTTAAATACTGGCTGTTTTTTCATCTAGCACACAAATAATTGATAGCTTTATTTTTACACTGAAATTTAAAGTTGATCCAGGACATGCCCTACCCAAACTATAAATCTGTCCCCACATTTTAAATTTACCTCCCCCTCCAATGCATCATGGTTTTGCCCAGGTGCAAAGTTACTCCTTTTTTGTGCTTTGCTCTCCTTAATGACTCAGGCCCCCCGAGTGTGCAGGGAAATGTGTTTGTATTCACTGTCCTTGGAGACGACACAGATTAGCTCAGCTCTGTGCCTTTGAATACTATTGCATCTACAAAGCAGACTTGGAGGTCGATTTACTAAAACGTCTAGAAGGAAAAGCGGAGGTGTTGCCCATAGCAACCAATCAGGTTCTAGCTATCATTTATCTGGTACATTCTAGAAAAGGGTAGCTTGCGTTTGATTGGTTGCTACGGGCAACAACTCCATTTTTATAATAGAATTAGCCGAAGGTGAAGTACCCTTTAATATCTCAGCCTTCGTTCATTTACAGAAAGCATATTTTATGTGGCTTGCCCTTTGAACCACTATATCTATTTTTAAGGACATGTGCATGATTACTGCAAGACGATGACTACTGCGCGATGAGTCAATTTGGATAATGACAAAAAAGGCAGCACTCTAGAAAACTCTTAGCAATAAATTGTATAAAATGAGAGTTATAATCATTAGATATGATTAAAGGCAGGTGCTGCTTGAAACATGAAGGCTGCTGTCACGACGTAGATTAAATAAAGAAGATGCACTTTAACCTTCAGCTAAGTGGTTCCTGGAGAGCGGCCTTTCTTCTTATCTTGGGCTGATGTATGAAGTTTCTCCGCGGGGAGTAGCTCGTTCACGTACAAATCCCGGTGACATTCCTGATTTGATTTCTCTCGAGCTGGTGACAGCAAGTCTATAACTTTGATCAGTACACTTCCATACCTCTCAACATTTGGGAATCCGGTGTTGGGAAGGGGGTGTGCCCACCTCTCAATTGGGACGTAGCACCCCGGACATGCCTAGTGATTTTGAAGCGGTAGTCTGCCTCGTTCTATCCTCCCTTCCCCTCCATTTCCGTGCCCACCGGTGCATGCAGCATTGTTCACCTTGGGAAGTTTGTCTCATTCTTTGCAGAGCTAATTTCCCACCCGTGGGACATCAGGGTAGCATCTACTCTCAAAGGCTTCAAGCGTGCCCTTAAGACTCATTTCTTTATTCAAGTCTATCAGTCCTCCTCCTAACTCCCTTGTCCCGGCTCTCTCCCCCCAGTTAGTACCACCCTATTTGTGTCTCCCCCTTCCCTTTAGGATGTAAGCTCTCAGGAGCCCTCTTTCCTTGTGAGCTCCTTCTAATATTCCATCACCCCCTGTACCTCTTGGCCTGCTTCCCTAGCCGTTGTCTTATGCTTCGGCCTACTTCTCGCTGATTTCTACAATCACTTTCACTCATTGTCCCAGAAAGAATTTGACTTGCATTACCATGTTACCTGTGTGTGTGTGTGTATATATTTCTGTTCTTCATTTTTTGTTCTTTCTGTATCATGTTGTGTCATGGGTCACTGTTTTCTGTATATGTCATGTACGGCGCTGCGTACCCTTTGTGGCGCCTTATAAATTATAGATAATAATAATAATAAAAATAAAAGCTGTCCCAGTAGGGTTGGCGTACAGAGCCCTCAAATCGGGACTATCCCGCCTAAACCGGGATGAGTGGGGGGTATGAGGTTCTGCACAGTAAGATCCATGTACATTTGATAGCTGGTCTAACATAGGTGGATACAGGAAGTCCATATGGAGTATAAATATAAAAATGGCTTTTTTTGTGCAAAACCTTGAAATCTAATAAGCAAGATGGTGCCTATTCAGCGGTATTACTGATCTAGCCTAAAACCGCAGACACTACTCTGTGGCTTTTGCTCTATCTAGTGGCATTTTATAGAATATGTGCAATAATAGACATTAATAAAGCAATCTATTAAGGAACTTAAGATGTCAGTTTGTGAAATTGAAAATAAAGGCTTTGATTCCCAAAGGTGGTGTCACATGGGTGCTTTACATGTTGGCGTGTTTTCAGCTATGGAAACGTTTGCGCTAGATTTTAGCCCGGATTTGCGCTTCCAGTTCCAGATTCACTAAAAACAAAAATGAATAAAGTTAAAAAAAAAAGAAAATGTAAAATAAAAAAATAAAAAAAACAAAACTTTATTTACAAAAACAAAAAAGGAAAAACAATAAAACATTTTTTTATTCCTCGGAAACTTGGCTATTGCCGTACTGAGATAGTCACGGCGATAGGAGGACAGCAGCGGTACTTGTGCATCGATAAGCTTTGCCGGACAGACCTGGTGATACCGATCACCGGTATCACCCAGACGGAGAGCTTCTTAAAACTGCCAAAACCTGCAGTTTAAGGCTTTACTCTTTGTGATAAATAGACCCCCAAATGTAAGTGTAGAATATGTTGATGAATTTTACACCAAGGTACAATGGAATCAGGGCACAGATAGACAAGCTGGGTAAAATGAATGTTTAACTGGAAGGTTTGCATAGAAGCAATGGTCTGCGCTGGTGGAAGGACGCAGTGGGCTGTAAAGATGTAATGGTTTATGGTTTATATTTCTAAGTTATTTCACTTTATTCTTTCTTGTCACTTGCATTGGGAAAAAAATCTAATATGTAAATGAATTCTATCCCAAATAAAATGTAAAACTAAGAATAATGACCAGAATACAATGTAGAACACACAGTTCCCTTCTCAAGGACACTCGTGTTACATTATGATGGAGTGTAAAGTATTGAAATATTTATATCATGTTTGTTACAAACAATCTTTTGGTGCTGAGGCTTCATAATATACATTTATATAAATTAAGTAATGTGTTGCAAGACTTGCAGAGAGCAATGAATAATTTATGGCAAACATATCTGGATGCTGCTCGAGAATTGCGGTGACAGAAATCAGAAGTGTAATGTAATTCAGAAAAATGTGATATATAAAAATATATGGTAAGCCTGTGAGCAGGGACCTCTCACCTCTCCATGTGTATTTAATACCCAGTATTGTTTATTACTGTTTGTTCCCAATTGTAAAGCGCTACGGAATCTGCTGGCGCTATATAAATGTTGAAGTTGACGATGATACAGTGAAATGCTGTAAATCTTTTTTAGCTTTTAGGATGTTTAACTGCTTTTTTTGACCGGAGAGATTCAACCCCTTCATGACTAAGACAATCTCTACAGAGGTAACATTAGAGGGGGGGGGGGGAAACCATTTTAAGGCATGTGCGACTGGTGGTAGAGTACCTGTTGAATTCTTTGCTGTCTGTGTGTTCTCCCCTCATCGCAATACATGCCTCCCACATCGACTATTGCAATTCCCTCCTTACTGGTCTTCCCAAAGGCAGACTTGAACCCATACAATCTATTTTGCACGCAGCGGCTAGACTGATTTTCCTTACAAACCGTTATTCCTCTGCTGAGCCACTCTGTCAGTCTCTACATTGGCTGCCTGTATTTCAACGAATCCAATATAAAATTCTTCTACTAACATACAAGGCCATCAACAAAATTGCACCGACATACATTTCCTCACTTGTCTCGAAATATCTCCCTACTCGACACCTCCGTTCTGCACAAGATCTACGTCTCTCCTCCACTCTCATCACATCCTCCCATTCTCGGTTACAGGATTTTTTCCAGGCTGCACCTACTTTGTGGAAATTCCCCCCCTCGCACAGTAAGACTTTCCTCTAGTCTTCAAACCTTCAAGCGTTCACTGAAAACCCACCTCTTCAGACAAGGTTATGATATTCCTTAACCATCATCTTAATTTCCCTAGATTACCCTATTGCCATCCTCTACACTGCTAACGCAAGACAACAACCTTCTGACCAACATTGCAACACACACAGCCTACTCAGTACTTTTACCTTTGCAGTCTGGCTGGTCCATTGTGCAATACGATGTAGCACATGCCCTTGTGTTTCTAACTCCCATTGTCCTATAGATTGTAAGCTTTCATGCAGGGTTCTCTTATCTCTCTGTCTGTATGTATTACCCAGTATTGTCTTATTAATGTTTGTTCCCAATTGTAAAGCGCTACGGAATTTGCTGGCGCTATATAAATAAATGTTGATGATGATGATTCCCTCCCGCTTCACAATACATGCCTCCCTCCCTCTTCACACTACATGCCCCCTCCCTCTGCACACTACATGATCCCTCCCCTTCACAATACATGCCCCCTCCCTCTGCATAAAACATGCCCCTCCCTCATCACAATACATGCCCCCTCCCTCTGCACACTACATGCCCCCTCCCTCTGCACACTACATGCCCCTCCCCTTCACAATACATGCCCCCTCCCTCTGCACACTACATGCCCCCTCCCTCATACACAATGCATGCCCCCTCCCTCTGCACACTACATGCCTCCTCCCTCATCACACTACATGCCCCCTCCCTCTGCACACTACATGCCCCCTCCCTCATACACAATGCATGCCCCCTCCCTCTGCACACTACATGCCCCCTCCCTTATCACAATACATGCCCCCTCCCTCATCACAATACATGCCCCCTCCCTCTGCACACTACATGCCCCCTCCCTTATCACACTACATGCCCCCTCCCTCATCACACTACATGCCCCTCCCTCATCACAATACATGCCCCCTCATTCTGCACAATACATGCCCCCTCCCTCTGCATAACACATGCCCCCTCCCTCATCACAATACATGCCTCCTCCCTCATCACAATACATGCCCCCTCCCTCATCACACTATATGCCCCCTCCCTTATCACAATACATGCCCCCTCCCTCATCACAATACATGCTCACTCATTCTGCACAATACATGCCCCCTCCCTCATCACAATACATGCCCCCTCCCTCATCACACTATATGCCCCCTCCCTCATCCCAATACATGCCCACTCATTCTGCACAATACATGCCCCCTCCCTCTGCATAATACATACCCCCTCCCCCTTCACAAAACATACCCCCTCCCTCATCACACTACATGCCCCCTCCCTCATTACAATGCATGCCCCCTCCCTCTGCACACTACATGCTCCCGCCCTCATCACAATACATGCCCCTCCCTCATCACACTACATGCCCCCTCCCTCATCACAGTACATGCCCCCTCATTCTTCACAATACATGCCCCCTCCCTCTGCACACTACACGCCCCTCCCTCATCACAATACACGCCCCTCCCCTTCACAATACATGCCCCCTCACTCTGCATAATACATGCCCCCTCCCTCTGCACACTACATGCCCCCTTCCTCTTCACAATACATGCCCCCTCATTCTGCACAACACATGCCCCCTCCGTCTGCATAATACATACTCCCTCCCTCTGCATAATACATGCCCCCTCCCTCTTCACAATACATGCCCCCTCCCTCTGCATAATTCATGCCCCTTCCCTCTTCACAATACATGCCCCCTCCCTCATCACAGTACATGCCCCCTCATTCTGCACAATACATGCCCCCTCACTCTTCACACTACATGCTCCCTCCCTCTGCATAATACATGCCCCCTCCCTCTTCCCAATACATGCCCCCTCCCTCTGCATAATACATGCCCCCTCCTGCATCACAATACATGCCCCCTCCCTCTGCATAATACATGCCCCCTCCCTCTTCACAATACATGCCCCCTCTGCATAATACATGCCCCCTCCCTCTGCATAATACATGCCCTCTTCCTCTACACAATACATGCCCCCTCATTCTGCACAATACATGCCCACCCCTCTGCATAATACATGCCCCCTCCCCTTCACAATACATGCCCTCTCCTTCTGCATAATACATACTCCCTCCCTCTGCATAATACATGCCCCTTCCCTCTTCACAATACATGCCCCCTCCCTCTGCATAATTCATGCCCCCTCCCTCTGTATAATACATACTCCCTCCCTCTGCATAATACATGCCCCCTCCCTCTTCACAATACATGCCGCCTACCTCTGCATAATACAGGCCCCCTCCCTCTGCATAATACATGCCCCCTCCCTCTGCATAATACATGCCCCCTCCCACATCACAATACATGTCCCCTCCCTCTGCATAATACATGCCCCCTCCGTCTGCATAATACATGCCCCCTCCCATTTCACAATACATGCCCCCTCCCTCTGCATAATACATGCCCCCTCCCTCTTGACAATACATGTCCCTCTGCATAATACATGCCTCCTCCCTCATCACAATACATGCCCCCTCCCTCTGCATAATACATGCCCCCTCCCTCTGCATAATACATGCCCCCTCCCACATCACAATACATGCCCCCTCCCTCTGCATAATACATGCCCCCTCCCTCTGCATAATACATGCCCCCTCCCATTTCACAATACATGCCCCCTCCCTCTGCATAATACATGCCCCCTCCCTCTTTACAATACATGCCCCCTCTGCATAATACATGCCTCCTCCCTCATCACAATACATGCCCCCTCCCTCTGCATAATACATGCCCCCTCCCTCATCACAATACATGCCCCCTCCCTCTGCATAATACATGCCCCCTCTGCATAATACATGCCTCCTCCCTCATCACAATACATGCCCCCTCCCTCTGCATAATACATGCCCCCTCCCTCATCACAATACATGCCCCCTCCCTCTGCATAATACATGCCCCCTCCCTCATCACAATACATGCCCCCTCCCTCTGCATAATACATGCCCCCTCCCCTTCACAATACATGCCCCCTCCTTCTGCATAATACATACTCCCTATCTCTGCATAATACATGCCCCTTCCCTCTTCACAATACATGCCCCCTCCCTCTGCATAATTCATGCCCCCTCCCTCTGTATAATACATACTCCCTCCCTCTGCATAATACATGCCCCCTCCCTCTTCACAATACATGCCGCCTACCTCTGCATAATACAGGCCCCCTCCCTCTGCATAATACATGCCCCCTCCCTCTGCATAATACATGCCCCCTCCCACATCACAATACATGCCCCCTCCCTCTGCATAATACATGCCCCCTCCGTCTGCATAATACATGCCCCCTCCCATTTCACAATACATGCCCCCTCCCTCTGCATAATACATGCCCCCTCCCTCTTGACAATACATGCCCCCTCTGCATAATACATGCCTCCTCCCTCATCACAATACATGCCCCCTCCCTCTGCATAATACATGCCCCCTCCCTCTGCATAATACATGCCCCCTCCCACATCACAATACATGCCCCCTCCCTCTGCATAATACATGCCCCCTCCCTCTGCATAATACATGCCCCCTCCCATTTCACAATACATGCCCCCTCCCTCTGCATAATACATGCCCCCTCCCTCTTTACAATACATGCCCCCTCTGCATAATACATGCCTCCTCCCTCATCACAATACATGCCCCCTCCCTCTGCATAATACATGCCCCCTCCCTCATCACAATACATGCCCCCTCCCTCTGCATAATACATGCCCCCTCCCTCATCACAATACATGCCCCCTCCCTCTGCATAATACATGCCCCCTCTGCATAATACATGCCGCCTCCCTCTGCATAATACATGCCCCCTCCCTCTGCATAATACATGCCCCCTCCTTCTGCATAATACATGCCCCCTCTCTCTGCATAATACATGCCCCCTCCCTCTTCACACTACATGCCCCCTCCCTCATCACTATATACATTCCCCTAATTCACTTACCTTGTTTTGACGCTCCCAACCAATCAGTGTCTGGGAGCTGCCGTATCGCGGAGGGATGCAGATTCACAGTGGTCAGACTGAGAGCCAGGACAGACGTAGTGGAACCTAACAGTGCAGGTTTTCCATATCTCCTTGTTGGAGCACAGGTGTAATCATTACTGACTGATACATTGTAACACATCCACAGGTGGTGTAATTATCTCACTGTTAGGGCTCTCTGAGGAGTGGACTTGGGAGACACTATTGAGGAACCGCTGCCAGCTTTTGTGGAACTACATATTCCAGCATGCACTGGTACCCATTGACATAAAGAGCATTCTGGTGCTTATTAAACCACAAGTTGGGAGGTAAGCCTGTTGTCACTGCCATTGGGTCTGTTTATCCTTTTATAACTTGTCCCATAAATCTGTTAAATCACTAATAATTTTTCCAGGAGATTAACACACACTCCCTGCCGTGATTATCTTTATACCACTTAATCCTGTATATTCTGTAGTGTTTTTGGAAACAATCAGCAGATCCTGCATCGCGGTTTCCACTGAACTCGGAAACAGTTGATTACTGAGTAATACAAGTGAGTCAAATCGCTACAACAAACCGTCACCTGACCAACCGAAATGACATTATCGTATTATGTTTTATGGAAGCCGGCTAACGGTACAGTCCATCACAGCAGATAGATGTCATATGGTGCTTCCAAAGATCTATTTTCTGCATTTAATGTACACTAATGGGAAGAAAAATAGACACAGTCTTCCAAACTATGAAGGATTAGCTCAATGGGGAAAAAGAACACAGGAAAAGATTCAAAGATTGATGCGTACTGGGAAAACGTATTCTGAGCGCAGCCCACGTTCATTATTACACACACGTATTTAGGCTTTGCGTACTCCCAAATTCATCAAGATATGGATCTCAGGATACGTGTGCTTATGAGATCGGGGGCAGGTCTGCTGTGCTTTACTACACCGGACACTGAAGGATACGTCCGATACCTATGTGGATTATAAATTCGCAAAAGAACGCACAGGAAAATAAAAAAAATTACTGAATTAAAGTCACCTGTTATTAACATAGGCATTAACGAAAAAAGCAATTAAAAAATAATAGTTACATTTTTCCCCCCATGAAATACATTTATAAAGATGTTGTTAATGTCTACTGAGCATGAAATACATTTACACAGTTGCTCATGTTTGCAAACACATTACAGATTGCATACGGGACTGTCATCACTACTGAACAGGATTTAGACTAGCCCTCAGGGGCTGGAGGGCAGGGCAGAGCTGGATTAAGGCTTCGGGGGGCCCGGGGCACTTAAGACAGGGGGGCCCCTAAGATCTAAAATTAAGGGCATAGTGACACACCCTGCATTACATCACCTACAGCCTACAGTATGACACTTACAGCTCTCCCAGAGGGCTCGCTTAGGTTGTCTGCATAAGATAAATCATTGCTTCCACAAACTAAAATACTGTACATTAAAACAATCATCAAAACACCACATTAAAATGGATATTGACACCACACATTAAAACTAGCAATGATATCACACAATAAAAATACCATTGATAACGTACACTAAAACTAGCAATGATACCGCACGCTAAAACTAGCAATGATACCGCAAATTAAAATACCATTGATAATGCATCATTGGGCATTGCCAGGCCACTCTCCTACAGACAAAAAACCTGCATTGTTGTGTACACCATTGAACAGTCACCAAAAATTGGGATTGTCCCACTAGAATAACAATATTTCACAGACTTTGCTGCTCTCTCCTACCTGTTCTTCTCACTTTCTCCACCTGTGCTGCAGGTTTCTTTAGTTGCTGCTTGTCTGGATCCTGGAATGTTAGGGGCCCTATTTGAAAAAAAAAAAATGGGTACATTTAGAAAATTACAGCCACCCCCAGCATTAAATCAGTACCACCCATGATTAATAATTAGGCCTTCCTCCAGCCCCAACATTAAAATAATAGTATTCACATTTAATAAATAAACCTATTTCCCTCTCTACAAACAGCCCCAGCAATAAATTAATAGTATTTACATTTCAGAAATATACCTATTTCCCGCAACCATCACTACCATTAAATAATTCATAGGCACATTTAATAAAGGGACCTCATTCTCCCCAAACTCACCCCCACATTCAGTAGCGCCCAAACCACCCCATCTTAAATTAATTGTCCCCACTATTGTGCCTCTCTCCCCCCCTTTTTCCTCATGATATTTTTCTCCCCCTTTTTTCCTTACTGTGCCTCTCTTCTCGCCCTTTTTTCCTTACTGTGCCTCTCTTCTCGCCCTTTTTTCCTTACTGTGCCTCTCTACTCCCCCCTTTTTTCTCCATACTGTGCCTCTCTTCTCGCCCATTTTTCCTTACTGTGCCTCTCTTCTCCCCCTTTTTTCCTTACTGTGCCTCTCTTCTCCCCCTTTTTTCTATACTGTGCCTCTCTTCTCCCCCTTTTTCCCTTACTGTGCCTCTCTTCTCCCCCTTTTTCCCTTACTGTGCCTCTCTTCTCGCCCTTTTTTCCTTACTGTGCCTCCCTACTCCCCCCTTTTTTCTCCATACTGTGCCTCTCTTCTCCCCCTTTTTTCCTTACTGTGCCTCTCTTCTCCCCCTTTTTTCTATACTGTGCCTCTCTTCTCCCCCTTTTTTTCCTTACTGTGCCTCTTCTCCCCCTTTTTTCCCTTACTGTGCCTCTCTTCTCCCCCTTTTTTCCTTACTGTGCCTCTCTTCTCCCCCTTTTTTTCCTTACTGTGCCTCTCTTCTCCCCCTTTTTTTCCTTACTGTGCCTCTCTTCTCCCCCTTTTTTCCTTACTGTGCCTCTTTTCTCCCCCTTTTTTCCTTACTGTGCCTCTCTTCTCCCCCTTTTTCCTTACTGTGCCTCTCTTCTCCCCCTTTTTTCCTTACTGTGCCTTTCTTCTTCCCCTTTTTTTTTTTACTTACCTTTCTTTTAGCTTCTTTCTTCTCTTCTGTCTTCTTGTTTCTTTCCTGGTCCTCTCTGCGCTGCTCCTCACTGAATGACAGGCGTGCCTTGATGACGTCACGCCTGTCATTCAGTGTTAACAGTGCAGAGAGGAGGGAGGAGGAGGGACGCCGGCGCCGCGGTGAGGTGAGTATATCTTTTTTTTTGTTTTTTCTTTCTTTTACTATCCTGCTCCCCCCACCAACGAAGGGAGCCCCGAACACGCCAGCCCACAACCCCCCCCCACCGCCGCCGCCACCGGGGGGGGGGGGGCGGGGGGGAGCGGCGCCATCGAAAAAAAAAAAAACAGAGGTTAGGAGCGCGACGGCGGGGGGCCCTCGGAGAGAGGGGGCCCGGGGCATGTGCCCCCCCTTAATCTGGCTATGGGGCAGGGGGGGAACTGCACGGTCCAGTCCCACAGAGGGCTATTTTGGGCTGGGTCACTGAGTCATCTGCATTTTTTTCCTTTAAAATGTTCCTAATAAGCTGCTATAGTCGAGTTTTGCCCCCTGGGATAAAATTTGCCCTGTAGCTGGAGCAAGAGATGCGGAAGAAAAACAAGTAACCTTGAGATGACCAGAGCTGGATTCGGACTGACGTTTGGCACGCTCCCACTGTACATTTGACTACAACAAAACTGCCCCATTCACTCCCAGACAACTTCTAATAAGAAAAAGTGTTGCCCATAGCAACCAATCAGATTCTAGCTATCACATTCCAGATTGTACAAGATAAATGATAGCTAGAATCTGATTGGTTGCTATGGGCAACACCTCCACTTTTACTGATTAGAAGGTTTAGTTAATCTACCCCAGGTCATGGAATGAAAACAAAGCTGCGGAAGTAGTGTTGTAGCAGTTGTGTAACTTTTAGAAGTCCACGGGTTAGCTGTTCCCTGAAGTGACAAAACTCAAGAGCTGGAGATAATTAACTGCATAGTTAATATATAGGGAGAAGCAAAAAATTTTTAGTGAAAACAACCATTTTACCGGTAATAGGGCTTTTGCCCTGGGTTAAATTGGCCACTTAGATTTTATTCAAACAGAAGGAGAAGAAGTTCAGAAGCTGAACTGATTGGATAGAACATAGACTTTAAAAAGTCCTTTATTTTGGTTTTGAAGTATTATCACACTCACATGCAGAGAGCTGAATTGGCCACATGCTGATTAGGGCCCCAAGGATAAAGTACTTTTTTTTTTTCAAAATTTCCTCTTTAAAAAAAGAAGATAAAAAAATGAAAACAAGAGGAAACCCTACATAGCTCATGGGTCCGCCCTTCTGCCTACATTAGATGATTCAGCGTGATGTGGATCCAATAGAACCTAATAGAGCCCGTCCAGTCTTATCGCACCTAATCTGGCCACTCACAGAGCCAATGGTGCCAGCACTATATGGATTTTGTCATACTGCTTCTCTCTCTCATATTGTGTAGGTCCCCCTCATGCCGCCAAAACAGCTGTGACCCGTCGAGACATGGACTCCACAAGACCTATGAAGGTGTTCTGTGGTATCTGGCACCAAGGCGTTAGCTGCAGATCCTTTAAGTCCTGTAAGTTGCGAGGTGAGGTCTCCATGGCTCAGACTTGTTTTTCCAGCACATCCTACAGATAGTTGATCGAATTGAGATCTGGGGAATTTGAAGGCCAAGTCAACACCTTGAACTCTTTGTCATGTTCCTCAAACCATTCCTGAACAATTATTGCAGTGTGGCAGGGGGCATTATCCTGCTGAAAGAGGCCACTGCCATCAGGGAATACCGTTGTCATGAAGGGGTGTACGTGGTCTGCTTAATGTTTAGGTAGATGGTACGTGTCAAAGTAACATCCACATGAATGCCAGGACCCAAGGTTTCCCAGCACAACATTGCCCAGAACATCACACTGTCTCCTTCCTCCTACATACATACCATCGTCCACATGTTGTGATTGAAGAAATTGTGATTCATCAGACCGGACCACCTTCTTCCATTGCTTTATGGTCCAGTTCTGGTGCTCACGTGCCCATTGTAGGTGATTTTGGTAGTAGACAGGGGTCAACATGGGCACTCTGACCGGTCTGTGGCTACACAGCCCCATACGCAGCAAGCTGCAATGCACTGTGTGTACTGAAACCTTTCTTTCAATGCAAGCATTAACTTTTCAGTAATTTGTGCTGCAGTAGTTCTGTCTGATTGGACCAGATGGGCTAGACTTTGCTTATTGCACGCATCAGTGAGCCTTGGGTGCCCATGATCCTGTCGCTTGTTCACCAGTTGTCCTTCCTTGGACCACTATTGGTAGATACTAACCACTGCATACCGGGAACACCCCACAGGACCTGCCGCTTTGGAGATGCTCTGACCCAGTTGTCTAGTCACCACGATTTGGCTCTGGTCAAAGTTGCTCAGATCCTTACGCATGCCCAATTTTCCTTCTTTCAACACATCAACTTCAGGAGCTGACTGCTGATTTGCTGCCTAATAAATCCCAGCCCAGTACAGGTGCCATTGTAAAATGATGATCAATGTTATTCTTTTCACCTGTCAGTGGTTTCATTGTTGTGGCTGATTGGTGTATATATATATATATATATATATATATATATATATATATATATATATATATATATATCATAACAAGCAGCTCAATTGCTAATTCTGAGATAAAAAGCTATTTTCAACAGTATTTGCATATTGATTTCTATTGTCATGCCATAAAACTGGAAGGTTTTGGCTATAAAAATAATATAAAAATAAAGTGAAAATGTAGTGTATAATGAAACAAGCAGGAAGAATGAACATTTAAATAGAGGTGCAATTTGATATGAGCCCCAAATGTGATATAACATGATATAGATACAGTCACCACCTCTCCTGAATCTCTCATGTGATATACCATTATACAGATAGTCACCCCATGTGATATAACATGATACAGATAGAGTTACCTCCTGTCTTGAGCCCCTCATGTGATATAACATGATATAGATACAGTCACCCCCTGTCCTGAGTCCCTCATGTGATATAACATGATATAGATACAGTCCCCCATGTACTGAGTCCGTCATGTAATATAAAATGATATGGATACAGTCACCCCCTATCCTGAGACCCTCTGGTGATATAACATGATATAGATACAGTTACCCCATGTACTGAGTCCCTCATGTGATATAACATGCTATAGATAGTTATCCCCTATCCTGAGCCCCACATGTGATATAACATGATATAGATACAGTTATCCCATGTACTGAGCCCACATGTGATATAACATGATATAGATACAGTTATCCCATGTACTGAGCCCACATGTGATATAACATGATATAGATACAGTTATCCTATGTACTGTGAGCCCACATGTGATATAACATGATATAGATACAGTTATCCCATGTACTGAGCCCCACATGTGATATAACATGATATAGATACAGTTATCCCATATACTGAGCCCACATGTGATATAACATGATATAGATACAGTTATCCCATGTACTGAGCCCCACATGTGATATAACATGATATAGATACAGTTATCCTATGTACTGTGAGCCCACATGTGATATAACATGATATAGATACAGTTATCCCATGTACTGTGAGCCCACATGTGATATAACATGATATAGATACAGTTATCCCCTATCCTGAGCCCCACATGTGATATAACATGATATAGATACAGTTATCCCATGTACTGTGAGCCCACATGTGATATAACATGATATAGATACAGTTATCCTATGTACTGAGCCCCACATGTGATATAACATGATATAGATACAGTTATCCTATGTACTGTGAGCCCACATGTGATATAACATGATATAGATACAGTTATCCCCTATACTGAGCCCCACATGTGATATAACATGATATAGATACAGTTATCCCATGTACTGTGAGCCCACATGTGATATAACATGATATAGATACAGTTATCCCATGTACTGTGAGCCCACATGTGATATAACATGATATAGATACAGTTATCCCATGTACTGAGCCCACATGTGATATAACATGATATAGATAGTTATCCCATGTACTGAGCCCACATGTGATATAACATGATATAGATACAGTTATCCCATGTACTGAGCCCACATGTGATATAACATGATATAGATAGTTATCCCATGTACTGAGCCCACATGTGATATAACATGATATAGATACAGTTATCCCATGTACTGAGCCCACATGTGATATAACATGATATAGATACAGTTATCCCCTATCCTGAGCCCCACATGTGATATAACATGATATAGATACAGTTATCCCATGTACTGAGCCCAAATGTGATATAACATGATATAGATACAGTTATCCCATGTACTGAGCCCCACATGTGATATAACATGATATAGATACAGTTATCCCATGTACTGTGAGCCCACATGTGATATAACATGATATAGATATAGTTATCCCCTATACTGAGCCCCACATGTGATATAACATGATATAGATACAGTTATCCCCTGTACTGTGAGCCCACATGTGATATAACATGATATAGATACAGTTATCCCCTGTACTGAGCCCACATGTGATATAACATGATATAGATACAGTTATCCCCTGTACTGAGCCCCACATGTGATATAACATGATATAGATACAGTTATCCCATGTACTGTGAGCCCACATGTGATATAACATGATATAGATACAGTTATCCCATGTACTGTGAGCCCACATGTGATATAACATGATATAGATACAGTTATCCCATGTACTGTGAGCCCACATGTGATATAACATGATATAGATACCGTTATCCCCTGTACTGAGCCCCACATGTGATATAACATGATATAGATACAGTTATCCCATGTACTGTGAGCCCACATGTGATATAACATGATATAGATACAGTTATCCCCTGTACTGAGCCCCACATGTGATATAACATGATATAGAAGTCACTCTCTGTCTTGAACCCCACATGTGATACTGAACCCTCCCTCCATGACCTGGCCCCACCACTGAGTCACCCCAATATATCCTGGCTGCCCCATGTGGCTCCCTCCCTATCTGTGCCCGCGCCGCTATTGGCCAGCCGGGCACACACTGATACATAAGGCGTTGCTAAGTACCGGCTCGGAGCACCAGTCTCATCTGTTGCAGCCAGTGGCTCCTGCTCCGTCCTGCCAGGCGCATGCTGCTGCCTGCTGCCCGTGGGATTCCACTCGTGTCGGGAGCCGTGGGGTGGCCATGACATAGACATCGGAGATGAGTTTCCACAAGGAGGACGGTGTGAGCTTGTGCCAGAAGGCGCTGCAGATCGTGTCCGAGCTGTGCCTGGGGGGGCAGGTGGAATGGGACAAGTGCACCGGGATCTTCCCCAGATCCAACCAGGGAGCGGGGAGCACAGGTGAGTGACAAATCCACAGGGTTCCACATTCTCACAGTCCACGCAACTGGTGTCCATTCCACGAATCCTCCAATTCACCATCATCATCCACAGCCCCAGCCAGCAGGATCCACCTAACACCTAGACTCCCTTAGTTCCCCTGTCCCCCCATTCTGCGGGGGTCCCTGTGCATCCTCCTGCCTGCTCTCTGGTCGCTCTCACACAGGGACTGCTCATCGTGGGGGATCCGGATTAATAGACCAGCAGTTTGCGTGGGCGTCGGAAAAGTTCAACTTTCTTTTTCCTTCTGCAACCGAGGAATCTCTTCTGTGAATAGTCCCCGAATCACCCCTCATACCTGACCTCTGAGGGGTTAAACATAACCCCAACATTGTACACCTCCATAAAAACAGGGATAACCCTGTACTAAACTGCCCCCCTGAACACAGAAATTACCACCAATATTACACTGCTGTCATCTCCCTGAAAATAAGGATGATCCCCCACTACTGTCAGCCCACCTGGGTACAGATGTATCCCCCATATTACATTACTATCCCTTAATCACAGGGATAACCCCCATATTACACTGCTGGAACCCCCCCCCCCCCCCCCCTAGGAATAACACAGTGACAGCACCCCAAATCAAAGAGAGGAGCCCCATATTGCTGTCAGCCCCCCTGGATACAGATGTATCCCCCATATTACATTACTATCCCTCAATCACAGGGATAGCCCCCATATTACACTGCTGTCAGCCCCCATGGATACAGATGTATCCCCCATATTACATTACTATCCCTCAATCACAGGGATAACCCCCATATTACACTGCTGGACCCCCCCCCCCCCCTAGGAATAATACAGTGACAGCCCCCTAAATCACAGAGAGGAGCCCCATATTGCTGTCAGCCCCCCTGGATACAGATATATCCCCCACATTACATTACTATCAGTACCCTACCTCAATCACAGGGATAACCCCCATTACACTACTATCCCTCAATCACAGGGATAACCCCCATATTACACTGCTGGAACCCCCGCCCCTAGGAAGAACACAGTAATAGCCCCCCAAATCACAGAGAGGAGCCCCATGTTGTTGTCAGCCCCCTGTAAATAGATTATCCCTCTAGGATGTGTGCCCTGAATATATTTCACAAAATATATAACATCCAGTGTTTTAGAGCTGTCTCCCCCACCTGTACATATATAGATAATCCCCCAATAATTTACTGTTAAGTATATTATGCTCTGTACCTCACACACATAGATATTCTAGTATCCTAACATATAGAGACATTCCAGGGTGCTGTTTGTATACGTCACATATATATAATACAAGAAACTCGTGTAAAACTGAATATAAAATACTCCAATCGGCCATTGTAAGTCATGCTAGCTGGCACATAGATTCAGAGCATATGTGATTATATATAGTATGTATGTTTGTGACTGTGGGCGTTGTGAAGGACACTTGTTGCTCTAATGCAGGCTCAAGCTCCTGTGGAACAACAAGTCTCAGCATGCCCTCTGCACGAACCGGTTGTCAAGTGTGACTGGGTTACTTGCCTGTAATTGCTATGTACTGTACTCTGATCAAAGATGAGCTGTCAGTATGACTCCACCAGCTATGTATACATTGAGAGTATCTGCAGCGTTGTTTTTTTTTTGTGAATGAGATAGATTCAGAGAATGAATGGGGCAATATTCTGCATTAATATCTATCATTCCATCAATGTGAGACTAATTACATGTGTAAAAACATTGCATCGTCCACTATTGTTTGTGTTAGGAATTTTGTGTTGTGTTGGATATATTTACAGGATACAATATTTATGAATGTAACAGAGAAAGGTTGAATGAACTGGGGTGGTGGATTTGCACTGTGTACAAAGAAAAAGTCAATATTTGTGACTTACTAGTCAAACACCTGTATTAGGGTATCTATAAACCAAAGTTCCTATAAGAATATAGATTACAGTTTAATTGAGATATAATTATTGTGGATGAATTGAGGGGATTAGGCACAGATGTGCTACATGCATGCTGCAAATACCTGGGTAATTGTTTTTATCTATGTACTTGTATAATCCGTGCTTGTGACATTATATGCACCAATGAGCTAACAGCATTGCTGGTGGGTTTTTTTTGCACTGCTTTGCAAGGCTGTCAAACTGATCAATAACTAACTGACAGAGGTCTTTTCTCGGTTGTGTTAGATCCTCTTAAATTAGCAGACAATATACAGTATATGATTTATGTTTGACATGCATTCACGCGTCTGTGGCTGCCATAGAGACTGAGTTTGTTATTTTGACAATTCACAGCAATAGCTTCAATAAAGATCTGAGATTTTGTGTAGGAAGTTTTAGTATCTAATGTGTACTTGCTCTCGAAGTATCAACAAGTGCTACAGCGAGCAGTAGAGGATATCACAAAGATCAATACATATTTAATGTATCTTGATATGTGGGATATAAACCTGTTGCTTTAATTGCAGATAGATTATCAAAATCAGAAAACCCATGATATAGGGGCTGTTCTGTCTTTTAGTTTTACCAATACATTTATGTCTAGCGATCAATCAAACCATATTTTTTTTTTCAGCTTGCCATTAATGGTGACCTTTGTGGCAGCTACGGGGGATTAATGGTTCTATTATTTAGTGTTTATTACATAGATCATTCTATGTATTAGGGCTGGCATGACAACAAGAGCTCTTGTTAATGAATAAGTGCCATTGAGATGCAAAATAAATCTTTTTTAAAGTGCAGTGGGGTGGGCAATAATTTAGTTATGGCTAAAGTCAGTTGGTGGGAGTCATTTCGTTCCGCACCTTCCCCCAACAGCACACCGGATATTCTCTCACTGTACCAGAAATCTCTCTAAGCTGTACACTCTAGAAATAAGAATGTTGAGGCTTTGTCTAATGGAAGGCTGTATTGTATGGATAATCTGCTGTTCAGTGCCACTTGCACAGCAATTGTTTCCTCTCCCCAAGCAGTATAGTAAAATATTTCTAAATAGGATTCCCATTGCCCAAAACTCTTGTATTTTATCCCCCCCCCCCCCCCTCCATATCTCCCAAAGAAGTCTATACAGTTTCCACGACCTTATGACTTTAATTTTTATTGATGCACTCTGAAGCCTGACTTTCTACATTCATAGAACAATGGAGGCTGGAAGATGAGCTTTGGGGCTGTAGTACTAGGATGCCTATAATGTAAATACAGGCTGTGCTCCTACCTGCCACCTGCATAACCTCCACATATTCACATTCCCAAACTAACCTCCACATATTCCGAGATAACCTCCACCTGTTCACACACCCATCATAACCTCCACCTGTTCACACACCCATCATAACCTCCACCTGTTCACACACCCATCATAACCTCCACCTGTTCACACACCCATCATAACCTCCCCCCATTCACACACCCATCATAACTTCCCCCCATTCACACACCCATCATAACCTCCCCCCAT
Source organism: Mixophyes australis (assembly GCA_036250195.1). Classification (NCBI taxonomy): domain Eukaryota; kingdom Metazoa; phylum Chordata; class Amphibia; order Anura; family Limnodynastidae; genus Mixophyes; species Mixophyes australis. Next base: position 358,947,623 of record JAVHZZ010000004.1, read on the forward strand.
TCACACACCCATCATAACTTCCCCCCATTCACACTCCCATCATAACCTCCACCCATTCACACTCCCATCATAACCTCCCCCCATTCACACACCCATCATAACCTCCCCCCATTCACACACCCATCATAACTTCCCCCCATTCACACTCCCATCATAACCTCCACCCATTCACACTCCCATCATAACCTCCACCTATTCATGCACCCATCATAACCTCCCCCCATTCACACACCCATCATAACTTCCCCCCATTCACACTCCCATCATAACCTCCACCCATTCACACTCCCATCATAACCTCCACCTATTCATGCACCCATCATAACCTCCCCCCATTCACACACCCATCATAACCTCCCCCCATTCACACACCCATCATAACCTCCACCCATTCATGCACCCATCATAACTTCCCCCCATTCACACAGCCATCATAACCTCCCCCCATTCACACTCCCATCATAACCTCCCCCCATTCACACACCCATCATAATCTCCCCCCATTCACACACCCATCATAACTTCCCCCCATTCACACTCCCATCATAACCTCCCCCCATTCACACACCCATCATAATCTACCCCCATTCACACACCAATCATAACCTCCACCCATTCACACACCAATCATAACCTCCACCCATTCACACACCCATCATAACCTCCATACATTTATGCACCCATCATAACCTTCACCCATTCACACACCATCATAACCTCCACCCATTCATGCACCCATCATAACCTCCACCCATTCATGCACCCATCATAACCTCCACCCATTCACGCACCCATCATAACCTTCACCCATTCACGCACCAATCATAACCTCCACCCATTCACACACCCATCATAACCTTCACCCTTTCACACACCCATCATAACCTCCACCCATTCACACACCCATCATAACCTCCATACATTCACAAACCCATCATAATCTCCATCCATTCACACTCCAAGCATAACCTCCATCCATTCACACTCCCATCATAACTTCCCCCCATTCACACTCCCATCATAACCTCCCCCCATTCACACACCCATCATAACCTCCCCCCATTCACACACCCATCATAACCTCCCCCCATTCACACACCCATCATAACCTCCCCCCATTCACACACCCATCATAACCTCCCCCCATTCACACTCCAAGCATAACCTCCATCCATTCACACTCCCATCATAACTTCCCCCCATTCACACTCCCATCATAACCTCCCCCCATTCACACACCCATCATAACCTCCACCCATTTACACTTCCATCATAACCTCCACCCATTCACACACCAATCATAACCTCCACCCATTCGTGCACCCATCATAACCTCCATACATTTATGCACCCATCATAACCTCCACCCATTCATGCACCTATCATAACCTCCACCCATTCACACACCCATCATAACCTCCACCCATTTACACACCAATCATAACCTCCACCCATTCATGCACCCATCATAACCTCCATACATTTATGCACCCATCATAACCTCCACCCATTCATGCACCTATCATAACCTCCACCCATTCACGCACCCATCATAACCTTCACCCATTCATACATCCATCATAACCTCCACCCATTCACACACCCATCATAACCTCCACCCATTCATGCACCCATCATAACCTCCACCCATTCACACACCCATCATAACCTTCACCCATTCACACACCCATTATAAGCTCCACCCATTCACAATCCCATCATAACCTCCAGCATTCACACTTCCTCTATAACTTCCACCCATTCATGCACCCATCATAACCTCCCCCCATTCACACACCCATCATAACCTCAACCCATTCATGCATCCATCATAACCTCCAGCATTCACACTTCCCCTATAACTTCCACCCATTCATGCACCCATCATAACCTCCCCTCATTCACACTCCCATCATAACCTCCCCTCATTCACACACCCATCATAACCTCCATATATTCACAAACCCATCATAATCTCTACCCATTCACACTCCCAGCATAACCTCCATCCATTCACACAGCCATTATAACCTCCACCCATTCACACTTCCATCATAACCTCCACTCATTCATGCGCCCATCAAAACTCCACCTACTCACATACCATTGTTAAAGAGTAATATTCTGGTGGTTAGAGAATGAACGAGTGTGTGTCTGTCTGTGTCCAGTGTATCTGAGAAGTGACCTACAGTAGGATAACCTGTACATGATGTGAGCCAGGCCAATTCACATGTACCTAATAGGTCTTTGTCTAAACAGAGTTGTTAAAAGATTTTTAGACTAAAGAGTAGTATCATGCCATATAAGGTGGGGGAGGAGAGTAATGTCCAGGGACTTGTGTGAATGTCCCCATAGAAAAATAAATATTATACTCTTCTTTTCAGTCCACTTGTTTGTTAGTGACTGATATTACAGTTAGATAATAAATGGGTATTTGTCAGTTTATCTTAATATAATAGTGTTTCAGAGTGTGAGTGTGTGTGTATGTGAACAGGTGGTAAGCATTCCGTTTGGAATTATTATGCTTTCTTTCTCTTACTATTATTAGGTCTTGTCTCTAATATAACATTATAAATTACCTGTATATATCTGAGTTTTAAAAATGAGTAGGGTTTTGTATAATACCTCTCTATTATCCAGGGGCAGGCTGGGCTGGATGACCCCCGGGCTATAATTTACCAGTCCTCCCCTGCTATTATCCCGTATATCTTTATATACAGTTTTAAAACAAATGCATACATCAGACATTGCAATCTTAAGGCTAAATCAATTTTCATTTGTTGACATAACAATGACAATACCCATTTTTTTCCCTATCATTCCCTTTTAATTACGTTCCAAGGGCATTTACCTGTTCCATGTTCTGTGTACATATATTACATTGTTTCTGAGTATTTATAAAGATATGTATTTTGCTGTCTAAAATCTAGTCTTTTGCATCTGTGTATTCCATACAAACCTGCGGTCTGCTTTGCTAAAGAACTTTGATTTAGACATTAACATTTACAGCATCTTGAATGATATAAATATTCATATTTTTCTGCATTTGCAGCAGGACTGATCGCTAACCTGCGATCCAGTCCTCTTAATTGCACCCAGTTTATGGTAATGAAGCCTTTATTCCTCTATGGGATTGGTAAATTCATTATGCAGACCTTATTCGACCCACTCAAATAGCTAAAATTGACTTTATGTGGTGACCACTGAGCTATCAATTTAACTAAAAATATTGTATCACCCAATAATTCTACTATTGAATGAGTCAAACATAGAGCCCAATTGTGAGTTTCTTAATCCACTCACAGAAAGTAGTTTCCAGTCTGTACCCACCATATGCAGATTGTCACTACCTTTCCTTTTGAGGAGATATTTAATCTTTTTATGGATTATACAATTTGCAATCTTTCATTGCAATTTTTGTCATTATCTAACAATTCGTTACCCCTGACTTTGATATTTTAATAAATATTTAACAAATTGTTACCCATGACCTTTCTGTGTTTGGCAATATCTAACAATTTGTTGCCCATGACCTTCCTGGGGATCATAATTACAGCTTGTTCGGGTGCCAATGTTAAAAGGTGCTATTTCTGGATTCCGTTATTGCTCTTTGTTAGCACTGAGGGTCCAATGGTGAGGTTAATACGCTAATGGCATTTAATAGCCAATCTCATTAGTCACCACTCACAAAGGGTAGTTTCCAGTTTAAACCCAGTTCTGTTTCAATTTCCGCTCAATTTACTCTGATACACACAGTTTATAATACAGGGAAAAAGGATAATCAAATAAAGAAATATTTTCCACAGTGACTCATTTAAGATAATATGTATTCTTATTAACAATAGGTATATTTAATAACAAGCTTTACTCATATAATAGCAATGCAGAAAGCTTAATATATATTACATCAAATTCAATGCAACAGTGAATATGTGTCTCCACTATGTGTCTAGTAATGTATGTATGTGTGCATGAATATGTGTATCCCACATTTCATTGTGTGTGTCTGTGTGTGTCACAGATTTAGTTACAATTCCTTTAGATTATTTCTAGATTATCTCTGAATTTATATATATGATCGCAGGCGATATCCTAGCATCACAAATAAAATGCAGATCACATGCGTCCAATAGCATATCACTGCTCATATATATATATATATATATATATATATATATATATATATATATATATATATATATATATATATATATACATAGCTTAATATAATGTTACCACTGCCAGTCTGCAACTCCTATCAGACCGCTTCTCATTCCCTATTAACAATAAATACTTCCTAGTAGAACATCACTGTTTAGTAAAACTTCCCAGTGCACAGTCACTACTTCATGTGTATTTATCATCCGTATACCCATATAACATATACACAGTCCCACGATTATACAGCCTTATAGGGTTTAACAAAACATATTATGATATCGGCCATCTTGAACACAGCACGTGGCCCGATGGTGGCCATTTTTTCTATTGTCTGCATACAAACTTGTTTCTCAAACTAACCCAACATCTTTAGCACAGTATCTATACCGTTCATATACCGTTCATTCCTGACTGCCTGTGTTATCTGAATACGTGTCCTGTCAGACCTCTCAAGATATGTGGACTCAGTACACAGTATTTTAAATGCAGGACAAATGCAGTAATGATCTACAAAACAAGTACAGCGAAATACATTTATACACAGCCATGTAACAAGCATATTGCACAATGCAGTTCATATTAAACTACATAGCCAGTATTAGCAATATTAATACTAAAACGTCAACAGATTAACAAGCAATACAGCACAGTACTCACAAGTAACACATAACAATCTTCCCATGTCACCATTTCCACCAATGCTCCACTCATTCATACACCCATCATAACCTTAACTCATTCACACACCCATCATAACCTCCACCCATTCACACACCCATCGTAACCTCTACTCGCTCACACACCCATCATAACCTCCACTCATTCACACACCCATCATAACCTCCACCCATTCACACAGCCATCATAACCTCCACTCATTCAAACACCCATCATAACCTCCACCCATTCACACAGCCATCATAACCTCCACTCATTCACACACCCATCATAACCTCCACTCATTCACACACCCATCATAACCTCCACCCATTCACACACCCATCATAACCTCCACCCATTCACACACCCATCATAACCTCCACCCATTCACACACCCATCATAACCTCCACTCATTCACACACCCATCATAACCTCCACCCATTCACACAGCCATCATAACCTCCACTCATTCACACACCCATCATAAGCTCCACTCATTCACACACCCATCATAACCTCCACCCATTCACACACCCATCATAACCTCCACCCATTCAAACACCCATCATAACCTCTACTCGCTCACACACCCATCATAACCTCTACTCGCTCACACACCCATCATAACCTCCACTCATTCACACACCCATCGTAACCTCTACTCGCTCACACACCCATCATAACCTCCACTCATTCACACAGCCATCATAACCTCCACCCATTCACACACCCATCATAACCTCCACCTTCTCACACACCCATCATAACCTCCACCTTCTCACACACCCATCATAACCTCCATATAGTCACACAAAATACAACCTCTAATCTTACACTTATTATAACCTCCACCTGTAGTACTCGCATATAACGTAAATCCCGTTTACATAACCTCAGTGGCGGGCTGACTGCCTGGAGATAAAGCCTGTGGTCTGACCACATCATACCCTGTGCTTTCCAGCTGTTGTTGTTTTGCTGGTTCTACCCTTCTTGCAATGCTGTGTTATTTCTAAAATAGCTAGAGACCCACCCAGCACATCCCAGCTGGGGAACAGACACTCACACACAGACAATAGAGGAAAGAGAATGACAGGGAGGTACAAGACTGCCCTCCCAATACCACGCAGTGACAACCAGAGCAGTCTACAAGGACGTCGGCAGCATAGATCTGTCAGCATCTCACTCTCTCTACATTCATCACACAAGCAGCTCTGCCAGTCATTGTCTGCACTCGCTCTGTTGATAGTATCTGTCTGGAGATGAAGCAGTCACGCTCAGTGACACTTCTCTGTATGAGGCTGTGATATCTTTCCCAGCATAGCATGAACATGTCCCAGGGCTCCCCTAATATTTCCAGGTATCAGCATAATATATACTAACTAATGAAATACTAAGGGTTTACGTCAAATATTTAGTTAAGGTATTTATAAATGCTCATACCTACCTTCTGGGGTACATGTGAAGTGCACATGGTATAGGTACTAACATTGTTGAATTCGGATCACTTATACTGTAGATCTCTGCTATCATTGGTCTGATCTAAATCACACTCAAAGCAATTATCTGATTGGTTGCTCTAGGATTTGCTTTCTGTAGCCTTGCTAATGCGAGGATAATGTATGCATTTTTACTATCTCCACTCCCACCTATATTTTATTATTAGACACACCCCTTGCTATTACACTGGCCTGACCTGTCTGTCTCTTTATATGTACTCAAGAAAGAGAACATGTCAATCACTGGCATAATTAATAAATGTCTGTAGGGCTTCATTACACACTTGTGTCGATTGTGCGCGCACTAGCATTTTTAACGCTGATACAATATATGACAACGGAAAATGGAAACCATTATTTCCAGTGACACCGGGCTACACACAGTGTCACGCACATCCGGCACCGTTGCAGAATCGTTGAATTTTTCTGCTCCATTCACCAGTGTTTACCTTAAGTGAATGCATTGGAGATATCTAGGCTACCGTCAATGAGCTCCTGTACAAACGCAATTATCAAACGCACATCAGTCGCGCTAGATATTTGGTTTCACTGGTGTTTGTATTGTGTTTGTTTAACACAAGATAAATGGCAGTGGGGGTATAAGGCTTAAGCTGCTGATGCTGCCAGCCACTAGGTAACACATCACCTTACCAGAGGGGTGGGGGGGAGATGTACATGAGATAGAAAGAGATAGAGATATTTGATAGATATATAATAGAGAAATAATAGATTGAAACTACACCTGTAACTGCATTCTCACCCCGCTCGGCGTGTTCCTGCTGAGTGATCTTCTGCTACCCTCAACCATTTTCTGCTGTCATTTAAATACTGATATCAGAGATTTGTTTAGTAGGGATACTGCGGCACAAGTCAACGGTTTTAGTAGGGGTGAATGTTGGGGAGCTGAGTAATCTGCCCTAATGTATAGGGGGAATGCAGCTGTGCTCATAATGTCGAACTACACAGAATTAGATTATAGAATTGTATTATATTTACATATGCTATATACCTGGATATATATATATATATACAATATTAATTTATGAATGCTACTTCAAGCTCCTTCATATAAGCCAACTTCTTTTAAATGACGACCAAATTCAATATCTATTTTGTTGTAATATTATTAGTTTTGCTTTTCTTGTGTTAGTTTCCTTTGAACAATTTCCTCCCTGTGATGTTTTATTCTAGAATGTTGTCAATCTCTTACAATCCGAATCTCTAAATGTTTTACACAGTTCACTCATCCATTAAGGCTGCTTTTCATCCCATATTTCTGGTCGCTGGAACATTGTTAGATACATAAACATCTTCTGATGACTGTAGACCACAATAAATTCCCTAATTAGATCTTTTAATGACAGCAGAAAAGGTCAGTAAAATAAAGTGGATGCAAGCTGAGCCCTAATTGGAAGAAGCTCTATGTAAAAAGTCTTCAATGAAATGACTTTGAACTAAACTATTGTAATAAATCATATGTGGATTAATGCAACTAATGCAACATTTAACTAGTTTATTACGCTAAAAGATAGGAAAATGAAAATGTCAAAATGTCAAACTGGATTGTTCCAACAGGAACTAGATCCCAAAATCATTTTTAATATGTATCAAAATTCAATCCTTACTCAAAGCTTACTAAGCAGAAGTGACTAATTTACTTAAAGTATCACCTTAGGTCAATAAGCGCCGCGGCCGTTCTGCGAGCCACACAATACCCTATTTCTGTCCGTGACGATACATGTGCTGCTAGAACGAGCCAAGTATGAGTGGAGCAGCCAATGTATATTTTTTTTCATGTAGAAGGTGTTTTGACTTAAAGAATAATTTAATTCACAGATATGTTCAAAGGATATAATCGCATATTCAACAATCATATAAATAAATAATGAAAAAAAACAGGCACATCCACACCCCCCAAAACACACACACATCTCAATTCCTCATCATACCCAGCACTGGATAATCTGGGCAGGTTTACACAATTAAACTGTGAAAACTACAACATGGGGTACTCCTGCCCCCCGAAAAATATAAACCCAAACTCTCCAAACCCTCGTTCATTACATGATTACAGGAAGATTGTTTCATTAAAACAATCTTCCCCAAGATAGACCTTCCATAGAGGTGCTGTGTCGAATCTTGCCCCCCCTGGTTGAAATTTGCCAGCCCTCCCCTGATAATAGGAAATATTCTTAATTTCAGCAGAAATCTTCTTGTAATCCACAACCTGTACTGACCTGGACTGTCAATGGTCCATTCATTCCATTGGAATTTCTACATGTAGGGCCTGGTTCATTGAGTGAACGCAATTTGCGTTTTTTTGTTTTTTTTTGTTTTCATGAACCACCACCACCACCATTTATTATTTATATAGCCCCACTGAGTCCACAGCGCTGTACAGAGAACTCCTTCACATCTGTCCCTGCCCCATTGGAGCTTACAGTCTAAATGCCCCAACATACACACACACATACAGACTAGGGTCAATTTTGATAGCAGCCAATTAACCTACCAGTGTGTTTTTGGAATGTGGGAGGAAACCAGAGCACCCGGAGGAAACCCACGCAAACACAGGGAGATCATACAAACTCCACACAGATAAGGCCATGGTCAGGAATTGAACTCATGACCCCAACGCTGTGAGGCAGAAGTGCTAACCACTGAGCCACTGAACGAAAATCGCACGCACATACGCCCGAATCGAAGTACAAGCGGATCTGAATAAACGTTTCTAGTTGAATACGACTCTGCCTATATGGCACTTGCCATAGACAGACAGACACAACACACTGCAGAATACATACAGTGCATATGTGCAATATAAAGTCCCATCAGAACGCACCGAAAAAAAATGAAATAAATTAACACGTATTAATAATATAATGATTAATAAAAAATACATTGAAAAAAATAAGTTTTTTAATTGTAATTCTTTTTGTGCATGAAATACTCGGATGTTCTTAGGGTCTACTGTGCATAAAATAAAATTTTACAGTTGCTTTTAATTGCAAACACATGTTCTAGCATCCATACACAGCCATCATCACTATCAGTCTGCACTTACACCTGATCGGTAGCTGGTGCAAGTTATCCCCAAAAAATATCACATGCCTGAGAGATGTCCAGAGCTTGAATCGGCCGTATCTGCATGCGTTCGGCCTTGGCACGCCCTTGCTGTACATTGCCTAGATCAATCCTCCCCTTTTCCTCCCCATGACACCCTTCAGAACGTAGTCAGTAGTAAGTGTCATTGGCGTTGGGACATAAATTGCACACAGTTGCGTTCTCTGGCGTAAGACCTGATTTTTGCGCGTGTGATTTTTCGCAAAATAACGCCATGCGAATGGACTTCCGTTCCTTAATAAATCAGGTCCATAGTGCATAACACCTTCTGGAATGAAGGACCCCAATAACATTCATGGTAAAAAAAAAAACAGCGTCATACTGGTATGTACACAATGCGCTAATGTACAGATGGATGGTGACATAGTTTGAATATCCTGAAAGCGGCGTCCAAAAGAAGTGTCACAATGCAAACGTATGTAGAATGAAGACTGAATGTAAATGGGTAACACACATAGAATAGAATTTTTTTTTTCAGGTACAGCTTTTAAACGCTGGTGGTTAAGGGCCCTAATGCTGCTAAAAGCTTTTCCTAAAATAAAGAGTAATGTTGCTGTGCTGCAATAGATGTCAACAGTTGAGACGCGACCGCAGTGTTGTTGTAGAGACACAGTGGCCCTGTACTCTACAAGGGGCCACAGTGACAAACCTGAGAACTTTGTTGTCTTATTTTCTAGTCGGTTGCACAACACCAACCTAATGCCACGAAGCAACAAAGTTAAATGAGGAAAAGGCAATTATTATTGTACAATGATGCCAATTAGATTATTACATGTCCCCACTCTTCTGATTAAAAAGATTGTATCCATCATAGACTTTTAGAACATGTCATTTGTACGCACAGAGCTCTGTCCTCGGCAATTGTGCAGCAACCTGTTTTCTCAAAGGTCACTAGTCGGATCATTTAAAATAGTTTTTTTTTTACAGTATTAATTATGGCAGGAAGGATTGTCTCTCTTAGATCACTATAGAGAAATATATCCATTGCAATACTTGTTCCAGACTTCAACTTGCAGAATTGTTCATCTTCATTTATGTATATAGTGCCACCAATTTTGCACCATTGGAGCTTACAGTCTAAGCTCCCTAAGACACACTAGGGTTAATTTTGTCAGCAACCAATTAACCTACCAGTATGTTTTTGGATCATGGGAGGAAACTGGAGCACCAGGAGGAAACCCACGGGGAGAACATGCAAAGTACACACAGATAAGGCCATGGTCAGGAATTGAACTCATGACCTCAGTGCTGTGAGGCAGATATGCTAACCACTGAGCCACCGTACTGCCCTTTAAATATTGACATTATCACATCACTCATCTCCTGATATACTCTGTGCAGCTGGAGGACCCTGCTCCTTCCACTATATAGCTCTCAGTCTGTAGCTTCCTGCTGCCTCCATTCCCCTCCTCACATTATGTCACTGCCACTGTCACATGCTGTCCTGTCCTCGCTAACACATCACTCATCTCCTGATATAATCTGTGCTGTTGGGAACCCTGCTCCTTCCAATATATAACTCTCAGTCTGTGGCTTCCTGCTGCCTGCATTCCCCTCCTCACATCATGTCACTAACATAATCACCCAAGTGGACAGATCACTGCCTCTCAAAAGATTAGCACATTCCTCAAATATCCTGTGCTGCTGTGAGCATTTCACTGATCTTACTGACTACTGGTTGTTCTTCAACCACCCAAATAAAAATATTGAATATTATCCATTTTTGAGTAGAGCTGCATTTTACATAATAAGCAAATATTAAAGAGAATCCTTGGGGGGGGGGGGGAGGGGGCTATTAATGAAGACCCATCATTAATAAAGATTTTCTATCACTGCATACACAGCTACCATTTTAGACAAACTGAAGGACACGTATTTATGGATTTTTCTTCTCTACAGATATATCGGTGAGCCTCCTCGCTGTCGTGGTCAGTTTCTGTGGGTTGGCTCTTCTGATCGTCTCTCTCTTTGTCTTCTGGAAACTTTGCTGGCCATGTTGGCGGAGTAAACCTGTCTCCGCCACCGCACATGTGGTCCCCCAGTGTATCCCCAGCGCACCCCCTGAAGTAGTGGAAACCAACGAGAAAAGCGAAATTAAGCAGAACGGTAAACACTCGGTGAAGGTACAAGAGGCAGCCATGAAAATCAGCCACACTTCACCGGATATACCGGCCGAGGTCCAGAACGCATTAAAGGAGCATTTAATGAAACATGCACGAATGCAGCGTCAGATCACCGAGCCGGCATCTTCTTCGCGGTAAGCGGAAGAGAATTTTATATCATTATATCAGTTACCATAAAAATCTGTAATGTTTCCTTAATATTTACAGATATCAGTTGCCTACTTTGACTTTGCTATATTAGTTTTGTTGTATCATAATTATGTGTAAGAAGCAAAAAAATGAAATCCGGATTTTCTAGTTGCCCATACAGGTACCTACATGTGGCCAACTCTGAAAGGTCATAGAAGGTTCATATGTCAAGGTCAAACAATAACCACTTTTACGGTCAAGCGATGACCACATAAATGATCAGATGAAGTCATCATTCCATGGGATTTACCAGATATCCTGGTCAACAGCTGAACGGTCCCATTAAGATGTTGCTCGGGATCGGCAATCTTTTTGGGTTTATACACACTACAGTTGGTAGCTGATTAAGTCTGAAATGACCTAACTGGCTAGAAAAATTGCAGTGTAAGAGGGCACCCTTAAAATTTCCTAGGGAGATGACTTGAGACTGGTTGACATGGCCCTGGTGACCCTGAGAAGCCTCTTCTCTGCTTCCTTCTTGTTGGAAAAGGCCTCCTACCTCAAAAGCTCAGCTGAAAGGCCACCCAAGGTGTCTATACTCTTCGGAGTGCAATAACCAAGCACAACCCATTTTATTGACTACTATATCGGAAAGTGGGGTAGTAGGACACTCATACAGGGGGCCTTCGAGGTGTGTGGGCTTAGAATGTCCCTGACTGTCTTCATCTTCTAGTGGAAGACCTGCAGGGATGGACACACTACATTGAGTGGGATACAGTCTTCAAGCTAAAAATGATTTCCACTTTAAATAGGAATTTCACTCAATTCTCATCCTTACCGATAATTACTTTAGTGGGGTCCTGACACATACATATAGCTGACACATCTGTCAATCATGCCCGGGAAAATCCGACCAGGTAGTTCTAAGGCTGAGAGATCCAATCAGCGCCCAAGGTCATTGGTAGAGCTCCATGCTAGAGACCGTCGATACTGGGAGTTCTATTATTGGGAAGCGAGAAGATTAAGTAAAATTCATATATTAAGTGGGAAACCCCTTTAAAGATACTCTAATCTTAGAGTAGCTGTCTTTGCAGTGTCTCTGTCATATTTTTAGGCCTCAAAATTATGGCCATGCTCCCATAATTCAATACCCCACTCCCGTTAATGCCACACCCATCCCATGCTGTTAGGGCATTTGTTATCAGAGGATTAACCCACACGATAGATATTGGTAGGAGAGCTCTGGGAGGAGATAGGAGGATCAGGAAACAGAGACAAAAAGAATGGCAGTCTATTGAAAGGTGCAAGCAAACTTAACACATTTATAGAAGATAGGTAAAGTCCTGTAATAAGGATATTATTATACACACATCTCTAGATATTTCCATTAGTTCGATGGAAAGAAGTAGAATGATAGAAAGAAAAATGAATAAAAATAAACCACATATGCCTTTAAAATCATCGTAAACCCATTTTTGTATTGTTTTTATTTTACCTAAGGCAATAAATGAGAAAACCTGTTTGTTTTTCCCTTTTGTTTTTTTTTTTTGCTCTGTCCGTGGAAGAGTTTAAACGTTTATCTTCAATTTATCTTGACAGCTATTGTTCAGGTCTGAACGTCTCCTGACTGCCTTATAACCTATGTTCTCACCGTCTCAGCAAGAGATGTGAGTTATAGGAGGAGGTCAAGGGAGAGCGTTTTAGATAGATTAGCAAAACAAAACTTCAAGCTTAGTCCGACTCCACGGTGACTACCACCTTTCATCTGCTCAGGCTCACACATTGTCTGTGCACAACTTGACAACTTCACATTTCGCTGTAAAAATAGTCACACCGTCCACAAATACAAGAGCACTCGAAGGATTCTTGTGCTTTACCACCTGTATATAAATGCCGTCAAGTGTTGCAAAATCATTGCCGATGTCTCTTAGGGGGAATTCAGTTCCCCCCCAGAGTAACGCCGCGCTAAACCTATTTTCGTTAATACGATAATTTTAACCCTGCTTTCTGTTCGCGGCTCAAGGAGCTCTGAGGAAAAAGCCAGCGTTGAAATCACTGTATTAATGACAATTACGCACACTATTACCGTAATATCGGTAATAGTTCTCAGGCCGCGTTCCTTTCGGCAGCAACGCAACCAATTGAATTTCCCCCTTAGTGTTTTCTCCACTTTTACAAAAGTATGGGAAGCTGAGCAGTATGGTATGTTATACATTTATTTATTTCTTCCTAATTTCAATTTTAATGTGGTGCAACAGCCTTTAAAGTGCCTCATTTATGTTTTCCGTGCACATGTAATGTTGTAGACATCGTATTAAACCAGTGATGTAACAAGGCTGTTTCCTGTTATCGAAACATCATGTATCTCTTATACTCTGTGTTCTAACGGGAAGAACGGTTCACAGATATTTAAAAGAAGAATCCATTGACCTCTCTCCTGTAGTCATCAATGACACTGTCATCAACACAGATAAATGAAAATAAATATATTGCAAGGACAGCAGCTGAGTGTCTGAATGAACACAGGAAGAGTGATGCACTATGAGAATTGCATATAGTACAAGGTCCATTGCAAAAAAAAAAGGAGTAACTTTGCACCTGTGCAAAACCATGTTGCATTGGAGGGGGAGGTAAGTTTGAAATGTGTGGACAGATTTATAGTTGGGGTAGGGCATGCCCTAGATCAGCTTTAAATTTCAGTGTAAAAATAAAGCTATCAAGTATTTGTGTGCTACATGAAAAAACAGCCAGTATTTATCTTAGGTGCAAAATAAGAAACTAATTTGCACCCCTTGCACTGTAACATGGTTTGTCCCGGAAAACATTTACTCTTTTTTTTTGCCTTACTTTCCTTAATGACTCCGGCCCTCAGTGTTTTAGGTCCCCCCTAAATCCTGGCGCCCAATAGGCAGTGCCGAAGTGCAGTGATGATTGGCCGTTAATTTCTGTATCAGCACCGGTCATATGCAATTTGATGACTGCTTAAGTAAATTTAAAAGACATTTACATTTCTACCGTGAGCAAACATGTATCTGTCCTGGTTTATTTTAAAGTAATGAACGTGTTAAAAAAAATATTTCATTGTTGGTTTATCAGTGTTATATGATGACTGGTTTGTTATCTGTTAAAGCAGAAGTAGACTAACTATGACTCTCCGGCTGTTGCTGGACTACAAGTTCCATAATGCCCTGCCAGTTGTGACAGGATATAGTTCAACAACGACTGGAGGGTCATAGGTCTACATTAAAGGGAAATCATCGCCAAATGTAGCAACAGAATAATAATAAATATAATCAAATGTGTCCGTCTCTACCATTGAAATATATTGTTGTGATGGTATCATTAATACATTACATCAAAACACATATTCTCACACTGTCCTACTTTAATTTCAGTGCTGGGATAGAAGGTTGTGCTTGACAATCCAGATAATTTCAAGAGAGTTTAGAAAGCTCTGTCTGTGCATCTATTCCTCGGTATAATTCAATTTTTTTTACGAATAGTCAAAACATATAATTTTCTGCTGCGATAGTCAGATTTAAGTGGCTGCGCTTTTTACTCCATTATAATCAGTACACGTGATGCTGCTTTCCATAATCGTGTTTAAGAAAAAAACAAAATAATCTGTGTATTGGGGCAGTATGAAGACAAGACTTATTTCTAGACTACGTAAAGCCACTATTGAACATCAGTACAGGTATGGCATACTACACCAGGCATGCTTGTTTATTTTAGAATAAGGTTTTTTTCATTAATCTGAAGCAAGATGTCTAAAGAATACTAGATTATATAAAGAAAAATATACCCCTCTGCTTTCTCACACTGCACCTGGCTTTCCCCTCCTAGACAACTGGGGCCTGATTCATTAAGGATCTTAACTTGAGAAACTTCTTATTTCAGTCTCCTGGACAAAACCATGGTACAATGCAAGGGGTGCAAATTAGTATTCTGTTTTGCACATAAGTTAAATACTGACTGTTTTTTCATGTATCACACAAATACTTGATAGCTTATTTGCACACTGAAATTTAAAGTTGATATTTGTGTGCTACATGAAAAAACAGTGAGTATTTTACTTATGTGCAAAACAGAATACTAATTTGCACCCCTTGCATTGTAACATGGTTTTGTCCAGGAGACTGAAATAAGAAGTTTCTCAAGTTAAGATTCTTAATGAATCATGCCCCTCGTTCTCAAATAAATATATATAGGGTTATATATGGAGCCCTGTGTATTATCATCATCATTTATTTATATAGCGCCACTGATTCCGCAGCGCTGTACAGAGAACTCACTCACATCAGTCCCTGCCCCATTGGGGCTTACAGTCTAAATTCCCTATCACACACACACACACACGCAGACTGACACACACTAGGGTCAATTTGTTAGCAGCCAATTAACCTACCAGTATGTTTTTGGAGCGTGGGTGGAAACCGGAGCACCCGGAGTAAACCCACGCAAACACGGGGAGAACATACAAACTCCTCACAGATAAAGCCATGGTCGGGAATTGAACTCATGACCCCAGTGCTGGGGAAGGAAGCAGCACCACCACTTTGCAGAAGGGTACAATCCAAAAAAAATAAAGTTGTATGAATTTGATAACCCCTTCTATAAAAAAAGAAATAAACTTTGAGTAGTATTTTAGTACTTATGGTAGTCCTTTCCCTTCTGTTATGACAGACTTGAATGGGATCATACAGGGTAACAGGGAGACTGTGACAGACATGAAATGATTAGGAAAACTAATTACACAGGAGCACTGGAAGTTTAGACGATGTGAGAACCAACTGATCTACTTCAGGCAACACATAGGCAATTTTTTTATGCTAATTTGCGAGACAAAAGAATAAAATTAATTGAATGTAGGAGAATGTAGACATGTTAAGAGAACCTATTTATAAACACAGGGAAAGTGTAAAATGTAATGGCATATATTTTGTGGTCCTTTGTGAAAGCGTTTTACAATTCAGATCCACTTATAAAACAAAAGACTATATAAAGACCCACCGAGATCAGGATCATTTAAGGCAAACATGGCAACTGTAGAAAGACAGCAGAATTATCAGTGCCCCCGTTTTATTGAAGTATACAAAGTCAACAACACCCTGGAGATGCCAAGAAAGCTGTAATATAACCATAGCCTTTAAATGTGCTTGCCTAACAAGGTGAAGTTAGGTCTAAATAAGATTAAGATAAAGATAAAGCACCTGACTTAACTGGCATGCACCCATGTGTGCTAAGAGAACTAAGTTCAGTAATTCAGCAGACCACCAACTTCAGTTTACATTTTATTTACAGGTACTGGTTGGAATAACACACTTTCGCCTCACATTAGTCCCATGGAACTAACATTTAATTCCATTTCTGCTGATCACCTTAGATAGGTCTCCACTCTCTCTCGAAGGAGAGATCTGCATCACTGATTTTAATTGAAAGCATGTTGCTGAGTCGCCAAAGACGATCAGGAGTCCTTCCAACTCTATGTGATTGCCAGGATCCTGCTAAATACAACAAATGGTGGAGCCCATTTTTAGGTTTCTTTGACTATGATCAGAGCACCTATTGTAGTTATTCCTCATCAGAATGGTCACAGAGGCATGCACGGTGGCTTAGTGGTTAGCACTTCTGTCTCTCAGCACTGGGGTCATGAGTTCGATTCCCTACCATGGCCTTATCTGTGTAGAGTTTGTATGTTCTCCATGTGTTTGCGTGGGTTTCCTCCGGGTGCTCCGGTTTCCACCCACACTCCAAAAACATACTAGTAGGTTCATTTTCTGCTATCAAATTGACCCTAGTCTGTGTGTGTTTTAGGGAATTTAGACTGTAAGCTTCAATGTGGCAGGGACTGATGTGAGCGAGTTCTCTGTACATTCTGGAAATAGTGGCGCTATATAAATAGCTTATGATGAGAGGCAGAAGATGAGTGAGCTAAGCTTGTGGAAGGCAGTGACCTTTCTACTTGTGTGGTTATGATAGTGAGGACAGGGCTCCATTGGACAGTGACATGATGTGAGGAGGGGAATGGAGGCAGCAGGAAGTCACAGACTGAGAGTTATATATTGGAAGGAGCAGAGTCTCCCTACAGCACAGAATATATTAGGAGATGAGTGATGTGTCAGTGAGGACAGGGCTGCATGTGACAGGGGCAGTGACATGATGTGAGGAGGGGAACACCCTGGAGATGCCAAGAAAGCTGTAATATAACCATAGCCTTTAAATGTGCTTGCCTAATGAGGTGCAGTTGGGTCTAAACAAGATTAAGACAGATAAAACACCTGACTTAACTGGCATGCACCCATGTGTGCTAAGAGAACTAAGTTCAGTAATTCAGCAGACCATCAACCAAAAGAGGAAGTCATAGACTGAGAGTTTACAAAGAAAGGAACAGGTTTCCCCAGCAGCACAGAGTAATGATGCAAGATTCCTGTTAAACCAATAAGATAGTAGTGTCAACTGCACCTCTGTATGTAACAAAGTTCATACATCCAACTTTTTGAAACTGCTGTTTTAATCCTTATTTTTACGTTTTATGTGGTTTTTTTTCTCACTGTTCTATATTTGTTTCTGATGCAGGCACAATTCGTTCAGGAGGCACTTGCCAAGGCAGATGAAAGTGTCCAGTGTAGACTTTAGTATGGGCGTGGAACCCTTACAAAGAGGAGAGACCACCACAAGCATTGGCAGGATCAAACCCGAATTATATAAGCAGAAATCTGTTGACTCAGAAGACAACAAGAAAGAAGATGTTAAGACGTGCGGGAAGCTTCATTTCGCTTTACTCTACGACTACGAGAATGAACTCCTCGTTGTCAAAATTCTGAAGGCCTTGGAATTACCGGCTAAAGACTTGTGTGGGACATCGGACCCCTACGTAAAGATCTATCTCCTTCCGGACAGGAAGAAGAAGTTTCAGACTAGGGTTCACAGGAAAACTCTAAATCCCATATTTGATGAAGCTTTCCAGTTTCCAGTGGCCTACGACCAACTCAGCATTAGGAAGCTGCATTTTAGTGTGTACGACTTTGACCGTTTCTCTAGACATGATATGATTGGGGAGGTTATCCTTGATAATTTGTTTGAAGTCTCAGATCTCTCCAGAGAAGCCACAGTGTGGAAAGACATCTACTGTGCTACGACAGTAAGTACCCCCTCCTCATAACTTTTATGTACGCACTTTCTGCTGCTATATCTTTGCTTGCTATTATGAATTTGTAAAGCATCGATGTCTATGGCAGTACACACAAGACAATATAGGAATTGCAAACCATGGATACACAGTTGTATGGAGACCACTGCTAGTAGCAACATTAATAATCTGTAATATAGCCCAGTGGTGCTCAATCTGTTTATTAGCTGGAACCCTAAGCAGCAATGGTCCATCTTGTCAGTATGCCATTGTTCGGAGACAGTTCCCTGTAGAATGTATTGATATCTGACCATGTGAGGACCACAACATGACCCACAGGTTAGCATGTATTATTAGGTCATTAATACTGTTAAGTGGGGAAAATCGCTAGTCAGGTCAGGCAAGTGAATCTAGTCATCACAAGTTGATACTTGCTATGACTTGCGTATTCAGGGAGACTGACTGCGAGAGTCTGGTAACATAAGAACGATGGTTCCAGGTACAGCATGAGAAATGCTCTCGAAGTGGGCCTGAGAAGAGGCAATCAGAGAGGAAGAGTGTCATTTAAAGAACATAAGCAGGTACTAGAGATGAAACTTAAAAGAGCTGAGTTTAAGTACTGTAGAGGTGACATTGTTGGGGACCTTGTAGCTTAGTGCCAGGATTTTGAACTGCATTACTTGTATGATTGGCTGCTAGTGTAGAGATTTGCAGAGAGAAGTGGACCTTGAGAGGTGAAAGCATAAATGTACAGTCCATACATTTGCGATTCTCTTGAAATGTCCGGGAGACTCCAGAATTGACTTTCAGGGAAAGTGCAAAAATTAAGCAAATATGGTCTAGATGAAGAATTTATAATAGACTGAGGAGAAGACAACTTGGGAGTGAGAGGCACAGAATAGTGTTTTATTTTAAAATAGTCTAGATAAGATATGAATAGAGATGCACAAGTATTTTATTTGTGTCGTGCATGAGAAATGGCTGGATACGAGAGACGACTTTGGTCAAGGGAGAATTTGGAATGTCAGCCGCAGCGATTGTAAGCGATTGTAAGCGATTGTAATCGGAAGAGATAGAAATGATCTATTTTGTTTATGATATACTATTAAAGATATGTAATATTTGCTACCACTTTAAGAACCGTGAACGTAATAAGGAGGGAAATGTACTATCCTGATGGAAACCTGGAGTACCCTAAGCCAATAAATATCTTTCTTTTCTAGGCAGAGCAACCAATCTGAAAAATGGTTTACTCAGCAACGATTATATACAGTATATCAGTATAATGTGGACTTTTAGCATTGAAAAGGTTCCCTAGTGCAACTGGGTGATCCGTCTCTAACTTGGTTTTAAGTCTTTTTGCTATATGACCTATTCTCTGTGCACTTTTCATCACATTAATCGGTATTGATGAGCAGCCAGTTTGGTTTGTGACAATCACTGGGGTTAATTACCCACCAAGCCGAGTCTATTGTTGAACATCATTACACCTAGCTTTGTGCTCGGTGCACTTCGCAATGTTCATGTTATGTGAACCCTACGCATTTTGTGTGCTGTGTGCCTGCAAAGGTCAGAACGCTGCCTACTTATCTTTATTCTTGCAAGTAACAAATTATTTCAACCTTAGAACATATTATGACTTGGGAAACTGCAGGGAGATGAGGGTCACCTTTATTGGTAATGTCGGAATATCTTG
This sequence comes from Mixophyes australis, assembly GCA_036250195.1. Classification (NCBI taxonomy): domain Eukaryota; kingdom Metazoa; phylum Chordata; class Amphibia; order Anura; family Limnodynastidae; genus Mixophyes; species Mixophyes australis. The sequence goes on from JAVHZZ010000004.1 coordinate 358,968,144, forward strand.
TCCTGGCATATCCTCTAAATAGGAGTCTTAGTCGATTTATCAACCTTTTTGAACTCCTGCAAAATCTGTACTTTTCGTAAGAGGAAGGCAAGTTTAACTATCAAAGTAATTTATCAACCTTCTAACATCTGAGATATCACAGAAATCTCTGGTGTTCACTACAGTAAAGAGCAATACCACCGTCATCATAGATCTCTATGAGGATGGTGAAAAAGGACAATTTATCAAACGGTGAAAAGTATCACCGGGGTAAAGCACCATCCCTCCTTCCAGTGTGGGTGTGTGGGTGTGTGTAACTAGAGTAGAGTCTGATATCAATGGAAGCAATAGGGCAGCAGTTCTTGTCTGTATATTTTTTAATGATAATCCTAGAAATATGTATATCCCATTCAGGGCCGGATTAAGGGATTGGAGGCCCCTGGGCTAAGGGGGCCTCCATTCCCCCATGAGGGCCCCCCCCCATGATCGGAGCTGCCCGCGCGCCCCCCCGGCACTTACCTCCTTCTCTGGCGCGCTGTGCTCTCTTTACTGAGGAGATCTCGTGAGAGTGAGACTCACGAGATCTCCTCAGTAAGGAGACTACAGCGCGCCGGAGAAGGACTGCAGGGAAAGTGCTCAGCAGCACTGATCGCGCCGCGGGCGCCCCCGCCCCCGACCGATCAATACTGCTGCTGAGCACTTTCAAGGGCCCCCTGGATGCCATAGGCCCCATGGCTGTAGCCCAGTTAGCCCTATGGTTAATCCGGCCCTGATCCCATTGGTCAAGAAATCATACAACACATATGTAGGATACATAAGGTCATTGTTGCAGTTTGTCTAGTTACATAGACATTACAATGTTGGCACGCATGGATTTTGGCTATGTATGCGTTACAGATACTTCAGGTGCAAAAGATTTCACTTGGGGGACACTTCTTCGTCGGGAAAGACAGTTTTTGGCTTCGCTGTCCTGAATCAACAAAATTAACAAATGGCTCTGAAAATTAAGTTCTTATCGCTAAGAAAACCGACAATAAGAAATTATACATATTGGGCAATATATGCGAAAATTGACCATTGGGCCCCCAAGTTTTTGTACTTCACCCAGAATACATTGCTTAATTTTGGGTGGAGTACTTGTTTGGAATCAAAATCTTTTGCAAAATACAAATGCCACAAATGTTTGTAAATTCACCCAATCTTCACCCATTGCATCTAATTGAAATGTCATTCACATAACTTAATACCGTATTTGCGATTTTCACACTTAGTCAAGTGCAGTATTTTTAAGTAGATAGTATTATTATTATTATTATTATTATTATTATTTTGATTATTTTATTATTATTATCTAAGATTTGTAGGTGTCTTTGCAGCGCAGTAGGGGGGACAGGACATATATAAAACAGGGACATACAAGGTAGACAAAATAAATGCAGACATGAAAACAAAGGGTAGGGAGGACCCTGCTCATTAGAGAGCTTACATTCTAAGTGGAGGAGGGCACAGCTGAAACAAGAGGAGCGAGTGTGACTCAGAGCGGAGATTAGGACAGTTATGAGGGTGCGTTAGTTTGAATATTATCTGGGATAAAATAGAGATGGGTTTTCAGAGAGCATCTAAAGATTTGAAGGCTGTGGGAAAGTCTTATTGAGCGTGGTAGGGAATTCCATGAGTGGGGAGCAGCACGGGAGAAGTCTTGTAGGTGGGAGTGAGATGTGGTTACCAGAGACAAGATAAGACGCAGGTCAGAGGTAGAACTCAGAGGGCGAGAAGTAGTATATTTTGATATGAGATTTGAGATGTATGAAGGGCTGGTGTTGTTGAAGGCTTTGTAGGTAAGGGGGAGTAATTTGAATTGGATAGTGATAAACAGAACACCCTTATTTGTCCAGCACCTAGAAAAAATACCCTTTCAAAAAGACCCCATCTTCCATCTGAAACCTTGTGCAATGGCCTGAAAAGCAATCCCATGATTTCACAACAGAGTACAGCTTTAGTGCTCATTAGGGCTGAATAACCCCATCGTAAGCGACCATTACTGTGTCCTATCTGATCTGCTGCCACTCAGTTAAATGATTTCTTCATAATATTACACCACAGAATAATTTAGACACCTTTCCAGTGCTAATATGGACTATATCTCCCAACTAAGCAATGCTAACCGCTGTGCCACCACCCTGACCTAGTTGGAACTATTTTATATAAATATAAAGGTATTTTATTAATAAATCTCTATCACCTTTTTACTTGCACATTATAATACAGCAACACAGTCTGTTGCTGTCATGAGTTAACAAAAACCAAAACTTTGTTTCGTCTTTCAAAGTATCGTCTCTTTTCATATAATTTGAAAGATAGAATATATTATCATGAGATGAACAATACCTCTAGCACAATGCAGGTTCCCTTCATTCTTCTGCACTCACATTTGGACAACAAAATTACCAGTTATAGCCACTATGCAGGATACGCATAGTGTCATAGCTATTAGTCAATCTGAGCTACGCCTTCCACCTATATAATAATTACCTCCTGAATATCACAAGAGTCATGTGGTGCTGGTAATTCATTTCAAGTCTGCATCTCCGCTAATTAATATTTCAAGTTAACTTCTGGCTTGAACTGTATAGTGTATAGAAGAATATAGAGCCTGCAATTAGTTACCATCATTTTTAAAATGATTTCCTGCGTCTCAGCGCATCGTGTACGGTACGGTCTCGATAGAGATCCGAAGATTACAGTCCCCAACACGATATGCTTTCTGAACTTTCTACCACCCGGCCCTAATAGCGGTCTGACAGAGTGGCCCGGGGGCCCCCTGCCCCCCCCCCCCCCCCCCCCCCCCCCGGGCCAGACCGCCTCTGTCAAGGCTCGATTTTAATAAATATAACACATAATGCACAGAGCATAAAAATGGATAAAGAAAATTGTATCCAGTACACAAAATAACAGGAAGTGTACTCTGCAGACGGTCAATGCTGAAAACCAGGAATATTTCATAGTAACATAGTTGATGAGGTTGAAAAAAGACACCAGTCCATCAAGTTCAACCTATTTTGGATTTCCAGAGACAAATCTTTAAAAGACTGGGACTGTCTTTGGAAATTAGGGACTGTTGGCAACTATGACAAAATGTATTTATTTATTTCCTCTTAAATCTTAAATACAGAAACGCCAGTGTGCAATGGCTGCCTTGTTACTGGCGTCTGATAATGCTTCTACCTATCAGTAGCCATACACTCACTTTCCCCACCGCCAGCTAGAACTATCATTCCGCTACCTTATGTATCAAGAGTTCCCTGCAACTCTTAGATTGTAAGCTTATTTGGCCAAGGTCATATGTCATTGTATGTAGTTTCTTTGTGTTATGGACCCATCCATGTACAGAGCTGCGTAATATATCAGCGCTTTATCAACCTGAGCCTCTGTTGTGTGCAGAGTTGCTAGTTCTAAATAATAATAGAGGTGAGATTTCGGGTCTTCCATACACAGCCAGCCAATCACAAGTGGTTTCTCATGTTGACTGTTCGTGATTGGCTGACACTGAAGAGGAGTCCTGGTTATGATAATTTAGCATCAGTCAGTTCTAGTGCGCGGGTGGGGTCGTTTAATGGGGGTTTTGCAAGTGGGGGGAGGTTTCTGATTTGGATTATGATTGATGTATAGATCCCTCCCTTTTAGAAGCATTATCCCTACAGCCTGGGGATGCTGTTATTGTTGTTGATTGCAGCAACGGTCAGGGGGGAGAATACATAAAACAGGGACATACAAGGTAGACAAAATAAATATAGAGATGAAAACAAAAGGCAGTGAGGTCACTGTGCACGAGAGAGCTTAGTATCTAATGTGAGGAGGGCACAGCTGAGACAAGAGGAGCGAGTGTGGCTCAGAGGGGAGATTGGGACAGATGTTAAGGTGTATCAGTGTGGGTAGTATAGGTGTAAGCAGGGTCGGACTGGCCCGCTGGGGACACAGGGGCCCCGACACCAGATGGCTCCTCTCTTCGTTGGTGGGGGGAGCGGGTACATTGAAAAAATAAAACTCACGAGATTGCAGCACCGGCGCCCCTCCTCCCTCCTCTCTGCTCCGCACTGAATGTCGAGCGTGACGTGATGACGTGACGCCCGAAATTCAGTGAGGAGCAGCGCAGAGAGGAGCAAGCAAGAAATAAGTCAGAAGACATGAAGAGAAGAAAGAAGCCAATAGGAAGGTAAGAAAACAAACTGAGACATGGGGAGGAAAGCAGGATGGTGCATAGTGATAAAGGGGGGGGGGGGACAGGATGGCACAGAGTGATGAAGGGGGAGGAAAGCAGGATGGCATAGAGTGATGAGGGGGGGGAGCAGGATAGCACAGAGTGATGGAGGGGGGAGGAAAGCAGGATGGCATAGAGTGATGAGGGGGGGGGGGAGCAGGATAGCACAGAGTGATGGAGGGGGGAGGAAAGCAGGATGGCATAGAGTGATGAGGGGGGGGGAGCAGGATTGCACAGAGTGATGGAGGGGGAGGAAAGCAGGATGGCATAGAGTGATGAATGGGGGGAGCAGGATGGCACATAGTGGTGAAGCGGGGGGAGGAAAGCAGGATGGCATAGAGTGATGAAGGTGGAGAGCAGGATGGCATAGAGTGATGAAGGTGGAGAGCAGGATGGCATAGAGTGATGAAGGTGGAGAGCAGGATGGCACAGAGTGATGAAAGGGGGAGCAGCATGTCACAGAGTGATTAAGGGGGGGGGAAGCAGCATGGCACAGAGTGATGAAGGGGGGGGGAGCAGCATGGCACAGACTGATGAAATGGGGGGGAAGCAGCATGGCACAGAGTGATGAAAGGTGGAGAGCGGGATGGCACAGAGTGATGAAGGCGGAGAGCAGGATGGCACAGAGTGATGAAAGGGGGAGCAGCATGTCACAGAGTGATGAAGGGGGGGGGGGAGCAGCATGACACAGAGTGATGAAAGGGGGGGAAGCAGCATGGCACAGAGTGGTGAAAGGAGGAAGCAGCATGGCACAGAGTGGTGAAAGGGGGGGAAGCGACATGGCACAGAGTGGTGAAAGGGGGGGACGCAACATGGCACAGAGTGATGAAAGGGGGGGAAGCAACATGGCACAGAGTGATGAAGGGGGGGGGAGCAGCAGGGCACAGAGTGATGAAGGGGGGGGGGGAGCAGCATGACACAGAGTGATGAAGGGGGGGGAAGCAGCATGGCACAGAATGATGAAATGGGGGGGAAGCAGCATGGCACAGAGTGGTGAAAGGAGGAAGCAGCATGGCACAGAGTGATGAAAGGGGGGGAAGCGACATGGCACAGAGTGGTGAAAGGGGGGGACGCAACATGGCACAGAGTGATGAAAGGGGGGGAAGCAACATGGCACAGAGTGATGAAGGGGGGGGGAGCAGCAGGGCACAGAATGATAAAAGGGGTGGAAGCAGCAGGGCACAGAGTGATAAAGGGGGAGGACAGGATAGCACAGAGTTATGAAAGGGGGAGCAAAAGCAGCGTGGCACAGGGTGATGAAGGGGGAGCAGCATGGAGGGTGCAGTGTGATCATAAGAGGGCACAGCATGATGACGAAGAGTCACAATAATGTGTGTGTGTGATGGCACAGGGGGCTTCTGGTAATGTAGTATGTGTGTGTGATGGCATAGGGGGCTTGTGGCAATGTAGTATGTGTGTGTGATGGCACAGGGGGCTTTTGGTAATGTGGTATGTGTGTGTGATGGCATAGGGGGCTTGTGGCAATATGGTGTGTGTGATGGCACAGGGGGCTAATGGAAATGTAGTGTGTGTGTGTGATGGCACAGGGGGCTTGTGGCAATGTAGTATGTGTGTGTGATGGCATAGGAGGCCTGTGGCAATGTAGTATGTGTGTGTGATGGCACAGGGGGCTTCTGGTAATGTGGTATGTGTGTGTGATGGCATAGGGGGCTTGTGGCAATATGGTGTGTGTGATGGCACAGGGGGCTAATGGAAATGTAGTGTGTGTGTGTGATGGCACAGGGGGCTTGTGGCAATGTAGTATGTGTGTGTGATGGCACAGGGGGCCTGTGGCAATGTAGTATGTGTGTGTGATGGCATAGGAGGCCTGTGGCAATGTAGTATGTGTGTGTGATGGCACAGGGGGCTTCTGGTAATGTGGTATGTGTGTGTGATGGCATAGGGGGCTTGTGGCAATATGGTGTGTGTGATGGCACAGGGGGCTAATGGAAATGTAGTGTGTGTGTGTGTGATGGCACAGGGGGCTTGTGGCAATGTAGTGTGTGTGATGGCACAGGGGGCTTGTGGCAATGTAGTGTGTGTGATGGCACAGGGGGCTAATGGAAATGTAGTATGTGTGTGTGATGGCATAGGAGGCCTGTGGCAATGTAGTATGTGTGTGTGATGGCACAGGGGGCTTCTGGTAATGTGGTATGTGTGTGTGATGGCATAGGGGGCTTGTGGCAATATGGTGTGTGTGATGGCACAGGGGGCTAATGGAAATGTAGTGTGTGTGTGTGATGGCACAGGGGGCTTGTGGCAATGTAGTGTGTGTGATGGCATAGGGGGCTTGTGGCAATATGGTGTGTGTGATGGCACAGGGGGCTTGTGGCAATTTAGTGTGTGTCTGTGTGTGAGGTAGCTGGTGGCAAATTAATGGGTGCTATTTTGTGGGGTGATGGTGGGGCAATTTGATTTTATAGTGGGGACTATTAATTTAAGATGTGGTGGTTTGAAGGCTATTAATTGAATGTGGGGCTGAGTTTGAGGAGCATGAGGTCTATTACTAAATGTGAATATGAATTATTTAATGGCAGTGACTGTTGCTGGAAATAGGTATATTTATTATACGCAAAGAATATTAATTAATTGCTGGGGCTGTTTGGAGGGAAAGAAATAGGTTTATTTATTAAATGGGAATACTATTACTTTAATGTTGGGGTTGGTTGGAGGGATATAGATCTATTTCTTAAATGAGAATGCTGTTATTTTAATGTTGGGGCTGGAGGAAGGCCTAAGTATTAATCGTGGGTCCTATTGATTTAACACTGGGGCTGGTTGGAATTTTCTAAATGTACCCATTTTGTTTTTCCAAATAGGGCTCCCAACATTCCAGGATCCAGACAACCCGCAGCTAAAGAATCCAGCAGCCACAGGTGGCGAAAGTGACAAGAACAGGTAGGAGAGAGCAGGACAGTCTGTCAAATGTTCTGATTCTAGTGGGAGAATCACGATTTTTGGTGACTGTTCTGCCCAATCTAAGCGGAGAGTCAAGACTGTATACTCTTTATATACACACTGCATTCTTTTTATAACTACACTATGGTGCTAGCTGTCCTTCGTGGGCTGTCCACACCCCCTCTAGCAGTTTGGTTACGCCTCTATAGTGGCTGGCCACACACCTCTGATGGGCCTCTGCCATTGGATTCCCCCTGTGGGCCCTTCATGCCTCAGTCCGCCACTGAGTGTAAGTTAAGCGCTAATAATAAGATGGGTCTTCAGAAACTGTTTAAAGACTTGTAGGCTGGTGGAGAGTCTGATTGGGCGGGGTAGGGAAATCCTTAAGTGGGGAGCAGCATAGGAGAAGTCTTGTAGGGAGGAGTGAGAGGCGGTTATAAGAGGCGAGGCGCAGATAAGAGATGTATCTAAGAGGGCCTGATTAGATGTGAGATGTATGAAGATTTGATGATATAGAGAACGTTGTAGGTGAGGGTGAGTATTTGAAATATGGTAAGGCAGTGTTTGGTTTACACAATGGTTTGGCTTATATAGAGCAGCAAGAGAGGAAGATCAGTCTTGACACTTGCATGAAACTCGAGTCACATGAAATTTCACCGCAATTTCGCTCATCTCTGTACTACAGTTGTCAGAGTATTTTCTTGACAATGATAGACATGTACAGTGCGGTATTGTTTGAAGAAACGTTAGTTTGAGCGTGTAAAGACTGATTGGAGAATGAAATCAGGGGTCTTTCTGTTATCTGCTACTCGTGTCATCCAGACCCTGAAATTGACTCTCCCCAACATCAAATTTGGTCACATCAGTAGGGTGGCTCCAAGTATCTTGGGGGGGGGGGTGAGCTGTCACTTAAGGGGCAGGAGATACACAAAGCTGGATATCTCCATTACGGTTGCCTGGGAATGACAAGTCCACTGCAGGGGAGGGCTGACAAATTTTAGCCCGGGGGGCAAGACTCGACTTTTAAAGGAAAAAAAATGCAGGTTGCCCAAGTAGCCCCCTTTGGGACCGGCCCCGGGGGGGCAGATGCCCCCCAGTCCAGCCTGCCTCTGGTCCACTGTAGTGGCAACATTGACTTGACAGTGAAGTCGGGGAAAAAATTATGTACTGGGTGGCTGGTTGCGATTAGGGAAATTGTCAGGAGTTAATTTGCCAGAGAACCTGGAGCTTATAGCTCAGTTCTTCCTTTAAATTTTTCTTTTTTTAAGGGCTTGTTCCCTAGCTATAAACTTTAGCAGCATAAACTCCATTGGGCAATAAAGTCACTGGAAATAAGCTGAAATAGGATAAGAAATTTAGATTTATTTGGGCACAGCATGTGGTTGAGAATCGAGCCACCAGAGCAAGGGGGGGGGGGGGGATATTCCAGGAGGAAATCATGTGATTTACATACAAATATGCTCAGATTGAATTAGAAGGCGGCCATATGCTTCTGTGAAGAATCTTTTTCTCAATGTTTGCTGATAAAATGTGCCCAGACTTCTCTATTTTCAAGCTGATTAGGAAATTATGAATGTTCCGCCAGGCGCACAGTTGGCAGCTGTCACAGGAAGTTTTTTACGTGCTCAATAAACGTGTTTGGTTTTCTAAGAACCGACTGGGATGAATTTAAAGTGCACGGTAAATCTGCGGGCAGCGGAGGCAGCCATATTTTGATGAAATGCTTCCATGCTGTCCTTAGTTTCTAGTTTACTGACCGGGTGTATACATATTTGCCTACTTTCCCAGACTGTCTGGGAGACTCACGAATTTTGAGTGGTTCTCCCGGACGCCCTGGGACAGCAGGTCATCCCTCCAGAACTCGCTCCACTTTGCGTCATTTTGGTCAACTTAGCCTTGCCAAAACAATGGTAATGGTAGCGGGAGTTTGATTATCTCTGGATCTTAGAGGGATTGTCTACGGTATGGATATTAAAGTGCTGTCAGTACAGCTGGGACAGAACTTCAGAAATAAGGGCTGGGGGTGTGTAACGAGTGTGGCACCTCATTGGACAGAAACTGCCACCAATCCGGTGCCGCATAGACCACAAACCCACATCCTATAGTTCACTCTGCCGGCGTTGAATGAAGTTTCCTTCTCACCACTGCGCTGTCGGGTAACATTGAAGATTACAGGGAGTTTGTGCCATAAAGTAGGTCCAAGGGCCCAATATTCTGCTTGGTTAAGATGTCAGTTAATACATAAATAAAACCTTATTAGTATTATTATTATTAATAATAAAATAATGCTAATTAGCATTAGTAAGGACCATGACAAAAAATTATGGGTGAAAATTGATCGGAAAACATTTTCAACGTATATAACAGTCACAATTCTACCGGTGGTAGTCGGTTTCACGGTACTGACTACCCCGACACAGAACAGAACGACATGAGGATTCCGAATGAAGACTACACCGACCTGTGAATAAACCTACTTACGGAATGCAGTAGACTTCACATCACGACTCCCTGTCTTGCCGAAAATGACGTCGGCAGGAAACATGACTTGGCTTAAATCGGCGATGGACGGACCCGCCTGTCATTTATGTAGCGTAAGTACTATTTTAGGGGTTAAAGTTAGGGTTAGGGTTAGGATTAGATTTAACCCTAACTCCTAACTGGGTCCGTCCATCGCCAATTTAAGCCAAGTCGCGTTTCCTGATGACGTCATTTTCTCAAACCGGCAAGACAGGGAGTCGTGATGTGAAGTCTTCTGCATTCCGGTAAGTAGGTTTTTTCACAGGTCGGTGTAGTCTTCATTCGGAATCCTCATGTAGTTCTGTTCTGTGTCGGGATAGTCAGTACCGTTAATAGCTACTACACCCAATTCTACGAGCAACTGATGGTAACTTAACATTTTTTCAGTGATGTGAGTATTATCCGTCTTACTCTAACATGTGTGATATTCAATAATAACACTTTCTCTCATTTTATCTACATATATATTATGGGTCCTGTATCGTCTGTGGAGTATTCATGAAAAGTGATGTACAGGTAAAACAGAGAAAAAGCTGCTGTAAGCTATAGAAACCACCCATATTCTGTTGTTTATCGAGTGCAGATTAGGCTGAAGCATCTTTACTTCCTACATTGTACTTTGTTGAAGTGATTCTATAATAAATATATCTGCACTTACTAACATCACGTTCTAATCAAGGCTGTACTGTTAATTAGCTGGGACAACAAGCGTCAGTGTGCCATTGTCCTGGGACTCTAAGAATACAGTCTATTTATTTGTGACTGAAACTGATGATATTTGTATTGTACACAGTTATATATGACCTTCCCTATTAAATATATTAAAATAAAGACATTGTAATACTGTACTTTATTCTGTAACTTACTGATTCCTAGTTTATTAGACCAGGAACGGCCTTTGTGAAGTTTCCTTCAGTATAGAAACCAATTTGCAAAGGGATTATTTTTTTTTAAAACTAAAATAGTAGCTCTATATTTAGGTATAGTTTATGGAAAGAGAACATTTTTATTTGCCCTAAAGCTGAAATTTTAAACCTGTCCAGAGACCCTATTTCAACTCATGAAGAATTAAATTGAATTTAAGTGATATAGGAGGATCAGTGAATTCGTTTTCTGTATGTGTCTGCAGCTGTCAGAAATAGGTCTAGTAGGGCTATCCCGCACTCGTGGTTCAAGCTTACTTGTCTATTTTTCCTATCTTACTTCTGGAAAAACCGGTGTCAAGATAGTAGAAAAATCGGCGGTGGGTCTCAAAGACGCAGTACGTGGCGCAAAGTGGGTGGAGCTATCACATTGTCAAAAACAAATATTTTGTTCTCTCTACATTCTATTCATTCATTAAAGGTTAACTCTACTCATTCAAACAAGTGGCTTCCATTAATTATATAAGGCCCAAACATTTCTATTGCCTAATACAGCCTGGTACCAGTGAACTTTACCTTACAAGATACTTCGATCCCCGACCACACGGTCTAGTAATGTTGTTTAGTTTGGTTGCACTGGGTACCAGACACTAATATGCAATCTTGGGACTGTCTGGCCCGGCTCCTCCCATTCCAAACTCCATCTTGTGTTACCTGTTCTGCAGGTGTTAGCTCTTTGCAAGATTCATTCACTTACCGATGCAACGATGCTATAAGCAACTCGGTGTTGACGTCAGACAGGTGGATAAGTTAAGTTGGCAGTGTGCGCACAGTATTAAAAAGTCCAAAGGTTGGGATGCTTAATAATAAAGTTAGTTACTCCACAAAGGTTGTTGGGATACGAAAAATACAAAAATACGGTATTGTTTAAATAATTTAAACATTGTATTTTTGTTATCCCAAGGTTGTTGGGATAAGAAAACACAATATTTAAACTACACCCATTTCAAATGGGTGACCACACCCATTTCCACTGTCTAGACAGTCCCATAAAATTTGTGACTGTTTGCAGGTGCGGTCTAGAACCATATACCCCTTTATAACTGTAATTGTTTGCCAAATACTCTTCCATTGTGTTTGCCAAATATCCCGTACATTGTGTACATTCATCCCATGTATTCAGTGCTGGTGGAAGGGCGCTGGGTGCCCCACTTCTCAAACAATCCCCACCAATACTTGATAGCTTATTTGTACACTGAAATTTAAAGTAGATATTTGTGTGCTACATGAAAAGACAGTCAGTTTTTTACTTATGTGCAAAACAGAATACTAATTTTCACCCCTTGCATTGTAACATGGTTTTGTCCAGGAGACTTAAATAAGAAACTTCTTAATTTAAGTTCCTTAATGAGTCAGGCCCCTTGTGTTTTAGATACCCCAAAATGTTGGTTGTCTAGTCGTCTCCCTAGGATCATGTACTCCCTTATGTATATATATGTTTTCTGTGACATCCTGTATGTCTTTACATTTTTAAAAATATACTCATTCTAGTTTGTTTTGAATACTTTTTATTCATTCCTAATACATTATGATATTATTGTTATTTGTTTAACAAGTGGAGAAATCCTTGTCTAGAAAGTAGAAATCCTTGATGTCGGAGAGCCCCTTTAGGAAAGCGCTCACTTTACAAAAGAGGCCTCTGTGATATTGATATTGTAATGCATGAATATGAACTGCACCCATAAATGTAATAACATCCAAGAGTAGATAAATTGCAGCGGGTGTTCCGTACAGGTAGCTAGACAGGTAAAGCACTTCTCGGAATGTAAGCAATTAGCCTTTATTCAGATAAGGTGCCGCTCAGTAATATCTGCAAGCCTCGAATAATTCTAATTATGTGTTATTGTCCCCCGAGGGGGGGAAATTCAGAAATGTCAGGATCGTTAATTTTCATCGCGTTCTCCGGCATTGTTCTGAAAGTTCATTTTCATAAACTAAATCGCTCAGAAACAGTCAACAGATTTCCAATGTGAAGACCGGAATAATTTTAAAGGGAAAAGACAGCTTGTTTATAGGTACTGTTATCTCCAGCCGAGCGCTCTGTAAATAATAGTGTTAAAAACTGAAGGGGTCTATTTATCAAGACCAGGGTCGGCGAAACGCGGTAGTTGGTCAGTAGTGTGACACACTTACAGGGGTGCGATATATTGCAATTTCGCTCTGAGCAGAGGTAGGGGAGTGGCATATAAACAGTGAAGCGCCAATGGGTCAAAATCTCTAAATCTAGAGGAGATTCGCATTTAAATAGACTCCTGAATATATTAAGAAAACTACATTGTGCAAAGATTGCACTGAACAGCAGATTGTCAAAATGCATACCTCCCAACATTTGGATTCCCGCAAGCGGGACAAAATAAGCCCTGCCCCCGTTCTACCCAAACCACAAATGGGCATGTTTTGGCTAAAAACTCCACCCTTTTTTCTATTAAACCCACCCCTTTTGCGGGACATTTCGACGGTATGAAAATGTTTTATCAGTTTACCTGACTTTTAACGTCTATTACTAATAAATGCACTGTTTTTCAGAACATTACTGATACCTTGTTTATTAACTGAGATACGAATCATTAGTTAGAATCTGAACTAAGATCTGCTATCATTAGAAATAGTTATTTATTATAAGGCAGTAATGCTATCATAAGGGATTGACACAAGTGAATGATATACTGTAAAAATGTTCTACCAAAATGTATTACCATGATAGAGTAAACTCTTCCACCTTAGTGTATGAGGTCCATTTATAGATTTGATACAAAGCTGCACCAACATACATCTCCTCTCTTGTCTCAAAATATCTCCCAACTCGGCAACTCCGTTCTGCAAAAGATCTGCGTCTCTCATCCACCCTCATTACATCCTCCCATTCCCGGTTACAGGACTTTTTTCGGGCTGCACCCACTCTATGGAACTCTCTCCCTCGCACAATAAGACTCTCCTCTGTTCTACAAACTTTCAAGCGTTCTCTGAAAACCTAACTATTCAGACAAGCTTATAATATTCCTCAACCACCATCTTAACCTCACTACCTTTAGCCTGTTACACAATTTCACACAAGACAACTACCCCCGGACCAACATTGTTGTGTGACAGGATCATTTAGCTTATGAGTCACCCTACCTTTGCAGTCTGGCTGGGCCAAGATGCAAAATGTATACTTAACCTCATGTGTCAATCTCCCATTGTCCCATAGATTGTAAGCTTGCGAGCAGGGCCTTCTCACCTCTTTGTCTGTTTTACCCAGTTTGTTTATTAGTTTATTACGTTTGTCCCCAATTGTAAAGCGCTACGGAATATGTTGGCGCTATATAAATAAATGATGATGATGATGATGATGAATGTTAAATAATCAGCATTACTTAGATAAAGTGAATGACAGGTTTATGACTTGGTGATTACTGCGTCACTGGCTCTAAGCTATCTCCTTCCTAAATTATTAACTCCCCCAGGCTATCCCGGCGGCAAAATTAAAAAATATGCAAAACAGCAAAACTTAGAATAAGTGTGATTATCACATGATGAACTGAGGTATATGTGTTACAGAGTTTAACTGTGAACCTCCAGTCCTATTCTGTAACGCTAGTAATTAGGAGATTAGAGATTTTGTCAATTAACAGTCTAAATTACAATTACAAACAATTAAAAATTTAATAAGAGTATCGGGTTATTTTGTTAATACAGTTTACTTTGAATAAATTAAATTAGTGTCTTATTTAATTAACATCGTCATTTAAAATAATGTCTTTAAATGTGAGATTTATATTGTTATTTACAGATACACAATTGCTGCAGCAGAAAAACTAAGTTACAATTAACACATCGAGAAGACATGGGATTTAAACCTGGTAAAGGGATACGATGTGGGAGGAAGGGAGAGGAGGGGAATGATGCCCAAAAATACGTATATGAAGTAGGGATGAGCGCACTCGGATTTATGAAATCCGAGCCCACCCGAACGTTGCGGATCCGAGTCGGATCCGAGACAGATCCGGGTATTGGCGCCAAATTCAAAAGTGAAACTGAGGCTCTGACTCATAATCCCGTTGTCGGATCTCGCGATACTCGGATCCTATAAATTCCCCGCTAGTCGCCGCCATCTTCACTCGGGCATTGATCAGGGTAGAGGGAGGGTGTGTTAGGTGGTCCTCTGTGCTGTTTAGTTCTGTGCTGTTTAGTGCTGTGCTGTTTAGTGCTGTGCTGTGCTGTGCTGTTTAGTGCTGTGCTGTGCTGTGCTGTGCTGTGCTGTGTTCTGCAGTATCAGTCCAGTGGTGCTGTGTGCTGTGCTCTGTCCTTCTGAGGTCAGTGGTGCTGCTGGGTCCTGTGCTGTGTCCTGTTCAGTCCAGTGGTGCTGTGTCCTGTGCTCTGTGCTTCTAAGGGCATAGTTATTTCCCCAATATTCCCCTGTGTTTAAAAAAATAAAAAAAAGTTTTTTTAAAAAATACCAAAAACTACTTTAATATTTTTTAATTACCACAACATTTGCACAACCAATCCTGCAGTATAAGCCCATTGGTACTGCAATATTACCAAGTTCACACATTCAGCAGTAAAAGTCCAGTGGTACTGCAATATTACAAAGTTTACACATTCTGCAGTATCAGTCCAGTGGTGCTGTGTCCTGTGCTCTGTCCTGCTGAGTTCCGTAGTGCTGCTGGGTCCTGTGCCGTGTCCTGTTCAGTCCAGTGGTGCTGTGTCCTGTGCTCTGTGCTTCTAAGGGCATAGTTATTTCCCCATTATTCCCAAGTTTTTAAAAAATAAAAAAAAAGTAAAAAAAAATAAAAATATATAATAATTATAACCAAATTTGCAAAACCAATCCAGCATTATAAGTCCATTGGTACTGCAATATTACCAAGTTCACACATTCTGCAGTATCAGTCCAGTGGTGCTGTGTCCTGTGCTCTGTCCTGCTGAGTTCCGTAGTGCTGCTGGGTCCTGTGCCGTGTCCTGTTCAGTCCAGTGGTGCTGTGTCCTGTGCTCTGTGCTTCTAAGGGCATAGTTATTTCCCCACTATTCCCAAGTTTTTTAAAAATAAAAAAAAAGTAAAAAAAAATAAAAAATTTAAAAAAAAAAAAATATATAATAATTATAACCAAATTTGCAAAACCAATCCAGCAGTATAAGTCCATTGGTACTGCAATATTACCAAGTTCACACATTCTGCAGTATCTTGTGCTACATATAATGGAGACCAAAAATTTGGAGGATAAAGTAGGGAAAGATCAAGACCCACTTCCTCCTAATGCTGAAGCTGCTGCCACTAGTCATGACATAGACGATGAAATGCCATCAACGTCGTCTTCCAAGCCCGATGCCCAATCTCGTAGTACCGGGCATGTAAAATCCAAAAAGCCCAAGTTAAGAAAAAGTAGCAAAAAGAGAAACTTTAAATCATCTGAGGAGAAACGTAAAGTTGCCAATATGCCATTTACGACACGGAGTGGCAAGGAACGGCTTAGGCCCTGGCCCGTGTTCATGACTAGTGGTTCAGCTTCACCCACGGATCTTAGCCCTCCTCCTCCTCCCCCCCCCCTACAAAAAATTGAAGAGAGTTATGCTGTCAGCAACAAAACAGCAAACAACTCTGCCTTCTAAAGAGAAATTATCACAAATCCCCAAGGCGAGTCCAAGGGTGTTGGTGGTTGTCAAGCCTGACCTTCCCATCACTGTACGGGAAGAGGTGGCTCGGGAGGAGGCTATTGATGATGTAGCTGGCGCTGTGGAGGAACTTGATGATGAGGATGGTGATGTGGTTATTGTAAATGAGGCACCAGGGGGGGAAACAGCTGATGTCCATGGGATGAAAAAGCCCATCGTCATGCCTGGTCAGAAGACCAAAAAATGCACCTCTTCGGTCTGGAGTTATTTTTATCCAAATCCAGACAACCAATGTATGGCCATATGTAGCTTATGTAAAGCTCAAATAAGCAGGGGTAAGGATCTTGCCCACCTAGGAACATCCTCCCTTATACGTCACCTGAATAACCTTCATAGTTCAGTGGTTAGTTCAGGAACTGGGGCTAGGACCCTCATCGGTACAGGGACACCTAAATCCCGTGGTCCAGTTGGATACACACCAGCAACACCCTCCTCGTCAACTTCCTCCACAATCTCCATCAGATTCAGTCCTGCAGCCCAAGTCAGCAGCCAGACTGAGTCCTCCTCAATACGGGATTCATCCGAGGAATCCTGCAGCGGTACGCCTACTACTGCCACTGCTGCTGTTGCTGCTGTTAGTCGGTCATCTTCCCAGAGGGGAAGTCGTAAGACCGCTAAGTCTTTCACAAAACAATTGACCGTCCAACAGTCGTTTGCCATGACCACCAAATACGATAGTAGTCACCCCTATTGCAAAGCGTATAACTGCGGCTGTAACTGCAATGTTGGTGTTAGACGTGCGCCCGGTGTCCGCCATCAGTGGAGTGGGATTTAGAGGGTTGATGGAGGTATTGTGTCCCCGGTACCAAATCCCCTCGAGATTCCACTTCACTAGGCAGGCGATACCAAAAATGTACAGAGAAGTACGATCAAGTGTCCTCAGTGCTCTTAAAAATGCGGTTGTACCCACTGTCCACTTAACCACGGACATGTGGACAAGTGGTTCTGGGCAAACGAAGGACTATATGACTGTGACAGCCCACTGGGTAGATGCATCCCCTTCCGCAGCAACAGCAACAGCTGCATCAGTAGCAGCATCTACAAAATGGCTGCTCATGCAAAGGCAGGCAACATTGTGCATTACAGGCTTTAATAAGAGGCACAACTCTGACAACATATTAGAGAAAATGAGGGAAATTATCTCCCAGTGGCTTACCCCACTTAGACTCTCATGGGGATTTGTGGTGTCAGACAATGCCAGTAACATTGTGCGGGCATTAAATATGGGCAATTTCCAGCACGTCCCATGTTTTGCCCACACCATTAATTTGGTGGTGCAGCATTACCTCAAGAGTGACAGGGGTGTGCAGGAGATGCTTGCGGTGGCCCGCAAAATTGCTGGACACTTTCGGCATTCAGCCAGTGCCTACCGCAGACTAGAGGCACATCAAAAAAGCTTGAACCTGCCCTGCCATCACCTCAAACAAGAGGTTGTGACGCGCTGGAACTCCACCCTCTATATGCTGCAGAGGATGGAGGAGCAGCAAAAGGCCATTCAGGCCTACACAGCCACCTACGACATAGGCAAAGGAGTGGGGATGCGCCTCAGTCAAGCGCAGTGGAGACTGATTTCCGTGTTGTGCAAGGTTCTGCAGCCATTTGAACTTGCCACACGAGAAGTCAGTTCCGACACTGCCAGCTTGAGTCAGGTCATTCCCCTGATCAGGCTGTTGCAGAAGCAGCTGGAGAAAGTGAGGGAGGAGCTGGTAAGCCATTGCGATTACACCAAGCATGTAGCTCTTGTGGATGTAGCCCTTCGTACGCTTTGCCAGGATCCGAGGGTGGTCACTCTTTTAAAGTCAGAGGAATACATTCTGGCCACCGTGCTCGATCCTCGGTTTAAAGCGTATGTTGTGTCTCTGTTTCCGGCGGACACAAGTCTACAGCGGTGCAAAGACCTGCTGGTCAGGAGATTGTCCTCTGAAGAGGACCGTGACATGCCAACAGCTCCACCCTCATTTTCTTCCACATCTATGGCTGCGAGGAAAAAGCTCAGTTTTCCCAAAAGAGGCGCTGGCGGGGATGCTGATAACATCTGGTCCGGACTGAAGGACCTGCCAACCATTGCAGACATGTCTACTGTCGCTGCATTGGATGCTGTCACAATAGAAAAAATTGTGGATGATTACTTTGCTGACACCATCCAAGTAGACATGTCAGACAGTCCATATTGTTACTGGCAGGAAAAAAAGGCAGTTTGGAAGCCCCTGTACAAACTGGCTCTATTTTACCTGAGTTGTCCCCCCTCCAGTGTGTACTCGGAAAGAGTTTTTAGTGCAGCGGGGAACCTGGTCAGTGAGCGGCGAAGGAGGTTGCTTCCTCACAACGTTGAAAAAATGATGTTTATAAAAATGAATAATCAATTCCTCAATGAAGTACAGCACTGCCCTCCAGATACTACAGAGGGACCTGTGGTTGTGGAGTCCAGCGGGGACGAATTGATAATGTGTGATGAGGAGGAAGTACACACTGTAGGGGGAGAGGAATCAGAGGTTGAGGATGAGGACGACATCTTGCCTCAGTAGAGCCTGTTTAGTCTGTACAGGGAGAGATGAATAGCTTTTTTGGTGTGGGGGCCCAAACAAACCAATCATTTCAGCCAAAGTTGTTTGGTAGGCCCTGTCGCTGAAATGATTGGTTTGTTAAAGTGTGCATGTCCTATTTCAACAACATAAGGGTGGGTGTGAGGGCCCAAGGACAATTCCATCTTGGAAATTTTTTTTTTGCATTATATGACCAAGCAACAGTCGTTTGCCATGTTCAAAAAGTAAAACCAAATGTAAAAAAATTCAAGAAATTAAACCAAAAGTAAAATGCCGTGTCATAATTTAAAACAAGAGGTATTGACGTGCTCTAAAACTACTGTATTGTTGTTTATATTTTATAAACACTACACTTGAAAGCTCGAGTCTTTCAATAGAAAAGTAACTGTCCATTGCACGAATATTTGCAACAGGGACAATTTTAGGGTTAAGAAAGTCAACTAATAATAACACTTCGACGCTGTGTGTCTTTATAAACACTACACTTGGAAGTTGGAGGAGGTATTGTGGCCCCGGCACCAAATTTACTACCGGGGACACTCCACTGTGCAGTCCATATTTAGGTGTATCAGATATTAAACAACGGTGACAGTTGATGCCCAATTTTTTAATTATATTGTGGCCTCATTATGTAACCCCCTGTCACTGTGTGTAGTGTGGGGTGCAAAGGGTACACAGTGCACCTCCTTCTCAAGCCCTGGCTAGCTGATGGGCATGGGTGTAAATGATCAGGGGGTCCCTGCACATGCAGGTGTTTCTTTGTAGTTAGTGGGACACAGGTAATGTCACTTTGGTGCAGTGTAATAGAAGTCACAATAATTTGGGCGCCAGACCATCTCTATAACAAACTGAACTTTTATTTACACTCTTCCTCCAGCACGATAATCATAATGGTTGCAGAATATATACATCTCCTTACTCTCTCCAGCACAGTTATTAATGAGAAATACGAATATGGTTGCAAATATCTTATCACTCCTCCTGCACAGTTCTTAATGTTATCCAGATGTTAAATAACATAATTTACATGTCTCTTGCACTCCATACTCACTGCAGATCACCCTTTCTGCAGGGGCACATGCATGGATGCTAATAGGCAGGCAGCCTCTCCTCCATGCAGCTCTGACACACTCTGTGTACCTCTCAACTGCAGCTCATCCCTCCTCTGCGGGGATAATGTCTCCTGTGCTCTGACACGTCACTCTGTGTACTCTCAGCCTCAGGATCTGACACTACAACTACCATGCCTCTTGTAGCAGCCCTCACTCCAGGGCCTCTTCCATGTGCAGTGTCCCCCTCTCTCTTGGGTTCACTATAGTGGCATGGAGTTCTCCCCCTCATCCAGGGCACACATTCCTTGCCCTGGCTCAGTCACCACGCTCAGACTTCCAGGCAATGCTGGGGGAGCCTGGGAGCTTCCACCCCAGGTCCCCAGCTACAACTCTCCTCTCCTGTGTCTTCTCTCTCTTTCTGACACTTTAAAGATCGTGCCTTTAAATGAAAAAGTCAGTCTTCATTGCACGACTATGTGCAACAGGGACATTTTTTTGGGTTTACAAAGTCAAACAATAACACTTCGACCCTGTCTGTCTGGGGTCTCTCAATGACGAATTGTCTGTACCATGTTTGGAGGAGGTATTGTGGCCCCGGTATCAAATTGGGTACCGGGGCCACCCCACTATGCAGTCCAGATACTTGTTTGGTGGAATTCAGACACGTGGAGGGTTTTTTAATTATATTGTGGCCTCGGTACCAAATTGTGTACCGGGGCCACCACACTACGCAGTCAAGATAGATAGATGCGTATTGCGTATCATAGATAAAGTACATTCAGTGGTGTGGGGCAAATTGAAAAATATTCAAAATGCACTGACATTATCAAAAACAAGAGGTTGTCACACGCTAAAACTCCAACATGTATATGATGGAGAGGATGGAGGAGCAGCCGTATGTGTAGTGTAATGCAGATCTGTTGAAGGTTTTTTATATATTTTATTGTGGTGCCCAGTGCCCACTCCTCTACGCAGTCCAGGTACAATTATTGGTGCGAATCATAAAAGTTCAGGGTTTTTAATATATTGTGGTGACCCACTCCTCTACGCAGTCCAGGTACAATTATTGGTGCGAATCATAAAAGTTCAGGGTTTTTAAGATATTGTGGTGACCCACTCCTCTACGCAGTCCAGGTACATTTATTGGTGCGAATCATAAAAGTTCAGGGTTTTTAAGATATTGTGGTGACCCACTCCTCTACGCAGTCCAGGTACAATTATTGGTGCGAATCATAAAAGTTCAGGGTTTTTAATATATTGTGGTGACCCACTCCTCTACGCAGTCCAGGTACAATTATTGGTGCGAATCATAAAAGTTCAGGGTTTTTAATATATTGTGGTGACCCACTCCTCTACGCAGTCCAGGTACAATTATTGGTGCGAATCATAAAAGTTCAGGGTTTTTAATATATTGTGGTGACCCACTCCTCTACGCAGTCCAGGTACAATTATTGGTGCGAATCATAAAAGTTCAGGGTTTTTAATATATTGTGGTGACCCACTCCTCTACGCAGTCCAGGTACAATTATTGGTGCGAATCATAAAAGTTCAGGGTTTTTAATATATTGTGGTGACCCACTCCTCTACGCAGTCCAGGTACAATTATTGGTGCGAATCATAAAAGTTCAGGGTTTTTAAGATATTGTGGTGACCCACTCCTCTACGCAGTCCAGGTACAATTATTGGTGCGAATCATAAAAGTTCAGGGTTTTTAAGATATTGTGGTGACCCACTCCTCTACGCAGTCCAGGTACAATTATTGGTGCGAATCATAAAAGTTCAGGGTTTTTAAGATATTGTGGTGACCCACTCCTCTACGCAGTCCAGGTACAATTATTGGTGCGAATCATAAAAGTTCAGGGTTTTTAAGATATTGTGGTGACCCACTCCTCTACGCAGTCCAGGTACAATTATTGGTGCGAATCATAAAAGTTCAGGGTTTTTAATATATTGTGGTGACCCACTCCTCTACGCAGTCCAGGTACATTTATTGGTGCGATTCATAAAAGTTCAGGGTTTTTAATATATATTGTGGTGACCCACTCCTCTACGCAGTCCAGGTACAATTATTGGTGCAAATCATAAAAGTTCAGGGTTTTTAATATATTGTGGTGACCCACTCCTCTACGCAGTCCAGAAAGATACCTTGTTGCAACGTTTTGGACTAATAACTATATTGTGAGGTGTTCAGAATACACTGTAAATTAGTGGAAATGCTTGTTATTGAATGTTATTGAGGTTAATAATAGCCTAGGAGTGAAAATAAGCCCAAAAACTTGATTTTTAAACTTTTTATGTTTTTTTCAAAAAAAATCCGAATCCAATACCTTAAATCCGAACCGAGACCTTTCGTCAAGTGTTTTGCGAGACAAATCCGAACCTCAAAAATAACGAAAATCCGGATCCAAAACACAAAACACGAGACCTCAAAAGTCGCCGGTGCACATCCCTAATATGAAGGTACATAGAGAGGAGGGGTACACATGACCTCGGATGATGCTGTTTTCAGGACTTGGCACTGAGACATTTGGCTGTGGCCACAATGCGAGAGGCTAGTTTTGCAGAATGCTTATCTGTATCTTGTAGCGGGTAGCAAAGGAGTATAGTCCAGGGGTCTTTAATGACAGAGCAAGGCAGGAGTGAGACCAGAAGATCTCAAACATTATCCCAATAAGCTGAAATTTGAGGACAGGACCAACAAATATGGTAGTATCTGCTCTTTTGGCCAAATCCTCCCCAACGGAGTGAAGTGGTATCAAGTTAACTAGGGGTGTAGTAGAACCACCGAGGATACACTTTGTAGCCATTTGCTTTATTCGGGGTGAAACTTGTACTGGATGCTATATTTTTTCTGACTATTTCCCACCCCTCCTCGAGATGGGACCTAGATCTCTTTTCCGCTGAGCCTATTGCTTATTAGTACCTATTGCACTTTTTGGGCTGATCCCGTGCCAACATCAATATCAGTAATTTGTTTATGCAGTGCCCACACAAATTATACTTTGGTTTTGTTTTGTTTTTTTTATATAATTTGCTTTTATATGGCCAAAAAAGTGTTGGTTTTGGTTGAACTTGCAAGACAGTAGACTAAACTAAACAATAAATACAAATGGGTCATACCATTTGAAAGAGGGGGCTCCCTTATTTCAAATGAGAGTACGCCTGATTTTTTTTAAAGTCAGGATGGGGGAGGTCTGTGCTCTCCCATCCCATCCCTGGGCCCATGTAGCGTAGGATGTTATCGCCTGGTGATCACATATGATCACCAGATAATAACTATTAAGAAGGACTCCCCTCTTTCAAATGAGGTTGCTAGATGCCAAGATGAGGGATGTATGGCTCCCTTATTAACCTCTCCCCACCTCCCCTGGCTCTTCATTATGTTTCTGTAGTGGGTGGAGAGGTGGATCTTAATTGCCCAATCGAGCATCAATTTGTGATATCATTAAGCCCTCCCACTTCCTCCTTTACTCATCCTTAGCACTGAAAGGGTTAATGGTTATTTTGAAGGTCTTTTAGAATGATGCTGATAGACCATGTCAAAATGTCTTGATTTGATAATTAGACCAGAGTTGAGCGAAGCCGCAGCTTGCTTCGCCATTGTGTGTTTGTAATTTCATATTTTGTGGAATTTGTAGTCTTTATAGAGCTGGGGGTAAATGTATCCAGGCTGAGAGTTTTCCGGCGGGTTTGAAAAACCAATCAGATTCCAGCTATCATTTATTTAGTATGTTTTACAAAATGATAGCTAGGATCTGATTGGTTTCTATAGGCAACATCTCCACTTTTCAAACCCGCCGGAAAACTCTCAGCTTAATACATTTACCCCCGTCAATTAATTCAACTCTGTGGTGTTTTTGGCATTGGAATAGGGATAGAACTATCAAAGTATCACAAGAGCAATCAATAAGGCAGCTTAAATTCCCATAATGCATCTTGATTTGGTGTACCTTAAATAATATTACTTGTACTGGGTATTCATTGTTTTGCTCCCTGGCCAGTGGCTAACACATCTGTCGATCACTGTCAGTGTTGTTCTTTGCTATTGCATTTCACAAACATTCACAAATCTATAAAAATATTTATGTGGTCAGTCACACTTGCTGGATATCGTCACTCAGACTGTGGGCACAGCATACTGCAACATAGTATTGACAGCTCAGGACAGCAAAGGTACAACAGCAGCACCACAGCTGTGCAGCAGCTGAACTTCATACAACTAGTCTTGATGTGGTGCACCAAAATTAATATTAATGCTGTTAATTATTTTTTTGCCCACTGGCTACTAGCCAGGACCTCTGAGAAGATTCCCAGGCCCTGGTAAAGCTGCTTCTTATGCTGCCCAGATCCAAAATATGGTTTTTAGGAGAAGTCATTAACTAAAACTTAAGCAATCAAACTCAATCAAACTTAAAGGGATGCAATTGCTTTTCTAGTACTTTGGGCACTGGTAGCAGAAATCCATCTAGCCTAAAAGAGATAAATAGGGAGGAAAAGAGTCATGCTGAAATAAGCCACACAAATTTCATGGGACAAGTTGATTTACTTAGGGGTGGTGCTAAAAATACTTAATATCAACCTGAAACCACCAGTATCAGCAGCAGCACCTGAAAATCACAAAGGTATTCTGCACTCAGTTATTGTTTCTGTTGACACAAACTCGGAAGCACCAACAACAGCAGCATTTGGTCAAAAAACAGATATGTATTTACTGGTGTTGCTAGTATAGACAAACTACACTTGTCAATGATTACAAATCAATTGTCATCATTGGCAACTAAAAATGTAGACATACCTAATTTTTAGATTGAATTGTTTTTTGCACCCATGCATTTATTATTCTGCTTATCTGTACCTATGCCCTCTTGTTATGCTTGCTGTTCTCATGTATGTATCATCTAATTATGTCACCATATAAATAAACACCGATGATGAAGAGCTAATGCAAAGTTTCTGTAGATTACTATAATAATCATGTTGAGGATGAGGCAGAGCGAGAAGAATATGATAGAATTTACATTCGGATAACATAAATCTACAGATTTATAAACTGGGGGAGTGGTTGGTGATGATGATGATTATGTTGAGTGTGAGCCAGAGTGAGATGGGTCAGAGAGAGTTTATTTACATTTGGAAATCATAAAACTACAGATGTAGAAAGTGGGGGTGGTGATGATTATAATGAATCGGTTAGTTTGCCTTTTTCTTCCCAGTCGTTAACCCCAAAGGCTGACATCAATTCCTGTTTCTTTTAGAAGATGCTGATCTCCACCTTGTGTGCATTGAATGAAGTATGTGCTGTGGTTCCGTATTTTCACCAAAGCTATAGCCTTTACAGAAATATAATTTATTATTTACTTTAGCTTTTATTTTGGAAATAAATACTTTTGGATTCCAAATGTGGTTATGCCGGTTAACGACAATGTTTAAATATCAGTACAGTTTTAAATTCTTAATTAAGTGCTTAGTTACCTGTTACATTCCTAGCTGCAGTTTTCCATTTCTTGAGGTCCAACTAAAATGATCAGACATATTTAGTGGAATGTAGAGCAGCAATAATTTGCATATGATGCATAGTTTAAAATAAATTCAAATGACAAGAAGATGGTAATCTCTAGGCATTTACATTGAGAATGGGCTTTGCCTTCACATCGGATGATGGCAGACATGATGCTGAAACTTGATAGAGCAAAAGGTTATGGGAAAGTAACAGAAGCTGGCACACTGAAGAAATGGTGATCTATGATTTTAAAGACAGTAGTGGATTGTGTAATATGCTACACAACACACAGAAGAATCCCAAACAAAATATGACCTCCGGTAACATGTGCCAAATTCCATTCTTAATATTAGTACCGTATTAGTATCATCAGAACTGTTATGAACTCTTGAAAGTCTACCAGGGACAAAGAGGATCAGAAGGGAAAGGCATTCAAGCGGACCACATGTGGTAAAAGAATGAGGATTGCATGCCTGGATCCTGCTCACCTTTGGACTGGGACACTGATGTAACAACCTATAAATGCCAGTTTGTACATGACCTCAAACTTTGGCCTATACAGGACAAGCAAAATTTCCTCCCTCAGAATTTTACTTATCTCGGAATTGTCACCAACTTATCTTCATCTTGCCCAGTGTTCTCTGTGCAGGTTGTGATGTAGGTTCTTGGGGAGGAACAGTGGCATTTCCAGATGAAGGACCAGCCTATCCACACGGAGAACAGTGCAGCATACAACTAGTGCGAAACTTTGCTTTACACCTCTCCTTTTCACTCTTTTTCTGTGTCTCTGGTCTCTCCAACCAATAATGGACAAGTCCAGGTGCATTAAAAACGAAGGGGGAGAATTTTGCACTAAATTTCGTCCGAGAAACATGTGGAATCCCGTCCTCTATTGTGGAATGAAGCAAATATTCTGCTAAAGATTTGTAGATTTCGTTCATTCAAAATTCTACCAGTGGGTTCACTGATCCAGTGCCTATGACCTAATATTTTGCTTTATAGTCATGCCATCAGGTTCTCTTATACATCTTAGTAAGTTAAAATAATTGGGGGTATTTGGACTGAATGACATATGCCCATAGTTTTACTGAATATTTTTTACTGAATACAGAAAAGTAATCCCAATTGCATTTTTCTTCTATGTGACATTTATGTGAGACAAAACTATGTTATTCCACATTCTTCAATCAAGAAGCTGTCAAAGTGTTCTGTGCTTTGTTTCCCGCAGCAGAAAACTATTGAAAAGATCTGCAGAAAACAGTTGATCACAATAGGAAGTGTAATATGCTTGAAAGAACCACATTTCTCAAATGTCTGTGGTTCTGACAAAATAGCTTTAACTGAACACTAAACCTACAATAGACATTAAACATACTTGCTTTTTTTTTATACCTTACTTCCGTTTGATGCATATGGGAGGAGGTATGGAAAGAAGAGGTTGCATGGCTTGACGATGACATTTGATGACAGTAGTTGGGACATCACATTCCTTCCCACTTGGTTATCACTGAAATGGGTGGGTCTTGATGACGCAGTGGGCACCGTCGTGGCACGTCCCAGTGCAACTTGCAGGTGGGTAGACACTCTTCTGGGAGACTTGCCTACTTTTCCGAGAGTCTGAAGGAACTCACCCTCACCTGGGAGTCTCCCATAATGGCCATTACGTTATTATGACTGGAGATGATGATTGCGCTGCTTAAAATTTGTCAAGCCTGTTTAAAAATTTGCAATCAATTCTGGAACTTTTAGACTGTAAATCTGAGAGAAATTCCCGCAATTTAATAAATAGTAATGTAACTGACCCTGGAATTGTATCCATCCCCCCTTCCCGGTTCTCCCTATCTTAGTCCCACTTGTCCTACCTCCTTCTTTCCCGCATTCATTTTGTTCCTATCTCATGAAATATTTGATATGAAAAGTACTTTGGCTGGACTCACACACACCTGTATTAGCTACTATACCTGTATTAGCTGCTATATATATATATATATATATATATATATATATATATATATATAATGATAGTGGCCACAGGCTTCTGAAAGAGGAGACAGGTATTTAGCTGGAAATCTACAGTGAAAGGCTGCAAACAGAGTTACACATTTGTACAGTGATCCACCCAAGTTAAAGAGATACAGGTGGAGGACATATGTGTGACAAAATAATAGAAAGGCGTCTGATTGAACTTACATGTTTTGTGGTTTAAAAAACATGTATTCCACAGCAAGCAGCAGGCTGACAGGGTGTTTCTGCAATCAAACAGAGCACCTGCAACAAACTCTCTTTTAAAGGCAAGGTGGGAGTGTCATCTGTCCATCAAGTTATGGCTGTGGGAGGAGTGTAAAGTATTTAAACCTGTCTGTTACATGGCTTAGTTGTGACCGATGCCAGAAAGTGGCCGGTGGCTAGGGAGTTGCGATCTGTCTATCTAGGGTTAGGGTCACAAGGAAGAGTGTGGAACTCTATGCTGCCAATTTACTTTACCATCCTGCCAATAGAAACAAAGTAAAAAGAAAAATGTGTTTGTGTGTGCATCACCTGAGGTGTGCTGGTGTCACGGTAGAGCCTTTTTGCCTTCTTTAGCATATTATAGAACTTGAGCGGCTATAAATCAGGATTTTAATCAGTCAGATTACCTGCACTGCATGAGGCGTTGAACAGCTGGTTCTTGAATAATAGTTGGATTGATTGGAGCTGTCAGGTGATTGGACAGTTGGAGGCCACAGAACAGTCATGCTGATTAGCATACACATTAATTTCACTTTTATTGCCTGTGGGAGATTCCAGCAAAACACTTCCTGCTTTTTACACTAAAATACCTTTGTGTCTTTATCCTACATCAGTTGTGTGTCTATTTTGTGGAACTAACTGAATGTAAAGTAAACCTAGTAGACCTCAATTACGAAGCATGATGAACGTACCAACGCCTCGTTGGTCCACCCACATCAAGGTGCTCGCCAACTCTCTATTCTCGCGAGACGCATTAGTAAACTAGAATTGCGCATAGGTTTGTGGGGAGGCAAAAAAGATTAATGAGATGCTGTGACAGGATGGACCGCCTATGCCACCCTGTCTGTTGTTGCTGGGAATCGACTGGGCTTACTTTGCCACCGTTCCCTTTCGTTATCCAAAAAGCGCCCTCTTGCAGCTTACACGAGCTGCCACCACTGGACTCCTTACCGGCATCCAGTACCATGTTTCTTCTGGGTAAATGATGCTGCTAGCGTATCTCGTTGCTGGTGTACCTGGGCTGGTACTCCTGACCTCTTACTGTGGATCAGGGTTGCTGTGAATGGATCCCCCCTGGCCTATCACACTGACCAGGACTGCTGGGTAGTAGGCAGAGCGGTAGTACTTGAAAAGATTGGGTCCAGACCTCAGACAGCCGGAGAACGGATTAGTTTAGGGTCTAATCTGCAGGTCACAGGAATACAGCAATATTGAAGATGTTTCCAAGCAGGTCTTTGAAGCAAGATGTTTATTTGCTCACACTGGTTAGTGGTACCAGTGATCAGGTCAAGTTGAAATCAGAAGAACACTTTTCACATACAAGCTAGTTCCTTTTATACATTTCAGACACAGCTATTTTTAGCATAAGGATATACTCTATTTACACAAACATGGATTTACATGCATTGCAAAGCTTAAAAAAATTGCGCTTATCTATGAAATTCACTCTGGACAAGAGGCCACACATTAACGACCCCCTGCTGGACCTTTGGCCAGAGCAGGCATGACACTTCATCACAAAACTTTGTTAGCACTTCCTACTACCAGACTCCCTTGCACATATGCCTAATTGGAGGTTTCCACTAGCAACCTTACAAATCCTAAACAATGACACTACCATGCTAAATACATCCCAAAACACACAAGTCGTCCATCCACAAAGGCCTATTGTATCAGATATATGCATCAGAATTAAGGCATATCTTTTAGTAAGGGGAAAACACAGTTTCTACCCTGGTCTCAGAAATAACGA
Organism: Mixophyes australis; assembly: GCA_036250195.1. Classification (NCBI taxonomy): domain Eukaryota; kingdom Metazoa; phylum Chordata; class Amphibia; order Anura; family Limnodynastidae; genus Mixophyes; species Mixophyes australis. The sequence goes on from JAVHZZ010000004.1 coordinate 358,997,454, forward strand.
TTTCCTATCTCAGAATATATACAATATAAGTGCTTGCTCCTTGCTCCTCTCTCCATGCTCGCTCTCATCACCTCACTCCTCTCTCCCTGCTAGCTCTCATCACCTCTCTCCTTTCTCCATGCTCGCTCTCACCTCCTCGCTCCTCTCTCCATGCTTGCTCTCATCACCTCGCTCCTCTCTCCATGCTCGCTCTCACCTCCTTGCTCCTATTTTCATGCTCGCTCTCATAACCTTGCTCCTCTCTCCATGCTCGCTCACATAACCTTGCTCCTCTCTCCATGCTCGCTCTCATCTCCTCGCTCCTCTCTCCATGCTTGCTCTCATTGCCTCGCTCCTCTCTCATGCTTGCTCTCATCACCTCTCTCCTCTCTCCATGCTCGCTCTCACCTCCTCGCTCCTCTCTTCATGCTCGCTCTCATCTCCTTGCTCCTCTCTCCATGCTCGCTCTCATTGCCTCGCTCCTCTCTCATGCTTGCTCTCATCACCTCTCTCCTCTCTCCATGCTCGCTCTCATCACCTCGCTCCTCTCTCCATGCTCGCTCTCATCACCTCGCTCCTCTCTCATGCTCGCTCTCATCACCTTGCTCCTCTCTCATCTCGCTCTCATCACCTCTCTCCTCTCTCCATGCTCGCTCTCACCTCCTCGCTCCTCTCTCCATGCTCGTTCTCATCACCTCGCTCCTCTCTCCATGCTCGCTCTCACCTCCTCGCTCCTCTCTTCATGCTCGCTCTCATCTCCTTGCTCCTCTCTTCATGCTCGCTCTTATCACCTCGCTCCTCTCTCATGCTCGCTCTCATCACCTTGCTCCTCTCTCATGCTCGCTCTCATCACTTCTCTCCTCTCTCCATGCTCGCTCTCACCTCCTCGCTCCTCTCTCCATGCTCGCTCTCATCACCTCGCTCCTCTCTTCATGCTCACTCTCACCTCCTCGCTCCTATTTTCATGCTCGCTCTCATCACCTCGCTCCTCTCTCCATGCTCGCTCTCATCTCCTCGCTCCTCTCTTCATGCTCGCTCTCATCACCTCTCTCCTCTCTCCATGCTCGCTCTCACCTCCTCGCTCCTCTCTTCATGCTCGCTCTCATCACCTCTCTCCTCTCTCCATGCTTGCTCTCATCACCTATCTCCTCTCTCCATGCTTGCTCTCACCTCCTCGCTCCTCTCTTCATGCTCGCTCCCACATCCTTGCTCCTCTCTTCATGCTCGCTCTCATCACTTCGCTCCTCTCTCCATGCTCGCTCTCATCTCCTCGCTCCTCTCTCCATGCTCGCTCGCATCTCCTCGCTCCTCTCTCCATGCTCGCTCTCATCACCTCGCTCCTCTCTCCATGCTTGCTCTCATCACCTATCTCCTCTCTCCATGCTCGCTCTCACCTCCTCGCTCCTCTCTTCATGCTCGCTCTCACCTCCTTGCTCCTCTCTTCATGCTCGCTCTCATCACCTCGCTCCTCTCTCCATGCTTGCTCTCATCTCCTCGCTCCTCTCTCCATGCTCGCTCGCATCTCCTCGCTCCTCTCTCCATGCTCGCTCTCATCACCTTGCTCCTCTCTCATGCTCGCTCTCATGACCTCGCTCCTCTCTCCATGCTCGCTCTCATCACCTCGCTCCTCTCGCCATGCTCGCTCTCATCTCCTCGCTCCTCTCTCCATGCTCGGTCTCATCACCTCTCTCCTCTCTCCATGCTCGCTCTCACCTCCTCGCTCCTCTCTTCATGCTCGCTCTCATCACCTCTCTCCTCTCTTCATGCTTGCTCTCATCACCTCTCTCCTCTCTCCATGCTCGCTCTCACCTCCTCGCTCCTCTCTTCATGCTCGCTCTCACCTCCTTGCTCCTCTCTTCATGCTCGCTCTCATCACCTCGCTCCTCTCTCCATGCTCGCTCTCATCTCCTCGCTCCTCTCTCCATGCTCGCTCTCATCTCCTCGCTCCTCTCTCCATGCTCGTTCTCATCTCCTCGCTCCTCTCTCCATGCTCGCTCTCATGACCTCGCTCTTCTCTTCATACTCGCTCTCATCTCCTTGCTCCTCTCTCCCTGCTTGCTCTCATCACCTCGCTCCTCTCTCATGCTCGCTCTCACCTCCTCGCTCCTCTCTCCATTCTCGCTCTCACCTCCTCGCTCCCCTCTCCATGCTCGTTCTCATCACTTTGCTCCTCTCTCATGCTTGCTCTCATCACCTCTCTCCTCTCTCCATGCTCGTTCTCACCTCCTCGCTCCTCTCTTCATGCTCGCTCTCAACACCTCGCTCTCATCTCCTCGCTCCTCGCTCCTCTCTCCATGCTCGCTCTTATCACCTCGCTCCTCTCTCATGCTCGCTCTCACCTCCTCACTCCTCTCTTCATGCTCGCTCTCATCTCCTTGCTACTCTCTCCATGCTCGCTCTCATCACCTCGGTCCTCTCTCCCTGCTCGCTCTCATCTCCTCCCTCCTCTCTCCATGCTCACTCTCATCACCTCTCTCCTCTCTCCATGCTCGCTCTCATCTCCTCCCTCCTCTCTCCATGCTCACTCTCATCACCTCTCTCCATTCTCGCTCTCTCCTCCTCGCTCCCCTCTCCACGCTTGCTCTCAAAACCTCGCTCCTCTCTACATGCTTGCTCTCATCACCTTGCTCCTCTCTCCATGCTCGCTCTCATCACCTCGCACCTCTCTCCATGCTCGCTCTCATCACCTCGCTCCTCCTGCATTTGTTCCCCTCTTCTGACTCCCTTTGTGCCAGCCGTCGGTTTGACCTCCCTTTAGGATGTAAGCTCTTATGTGCAGGGCCCTCTTCCCTCCTGTCTCTCTACCTACTCTTCTGCTCCAACTTCACTATAATTGCTTTGCCTGGAGCCTCTGAAGTCATGGTATTACTCATTTTATGTTCTGTACTGTTTTCTCTGTATGGTCTATTGTTTTTATATTTTGTATGGCACTGCGGAAACCTTGTGGCGCCATATAAATAAATGATAATAATATTAATAATGTATAATTGGTCCAGGGCTAAACCCATCTAGTTCTTGGACTGAGAGGTCCCAGCCACAGTGAATCGCCAGAGTAAGACAAGGAGACTTTTTGTTGGACTGTCTGTGATTCTTATTGAACATTTACTACGATGCTTGTTATTATACTAGCTACACCTCCCAATTAAGCCACACTCACTATTTTGTATGACCACTAGTGCCACTCTCCCATAACGTGCTTTGTGAGCTGCAATAGTCCCACCTTTATTTCTAGTACAGATGTAGCAATCTTTAAAGAAATATCTGTTCCATTGTGACATTGTGCTATTGCAGTGGTTCCCAAAATTTTTCAGTTCGCGGCACCCTTAGAGTCTCCAAATTTTTTCAAGGCACCCCTCCAAAATAATTAATTGTAATAAGTATTTAGGTCACGACAGAAATACTTATTTAGTTGTATGCAAAAATGCCCCTCTGCATCCAGACACTCTGCCCCCTCTGCATCCAGGCACACTGCCCCCTCTGCATCCAGGCACACTGCCCCCTCTGCATCCAGGCACACTGCCCTCTCTCACGTTGCCCCCTCTGCCCTCTGTCCCCTCCTCTGCCCTCTGTCACACTGTCCCCCTCCTCTGCCCTCTGTCACCCTCCTCTGCCCTCTCTTACGCTGTCACCCTCCTCTGCCCTCTCTCACGCTGTCACCCTCCTCTGCCCTCTCTCACGCTGTCATCCTCCTCTGCCCTCTCTCACGCTGTCACCCTCCTCTGCCCTCCCTCCAGTTGTCACCCTCCTCTGCCCTCTCTCACGCCGTCACCCTCCTCTGCCCTCTCTCACGCTGTCACCCTCCTCTGCCATCTGCCCTCCTCCTCTGCTCTCTGTCCCCCTCCTCTGCTCTCTGTCCCCCTCTCTGCTCTCTGTCCCCCTCCTCTGCCATCTGCCCTCCTCCTCTGCTCTCTGTCCCCCTCCTCTCCTCTCTGTCCCCCTCCTCTGCTCTCTGTCCCCCTCCTCTGCCATCTGCCCTCCTCCCCGCTCTCTGTCCCTCTCACTCTGCCCCGCGCCAGGCGCCAGCTATAGAAAAAAAGAAAGCAAACAGAAACTTACCAATCCGCGCGGCGCTAGGACCCTGCAGCCTCCTCTCTCGCGCAGCTGTCACTGACGTCGATATTCAGTGACAGCTGCGGGAGAGATGAGGCTGCTGGGTCCTAGCGCCGCGTGGATTGGTAAGTTTCTGTTTGATTTCTTTTTTCTAGGGCTGGCTCGCGGCACCCCAGTGACAGCGCCGCGGCACCCCTGGGAGCCGCGGCGCACACTTTGGGAACCGCCGTGCTATTTAATTGTACTTGTTGTACCACTAACGACCACTAGGTGGACTCTTACTGCATATTGTGAAATTACATTCATAAGATGCACTTCCCTGCTCTTTGGAAGGTAACTACTGTACCCACAGCCCAATGGGTGCCAGAAGGAGCCCCAGCACTTTCAGCTGGTAGTCGTCACACTGGTTTTTCTGCACCTCCACCCATTGAGCACTTTATATATATATATTGAATATTAATAGCATAAGTATTTAGCTTAACTTTTATGAGTGACTTATTTCTATGAAGCCATTGTCTGAACATGTAGATTTGAACAAAAATATTGGTGTTGTAATCGGTCGCCATTTACAAGAATGCGTTACCATTGTCAGCTGGAAAATGTGACAGTTGCCAATATACTCTGTGCACCTGCTGGTTGCTCTGGAAACTGTGACCGTTAGTGAACTCTCCCTGTGCACCTGCTGGGTGACCTGGAACATGTGACCTGCTGGATGGTCTGGAAACTGACAGTTATTTGCAGCCCTGCTGGGTGACATGGAACATGTGACTTGCTGGGTGTTCTGGAAACTGCGACAGCTATTTGCAGCCCTGCTGGGTGACACAGAACATGTGACCTACTGGGTGGTCTGGAAACTGTGACAGTTATTTGCAGCCACATATATCAGCTCGTCTTGCAGCGACCATGCTCAGCAGTGTAACTTTGATGGAAAAACTTATTTCTTTAGTTCTTAATTCTTTAGTTCATTTAACATAGTGATTAATATAGTTATTTATTCATTATAGTCCATTGTTAAAATTTCTACTTGTAATGTAGTGTATAAAAAAGTTATTGAATTCTGTTAATAAAGTAATATAGTCATTACATTTCAGTATAATTTAAGACGGAGATACCGCCGAGTTTCTCTAGTTTTTAATTTATTATTAACTAGGAGCCACAAGACTGCTAAGGTAAAATGGAAAATCGGCCACTGTATCCTGAACCCGCCCCCAAGTGTCCTAGTTATTTGCTCATGATTCTATATTTTCTTTACTTTTCCATTATAATGTTTTTTAAAACTGACAACTAAGTGCATGTGCTGTGGTGCTCACTAGTCTTTTTATTCTCTAGGAAAGTGTCGACCTCGGAGAGATTATGTATTCGCTGTGCTATTTACCTACGGCTGGCAGAATGACTCTAACCGTCATCAAGTGTCGAAACCTGAAGGCGATGGATATCACGGGTTCCTCTGGTACGTGAGCTATATAAAAGGCGAATTACAGTATAATATGTTTACTGGTTGCTTTCTGGACATCATCAGTTTTCAAACACTAATGAAAATCAGAAAGGAACGTGACAGCGGCCATTTTGAAACCTACAGATTTCTCTGTGTTCTTTTTTCTTCGCATAGAAAAGGGGCTCTTTAGCTTTTTCATGATGGAGCCAAATAATATTAGTCGACTTTAATTCATTAATGTTTTTCTCATCAATAATATATTTCCTTTTAATTTCTTTATGGTTGATTAATTTATATTGTTAACAAAATATAATGATTGAGAACTTATGTAAACTTGATCAATAAGTAAATCATAACTATTATTATTGTTTATTTATATAGCGTAAATCATATTACTCACATTTACTCAGAAGTTAGTTTACATATCAGAATGTTTTTGGAGAGCTGGTTGAAACCAAAGCATTAAGAGGAATCCCACACAAAGGCAGGGACAATATACAGACTACACACAAATAGTGCCCTGGTCAGAATCCAATCCATGACCTTCCTCTGTGAGGCGGCAATGCCAACCACTGTGCCGCCATGCTAGTAAAATGTTTTTCACTAATACATATTAGGTTTGAGAAGAGATCCCACTTTAAAAGACTTGGCCTTCTGGTCCGTGGGTCAGTGCTCACCTCTAACCTGCCGCAGTGTAGTCTGCCATGTGGTAGAATGAATCTTTTTATGAGAACCGTTCAGTTGATCAATTCACTGAAAACCAATGACCTCACTAAATCATTACACGCAGTGGAGGCAGCCATCTTGAGGCACCTTGTGACTCCTTGAGGCAGCCATCTTGAGACACCCAGTGTTTCAGTGATTCTGTTCATTCTTATGGAAAATGATGTAGACCACAAAATGGCTGCCTCCACTGTGCGTAGGCATTCCTCCCAACTGTCCCGATTTTAGGGCTCTGTCCCGCTTTCCCACCTGCGGACATGTTGGGAGATATATTCCATTCATAGCAGCTCTGAATAGCATAGCGTCCGTGACTGGCTGCCGCGTACCCGCTGCTGGTGGGTGCTGCTGTGTTAGAAGGGGACGGAGGTTTCTAATGAGAAGCCTAGTGGTCCACTGCACTAGGCAGCTCTCTGTGGGAAAGGGCCATGCCCCCATCATGATGTAACCACGCCCCCATCATCACATGACCACGCCCCCTGTTCCAATGCCAGATATTAAAATGTTGGGACGTATGGTGTAGGTCATAGGTGCAGCATAGCCAAGAGACAGGTGAACAGTAGAAAAGTTCTGGAACAAATCAGTGCCATGACGTCTATATAATTTGGTTTCTGCAATGGAACAGGAAAATAGGAATTTTCCAATAGTCAACATATCACAGCAGTGAGCGTACAAAGACAGCCAGTTCTCTAAGAGAGCCGAACTGCCTGTAAGTAACGCCAAGTGTCAGGGACTGAACCTGCACAGGGACAGAAGATAATTGGAGGACGAAAACTTAACGTTGGCAGTTCAGCTGAAGACAAAGTTGACAATAGGCCTCTGATTACATAATGTCTCTGCATCCAATTACCATCTGCACGGCTGAGAGAAAAATGACTTGAATCATTCTGAAAAGGTCCATGAAAGTAAGAGCAATTTACGTAATCAATGAGATATGTAATTACGGAGATTGAGGATTAAAGAACGTGGAGACTTTCTATCAGCAATGACAATGCCATGTGCTAAATTACCCTGAACATGGGATTCTTACAAAACAATTTCCACTCCAGCTTCTCCAACTTAGAACTGCGGCTCTCTGTAAACGTACAATGCGATAGAAGATTCCCCCACCTGCAGTACATGCTGCAGAAAATCATGTCTCTTAGCTTGCAGTCAGTGTTGTTAAATAATAAGGGATAAAATGCCCATTCCAACCTTACACCACTGTCCCTATGTCTGAATACACCAATATTTAGAGAGAATTTCTGTTATGGAAGAAAATTCTAAATGCTAAACTAGCATTAGTCTTCTGTGCGCTGTACCTGATTTACCTCCCCATTTATGAGAAATATAAAATAAGCTAGTTCTGGTATAGATTTTTTAGCTCAGTAAAACAAACACAAAGAGTATAGAATGTATAAATGTCCAACTAATTACCCTTTGCATTGCATTCATTGTTGTATAAGGCTAATCAAATACTTTTTTCTCACATATGTTGCACAAATACCAGAGGCGGTTTTATGGTCAAGCAGAAGGCTTGCAAAGGGCTTAGCTCAGTGGTTCCCAAACTGGGTGCTGGGGCAATTTCACAGGGGTGCCACAGCCAGGGCCAGTGGTAAGCAAGGCGGGTAGACGGCTATTTATATAGCGCCACTAATTCCGTAGCGCTGTACAGAGAACTCACTCACATCAGTCCCTGCCCCATTGGAGCTTACAATCTAAATTTCCTAACATACACATACACAAACCGGGAGAGACTAAGGTCAATTTCATAGTAGGCAATTAACCTATTAGTATGTTTTTGAAGTGTGGGTGGAAACCGGAGAAAACCCACGCAAATACGGGAAGAACATACATACTCCACATCGATAAGGCCATGGTCAGTAATCAAACTCATGACCCCAGTGCTGTGAGGTAGAAATGCTGACCACTGAGCCATCGTGCTGCCTGTGCTGACTACTTGGTAATCAGCTAGGCTTAGGGGGTGCCTCGAACTGAGAAAGTTCGGGATCCACTGGCTTAGCCCACGGCCTAAACCTTCTACTACCGTTACTATTTTCTTTTCGAGCAAAGTATTTACCCTTATGCTTTCGTATACAAACCTGTAAATTCCTAAGTTTGATAATAAACATCCCAACCCTGCAAATCAAACAAAAACATATTGCAATTTGTATGTCTTCTCCCCACAGTTTGCTAATTAAGGTATACATTCTTTTTATATATATATATATTTTGAGACAATGCTATTTGGAACTAGAAGCAAGCAAACAGCTTCTATTTTAAGTTAGCTGTTCTGTATTCTCTATTAAGCAGACTATTTTGACCTCTTCCACCATAGATCCCTATGTGAAAGTTTCACTCATGTGTGAAGGCCGTAGGTTGAAAAAACGGAAGACCACCACGAAAAAGAACACGTTAAATCCAGTCTACAACGAGGCCATCATCTTCGATATCCCTCCAGAGAACATGGACCAAGTCAGCCTCTCCATAGCTGTGATGGATTATGATAGGTAAGCTTCTCCACCACTTTCAACCGAAAAGTATTCCACTCTTATCTTCAGTAGCCTGGTCAATCTTATCACATGGTGCACCATTTCCAGAAGATTCGTTTATGGAGAATAACATTCATACAACAGCTAACTGAACTTTCCTCTACAGGGTGGGACACAATGAGGTGATTGGAGTATGTAGAACTGGTGTAGATGCTGAGGGACTCGGGAGAGACCACTGGAACGAAATGTTGGCTTATCCGAGAAAACCAATCACTCACTGGCATGCCCTAGTAGAGGTAATTAGTCTGGACTGCATATATGCACCAATACAGACTTTGTCATCTTGGCTAAAAAGATCAGTTTGATATTGTGAGTGATATGAGCCATCAAGTATGTGATATCAAAGTTGACCTGTCGTCTAGACACAGTGAGTGGGGACATCCATCGTGTCTGCTGAAACAATGTTCATTTGTGAATACACTAGGAACTAGTTACTAATTCCTCGTGAATATAAGATATCTTCCAAGAAGTATTGGTTCAGGATACAATATGGAGGTCTCAACTACAAGTAGTTGATGGTTCCACTTTGAAGGAATAATTTAAAGACAAATGAAATGTTTGCAAAGCAAACCAATCGTCTTAATGACCATTAAGTCCTGTGTTCATCACTTACTTAGTATTGACTCTGCCGTTGATATTGTTGGGTTATCTACCCTAAATTAGTAATCAATGTGACATCTCTCCTCCATTACTGGAAACATAATGGACTGGTGACCGCATACAACTAGGGGCTACCAGTGGTCATCGTCCTCCAGTTTCCTCCATCCCTGATGGACGATGATGATCGAAAGGCTCCTTATCAGGGATCACAGTCATTGTTTGGCTCATGCATGCTACAATAGTGGCTAATTGACTAATAATAGCTGTGATGTCTCATGGGCCAACCACAACGTGATGGCAATCAGAGTATCTGAACATCCAATCTCAAGGTCTTGTCACGCAGCTGGAACAAAGTTCATACATCCAACATGTTTAAAAGCTATGTGCGATTTTAAAATAGACTTGATTCTGGCTTTGCTTTCTTAATTCGTGCAGCAGAATAACTTATGAATATCATGTCTTAGATCTTTATCCATGAATCATGATATACAATTAAAGTTGATTTGATTTGACTTTTATTTTTTTTGTAGCTGCCAGGTCGTGCCACCAGTTTCGATAGTCAAGGATCCTGTTCATCTCCGAAGCCTCCGTTGACACCTTAGAATAAACCTTATGGGATCTTATCACCTTATCACCTGTTAACATGGCAAACCCTTGCCTATCACACGTGTGTACATGCAAAAGGATTCCCGTATGTGCAGCAACCAATCAGAAATGAGTTTATTGTGCAACGTGACAACACTTATCTCCGCCAAAAGGGAGGAGCAAGAAGTTCCTGAGGCACAAGCAAGAAGAAAGAAATTGGGGCTGGCGCCGACATAAGAATTGTGAGGGTGCTTTTGCTTTTTCTTGTGGTGATTATCCCCCCCCCCCCCCCCCCCACAAAAAAAACAAATGTGTGATCTTAAACACAAATGCACTCAGGAGTAATATTTCTATGTAGCTTTTCTAAATACACAAAGCAGGTAGTACCTAACGAGAGGACACCTGCCAAACGAAGCAGTGCATTGCCAGCCTAGGGCCACGCCCGCCTTTGCGGCTCCTCCCAAAATCTCATGGGGCTTAACATTAAACCAGCAGTAGAACTTTTACAGAAGACAGCATTGAATGAGAATTCTTAAAAATTCTTATGCAGAGTAAATATGCCTAAAAAAAATAAAATAATAGATTACAGAGCTTGCAAAGCAAACGTTTAATTATTTATATTGATATTTGCATATTTTTGTAAATTTCCATTGGTGTTCAAAAATATAAGGGCTAAGCTCTTGGGATATGTTTAGCTAGACTTTCTACTTCAGCTTTCCCCATAGACCGTTTTATCCTGGTTATTCTAGAACTTGAGAGAAAGTTTTCTCCAACTCTGCATCTGCAGTTGAGAAAAATATTATCCTCCAATATGTTATAACACAGAGATGAAGTTTAGGTTAATTCAGCTCTTCCTCTAACATTCCATCAACTTACATTTAGGTGAGTGAACCCTTGTTTGTAAATTTAAGAGCCCTGTTGACATTCAGGGGTAGATTTGTCATAGTAACCAATCAGATTCTAGCTGTCATTTTCTAGAATGTACCTGATAAGTGAAAGCTAGAATCTGATTGGTTTCTATAGGCAACATCTCCACTTTTTCAAACCTGCCGTTTAGTAAATTTGTCTCTAAGACAGGAAGCCTCCTGTGCATAGAATAAATGATCCTCCATGATCACAGCATTATTTTATAAATCCTTAGATCTAATAGATTCCTATCTTTTATATATATATATATATATATATATATATATAGATAGATATATAAATATATATAGATATATACATGGATATATATGGATATATATATATATATATATATATATATATATATATATATATAGATATACATATATATATATATATATATATATATATATATATATACACATAGTTTTTGATATATCAAGCAGCTCTTCCTTGTGAAGCAACTTGTATTTTTTAATTTGTGGTCGGGGGAGTGGCAATGGGGGGGTGTGGCAAGGAAGCCTCGATAGGAAGGGGGCTGGGCAATGCCAGGTCAACCCCACCCCCGAGGACCCTGCTTCCCCCCACTGAGGTGCCCACTCGTCTCCCACAAGAGCAGAGCTGTGGCCTTCTCTGAGTGGCGCACATTCGTTGACCCCCCCCCCCCCCCTACCCTCGCCGGTTGCATTGAACGGTTCACCCTCTGTTTGCGGTTCTTTCAGTGTATTTACTACAATGTCAGTTTCATGTTTTTTGCCCCCGTTGGCCAAATGTCCAGCTGATTACTCCCGTGTTCAATCTATTTCGTTTATCCGGCTGATTGACTCCACCACGAGCATACAATGAAGATCATAAAGTAGAACGAGAAATTATTAAAACTGATTTCTCCTTTTATTGGCTCATTTTACAAATCGTTGAGCGTTAGTTCTGTTATATAACTGTTTGTTTTGTTCTTTCCAGAACTTGTTATTTACAATATAGGTGCATCCAGGATAATGCACAGATCCCCTTGGAATGCATTTGCATATTTGTTTGCCCACCTTTAGCCCCTCCTCCCTGGTAGTGGTCACATGATCAGCATAGTAAGATGAAAGGCTGCCTAGCAACAAGAAATGTTCTCGATTATTTGTCTGCTATATCACTAAAGATACAAAACCATTTTTTGGCAGCCTGTAATATACACTTTGTTGACGTTTTTTTAGGGTAGACTCCCACGTTTTACTAACTTCACCTTATTTTATTAATTATTAATTAACTTTATCATAGATAATAAATTCAGTTATGAAAAGGAAAAAAAAAGACATTAATACAATTAAATGTGAATATGGATGGATGGGTGGAAGGCATAAGCTATAGAAATTGCCCAATTTATCTTCCGTTCGAATTCCCCAAAAGATAATAACATAATTGACAAATATTGTTATCGATTTGCTGAAATTTCCATACTCACAAGTAGATAGGTTAGGATTATTTTAACATTTCTGTTTATTTTCCCAACGGAAGGCAGCAGATCACCTTATTATTATCCGTTCGGGGATATTCACGGAAATTGCGCGGCATCTACCGCTTGAACTAATTATATCCCAAATGGTAGACAAGGACTTGAACACAATCATATCTTAGGACCGCGTGACGTTATGTTGTGCAAAGTTAAGTGACAGAATCATGTGTGTCGATTCACATAGAGAACTTACATGCTAACATGCGTGATTCTCCATACTGTTAGTTATTGCGTTTTATTTCTGTTGTTTTCAATGACGTTTCTGTTGCACACGACTAGTGAATGTGTGTGGCGGTGTGTGCAGCTGGGTGACTGCCTGTCGTGGGAATGTACGCGATGTCTGCATGCATGGGATGCCACGCGACAAGTCTGCAGCACGTTGCAGCTCAGTCATCAGACTCTCAAACCGATAGACAGTGGTGTGTGTAGCTGGTCCAACAGGGGACCGTTGTTTACAGACCATACCACAGTACAGGATTACTATATATCCTGTGCAACCAAGGGAATTTCAGTCCCTACTGATACCTGCCCCCCCGTCCCCCCTGTCCCTACTCATCCAAAATGCAGGTTGCCCATTGACCCAGCCCAAGGTAGCTCTCTATGATGCCAGCCTGCCCATGTACTCATCTCATGCTAACTGGCATCATACTACTGATAGCAAGAAAGGGCAAATGTCATACTTACTAACTCTTTGTAGTTGGCGTCCGGGAGAGGTGGGCGTGTGAAGGGCGGGGCTCCGAAAATCGCGTTATTTTGGACCCTCGTGACGTAATGAGCAAAACACAGCAGGGGGGCCAAATGCTGCGATTCCCGGAGAATCGCGGCATTTCACTAGGAAGTGGGCAGATGCAGGAGATTGCCATACTCTCCCGGGAGTCCGTGAGACTCACCCGAAATGCGGGAGTCTCCCGGACATTCCGGGAGAGTTGCCAAGTAAGGCAAATGTATTACCTACCTGGGGGGTGGGGTGAATAGAGGCATGATGGGGGCCAGGAAGCAAGATGAGACTCTGTCTCCCCTAGACCTTACCTGGCCACATTAAATAAGTAGTCCTCTGTATAACCAACCTGCAAATGGATATAATAATTTAAAAAAAAATTAAATAAAATCATATATTAAACAGTCATCTTGCACAATTTTCTCCATTTCTCCATTACATCTGCGACAATTTTGCCCGTTCCAGTTCCGAATTGGCAGATCGGCGCTACCAAAACCGAATTTTGAATACAAATCATTTACAGAGTGATGTTAAGAACTGCGATTGTTCTTATGTGACGCAAACTTCCACTGAGTGAAATGTCCTTGTGTGCGGACACTGCACGGTGCCTTAATCCTCAGTGCTGCTGGTGTGATAAATGCATCTTCTGTCTACGGTTATTGATTATTTTCAGATATGTAATGTGGTTTTATTTAGTGGAACAAGTTCAGTGTTTCCAGTGCGACGCATTAAAAAAAATTATAATTTCTGCTACATCTCAGAGGTGCTTCAAGGACTATTTTTAGCAGACGTTGACCTTCTGATTTACTGGCACATTCAAGGGAGTACATTAGACATATTGGCTATTATAATGTTGTTGAAAAAGCCAATTAGTATGGGGACTGTCTGTTGCTATGACACGGACCATTCAGTTCCTGTCTGTCGTGCAGAACTATACAAAGAGCGGACCCTGCTCTGTGCATCAAACACTAATTTTTATAGACAATTCACAGGGGAAAAAAAGCAAGAAACGACACCAGAGAAGCTATTCCTCACTTTTCAATGCGCAGGAGACGGGCGCAGATTAAACATTTCACAGTGGAACTAAATCCTTTATATTTTTTTATTTATATACGTGGTTAATGAAGTTGAATTGTACTTGTTGCTTTTCTTTGAATATGGGAATAGATCTTTATACTCAGGAACTCATTAAGAATTTGGGCAATGCACGCTGCCATATTTTTGTGAGATTTCGCCCCACATCCCAAATCACAGATTGGATCAATAAATAAACTGCCTTTTGCTTTTAGTATAGTAGGCACAATACTTTTATACGGCACCTCACAATGTCAGCTCCCAGCCAGTAAAATATGAGGTTGTCGAAATTATTTAAAGCAGAATAAATGACCCATTGATAGCTTGCAAATGGTTCTTATGGCGTTTTAAAAACAAGTGCTGATTTGGGAGTTTAGTTCCTTTATAAAACACAGGGCGGAGCATACCCCGCCAAATCATGTGATTGGCATTTACCCAATCTTGGGACTCCCTTATCATCCAGGAAAATTCCATTACTGCCACGGGCATAGCACTTAATTACTGGCTCCCATAGCAACTTTCTTTTTTTGGGGGGGAGGGGGGTGGGTAACGATCCGCGCAGAACAGGGCTGCATTGTGTATGTGCTGGTCCCTGTGTATGCTCGGTAAGCGGAGTGGGCGCCTCCATACTGGACTGGCGCTACCACTAGGCGGACCTAAGTAGTCACCAAGTACGCCAGTGTTAGCGGGCGTCTCTACCACTAAATGAGTGACATAATGTCTTTATTGTCATCGCTGTGCTCCCTCTCTATGAGCTGGTCTCTGACATGGAGGAGCAGCCAGGGCCATCTTTTCCATTGGGCACGATGGGCAGGTGTCCGGGGGCCCCACAGGCAAGGGGGCCCCATAGACAGGGCTCTTAAGTAAAATAAATAATCCTGCAAAAAAAAAAAAAATCCTGCAAATATATCTATATTTATCTCTCTCTATATATAATGTTGTTAAGGTGGCCCTGGGGGCAGCTCCTTATCTGTGAAGCTGCCAACTACTGCTCCTCCATGTTCCTCATGGGCAGGGATTGCGGCACCAGGCTATGATGTCATAGGCTGGCGCCACAATCCCAAGGGGAGAACATGATGCTTAGCCCCCTCCGCTCCACACAAGGCTAGAAGCTCTGACATATACAAAGTATCACACATATGCTGTATTAGCTACACTAATAAAACCCACTCTGGGTAACAACACATTGGTGTCATTGCTTCCCTGGTATTAAATAAACCTGTTTCTGCCATGAAACCAGCCTGTAACATTATAGCACTTCGCCAACCTTCCAACACTTAAGATTTGACAAGAAAGAAAAAAAAAACAATAAATTAAAAATTAAATGACCGACCCCATCTTTAGTTTCCATTTGTGCCAAAAAATAATAATAATAATTAAAATGGTTCGGTGAATTAATTTTAGCCAGCAGTGCAAAATATATATATATATATATATATTACTTTTTTTTTTTTATTGAACCTGAAGCATTGGTCGGGAGATGTAGCAATTGATTTCCTTTTGTACTTAATTCCTGCCCGTGACACTTTATTTGAATGTAATTACGTGCAGTGCCGGTATCGTGTTTGTTTTAAGCATCACAATATACTGTAGCAGCAATATCTCAAGACTGTTAGAAAATCAACTCCATGTAGAATGGATGGATTTACCAATACAAGGATTACTTTAAAGCAAAGAGATACAAATTGAGGCTTTGAAGTGGCCATTTTTTTTGAGCTGTACGAGAATTTTGTTTGACTAAAGCACAATTTTTTCTTTTACACTCTTCCTGTGTTTCTGTAGGTTGTTCAAGCTTGTACGTCTAACTGATCACTTTGTCCTGTGACATATGTCTTATTCATTTTACGGAAATTCATATATAAAAGCCAGTGTGTGACCTAGCTGCGTAATATAACGGAAATTAACGCTGCGTTACTTAATTTAATCTGTAACGCGTTTTATCTGCTCTGTGTCTTTGCTGAGAGTGGGCAACTTTATATATCTGCTTCAGAGGGCAGAATTTCTCTAGCTTGCCTTTCTCCAGGGCAAGGGACAGCCTAAAGCTGGGTACACACCATCGTTGATCATGATTTTTAGGACGTTTAGAATCAGTAGATGCGATGTGTTTTGGTACGATAAAACATGATCGCGGGAGCGTACACACTCTTTTCCCTATATTAGCACTTTATTAGCTGTTGTCAATAAGATGAATGATGTGTCTTTTGCTGCTTGTAAATGGAGGGGAAGTAAGTACTCCAATACACTTTACTTTATAGCAACACTGCACGAGAATGCCAAACTATTGAAACAGCAAATTTTCTTGGTGGACAAAAAAACGAGTCATTGTTGGTCTTCAGATCACTCAAGTCAGTCCCTGCCCCATTGGAGCTTACAATCTAAATTCCCTAACATACACACACACAGCCTAGGGTTAATTTTGTCAGCGGACAACTAACGTACCAGTGTGTCTTTGGTGTGTGGGAGGAAACTGGAGCGCTCGGAGTAAACCACACAAACACGGGGAGAACAAACAAACTCCACACAGATAGGGCCTTGGTCAAAATTAAATTAATGATCCCAGGACTGTGAGGCAGCAATGCTGACCACTGTGCCATAGTGACGCCCCCGAGTGTTATCTTAATCAGTTTCTGCAAAATGCGACACAACTATCTCATAGTCACTGAGGTCTGCTCGACCAAAGGCCGCAGTATTGCATTAATGGCTGCTATTGTAGAAAACCAACATTCCTTTACATGGCCCCAAAGCATGCTGGGATAAGGCAGACAGCCTTTGCATTGAGCAAACCAATATCTGTGTATGTTTTCATTTTATTGTCCATAGACTTTACATGACACTTGAAATATTAATATTTATTTATTAAAGCTCTAACCTTGCATCCTGAGCAGACAACATTTATAAGCCAGCTTTATAATGTCCACGTAGGTCAGGTCGTAGACTATGTGCCTTAGTGTGTCTAGATAATAAAATCTAAAAATTAAGATATTTTGGAAAGTAAAGTAATAAAATGTAGATGCCCCAACAACACAAGAGTCTAAACAGACTCTCCGTGTTTATGTATAAACTGGGATAATTTGGAGGTGTTGCTCAAATACTTATCCACTAAATCTTTCCTCCAGATGCTGACAGTGAAAAGCGTCTCTGTCCCAATCATTTTTATCAAAATCAGGCTCTGCAAGACTCCCAATAAAATGGAAAAGCTTCCAAAAATGCTGTTTAGCTTGTTCATATCTCGCAAAAAAAAAAAAATATGGGAAAAATAATTAAGTAGATAAATATTAAATGGGTAACAAAGAACCATCTCTAAAACTACCCTAAATCAATAATTCAATTGTCCTATTAAATATACAGTAACTAGTAGAGATGAAAGTTGGCGTGGACTCAGAGACATTGACAGATTGCACCAATATCTCTGCTTGCGCAGCCCCAAATTTACCAAATTTACATTTAACCTAGCCCCAGGCCAAGTGCCTAAGAGACTGTTTGAGGACCCACGCGTTTCTCCAAATTGGAAATTGAATTTGTCGGTCAGCACTCAAACCGGCCAGCTCCCCTATGAACAGCACGTACTACATATTGAAAGAGCTTCCATGTTTCTAAACTTTTCATGTAATACATTACGTAAGAAGTTTAATATTGTGACATAAAGGTGGTCAGCCTCTCACAGGAGCAGATAGACCAAAACATGATGTAGCATTAGCAGCGAAAGCTGTCAGTAGCCATGAAGGCCAAATCTAGGGCATAGATCGCGTCAACAGTGCTTCTTGTGCATGGAATGCAAACTTCTCCTCATTTACAAAGCAAAATTTCCGTGTGCTCCCCCTATGTACGGAACATAAATTTAGGTTCTTCACACAGGAATTTGTGGCAGTACCTGTATACGGAATAAACTACACAGTAATTCTGACAGCCGTGGGAATCCAGAAATTCTCCTTATAATACACCAAACATTAAGTGTAACAGTTGTTCTTTTGGGATGGTTTTCTCAATTTAAGTAAAAAAAAAAATGCAATAATACAATATAAATCAATAATAAGTCGACATGCCAAGAATATTCTACAAGTTGATATTGTGTTTTAGGAACCAAGTGTATAAATAGGTTTTCACGATTCATATGTATCATTATATGTCTGGATTATTAATAACATTGTTGAATAGTTTACAGTTTAATAAGCCAACGATGAATGAAATAACAGTTTTCATAGCCTCAGCGTATCTGTAAGTGGATGTCATTTTTTTTTTTTCTTTTTTAAATTAGATATGCTCTTTCCAATACAGCTACAACTTAGACGACCTGTGGCTCTCCCACTGTGGTGGAACTACAAATCCGAGCATGCCCTGGTGGTTTAAAGTACCTCTCTTTTGAACATTTTTCTGAAGACCCCTTGTGTCTTATGTTAGGGTAAAATAATGCACGGTCTCATAGTGATGAAGTTCACATAGACATGTGTATATATATATATATATATATATATATATATATATATATATATATATTATTTAGTGCATCATCCATATTATCAGCTCTTAAAGGTTCATCTGTGAATTTATGTAAAATGCATTGAAATTTCTCTTCACACTTCGCTGCATCCTTGCTACAACATAAATGCGATTGGGTTGGCATGTTGCATGCTGGGTACGGTTCCTGTTGCGTTGGCACTTAAAGTATTTAAGGGAAGAGTGCAGTAGGCCAAAGGTGTCCTGACTTCCAGCGTATCACTAAACTCTGCCAACCTGTTTCATAATTCCTGCAGCGCCTTTTGCAGCGTCTTACAGATCCATGTTTGAAAACCTTCTCTGATCTCTTTAGACTAGACAAATGACCTAGCAAGAAAGTGTATCGGTCGTGCATAGCGAAGGCAGCCATTAATGTGCGCTGAACCAATGTTTTGACCACAGTGATGTCCCCAGTCTGACGTACTGAGTGCGCTCACAATCACATACCCCCCCCCCCACGCAGATTTGTGTGACTTTCTTCCATCTCAATCTCGCTTTATTTAGATAGCATATCCAGCATGACATCAGGACAGGTTTTTTTATATTTTATTTATTATTAAATTATATAGTAATTCATGATTATATTTTCTTTGAACTAGTAGGGAAGGCTCAGCACTTTAACATTTTTCGCCCCAAAAAATAAATTGCCCAGTAGTCTGTGGCGGCTACACCTGTAAGTGGGCATTTTGCTGTTCCTTACAGTGTTCCTGTCCCCTACACACGTCTAGTCAGTGGTGCACTTTTTACCTCAAGTCTCTGTGATGTCACTAGTTCCTAGCGAATAGACAAGATGCATTCTCCTCAATATTGGCTCAGCACACAAAATGGCTGCCTCCTCCGTGAGTAAGCAACAGGTATTACCATACCTCCAGAGAGTCCATATTTTGGTGGGGACTGTCCTATTTCTTGGATTCGGTAAGAGGCATGCCCTACGAGAAGGTGGGTGTGGCTTTGTGAGAATTTGGGCGCGATTGGAGCAGGTCTTGGTGTGCTTCTGGCAAATTAGGACGTGGCTTGGGTGGGTCCGGAAAGGACCTGATTTTGTGACCATTTTGCTTTTTAAAATGGTGGGGAGGTATGGGTACACGCTAACAGTGCCTCAGTTTCCATTTCAGGGGTGGCACTTAATGAAGCTTTGCTGTCCATCAAATGACAACTGTAAAACTATTTTTTTCAGTTCAGTGTCCAGCAAAACATTTTTGATATTGATCAACATTAAAATATTTCTGAATCTAAGACGCTATGTTATTTTGTGAGGTGTTGCCTTTTCTTCCAAATGTACTACTGGTATTTGTTTCTTTGATCCCTTAAGTGGTTGTTGTGCTGACGAGGATGTAAATATTTGTTTATGTAGATAATTAAATGGTGAATTCTATATTTAAAGCAGTATTATGTTCTAAAAGCGTAAGCAGGGCGATAGATGTTAAAGAACGTGCAGCGATGTAATCTGGGCAGTTTGACAGAGAACGCGCAGTGTTATGAATTTACGTTTAAAGGAAAATATTTGTATGAGATTGTTTCAATATTAATTATTATAAAATGTAACTAAACCAATGCCTTATAGAACCTTTACTTTCATATATATTACATCTCACACAGACATTCTCCTTATTGATATTATTTTTATTTTATGATTATTTACTTGGTGTTTTCCATAGATTGAAAAAGTAATGGGAAAGTATTGGGATAGTTTTGTAAAGGCACGAAAAAAAATTGGCAGTTCTATATGTGAATAGTACTTTCTCACATTCTTCAAGTATTTTTCATAACAATATCTATCTATGTTTCTATCTATTTATATATATATATATATATATATATATATATAATTTTATATTTTATTAAGGTGATATATATGTATGTGTGTATGTGTGTATATATATATATATATATATATATATATATATATATCAACGTAATAAAAACTAAAATGATCTACATATATATATTTAAAGATTATATACATATTTAATATTTTTAAAATTATATATATATATATATATATATATATATATATCTACATCATTTTATTTTTATTAAGATGATATAGATATATATATATCAACTCAATAGAAACAAATGATCTACATATATATTTATATATTATATACATATGTTATATATTTAAAATTTTACATATATATATATATATGTAAAATGTAAAAAATATACCATATGTATATAATATTTTTTTTTATTAAGATGATGTGTATATATATATATATATATATATATATATACATACTAGTAGGTTATTTGGCTGCTATCAAATTGACGCTAGTCTCTGTCTGTGTGTATGTATGTTAGGGAATTTAGACTGTAAGCTCCAATGGGACAGGGACTGATGTGAGTGAGTTTTCTGTACAGCGCTGCGGAACTAGTGGCGCTATATAAATAGCTGATGATGATAATGATGATGTATATATAATATACATCTAATATATATATATATATATATATATATATATATATATATACATATATATATATATATATATATATATATAAATATATATATATATATACATATATATATATATTTATATATATATATATATATACAAATGAAAATGTATTTTGACTTAACTAAGCAGATCTTTAGAAAATACTAAATTCATAGTATGTCAAACTCATAGTGGGTACAATGTCCAGTGTTATTGTAGGTAATTTTAAATTAGATTTTTTTTTTTTTAGCTATTTTTTTTTATTAAGAATTCTTAGGTTAGTAGACGCATTGCGAAGCATAGTGTAAAAATATGCAATTCCGATAAACATTTTGGTGAAAATATGTATGCAAAACATTTCGATCATAAAATTATGCAAGTTATTTAAAATCCATTTCAATGAAAATTCCAACATGTTGCTCATTTCAGCCCATGACATCTGTAATGGAAATGCTAAATTTTTACTTTTAGTCCTACTCTTGAAAATTGAATGATTGAGTTTTCCTAAGTAAATAGTGATTGCCAGGTTACACTGCTGCACTTTAGAGAATATGTACTGCCCGATTTTTGGGCAGGGAATTAGTGAGGACTTTACAGTTTAAGAAAATTCAATATCTTGGTTTCTCCAGAAGGAGATATCAGTTGAGAGTAACCGTGAAAGAACAGCAGGATGTCAATTATGTGCTACATGTTGCCGGCTGACTTCAAAAACTACTTGAGCGTTTTGTATACTTTTCCTTGTGTCCAGAATAATGTGAATTTTTAATGGGGTTCGTGATTTGATACTTGCCTATTGTTGAAGTCAATATCTCCAGCTTCTGTACTATTTAAAAAAAACAAAAACGTATAATTTTTTGAAAATTTGTGTATCTGGCTTTTTGTACGCGCTGACACAAATGTTTGTGAAATTTGAGCTACAGAGAATATATGTAAATATATATTTATTGTATTAACTTTGGTCTACGTTTTTTATTTGATTTCTTTGCACTGGCCTAAAGGTGTAACGCATTTCAGTATTTTAAAATCGTCTGCTCTGAAAAAAAAAGTGTGCAAAATGTTTGTCATTACGGATGGGTACTGTAACAGCAAAACCTCAAAATTATTTGTCATGGAGTGTACAGTTTGTGATAATTTTTTCTAGAAAAAAAATAAAAATGAAATATTTAAATATAATTTTAATCTGTTTCATATGTATTTTAAATAAAGAATAAAGTTATTCCAAATTGAAGATTTGTGTCCTAGATTTGCTTGTGACCGTTTGACCGAACCTACTGAAGATTTGCACGCAACAAAGTGAAACGCGTGGGTGTTTTAAGACAAGGTCTAATTTCATTAGGGCCACACCGTATCCTTAACCTACAGATAACCTACGTTTTTCCTTCAATAACTCTTCTACATTTTATCATGGAACATATTTAAAGTGCTGATGTCACAACAGTGGGTGGAGCCTACTTTTTGAATACACACAAATGACAGCCATATAATATGCTCCTTGTCTTTAGCAAAACATACCAAACATTGGTCTCAAAAAATAAATGAAAATAATGTTTTTGAATGGAGAAGCTTCTAGCTTTCCTGATTCGTACCAGGACGTTTGAATGCAGTTACGTTATACCTGGATTAACATAATTCATAGAAAATCCATGGGATAATATTTATACCATGAGCAGATTTCATGTAAGAATTAATCAAAGCTGCTGAAAAGTGCTTAAGATGGTTATTCTCTTAATGCGGATGGGACGTGCGAAGTATTTGCAATCTTTTGTGACGGTGAGTATGAATCAATTCACAGCACTAACATTTATAAAAACTGCATTCTATCTGTATGGACAATTGTACAGTGCCACTTCTATTCCCTGTATGGTGGAAGTATAGGCATGCTGGAATTTGTAGTTCCACAACATTTAGAGAGCCACAGTTTGCCTACTAGTTCTGATCTAGAACAGTATGATACACTACACAGTACAACTTCTATTTATGTAATTTCCATGCTATACATATATACACTGCACAGTAGCACTTCTATTTATGTCAAGTTCATGCTGTAGGTACGGACACTGAATAGTACCACTTCTCTATCTCATTAAAAGTCTCAGAAGCCCATGTTTCAAAAAAAAATAATTAAAGTTTCAGGAAAATGTCCTAATCAGGGGTCATCTCTCCAGGGGATGAGCTCTGTTCTTCCCGCCAAAACTCCAATTACATTCAGTCCATTAGCATTTCACAGTCAATATCATATTAAAGGTTTATTCCCTAACATATCAATAACTAGAGTATGCAATGTGCGATCTCTTCGCCGAATGCACCGAACAGCTGCTGATGTAAAGGGGATTAATATGATATCAGACATGACATATTTCCTTTAACCTGAACCATAGGTATCACTAATATGCATATAGCTTATATCATTACATATAAACACTACTATATTTCGACATAAATAACTATGTGTTGCGACTACGATTAATGTGTACTATTTACAAATGTGTGTGTTGGTGCAAATGTATATTACAGTGTAAAAACAGTTATTGCCACGTGTTGCGGCTGTATACGCCCTTCCACGCCGTAGCGTGCTTTACGCATAATTTCAGACAAATACAATCAAGTTTGCTCGATATTAATTGACATGACTTTATCCAATTTGCTGACTTCAACATCCTTTAAAGAGATGAGGTCATTCAGTGGCTCAGGCACCTCGTCAAGGGGCGTTACTGGCGAAAACGGATTTAGAGTTTAGACAAATGTTTCGCCCATGAGCTGTTTGATATTATGGGCCTTTTTTGGACCCATTGGCACCCTTTTAGAGAGGACACTATTGGTGGAGATGGGTATCAATTAAGTTAACAACTATCAGGATGACTTTCTTTTTATAGGCGCAAGGAACTTGCGGAGATCGATGGAGCAGATGACTGGTTTAATTCGGGGTCCTATAAGGGCAGGACAAAACAGAAGACAGGAGCTTCTGGACCATAACAATGTGTTACATTCTGATAGGACACTGGCTTCCGCAGGATAAGTTATAGGCTCTGAGGACATTGCTATACATTGTAGGTATGGAGTAAAAGGTTACCTTCCGCCTCCTGAAATCTGGAAGTGATGCATTTTGTGACAAGGATGGAATTGCTAAGAGGACAGTCATTGTGCACGCCCCAAATCATTTTATTAGGGTAACTGAGGAAGTGAGGGATGATTTAAAGATATGTGATGAAGTCTTATGTATATAAAAATGAAGGTCAGTGTAGTAATCCAAGGTTACTGATAAGAGCGAGTTGCATTTGCAGGAGGAGCAGTGGGGATATATTTTTGATGAAAATAGCGAAATTGTATTTGGGTTAATGCAGGATTGATAGATAATATGACGCTGCTTGATATTTTCCAATAATATTGGTGGTAGAAGTAGAACTTAGAAGGCAAGTTCTTTCAGGATAGGAGAATATTTTTACATTGTGATTATGTGAGTGTGACTATGGACATATTCTTCCTTGTTCCCTGCCATTGTGGCACCTGTACAAAAGAAAACATTTTCGTTTTAGGCTAAGTATGTGCCAGGGATTAAGAATGGGGGAGTTGAGGTTTAATCTTGATTCAAAGTGGACAGGTTCCATTTACTAGCTCGAGAGGCAGCGAAACGCGTCTGGTTCGCCCGAGGTCTTCTTTGGCAGGTGGCTTGTGTCAGACAGAGGCAACTGAAAGACAGTCATTGGCTGGCAGATCATGAGCAGAACACAATAGAGAAAGGCATGTGTGGCAGAGCTGGGTGGCGCAGGTGGCCTCTCTGATGAAAAATGGCTATATGACGTTATATAATATAAAATACAAAGAAAGGTCATCCTAGAGACAAAGGCAACAATTCTATCCCCCCTATTTCTTAGAATAACCCCTTAATTTGGAGGTCAACCTTGACTCTCTCTTAATGAACATCTTTGGCCGTCAGTGAAGACTTGGGGGTAAATTAATTAACCAACAGTTTTTGCAAGTCAACGATATTTGGCAATTTTGCAGGGAAAATTTAAAACGGCAATGGCTTTCAAGGCAAAAGTTTGCCTTGAAAGCCATTGCCGTTTTAAATTTGCCCTGCAAACTTGCCAAATATCAACGACTTGCAAATACCGCTGGATAATACATTTACCCCTTGGGTTAACTCCTGCAGAACGGCCATTAATTCAGCATCCAAATCTTGTATGTTACAAAAGACTAATCCAACCCTAGTGTAGCGTATACAGATAATAGCTATCACAAAAGAGCAGAAAACCTCTTGGATTTCCAATATCCATATATTTTAGGGATATTCTATAACAATACTGTAACACAAATGTAACAACATGCTTCAGTGCAGCATAAATAATTATTTTGATCTTAGCCTTTAGTCTTGATATAGAATGATATCTTAAAATATGTTACTGTAAAAATATGCAATATATTGAAAAAAAAATAATTATTGATATAGGGTAAATACAAATGCTAAAAAAGGCATTCTTCTAAAAAAAACAACCCCCTTGAACCTTTAAAATTTTAGAAAAGGGTCAAATATATTTAACACAAATATTTTAATTTTTATTTAGTCTGTATAAATATTATTTTCTTCAGATAAGTTCATGTCTATTTCACATGTTACCATTAACATTATTTGTTTATTTGTTTTTAAAGCCAGAACCATGTTTACTCATTAACAGATAGTTTACTGTGCATAAAAATATTTAATAAATATATTAATTTTATTCAATTTGTTGTTACAAAAAATAGTATTTTAAATGACAGGTATATATTATGGGGCTCATCCATTAAGGAATGTAAAGCAAAGGTAATGTGTTGGTTTTTTCTTTTTTAAGCAAAAACAAAATCGGGCATACACACGTCCGGATTCAACAAGGAGCAGATGTGGAGATACTTCTGGTGATGAATACAGGTCTACGTCCGTTCTGCTCTAAGAGCCTCTAATAGGACACTGCAGGATACGTCCGAAACATATGGGCAATATCAAAAAAATAAAAGCGATTCAATTAATGTCACCTGTTCATAAAACAGTCATTAAGGACAAAACATTAAAAAATAAAAAGCATTTTTTTTTTATTCCATGAAATACATTTATTAGGATGTAATTAATGCCTACTGTGCATAAAATAAATTTTTACAGCTGATCCTATTGCAAACACATGTGCTAGCATGTATACACCGCCGTCATTACTAGTAATCGACACTTAGACTAGACCTGTAGCTGGTGCAAGTAATACGAACGTAAATCACGTACTTTTGAGATGCCCAAAGCTTGAATTTAACACTGAAGTGTGCACTCGAACTTGGCACGCCCTTACTGTACATTGACTACGGGCATACATCCCTTCTCTACCACATTCCCTCCCCGAAATTGTAGGCTGTTGTAAGTGTCCTTTGCACTTGTAGTTGAATCGGATGCTGCTGCGTTCTATGGTATTCTGGGCATGGACAGAGTAATTATTATATTTGCAAAAAAAACCCGCCAATTACGCTCCTTAATGAATGAGGTGCCAGGTTGGCACTGCCCCCATTGGAAGTACCTTATCCCACTTAACTTATCTATGGTTTATGATTTATTTGCAATTCTTGATAAAAAATAAACATTATTATTATTAAAAAAAAAAAAAATTAAGGGAAAAAATGACGTAAACATCTATATAAAATATCCAGTATTTTTTTAAAGCAAAAGTCTAGTTCAACAGCAACATGCCTGCTGCCTAGCAATACAAACACTCTGTAATTTAATAAAATCAAGTTTTGCTTAGGCAGTGCAGAGAGATTCAACCTCTTGATTGCAAAATAGATTTGATGTTTACATGACAGATATGAAATATAGTTTAATGTGATGAGATGTTTTGTTCTAAGGCATTCAGATTACAATCAATAGATTTATTAACGCGGGGAGCCTCACACAATGCCGGTAATTAGAATAAATGGTGAGATCTCGTGAACACAACACAGGAACATGTCCAATAATGACACACGAATCTCCCACATCCTATTACCTGACACTTTCAATTTGACAAACAGCAACCGTAATGACTTGAAAGAAAATAAACTGCTCTGGCTTTCATTAAGGGCACCTATTACATATTAACGAGTCCAGGAAATCGATGATCATCTGCAATCATGTGATATCTACAAATGGTTAACTCATCGCTGGTACTGACTCGTTGACCAGCATTGAGCTTCATCCGCGGCCAACGTAAGTCTGCAATGGGGGAGCCCCGGGCTGACGACAAGATGAGACCCCAATGTTCACATTGCAAGTAATACAAAAATAAAATCTTATTTCATTATATATAAACAATAGCATCACTCATGCAGAGTTGTGGAGTTATGGTATAAAGAGGGTGACATGGAATGCAAAAAAACCTATTTTGTTGTACATACCTGAAGAGAATGGTGTTATAAAAATATATATGGTGTCATAAATCAAAAGAAACTATGGAAGTTTTGTAGCTGTGAGTCCCTCAAAGCTGGTAGCTCAAGGAAATTGCCAAATGTGTCCTACATACCTATACAAATGAGGCAATGGTTCATCTTTTGATCAAAACATTTAAGCTCGCAACCCAACATCAACCTCATTTCTTGTGAGAACTGCACTCACACCTGTACTTCAAACTGCACTGAAATGCAGTTAAAATAATGCTCTCAATAACTCAAGGATAGTGTTGGACAAGATTGTGTCTAATGTATAGATCTGTTTGGGTAAACTGTTCCGAAGTGTTGCTTGGGAACCAAAATGTACACATTTATACATAAATTATACATAACTTTTAAGTAGTTGAGTATCTTTATTTTGCTTTGTAAGAACCATCATACAAATCTAATGATTGCAGAACTACCTATTTTTCCAGTGTATAAACAATTTAATAGGAAGAGAACAATAACATCAACTACCTTCTTTTCCCAAATCTTTGTTTGCAAGTCTTTGTATTACAGTGCGTTAATGATGTGTGTCATCTAACGTGGATAATGTTGGTATTATCCATGTACAGTTGTTTTTTTTGGGCAATAATTACACCTCATTAGATTTCGGAATCGTTAAGACCCTGATTGATGTTTGCATGTATGTATTTTGTTCTGGAATGAACCTTGCTCTAGGGAACACAATTCATGCCCGAATACAAATGACACTTAAGACAGCTTATGACTCGGAGGGCGGAACAGGGATGGGGCGATTCAAGTCCTGAGTTTCTTGTAAGTACGTTTGGTATCATTTGCCCTCATTACATTCTCCCATTCCCGGTTACAGGACTTTCTTTGGGCTGCACCCACTTTATGGAATTCACTCCCTTTCAAGCATTCTCTGAAAACCCACCTCTTCAGACAAGCTTATAATATTCCTCAACCACCCTCTTAACCGCACTACATTACTCTATTACCACCCGTTGCACAATTCATACAAGACAACTACCCCCTGACCAACATTGCTGTGTGACGAGATTGTTTAACTTACGAATCACTTTTTACCTTTTTAGTCTGGCTGGACCGAAATGCAAAATGTAGACTTAACCTCATGTATCAAACTCCCATTGTCCCCTAGATTGTAAGCTTGCGAGCAGGGCCTTCTCACCTCTGTCTGTTTTACCCAGTTTGTTTATTAGTTACTGTGTTTGTCCCCAATTGTAAAGCACTGCGGAATATGCTGACGCTATATAAATAAATTATGATGATGATGATGATGATTTGCTCCACCTACAGGGCAGATGTAAGTGCTGACTGATAGTGATGACCACACGTATGCCTGCGACTACCTATCATAGAGCATATGTACGCAACTAAGTTAGACCATAAAAACGCATTGTGTGTACAGTACACATATTTGAATGTCTAGATTTATGTATTTAATGTGAAAAAATATATATAGATTTTTTTGCCAACCATATTTTTCATAAATGATTATACTGTTTAGAGCAGGCCTGTCCAACCTGCGGCCCTCCAGATGTTGTGAAACTACAAGCCCCAGCATGCTTTGCCAGTAGACAACCAGTTGATAGCTGGAAGGGCATGCTGGGACTTGTAGTTTCACAACATCTGGAGGGCCGCAGGTTGGACAGGCCTGGTTTAGAGTTTTATAATATAATTTTATTTTTTAATGTGTTCTGGTGTGACCATATATTGCACATATGTACAAAGAAGGACAACTAAACTGGTGCATGGTCTACAGCACAAAACTTACCAGGAAAGTCTTAAAGATCTTAATATGTATAGTTTGAAGCAGAGAAGAGAAAGGGGGGACATGATAGACACTTTCAAATATATCAAGGGTTTTAACAAGGTGCAGGAGGGAAATATTCTTCAAAGGAAGAGAAGTATTAGAACACAAGGACATGCACTGACACTGGAGGGAAGTAGGTTCAGAGGAAAAACTACTTTATAGAAAGGGTAGTGGATAAGTGGAATAGCCTCCTATCAGAGGTGGTAGAGGCTAATACAGTAGAGCATTTTAAACATGCTTGGGATAGACATAAGGATATCTTTATAAAGGATAAAGGATCAAATACGGCTTGAGGTTACCACAGGTTAATAAAACAATGGGCAATGGGTCTGTCTTCATACGGCAAGTAACATTTAGGCAGACTGTACTTACTCCCAGATTCAAAGCGAAACACATCTTGAGATACAGGTGGATTTGAATGTTGCTTGTATATGTTCAAGTCATTTTTTTAACCGCAAGTTGCGTTCGGACTTGAATCAGGTACACTATGTCAATATATATTTTGGCAATGTTTTTTGGTTAAGTCACAGACCCCAAACACTAAATAAGATATGAACAGGTAAATACTAACACCACATCGCCCAAAAACACTCTTCGTCGTCATTGTTTCTGATTGAAAATAACCAGTATATTTTTTGGGCATATTCAATATGCCTGGCTAGTCTAAGATTATCCAAGTAATGGTGCCATTATCCACTTATACATTTATACACTTTTGGCTGGCTGCACTTGCATGATATAATCCTTTTCCTAGAATACTTGCTGTCTGTATAAAGACATCGCTTGTGGGGATTTGGAACCAGAGGGCACGTTAACCTCAGCAATGATTTTGCATTCTGGGAGAGACTGAATGCGGCCATCACACATCTGATACGGTTTTGTCCGTGTCTGACAGTCTTCCTGTACAAGATGACAAATCTATCAACAGGAAAACTAACATTTCATGTGCTCTGGAAAGAAATAAAAGGAAGATTGCTTATCAGAAGCTTGCTCACTCCAGTGTGAAACATGAAACCTTCATCTGTCTGGCTAAAGTTCAGAATATCGTAGTGATGTGAATACCCAATAAGGCAGTGAGATTATTAACAGGGGAAGTTTATAGATAACAAAGAAGCAGCCTGGCGTTAGAAGAAGATTGATAGATCCTGCACCAGAATGTTCCTTAAAGAGGGAGGTTTCTTATTTTTTGAGACCCCTTCTTAATCCTCCACCAACCCCACGTGTAGTAAAGATAGAAGCCCCCTGTTAGTTGTGTTGGAGTGCCAGCTCAATAATTTTCACACTTTCATGTTCCTGAAGAGTATTGATCACACGGTAAACCAGTGATGGACAACCTGACAAACTCAAGGGCTACGTGTGTGGCCCTCCAACCTGCAGAAGGACCGCACGTTGACCATGGTTTCAGTAATGAAAACTGTATGACCACATCACTCATCTCAAAATGCCTCCAGAAGTCCCTCGAACGCTCCAAAATAACACCCCATGGTAGTCAGGTGATTTTAAATTGAATATATATGTATTTCCCCATGTATAAAAATTTGGGGTCTAAAAATGGGGGGGGGGCTTAAACAGTGGTAGAGGGGGTCCAGGAAGGGGCAGTGTTACAGTGGCAGCGGGGGATCCAGGGGGAGCGGGGCAGCGTTACAGTGGCAGCGGGGGGGGGGGGGGGCGATTGCAGGGTCTTAATGCCGGCGGCTGCACACTTTTTTTCAAATTTCGGGGCCAAAATTAAGGTGCATCTTATACATGGGTGCGCCTTATACATGGGGAAATACGATAGATATATATATATATATATTGAACACTGCAGCCTTGGGTGTTGTCCTACACTTGGGACATGTTTTGCATTTCTATGTTTGATTTTGCCAGAAACGTCATTTATTTGAAAGGAGTGTTATGTATTTGGCTAAAGATTGAACTTTGATGGGAAGTTAACTGTTTTATCTGAATTAAGGGGCACATTATGTTTTGCGCTGCATATTAATTGCGCTTAGTTAATACCTCTTAAGCGCTTTAAGATCCACTATTGCAGACACGGGATATTTCTGATACACGATATATAGCCTACTTAGATCCAGATATTATCCTGTAGGCAAGCTTCTATACAAAAGAGATGTAAATTATAGAGCTATACCAGAGGTTCCTTTATCGTGGCGAGCTCACATCTGTTGAATTATTACTGTGCTGTGCAATTTGCAAACTGCCATTGTCCATATGCGCTCCCAAACTCTCAGCGCAGAGAAACGAAAACAAAATAAAATCTGTTCGCCTCCCTCATGAAAACAGGGCATAGAATCTCCATTGCTAAACACTACAGCATCATGCTAATGTGGAATTGCGATTTAAAACGTTCATTGAAGCAAATCACAAATACATGAAGCAGACACTGAACACTTCTTTTTTTTTTTTTAAACACAATCACGTTTAATGTTGGACAGATGTGAACTTTAATTAAGATATTCTAAGCAAAGGATGTTTCAACACACAGATATCATCTTCATCTGTTTAACGAGATTGGAAATAACTCCGTAGCTTATCATCAATCTCTAGCAGTCACCCTTGGTGACAGTAGTCAAATAGATTATTTTCCCTGTTCCGTGTCGTCTTGGATTGTGCAGGCTGGGGAAAATCAATGCAGCAAATAAGTTTCTTGTCTTTTCACGATAAATTCTGTCTGCCAACACTTGAGTGAAATGATTGGTCCTTTAAAGGCAAACTATCACTTACTTGGCAAACATGCCTAATGAAAGGGGCTACTCGGTTATTTTTACATCTTGAGAATGAGATATGATGCTTCAGAAATCGTTGCTTCACACATTTTTTTATTCATGTTTCTTCGTCAGTGACTTCAACTGCACATAAACAAATGTGGTTTGGTTTTTTTAAAATGTTTGGCATGAAAAAATTAATGTTTTATGTTCGTGCCCTAATTCATATGCGAACGCAAATGACACGAACGCCTGAGGGGTGGACGAAGGTTGGCATTGCACAGTAAGGGCGTGCCAACGTGGATGCGGCTGATTCAAGCCCTGGGTTTCTCTAATGTACACCGTTTCATCTTATATATAATAATCATTGGTCTGTTTTTCTGGCCGGTTGTGCATTCATCATCATTATCATCATCATCATATATTTATATAGCGCTACTAATTCCACAGCGCTGTACAGAGAACTCACTCACATCAGTCCCTGCCCCATTGGAGCTTACAATCTAAATTCCCTAACACACAGACAGACAGACAGAGAGAGACTAGGGTCAATTTTGATAGCAGCCAATTAACCTACCAGTATGTTTTTGGAGTGTGGGAGGAAACTGGAGCACCCGGAGGAAACCAATGCAAACACGGGGAGAACATACAAACTCCACTCAGATAAGGCCATGGTCGGGAATTGAACTGTACACGGTTTTCTCCCACACTCCAAAAACATACTGGTAGGTTAATTGGCTGCTAACAAATTGACCCTAGTCTGTGTGTGTTAGGGAATTTAGACTGTAAGCCCCAATGGGGCAGGGACTGATGTCAATGAGTTCTCTGTACAGCGCTGCGGAATTAGTGGCGCTATATAAATAAATGGCGATGATGTTAATATCCTGCGCGCTGTTCTGTCTGTTAACATACGGCAAATAAGGTTTAGGCAAAGCATACACACATTCAAATTTAAACATATTTTGAGATCCGCTTAGATTTGAATACGGTTGAAACTAAACTTAAAATCCTACTTCGTTTTTTAAACGCTCGACCTGTGCAGGTTAGCGCCTGAACATGAATCGGGCCCGGAATGTGCCGAAATGTTTATTTCCCATCAAACCCATCCAGTGATCAGTTCATTGGTCGAATGGGTGAAGGTTCCCATGGGCGTTCCAGGGAATTATGCAAATCAGCTTCATAATGTACCTGCTTCCGCGCCACCTGCGTTCTGTCTTACGCCAATGGTTTAAGCCATTTTGTTTGGCTCAACCAATAGTCATGAGACTGCAGCTGGTCAATTAACAAATCAAAGTGCTGGTTGTTAGTGATGTCTCCGGTTCCCAGTGACTGGATCGGTGTTTTTTTTAATTTATATATTCACAACTAAAGTACAATAACCTTACCCTACAATAATCTTAATACCATTCAAGTGGGGGCCATGCAGTTTGCTTCTTATAATTTGTATATGTTTTAAATTGTTTATAGTAGAGTATTGTACTGTAATTTATAGAATTGTCAGGGTTGCGTTATCGTCTCTCCTCCGCTCATTTGATAAAATGGGCACCCGTGTGCACATATTGTCTTATGTCAATTAAAGTTAGTTTTTTAAAGTAGTTCCGGCTGACTGCCCTGCTGTGTTGTAGTAAATTAGGTAGGGAGGTGATCCCTTGTGAGCTGTTGACTAGCATCTCCAGCTAACAAGTAGATAGGTGAGAAGTAACTGTAATGTAGGCTATATTTAATATAGTGGTGGTATGGTGATGGCAGATAGAGACGGCTGCAGTTTAGAGTAATCCGAAAAATCGAGTCATTTAGCCAACACATCACTATTACCCTCGATATTATTCGGATTTACCATCCTTCCCAATCGACATCTAATAGTTCCCAATAAAAGATTGCTCGGGACTTTTTGGCTCAAGCAATGTTTTTGAAGTGGTCTAATTTGCAATAAAAATAGCAATGTTTATGAGATTTTAGATGTCGTAAAATTCAAGGGATCAAATCACTGAAATTGAATTGTGAATTATTTACGCGGATTTGCCTCAACAAAAGATTCTAATCTGCCAAAAAACAGTGTGTCGTACCTCAAGAGCCCATGAATGACACCTATGCTGTGAATTCAATCATAAGCCAGGGTATAAGAGCAAACATTTAAATCCTGTTCACGGTAGCGAGTTGAAATGCATTATTCATGCAGATGGAACATCCCAGCGAGCTGGAAATTTAAACCAATCCTATGCGCTTAGAGGAGAAATCTTGGAAAGTACAAGAAACTCATTCCAGTTAATAATCTGCAGATTAACCTCTTTCTTCCATTCCATGGAGAGGCAGTACATACACGGCACAGAAATGATTATGTGACTTGGAGAACAGTCACATTACTCAAAAGACTGTTCTGAACATTTTTGTGGTTTGTTCATTCTTCGAAGACACTTTGAACAATCCTCTGCTTCACTTATCTGTAGCCCAATGCTAGTGAACGAGGGCATGCTGATGATAAGAAGGCGGGAGATTACGGAGGGAGAAGAGGATGATTTTTATTTTTATTTCAGAGAGTAATTGGTAAATTAGGACGTCATTCTTATACAGTGTACCTGTTGAAAATATATGGAGTATTCAAATGACCGGAAGATTTTTTTTCCCCGCAGAGTTAAAAAAAACCTCCTGCTGTTTTTTAATTGCTATAGCGACCGTTTTTAGTTAACGCAGCACGAAAATTTGTGCAATTCAATTGCAAAAGAGCGAACCGTGCCCCCGCGCGATAACCATTGTGTTTGCGAGTTTTATGGGTAGTGAAGGGGAGTTTTAATGAGGTCATGTATAACACCAAAATAAGGATTTGCCTACATTTTAATACATTAGATTGCATTACACATTGATAATATCTACATTACAGTACTTTCTTTACCATATTTTTTTATTGAACTATTTTTTAACATAGAATCACCTATACCATGTCAAAACACATTACTACATTGATATTTGTACAAAAAACATACATAAATATAATTAATTAGTGATTTTAATTTTTTATTTTTTTTATCTATTTTTTAATTTCATTATTTTTTCACAAGAAAATCAACTTTTACATGTTAGGAATTAAACATAGTTTAACTTTTTTTTCTCATTATTACATGATTTCAAATAGTTTTCAGAGGTTTTTTATTTCTATCACACCCCAAAGAGGTGCGAGATAAAACAGCATATTGGCCTGTTTAATGCGCCGCGTTAAAAAACAATTGAATAGCTTTTAACGCGGCTGCTTCTCGCACACCCTATACTTTCAATGGACCTTCTACTGGAGCGCGAGATGACCGTTTTATGAAAAAAAAACTGAGCGGTAAAAGTGGAATTGAATCGCGGGTAAAGTTAACCCGCTTGAAAATGATAAAAAAAAACAGCGTTAAAATGACTTAACGCGGTGTTGAAAAAAATTTAATTGAATACCCCCATAGTGCTGCATTTTCACCAATGGTTAAATCAGCCAAAAGGGTTGGCCTACACTGGTGGATACATATAAGATGGACCTGTAAATAGCAAAAACTAACTATAGCAGAAGTTTGCAGGAATCTATGATCTGAAAACTTAATCTGTTCTAGGGAATTTGGATTGCCACCAAGCAATAGTTAGTGGGTACGTGCCAAACTCCCTGAATACTTTTTTCTTTTAAATAGCAAGTTAAGTACTTTCTAAGCATACATCTAATTTTTCTTAGCTATCCTTCTGCAAATTATTATCAATTATCCAAGGCTCTCTGGCTGCAAATAAAAATGACTGACAGACACAGTCAGTCTGCTACATAGACACAGGCTCACAGCTCTCAGCATGTCATGTGATGAAAAAGGGGGAGGAGGAGGATGTCAGACAAAGCTCAGATGGGCGTTTCAAAGCCTCTCTGCTCACTACATCATATGCCTGTGCCTCATGTGACTGTGGTTGCCATGGTAGTCCATAATCATAAATTATTAAAACAGCCTGAAAAAAAAAAGCAAGGTAAGATGGTAAATGTCAACATTCTTCTTACAGCCTGCCACAGTGATGTATGTTCCAACAAAACGCTCCTGATTTTTTAATGGGATTACTCTTTAAATGACAATTTCTCTCATAATAAATCCAGTTTGGGGGTATTTA
Organism: Mixophyes australis; assembly: GCA_036250195.1. Taxonomy (NCBI): domain Eukaryota; kingdom Metazoa; phylum Chordata; class Amphibia; order Anura; family Limnodynastidae; genus Mixophyes; species Mixophyes australis. The sequence continues at coordinate 359,033,530 of JAVHZZ010000004.1, forward strand.
TTTAACTTCTTTTTAACTAAACTTTGCAGTTGTTAGTAAATCTGTTCTCCGTGATAATGGGAACGCCTGTTCATGCATTTCACCTAGTGTAAACTAGCATATTACTTACAACAGACTTGGGGTTAAGCCGTAAAGATCATTTGCAAAAATACTATAGTGCAGCTTATTCTTATTGGCGCCAATATGATTTTCGGTCGATACAGTCTATCCTTCCTTATCCCCCGCTCTGCTCTTCTGAACCCTCTCTCGGCAGCCTATTAGGAACATTTTAAAGGAAAAAAAATTTCAGGTAGCCCAGTGACTCAGCCCAAGGTAGCCCGCTGTGGGATCGGCCCTGGGGACAAATGCCCTCCTACCCTTCAGCCCAGCCAGCCCCTGCTAGCGCCCCCTGCTGCTGGCAGTACCACCACACACCCTCATGCCATCTTGGTGAGGAGGAGGGGGGGGTCCAACATAGAGCGTGGTTAGCACTTTGCGTGTTGCACATGTTGCCCTGCCCTAGTTTTGTCTCTGATTGTGTTACCTTTGATAAGTCTACCATAAATCTATGCTATTATATACACACTGCAAACACTCTAAGAGAGACATAAAAAATACAGATCCAAGAACAAAGAAAGTGATTACAAAGTCTATAACAATACAGGGGCATAAACTAAAATAAAATGCAGGAATGTGCTACTCATTAGAGCTTACAGGTGCATCATCCACTTCTGGAGTCATTGTACATTGTATAAAACTACTTCATACAACAAATTGCTTTCCAAACAGATGTTCAATCCACCCTCGGGTGCAGTACAGAGTCACTACCTGGAAATATTTCTTTCTATTTTTCAGTTTACAAACAGGTAAAAGTTAAAGAGGCCGATTCAATTCGGCAATAAAAGGGGAATGATTTTGGAATAACGGACAGGGGTCTTAGGGGAGGCAAAGCTGCCAGTCCAGGAGTCTTAATTTTTTCGTTACCCCAGCCCCCTTTCAGTGCAGGACTGGTGGTCTCTGAGAAATGGAGCACATTATTTTTTTCTCTCCCTATAGACTATAGCAGCGGGATCCGCTGCTCGTTGTCCCCCTGTTTTAGTGGGAACCAACCCAGGCTGTCTACTACTAGTGCTGGTTATGGATTTGAGGAAGTGGAAAGCACATTCTTTTTGTGTTTTTATTACTTATTTAAAATTTTATATACTACTGGGACTTCTCCCCTTGATTTCAACAGCCCATTCATTTCAATGGGGTATCTACACACTGACAGTCCCACTGAAGTGAATGGGCCATTGACATGATTGGGAAAAGCTCTGTGCCGCTTGCATGTGGATGTATTCGCAAACCAATTGAGCGGTTCTACCACATGTGAACCACATTTGAAATGCAAAGCCATTTATATGCATTTTAGCATGCAGTTTGCACTTGCAGATTTTATTTTTTTACACAATTGCAACGCTGGCGAGTAACTGGTCAAGAGACCAGCCTTGAGAAAAATAATTAATTTCATTAACGTTAAAAGAACAGGCATGTCATGCAATACATAACTCCAACAGCATTAATGACGTAGCAAGCAGATGCGTTGACTTTTAAGGTTTTTTTTTGTTTTTTTTACATAATATTATTTATGGGTTACTGGGGGTTCAAGCACATTTAAGCTTGAATAATAATAATAATATCACTGCCCCTGAGCCTTTTCACCACTTAAAGTTAAACAAGCAGGTTCAAGCAATAACTGAAAATGCCAACATTTTCTATTGGGAAATAAGATCGGTTTGAAAGTTGTTTTTTTGTAAAAAAATAGCGCGAAATGACAAGGCATAGAATAGCATAAAGCTAAAAATGGATCACATTTTCACGTGCTAACTAAGTATTATCACATAAAAAAATGGCTAATAGATATGTCACCATTTCCACTAGCAGACAACTTTTTATGTATTTGTTTGTACATGCTTTAAGTCAACTTTTACTGAACCCGATGCTTATTTATAATCCCTGAATAAATGTTTCCACAAATTGACCTAAACAGTGTTACGTGTAGAGAAATGTTATGTGTGTTTCCTCCATTCACTCCTGAGAGCACCAATATTCTGCCCCCCCCCCCCCCCCCCACTCCCCCACTCACTCCCAATTTCTAAAGTACACCGGTGTTTTAAATGTCCCAAATTATCACCATGGTAACCAATGCCAGGTTATCCCCTCACTGATTTTATTTTTTATCATGAGTGCTGCCGTCAATAAATTAAATGACTAAAAAATAAAAAAATTCCGTAAGACCCTAGCAATACAGCCGGAGTGTATAAAACATTTTTCTTGCCCAGGATGAAGAAATGAGGATGTTGCCAGAAAATAAAGTGCTGTGCAAAGTGCCTTAAGGTGTTCCTAGCTACCAGTGCATGTTCTGGCACCCCCATGGGCACCCCAGTGGGCACACTGCACATCTGGCATCTGGCTACCGGCCTGATGGTTGGAGCATCAGGTGATTGATTCAATAAACTGTGACCTAACTCAGAAATTATCTGTGTCTTATTTCACTAAAGGTATTAGCGTAACAATATACACTATGGGGTATATTTACTAAACTACAGGTTTGAAAAAGTGGAGATGTTACCTATAGCAACCAATCAGATTCTAGCTGTCATTTTGTAGAATGTACTGAATAAATTATAACTAGAATCTGATTGGTTGCTATTGGCAACACTTCCACATTTTCAAAATCTCAGTTTAGTAAATATACCCCTATGTAAGGTTTTGTACAGAAAAGAAATTAATCAGCAGTTTATGAAGCCACACTGAGAAAATCTTTCAGATTTGAGAAAAAAAATGTCTTTTTTTGAACAATGTTGTCATTTTGACATCTTCGAAAACTAAAGTTTGAACCACACATTGGAAATATATAAATTCTAATTGAGGCTTTTTATCCTTAAAATGCATTTTACTATCATGAAATATTCATTAATTGATTTGCTGGAAATCTAAGTTTTAGCCCAATAATTTGAATCCCGCTGTGGCGATTTTACGTTATCTCCACCAAGGGTAACATAGACCCTTTAATTTTTCGATTAAAACACGTTCCTAGAATACTCTCCTGTATGTAAATATTTTGTGCTGCTCTTTCCAACAATATATCACACTTATCCCAACGCTTAATTACCTCTAAAACCTTAGTAGTGAAAACGAAAAAGCCTGTGTATATAAATAACGCATACATAATATATACTAGAGTAAGATATAAATCACCGCTAATTCCACTTAATCTCTGCCAACAGTTATACTTATTACCCCTGGGAGAGAAAAAGCATAAAATGCTAAATATTAAATTAAAATGGTTCATTTACATTAATTAATTTAGTTATGGCTTTAGAAAAACCGCGGGCAACGAAAGAGCTAATATGTTTAGAGCCCTGTGAAATAAAAATCAAATATTAGTACAGTGTTTTTAAGCTAATGCAGATAGGAAATGCACATTTGCAGTAAATACAGTATATTAAATTAAAGACGACGGCTGCTTCTCTTCCAAATTATGTTCAGAGTGTACGTACATCATGCTGAAACATAGGTTATTTAAAAAGCTTCTCTGGCTAAATTCAACAAGAGTGCTCCCATGCATGTGAGACATAGTATTCAAAGGTTACCACTTGCCGAAATCCAACATGTGTCCTGCCATTATTAAACATAGCACTGGCCACTGGTAGGCGCTGTTTCTTTGGGGTCTATGGTTGATAGTTTATATTAACACTTTCACGCCCCAATATAACTGCGCCCAATCAATTTAGTAAGAATGGAGATACATAAAAGTACTTTGCAAAGAATGTGTTTAATTGAAGATTTTTATACAAATGCAATTAAAGATAATTAATGCTTATATATTTAATATACTTTATGATTACAGGGCTTTTCCACCCTTATGACTTTCATGAACTGGAGTCACAGCTAACCAATCATGTGCCACTTTCGCCACCTGGTGCATTTTTCCATTTTTCGAATATCATGGAATTGCCGTGGGAGTTTATATCAGGGAGGTGGAAAAGCAACATTATACGGCATGCTGCTATCTACTTTATGTCTTTAGTGGGAAATAAATAAATAATAAAATTAATGGGCCTGATTCATCAAGAGAGGTATCTGACGATTTTGAGCGTATCATATGCAAAATAACTCTGCACGTACCCAGAACCGGGAGATACGTCTGTGAGCGCAGTCCTGTCCGTTGGGTTTTCGAACGCCAAGGACACTTACTACGGCCTACGAATTCTGGGAGTGAACGGGACGGTGAAGGGCTGTTTTGCTGTAGGCGATGTACAGTAAGAGCCTGCCACACCCAACCACACGCAGCCACCACCAAATCCAGCTCTGGTCATCTCAAAGTTACCTGTTTTTCTACCGTATCTCTTGCTCCATTTACAGGACTAGTCTAAGTCCTGATCAGTAGTGATGACAGTCTCATATTCATGCTATAATTAGAGATACTCAGGCTCGGTTCCCCGAGACCCGAACATACCCGAACTTAGCAGATCCGAGTACCTCAGTACTTTCATGCTTTTTCGGATTTGAAAACGAAGGCAAAACGTCATTGTTACGTTGTCGGATCTTGCGATTTTTAGATTCCTTTTTAAGATCCAAAATAACGGTGGGTGGGAAAGAGGGCGGACCCCCCTTTTTCTTTTCTGCCACTGCTGTGTGCCAATGTGTCCTAGATGTGCTAGAAACTGCCGTGTGTTTGTGTCATTGCTCTGTCGCTTACCATCCAGCCAGGTCGCTACAGTATTTGTCCGAAAGTGTATAATAATAATATTGTGATCTGTGCAGTGGTCAAAATTGACTGCAAATGACTTGAAATTCGTGTTATTGAGGTTAATAATAATGTAGGAACAAAAACAGAGCAAAATTGTGTGACTTTAGCATATTTTAGGATTTTTTCTAAAAAATCCAAAATCAAAACCAAAACACGAAGCTAATCCAGATCCAAAACCAAAACCAGTTCACGGGGGTCAATGAGCATCTCCAGCTATAACATGTGTTTGCAATCACAAGCAACTGCAGAAATATATTTTATGTTCAGTAGACATCAACAATATCCTAATAAATGTATTTCATGAAGAAAAACAAACATTTTTATTTTTTTTTAACTGTTTTATCATTAATGCCTTTATTCTTACCAGGTGACGTTAATTCAATATTTTTTATTTTCCTGCACGTTCTTTTGAGAAATTTATAATCTACATAGAGACCTGGCCCCGATTTCAAAAGCATATGAATTCTTGAGATCCGTGCTTTGATGAATTTGGGAGTGCGCAAAAGCCTAAATACGTGCATATAATACTGAATGCGGATTGCACTCAGAGGGGGGAATTCAATTGACCACGTTACTGCTGAAAGTAACGCGGCCTGTGCTCGATTACCGTTAATACGGTAAATTTAACCCGGATTTCCGCTCGCGGTTCCCTGAGCAAAAATCAGCATTAAAAATGACTGTACTAACTTTTACTTTAGTAACGGTAATAGCGCACAGGCCACGGTACTTTCTGCAGTAACGGGGTCAATTGAATTCCGCCCAGAATGTGCGCCTTGGCAAATAAGGCCCAATATCTCAAAATCTCATACTAAATGTGTCTACAGAAATCTTGCTTTCCTAATTCACAGATGTGAGATACCCCACAGGGAGAACTGTTCAGCAAATAGGTTTCCACGTGAAACTTTAGGGGATTGGCGCTCTGTTTTCTGTAAGAATGCAGCTGGGTCATTACCGTTATATCTTATGAAATAAATATGTTTTGTGTTAACCAGCGAGGCACAATGTGCAGTCATGGAAATACACCGAGACATCTGCCCTGGCACACAGACCTGCAGAGGAGGATTTTCAGAAAGAGTTATTCAGAGATTTATTACGTGGCTTCACCTCTGTGTAGTTTTTGTGCCCCTCACTGAGATCCTCAGGAGGAAATGTTAACTCTCTGGGCAACAAAGCTGATGCTCTACTTGTCTTAATGCACTTTTCTATCATCATCATCATCATCATCATCACCATTTATTTATATAGCGCCGCTGATTCCGCAGCACTGTACAGAGAACTCACTCACATCAGTCCCTGCCACATTGGAGCTTACAGTCTAAATTCCCTAACACACACACAGACAAAGAGAGAGAAAGAGAAACTAGGGTCAATTTTTGATAGCAGCCAGATAGTATGTTTTTCCTTTGCCCCTCACATTCTCTCTCTTGCTAAATCCTGCCGCTTCCAGCTGCGCAACATCGCACGCATTCGGCCCTTCCTCTCCCTAGATGCCACTAAAGCTCTTGTCCACTCTCTTATTATCTCCCGCTTAGACTACTGCAACCTCCTCCTTACTGGCCTCCCCCGCTCTCACCTCGCTCCCCTTCGCTCCGTACTCAATGCTGCCGCTCCTCCTCTGTCTCCCCCCTCTACCAATCCCTTCACTGGCTCCCCTTCCCCTACAGAATCGTATTCAAGCTCCTTACACTTACCTTCAAGGCCCTCTCCAACTCCACTGCTCCCTACATCTCCAGCCTCATCTCCATTCATGCTCCATCCCGCCCTCTGCGTTCGGCCAATGACGGTCGCCTCTCTTCCCCCCTGGTCACCTCCTCCCATGCTCGCATCCAAGACTTCTCCCGTGCTGCCCCCCTCCACTGGAACCAGCTCCCCCGCTCCATCAGAACTTCACCCAACTTGTCCAGCTTCAAACAGGCCTTAAAAACCCACCTCTTCCTTATAGCCTTCCAGTCCCCCACTTAACTGCCCTCCTTCCAGTCTCCCACCTACCTCCCTCCTCGTCGCTCTCCTCTCCCCCCTCTCCGTCGTTGCCTCCGCTCTCCCCCTTTCCTCCTCCTACCCTTGCGTCTCTGTCCGTCCTACCCTCCCCTTAGATTGTACGCTCCTTCGAGCAGGGCCTCCTCTCCTCCTGTTCTCCACCACCTTAACTCTGCTCTCCGGCTTCTTGTCTCTTCCGTGAGGCCCTTCTACCCCTCTCTCTACCCCCGGGGGCTCTCACCTTTCATCTAGCTGTACTTTGAGCTTCCGAGTTACTGTGCTTTTTGTTAACTGTTCCGTGCTGTCTTACCCTGTACGTGTTTCTGTCTGTCCGTGTACGGCACTACGGATACCTAGTGGCGCCCTATAAATAAATACTAATAATAATAATAATAAAAATATGGGAGGAAACAGGAGCACCAGAAGGAAAGAAACCCATACAAACACAGGGAGAACATACAAACTCCACACAGATAAGACCATGGTTGGGAATTGAACTCATGACCTGTGAGGCAGAAGTGCTAACCACTGAGCCACCGTGCTGTTTTGTGCAGTTCACAGATTTTATTGCCTTCGATATATAAAACAAGAGAGCTGACAGCAGAGGTAGATCCAATGTATTTTAGCTGTTCAAGCAGCTAAGATGAACCGTGTGTCGCAAATGCAGCTCAGATTCGATTGGTCGTTTCTCCCGTCCAGTCAGGATCCGCATTTACTATATAAATACTGAGAGGCAGTGTGAATCCCCGTCATATTTCATGACAGTTCTGACAGTTCTCTTCTCTCTCAGCTTTCAATGTATGTCTGCAAACTGGTGATCGTAAAGGGGGTGTAAGTGTAAAGGAACAGAGGTAAGAGGGTGTATCATGAACAATAGGATTTGTTAGCAGTATGCCCATTTTTGGCTAAATACAGTGCTCCCCGTTTATGTGTGTTGTCATTAGAGATGGGCGGGTCCGGTTCTCCGAGAACCGAACCCACCCGAACTTTGGGTATCCGAGTACCGAGCTGAGTAGCTCGGTACTCTCCCGCCCATTCCGAATCCAAATCGAGGCCGAACGTCATTGTGACGTTGTCGGATCTCGGGACTCGGTTCTCGCGATACTTCAACTTTATAAATACACGCCTCCACAGCAATCCATCGCCATTTGACAGAGGGAGAGAGCAGGGTGTAGTCATAGGCTAATTAGAGCAGGGACAGAGAATACAATATTGTTCTTGCAATTGCTCTAACCAAAATCGCTAGTGCAGAGAGGAGGATAGAGGTTTATTATTTTTTCTTCATATTTGGCACTCCCCAGCGCTTTTGGGGTGTCCCCCATAATTGTGCATTAATATTTCTGGCTGTCAAAAGTCATATCTGTCAGCAGTATCTACTAAATAATTTGTAGCACACCTCAGTGCTTTTGGGGTGTCCTCCCTAATTGTGCATTAATATTTCTGGCTGTCAAAAGTCATATCTGTCAGCAGTATCTACTAAATAATTTTTAGCACTCCTCAGTGTTTTTGGGGTGTCCTCCCTAATTGTGCATTAATATTTCTGGCTGTCAAAAGTCATATCTGTCAGCAGTATCTACTAAATAATTTTTAGCACTCCTCAGTGTTTTTGGGGTGTCCTCCCTAATTGTGCATTAATATTTCTGGCTGTCAAAAGTCATATCTGTCAGCAGTATCTACTAAATAATTTTTAGCACTCCTCCGTGCTTTTGGGGTGTCCTCCCTAATTGTGCATTAATATTTCTGGCTGTCAAAAGTCATATCTGTCAGCAGTATCTACTAAATAATTTTTAGCACTCCTCAGTGTTTTTGGGGTGTCCTCCCTAATTGTGCATTAATATTTCTGGCTGTCAAAAGTCATATCTGTCAGCAGTATCTACTAAATAATTTTTAGCACTCCTCAGTGTTTTTGGGGTGTCCTCCCTAATTGTGCATTAATATTTCTGGCTGTCAAAAGTCATAACTGTCAGCAGAATCTACTAAATAATTTTTAGCACTCCTCCGTGCTTTTGGGGTGTCCTCCCTAATTGTGCATTAATATTTCTGGCTGTCAAAAGTCATAACTGTCAGCAGAATCTACTAAATAATTTTTAGCACTCCTCAGTGCTTTTGGGGTGTCCTCCCTAATTGTGCATTAATATTTCTGGCTGTCAAAAGTCTTTTCTGTCAGCAGTATCTACTAAATAATTTTTAGCACTCCTCAGTGCTTTTGGGGTGTCCTCCCTAATTGTGCATTAATATTTCTGGCTGTCAAAAGTCATAACTGTCAGCAGAATCTACTAAATAATTTGTAGCACTCCTCAGTGCTTTTGGGGTGTCCTCCCTAATTGTGCATTAATATTTCTGGCTGTCAAAAGTCATAACTGTCAGCAGAATCTACGAAATAATTTTTAGCACTCCCCAGTGGTTTGCGCTCAGAATGGATTCAAAGCAGTCCACATATGATCTGAATGAGCAACCAGGTTCTGTCACCAGTCCTGATGTTAGTGTTCCCAGTACGTCATCTGGCCAAGGCGATGTCAAACAACAGAGTGTTTTCAAATTAGTGCAAAAAACAAAAACCAAAAAAAAATTTACTGTATTGAAGCGAAAAAGAAGTGTAACTGAGCAAAAGTTAAGTGACGATAAAAAAAAAATTGCAAGCATGCCATTCTACACACGCAGTGGCAAAGAGAGAATGAGGCCTTCACCTTTGGCTATTAGTGGCAGATCCCAAAAAGTTACCCAGTCTACAATTGGTGCACAACTACTGTTACGCGTCAAAGCCGAGCTGCAAGATAACAGTGAGGCATTACAGGAGAATATTTGCTCTGATTCACAAATGACAACAATCCCTGTGGAGAGTCCATCCAACAGTGGGATGTCTAATCGTGACCATTCTGTTAGTCTACCCATAAAGAAGGGCCCTTTCAGCAGTTCTGCTGATGTGTGCCTGAACAGCCCGAGTGTAGCCGGTGATACACCAAGTGAGGATGACACTTTGTCTTTAGAAGAGGATGTGGGGGAGATTTGGGTATCCGACGATGAGGATGCGGCTGATTGTGTAAGTCCTGCAGCAGTGTGGCACCAGTGGGAGCAGTTCTGGCATGTGAGGTTCTGGCACCAATATGCACTTTCCAAACACAAGCAGGGATGACGCAGGGGGCAGACCACAACAGTTTGACATCTGGGCTGGTTTGAAGGATTTGTCAAAAAAATGTGTGACCTTGACCATAATTCCAACCAATCCTACTATTAACATGCAAAGGATGGTGGAGGGCCTATCAGGGATTAAACTGTATTTTTCATAATTTTCACTAATAATGTTTGGGTGTAATATACACCCAAAGACGAGTGCTCAATTGCTAAGAGTCATTGATGGAGAGGAAGACAAGCAGGCTTGTCTGTAGAATTTGCAGGCAAATTGTGCTGCGTTATATAGGTAACACCCAAAGAGAAGAGCTCCATTGCTCCATTGCTAATTGTAATTGCTGAAATAGAAATAATAGGGCTGACAGTCTTGGTCTAAATCTGCAGTTACATTTTATTGTACCATAGCTCATTGCGAAACTGGAGAGGTGTCAGGGTTTAGTGATAATCTTCCTCCAACAATACTAATTCATCCCAATATCCCAATATCATAGAAGTCTGTGTAGTATGATGTAATTGCTGATAATGGCCTTCCAAAGGGAATGACTAGTTGATTTTAGGGCAGAGCTGTCACGGTTTTTGGGCAATTCTTTTACAGCACAGCAAATATCAAAATGTTTAGCGGACTCATCTGCATCACCACTGGGTGTCTTGGGAAAGCAATTTCTTTTACTACAAGCAGTTGCCAGAGAAACTGAAGGAGAAGACGTCCCAACAAGATGTTGATAAGTCTGGGATCCTTGCAAAGAAAATTAAGTAATTCATCTACAATTAAAATATAGTTAGCACATTTACTTTGTTTTATTGCACACTATAATTTTATGTAGCACCTTTTCAAAATCTATTATTAAGGCAATCACTTGACTCAAGCTAACCGTGTCTGCACTTTCTTCACAGGTAACTACTTCGCTGGACTAAAGTATATTCCCCTCAAATGCTAGTCTTCTTGCAGCTGCTGTATTCTCCTACATGCTGTTGCAGAAACCACAAATTGACCCTAAATGTTTATGGACACAAACAGCATCTCCTGCATGTCATTTTTCAAAAGTTCTGTAACACCAAGTTGATAGTGTGTGCAAAACAGGAAATGTGATGGAATTCAGCCCCGCTGTAATGCTGGACCAATATTGGGGTCGTAATCAGAAATGACATATCCTCAGGAGACTCCAAGCAGGATTAGCCATCTTTCAATGACATCCCTTAGTTTTTGGAACAGTTTGTCAGCTGTATGCCTCTTAGTGAAGCTGCTGATACACAGAGTAGCCTACTTCTCAAAAATGTGATGTACCTGGGTACATGCTGCTGCTGTCCATGCTGGGGAAGGCGAAAGACCAACCCAGTGGGCTTTCACAGTCATATAATCTTTTGTTTGCCCAGTTCCGCTTGTACACATATCTGTGGTTAAGTGTACAGTGGGTAGAATACCATTTTGTCACCCAATAATGACATTTTTAGGAACTTTCCGGTACAGGAGAGAATAAGCTTTTCTAGTAAAATGGTATAGTGATGACATTTGCTAACAGGGACATAACACCTCAATTAAATGTCTTAAACCAACTGTATTAATAGTGGACATTGGACACAGATCTAACGCTAGCATAGTACCCAGGGCGTCTGTGATCCGCTTTGCGACTGGGTGACAGGTTTCATTCTTGCTTCCTCTTGCAGAGGATTGTTTACTTGCCAATTGTTGGGGGGGAAGATTGCAGGTGCTGGGATGTAGATGAGAGAAGGGAGGTAGATTATGCTGGAATGCTTGTTGTTAATTTTTTTTTAACCAAAGTTTCTGATTTTCCCAACAGTTTGCCAATAACTCGCTGAAAAATGACGAAACATGGATGAGGATCCCAGATGGTTAAGGTCCCTACCTCTACTGAGTGTGGCTTTCAAAATGTTACAAATGGATAGACAACTCTTGCCAGGATTCGTGTAAAAATAATTCCACACTTAAAAGGTGGATTTTTGGTCTTATGCCCAGGCATGACAATGGCCTTTTTGTTATCACTGGCAAGAACTGCAGCAATTTTTCTTTTCAAGTGTATGAAAATCATATTGTGACATAGGAGGTGTTCAAAATTGAATAAAAAATGACTGGAAATTAGTGTTACTGAGGTTAATAATAATGTAGCTACAAAATAATACCTAAATTATGTTATTTTAGCACCAATAAATGTAATTTTTATAACAAATTGCAAAACAAAACCAAACAAAACCAAAACCAAAACCAAAACACGCAATGGCGGTTTTGCAAAACCAAAACCAAAACCAAAACACGACGGTAATCCAGATCCAAAACCGAATCCAAAACCAAAACACGGGGGTCAGTGACCATCTCTAGTTGTCATACAGGTGTTTTTGTCAGCTGGAGAAACTCTAGTATTTATAGCATTTAATTGCTCTGGCGCTGACACACTGAAGAGCGTGGGACGCGATAGCGCACACAGAATATTGTATTTTCAAAGATTTCCACCTATCGTATGATTGGGGAGGAGCGTTCCCCCTTCGCTTGAACCTGTCAGCACGGGAGCAAATTATCGCTATAAGTGCTGGCACATCACAAAACATTAGTGTGCAAAGTGCCTGCCTGACATAACCTAATAATCCACTCTGAATAGTCCTTTAGATACTTTCATAAGCACAAAATTACACTCAAATGCATTCATTCCATTATGAGTCACCTGGTGCAAAGCACCAGATTTGCTTTAATGCCAGTTTTAGACTGCGTTTTAATCTGGTGGTGTAAAAAGGGCACACTCAAATGGTGCCCATACACGCTATGATATTGGTGGACACTAATTGGACACAAAGTGCAACATGTGTGGGCACAAAGGAGGAGAATGTGTCCTGACCATGTTCTCTGCTGTTGGGTAGATTTATTAAAACTTCTAAGAAGGAAAAGCGGAGGTGTTGCCCATAGCAACCAATCAGATTCTAGCTCTCATGTTCTAGAATGTACTGGATAAATGATAGCTAGAATCTGATTGGTTCCTATTTGCAATACTTCCACTTCTCCATTTTAGAAGGTTTGATGGGAACTCACCAGTGACGGAATTATCACCACTACTTGGTTACCTTCGATCTCATCCCCCTACCCGTGGTCCAGGCTTTGTTCTCAAAAGAACAGAGCTGAGGTCTCTTCTAAGCATGCATGGGTTCACAGTAAAGTCCCAACATCACAAGGACCTTACTCAAATTTTGCTATGGGACCCGCGGATGCATTGGTCCGCCCCTGAATCCGAACTTTCAGACTGAGCGGCTAGATTTGTCCTGTTTGGCCCTATACAGTCATGGGAAAAAGTTTTGAGAAAGACGCAAGTATTGGTTTTCACAAAGTTTGCTGCTTCTGTGTTTTTAGGCCTTTTTGTCAGATGTTGCTATGATATACTGAAGTAAAATTACAAACATTTCTTCAGTGTCAAAGGCTTTTATTGACAATTACATTAAGTTTATGCAAAGAGTCAATATTTGCAGTGTTGACCCTTCTTTTTGAAGACCTCTGGAATTCGCCCCGGCAGCTGTCAATCAACTTCTGGGCCACATACTGACTGATGGCCGCCCATTCTTGTCTAATCAATGCTTGGAGTTTGTCAGAATTTGTGGGTTTTTGTTTGTCCACCTGCTTCTTGAGGATTGACCACAAGTTCTCAATGGGATTAAGGTCCGGGGAGTTTCCTGGCCATGGACCCAAAATTTTGATGTTTTGATCCCGAGCCACTTAGTTATCACTTTTGCCTTATGGCAAGGTGCTCCATCATGCTGGAAAAGGCATTGTTCATCACCAAACTTGTCCTTGGATGGTCGGGAGAAGCTGCTCATGGAGGATGTTGTAGTACCATTCTTCATTCATCACTGTGTAAAACAACAATCTAAAATTTGCTTGGGTGAATAAATAAAAGTATTAAGTTATTCCTGGCAAAACCCTGCACCGCAAAAGTGCGGAAAGTACTTCGGCTCCCTAATGTGTGAATTTTGGCAGTGATCCCTGGCAACAAAAGAGTTAAATAACATTTATATCACGGAAGATTCTCAATATCAGCCAGGGACGGGCTTTGCTCATTGAGTACCTACGAATGACAAATAGAGAAAAAGTACAACAGTGAATACAGAATAATAATGTTATACGTTCTATCTGTTTGTATTCTCATATACCGAGTGGCTATTCTGGGGAAATTCCTTCCTCCATTGGTTTTTATTGATAACCTTAAACTGCCGAGAGCCCCTGTACTGACAGCCCATTCATCAGAGGCTGAGCCTGTTGCCATGGAGACGCAGAGTGTTCTCTTCCATTATCACTCGTTACATTGTAACTGCGCTGTGTAAAATACATGGATGCAGGACGGAAATTATAGATATTTGTTTAGCAGCCAGTCACTTCCAGCCACGCCTCTCATTTCTCTCACACATAGTGGTAAAGGTATCATATATTTCTAAACGGTTTACATTCATGTTGTTTACTTACAAATGTTCAGTAAACATGTAGATGAGGTTATTTCTCAGGGGTAACATTATTTTTGTGCTTTTTTGTGAGGGGCGATACCCTTAAAAATAAAAACCACACAAGTTTACTTATTTTGTAAGGATATGCTGCTTTTTCAGCCAAGATAGAAGTCTACTTGTCAGCCACGTTGCGATTGACTATTCCACAGCGGGAACTCAAAGATTGTTTTAGTGTAACTTTGTACCTCTGCGAAACGTCCGGTTCCACTGGGAAATTTGATAAGCATGTAATCTCCCTGCAGATATGCTCACCTCTAATTGGTGGTATTCGTTATCCTCTCTTTGCAATGCCACCCGTGTGTACCAACAGGTATCTCCTCTGCACAAAGTGCATTAAAATGTATTAATTCCAATATCTCATAGCCTAGCTACAACAGCATCCTTGTTTATAATGAAGATTATTATAATTATTTATAATTATTAGAGATGATCAGGCTCGGTTCCTCGAGAACCGAACACACCCGAACTTAGAGGATCCGAATACTGAGCCAAGCTGTCGTGCGCCCTCGGAATCGAAAACGAGGCAAAACGTCATTGTGACGTCATCGGATCTCGCGAGTTTTGGATTCCTTTTAAAGATCCAACATAACGGTGGGTGGGAGGAAGGGCAGACCCCCATTTATCTTTTCTGCCACTGCTCTGTACCAATGTGTCCTAGATGTGCTAGGGACTGACGTGTGTTTGTGTCGTTGCTCTGGCGCTTACCATCCAGCCAGGTCGGTGCCAGGGCCGGTGCTAGGGTCCTCGGCGCCCTAGGCACAATTTCAGAAAAACCCCCCCAGGACGCTGCCCCACCCCCTGGGTCTCAATGCGCCCCCCCTCCCCCGGGTCTAAATGTTCCCCTCCCCTCTCTTTCCTTACCTTAAAGACAACTCCATAAAGATGCTCCTCGCTGCTGGGTCCCGTCCCTCACTGATACTGTCGGGCCGTGATGATGATGTCACGCCCGACAGTCAGTGAGGGGAGGGGGAGTGGAGGAGAGGAGTCGGAGGGACGGTCTGCCCTATCAGCTGTTGAAGGGGAGGGCGGCGGTCGCGATCTATGGCTCGTCGCTCCTCCCTGTGGATCTATCTGAAGCTGTACGGCGGCCGCGGAAGCTATGCTCAGTGGTCGCCGCACAGTATTAAAGTACAACACTTCTGTGGCGCCCACCAGAGCCCTGCAACTGCCTAACCTTGCCTAATGGGAGCGCCGGGCAGTATTTGCTTGAAAGTGTATGAAAATATTATTGTGACCTGTGAGGTGGTCAAAATTGACTGCAAATGACTTGAAATTAGCGTTATTGAGGTTAATAATAATGTAGGAACAAAAAAAGAGCAAAATGATGTGATTTTAGCATATTTTAGGTTTTTGTTTTTTTCTAAAAAAATCCAAAACCAAAACCAAAACCAAAAAAACACAAGGGTGGTTTTGCCAAAACCAATTCACGAAGCTAATCCAGATTCAAAACCAAAACCAAAACCAGTTCACGGGGGTCAGTGCCGTAACGAGGGCGGTGCAGGCGGTGCCGTCGCCCCGGGCGCAAGGCCAAGGGGGCGCAGCAGCCGCCCGCTACCTGCCTCCATAGCTTCAGCCCTAAAAGAGAGAGAGAGAGAGATACTTACAACAGTTGGACGCTTCAGCCCTTAAGTCTGTCCCGCAGTGGAACGCATGTGCGTTCCACTGACAGGAAGTTCGGCATTTGGAACGCATATGCGTTGCGTTCCACTGCGGGACAGTCTTAAGGGCTGAAGCGTCCAACTGTTGTAAGTATCTCTCTCTCTCTCTTGACGTTATCAAATATGCCACAAGCTGTCAGAGGTGCACGCTGCGCAGTAAGCATGGCCCAGTTCAGAATACTTCACTGCATGCTCAACCCCAACTAGAGTCTACTCTGCAATCTGTACTGTGCTTGGAGCAGTCAGGTCAGTACATTTTTTTTGTTGCACACAACTGTTCTTTATTCTGTCAATTATTAATGAGCTAAGCAGTGGCACAAGAGGTCTAGCCTTATTTTTCAAAAAATAGAGGGGGACTAGTACATCAATGAGGAAGTATAGGAAGGGTTACAAAAAGGGAAATGGACACAATATTAATACAGATACATTAAAATATGTAATAATTGATCAAAAATGGTCATAGATTTAAGTTGTTCCTAGCCATATTATGTAGATGCTGTATGTTGAGGTTCCATTAAATTAAAATGTGTGGGGTCTCAGTATTTGCCAAAATTTCTTGTTTACCTATTACACTCTGAATTAGTGGTGAACACCTGGAGTCTACATGAATATTGTAAAAACTGATTTTTATATACTCTGTACATTATTCAGGTCTTGTGAGTGCTTCATATCCTGTGTGTCTCTCTCGCTCTCTCTCTCTGCGTGTGTGTGTGCATATATATATATATAGAGAGAGAATTCTTTCAGTAAAGTGCTAGCCACACCCACATTAGGTTGGCCACACCCACTTGTCACATGCCACTCCCACTTAGATGGGGGGCGCCGGTGCCCTGTCTCGCCCAGGGCACCAAAATTTCTAGTTACGGCACTGACGGGGGTCAGTGAGCATCTCTAATAATTATAATTGCAATGTAGTAGAACTTACCATTGGACCTAAATCTTTAGCTGATTAGCAGCGCTAAACCTAACATAGAGGATCTAAATATGAAATTCGACAAGCATATCCGAATTAAAGACATTTCAAGCAGGGGCGGGCTGGCCCGGGGGGCAGGGGGGCCTCTCGGTCAGGTTGCTATTAGGGCCGGTAGGTAGGCTGGCCGGCCGCCCCCCCCCCCCCCCCCCCCCCCCCCGGATGCAAAATACAATACTTTCCCCCGCGGCCGCATCTGATGACATCAGACACGGCCGCGTCAGCGCACAGGCGGCCGCATCACATGACAGGGGATGCGGCCGCGTCATTAATGACGCGCCCGCATCCCTTTTCATGTGATGCGGCCGCCTGTGTGCCCCCCGGCCACGCTTCTCCCAGCCCGCACCTGATTTCAGGTAACGTTATAAGTATGAGAAAATATATAAGTTTGTGGTTAAGGCACCACTCTATAAAAAAGATAATTTGGAACTAGAAAGGGTTCAGAGAAGGGCGACAAAATTGATAAAGGGTATGGAGTCATTAAGTTATGAGGAAAGGTTAGCCAGTTTAGTCATGTTTACTTTAGAAAAGAGGCGTCTAAGGGGAGATATGATTACTATGTACAAATACATTAAGGGTCAATGCAGAGAACATTCATGGTAACTTTTTACCCCAAGGACTATACACAGGACACGTGGTCATCCCCTAAGGTTAGAGGAGAGGAAATTTCACAACCAGCAAAGGAAGGGGTTCTTTACAGTAAGGGCAGTCAAGATATGGAATCACTGCCAGGGAAGGTTGTGATGGCAGATTCAATAGATTTGTTTAAGAAAGGGCTAGACAAATTTTTAGCGGAAAAGTGTATCCAGGGATACGACCCTTAATTAAAATAGCAGTGGATATAGGGTAAAAATAGGACTGCAATATTGGGTCTGGGGGGATTTTCACAATTGAAACAGATTGGCGGTTGCTTACTCTGCTGGATTAATTTCAAATATAAGTGCAGGATCGCAGGAGATCCAAAATAGGTTGAACTTGATGGACTGGTGTCTTTTTTCAACCTCATCAACTATGTTACTATGGTTTTTTTCAAGAGCATATTAAGAACATTTTATTCCAAATTCCCAAACTCTTTTATTTTCATTTTTTTATACATAGAAACTTGCAAACACTTGGTGTTCCTAGCAGATGTTGTTGGAAGTTGGTCCAGGAACTGTAAAATCACAGTAGAACAGTACATTATGTGACGCACATCTCTAGGTATTTACAAGTTCAGTCTGAATCTGTTATCATCATGTGAGAATCAGAGAATGACTAATCTCTAATGAATAATGTTTGGGTATAAAAAAAAAGAAAGAAAGAAAGTAATTACACATTGCAAACTGAAAGGGAGACGTGCGCTTTGTCTGCCTAAGAACACAACACATCAACCAACACGCTCTGCGCAGCTGTTCCACCTTTAACAAAAAACCCTCCAGTATCCGGAATATATTGACGATGTTATTACAATTCAGGTTTGTATCAATGGAACTTTTGATGGGTTTTGTTACTGGGGATCATAGTGGAAACCTTTCAATTTAAGATATGTTATTTGAATTTGTTGTGTTTCAAACATTTGGCTTCCTAAAAGTATAATAATAATTAAAAGAACAGAGTTCTTGGGTGGCGCCAAGTCGGTGTATTTTGTTTGGTCCTTCTTGTCGAATTGGTAGAGGTAACACTCAAGCAGGTTTTTTTTTTATGAGAAGATGGTAGGTTCAAGCTGCCCCCAGGTGGGTTGGATTACATGCTCCCATCATTTCAAGATAAAAAAATAAGTTTAGTCCCCCAAACCTCCAGGCCACTAACCATGGCCACCTCCACAAACCAGATAGCCCCTTTTGCCCACAGAAAATCAATACATGTAAATAAACTCTGCTGTATTCCGTTGCCTTCAGATGTCACATCATTAATTAATTGGAATAACATTGAAGTGTTTTAGCTGATTTAAAAATGGATACACCGTTTATTGCCAACAAAAAGCTTCATCGTGAAGTTCAAAGCAAATGCTAAAGGTTATTGGAAAGCACCAGTCAGGTGATGGATATAAGAAGATTTCAAATATTTGTAATCTCTCCATAAGCTCTGTGTAGAACTTACTAAAACTTTAGGAGAACCCCCTTTCTTAACTTAAACTTTTTCGATTGTTTATAAACAAAAATGTTTAATATCTCTGCAAGCGTTGAACTGTAATGTATGTAGGACCCCATTTCTAGTAACTCAGAAATGGTGGGAAATCCAAGTCCTTTTTTGAAGGAGGGGGGGTGCCATAAACCAGAGAACTCTCCCGAAATGTGAATTCTCTACTCCTTAGTGTCATTGATATAGTCTCGCCTGTGAAACAGAATCTTGTGTTTTCAGTGCAGTTGCAAATGTAGACACAGCGTGCTCCTACAAAGTTTCACTCTCCCACTCAGCAAAGTGCAAGGTTCTGTTACAACTAACGAACACGCAAACATGAGCCAGAGATCAACCAATCTCAAGTTATCATCTAATATACTGGAATAATTTTCTGCCCATGCCTATAATTAACTTAGGAGCTGCACTAGAAATTAATTCTCCCAGATTTATTTCAATATGACTGACAGCTGGTGAAAACAAATCAACACACATTACTCTGCAATTAGCTGATGTTTAATGATGTTATGTCCATGTTTCCTTTCCAAGTTTGCAGGGTCTAAGGGAAAATATAATTAGAACAAATAAAAGCATATTACTATATTAGTTCTGTTAAGCCGACATTAAATTAGAGAGAATGCTTTACATATTTGATTAATGAAAAGAATCTACAGCTAATATACAGTCTGTGTCAACTTCGTACAGGGAAAAAGGCAAAATCCTTTTTTTTAATGTTCAGTTCACATAAAAACATAAGTTTGCAATCTCCTCCCCTTAAGACGTATTTAATAAAACGTCTAAAATGGAAAAGTGGAGGTGTTGCCCCTAGCAACCAATCAGATTCTAGCTATCATTTGTCTTCTACCTTCTAGGAACTGATAGCTAGAATCTGAATGGCTGCTATGGGCGACACCTCCAACTTTTCTTGTAAGAGGGTTTAGTGTATTTGAACCCCTGCCTCACAGCGCAAAATCTCATTTTGGCATTTGTGCTCAGAGAGAGGTGCTTTCCTGCCAGTAGCCCAAATTTTGCAAAGATAGTTCGACTACTCCCATCAGAAAGAGAAAAATTTTGCACTCCCAGAGTTGCCACCATCTTGACCCGCCAAGACATGTACATATCTGACCAAAAGACGTCACAAAGTGTCTGGACTGTACCTTTGCAGCTTTATAAACGATCCTTACAGACTACAATGGGACAATAACACAACTAGACACATTGTAATATCTTAAAATAGACTCAAGGATACCTTACCAACTGGTAGTCCCGTTGTGGCTTCAAAAGTCTCGCTCGGGACAATGCACATATTGCTAGGGAAGTCTGCAAAAGTTTTGTACTAGATGATGGTCAGACTCACATGCAACTAATACAGGTATTGTTACATTCACAGATTGAACATCAAACACCAAATAAAACGCATGTCAAAATTTTAAAAAATCCTTTAATGAATACGTGAGTACCTGGGGCCAAAAGATGAGATTGGTAAAGAGAAAATATATATATATTTATACATAGAATTGCTAAAATGTATGTTATGCATATACACACTATTCTACAAAGCTTCATATGGGTTAATTTAAAACAATTAAAATAGGTAGTTAGATGGTCTCTGTAGAGAAAGGCCCCAGTTTATTCAATGCAATGCAGCCAGCGGTTTACTGGATCATTTAATTATAGTGGAACAACATTATCCTCAGCGTTACTGTGGAAGCGAGTCTAATTGATCTCCATTAGACCATACATCATACAAGTGGTTTACATGCCTAATTAAGATACGGACTGCAACTACACCTGTATAATCACCACCCCTATATAAGCTCATCCTTCCACTTACAGTTATCCCCTGAAGTCGGAATCATAACGAAACGCATAGGTGGGTAGATATGTTGTTCTGAGGATATTTAAAGCAACCAAATGCATATACAAACAAATTATACACACAACTGCTATACAAAGAGAAATACCAATATCACCCATCTTGAAGGATACAGACAACACCATACTAATAACATTAAGACATAAATTCAGTAGTCAGTTTGTTTTGCAGAAGAAGATTGAACCAATCAGATTGTGTGTATGTGAGGGTGTTCCTGGATTTATGGGGAACATCAAAAGATTTAAGCTTTGTAAAATTGACCTGAAACTTACACAAATTGTTGAAGGCTGAAATAGATAGATAGATAGATAGATAGATAGATAGATAGATAGATATATAGATAGATAGATAGATAGATAGATAGATAGATAGATAGATAGATAGATAGATAGATAGATATGACATAGATAGATAGATAGATATGACATAGATAGATAGATAGCTAGATAGATATGACATAGATAGATAGATAGATAGATAGATTTATATGGGATAGATAGATTTATATGAGATAGATAGATAGATAGATAGATAGATAGATAGATAGATAGATAGATTTATATGAGATAGATAGATAGATTGATAGATAGATAGATTTATATGAGATAGATAGATATGCGATCGATAGATAGATAGATAGATAGATAGATAGATAGATTTATATGAGATAGATAGATAGATTGATAGATAGATAGATATGAGATAGATAGATAGAAAGATAGATAGATAGATATGAGATAGATAGATAGATAGATAGATAGATAGATTTATATGAGATAGATAGATAGCTAGATAGATAGATAGATATGAGATAGATAGATAGATAGATAGATAGATAGCTAGATAGATAGATATGAGATAGATAGATAAATAGATATGAGATAGATAGATAGATAGATTTATATGAGATAGATAGATAGATAGATATGAGATAGATAGATAGAAAGATAGATAGATAGATAGATAGATAGATAGATATGAGATAGATAGATAGATATAAGATAGATAGATAGATAGACAGATAGATAGATAGATAGATAGATAGTTAGATTTGAGATAGATAGATAGATAGATAGATAGATATGAGATAGATAGATATATAGATAGATAGATAGATAGATAGATAGAGAGATAGAGAGATAGATAGATTTATATGAGATAGATAGATAGATAGATAGATAGATAGATAGATAGATATGCGATAGATAGATAGATAGATAGATAGATAGATAGATAGATAGATATGAGATAGATAGATAGATAGATTTATATGAGATAGATAGATAGATAGATAGATAGATAGATAGTGATCTATAGATGCATTGTGTATATCTATCTCATATCTATCTATCTATCTTTCTATCTATATCATATCTATCTATCTATCTAACTATTCTAGTCCTGCCTGTTGGTCTCTTTAGGGTAAAATAGACTGCTCAACGCAGCATGGTGGTTAGCACTTCTGCCTCACAGCACTGGGGTCATGAGTTCAATTCCCGACCATGGCCTTATCTGTGAGGAGTTTGTATGTTCTCCCCCGGTTTCCTCCAGGTGCTCTGGTTTTCTCACACACTCCAAAAACAACATACTGGTAGGTTAATTGGCTGCTAACAAATTGACTCTAGTCTGCCTGTCTCTGTGTGTGTGTGTGTGTGTTAGGGAATTTAGATTGTAACCCCCAATGGGGCAGGGACTGATGTGAATGAGTTCTCTGTACAGCGCTGTGGAATTAGTGGCGCTATATAAATAAATGGTAATAATAATAATAGTTGCAGTGGTTTCATCCTGGTGCTCCGTTTTCCTCTAACACTCCAAAAACATACTAGTAGGTTAACTGACTGATATCAAATTGACCTCTCTGGCTCTCTCTCTCTCTGTCTGTCTGTGTGTGTGTGTGTGTGTGTGTGTGTTAGGAAATTTAGACTGTAAGCCCCAATGGGGCAGGGACTGATGTGAGTGAGTTCTCTGTACAGCGCTGCGGAATTAGTGGCGCTATATAAATGACTGATGATGATGATGATATATATCTCTGCTGGTTAAGGGGAAAGATAAAGCAGGTCATGTTTCCCTTTAAGATTTGCATATTATGGGATACCATCATAGACAGGTGCCTGTTTGTATGTTTGATGGAGATACCTGTTGCCCTGACAACCTGAGAATGTTGCACTGAATTACGGCAATGATAATCAGGAAGACAGTCACGGAATAAGAAAACAGTTGCACAATTGTTGCACTGGTTCATAATCTTCTCGATTAATTCAAAATGTCAAAGTCTGGCCAGACCTGCTAAAGACTGACAGCAAAGATCCCCTCGCTCAGAAATAGGTACGGAGATTAAGTTGTGGGGAAAACAGCAATTAATACACAGTCTCCCGTTCTTTATATAAAGACAGTCCCTTCATAATAACATAAGTGGAGCTTATTGTAAGGTATATAGTCTATGTCATCTGGGCTAACAGTATGTACACTGCTTTATGGATTAATCACCAAGGAAACAGGACTCAGACGGACCTTGTTTCTTAGAATTATTGACCACCTGCTTCTTTCTCAAAGGTAAAAATGTTCTACCTTTGGTGTGATGTGGAAGCCGTACACAATGCTCACTATGCAGATGGTCTCACTAATCCTTATGGAAATGTAAATATGCCTTGACTGACTCCTCTAGAAGAATGTGAGACCACTAGAAATTGGAAGCTAAGGGAAAATACCTTTACTTATAAGTCAGATTTACTTCTTCATGAATATAAGAAGTGTATAACGCACAAATCCTCTTATGAACATTAAATTGAAAGTGCATATGACTTATTTCATATATATATATATATACACATACTACGGGCAGCACAGTGGCTCAGTGGTTAGTACTTCTGCCTCACAGCGCTGGGGTCATGAGTTCAATTCCCAACCATGGCAATATATGTGTAGAATTTATATGTTCTCCCTGTGTTTGCGTGGGTTTCCTCCGGGTGCTCCGGTTTTCTCCCACACTCCAAAAACATACTGGTAGGTTAAGTGGCTGTTGTCAAAAATGACCCTAGTCTCTCTCTCTCTCGCTCTCGCTCTCTCTGTGTGTGATAGGGAATTTAGACTGTAAGCTCCAATGGAGCAGGGACTGATTTGAATGAGTTCTCTGTACAGCGCTGTGGAATCATTGGCGCTATATAAATAAATGATTATTATATATATATATATATACATATATATATATATATATACACTGTATCCTCATGCAGAAAGCTGCTCCCCTGTTTTTGTCCATTTATCTAGAAAACCAGAATACAAGATGAGTTAAACAGTGTAATAGACTAAAATTTCAAATCACTTATTAAGTAAAAAGAAAATGTACATAAAGGGGCATATTCAATTATTGGCAAAAACGCCAAAAATCTAGCGGCACGTGCACTATTACTGTCATTACCATGCGCGTAAATACCGGTATTACTTTTCTTGCTGGATTTCAGCTCGCAGCTCTGAAATCCAGTTTACTATTACCGTAATACCGGTAATAGTTTTACCGCGTGAACTAAAGAATTGAATATGCCCCAAAGAACATTTCAGCAAGCATATGCATATCCCTTAAGAATCGTCCGGTTGCCCAAGTTCAGGTAATTCCCGGTACCTCGCTGCATCTCCGGGCTGTACAACCCTCTTCTATCTGCCGGTATAGCTGACTCAACAATATTTAGTTGATGCTGACATGAAAACTGAACCCAATCAACTTAATTATATACGACAAAATCAAAAGCAATTGAGAACGTAAAAATATACCGTCCTTATGGATCACCCGCATAGTGAAGCAGCAGCACAAAAATGGCCCAAAATAATGGATAACTTGACACATACCTGATCCTGTTTTTTTAGTCACAGTCAACTTTATGTGGCAATATCCAGAGTTAGGCGATTTGCCAACGTGAAAATCAAAACTATTGGTGGCATGGAACAGGGGAAATTGGTAGATGACTCTGAGAAGATTTACACAAAAAATGTGGCATATAAAGAAATATTTGTGAAATATGAATTGTGTTAAGTTCTTTTTATTTTCTTCTTCGAGCCAGTAGCTGATTTACACCTGAATATATTACTTACTACCTAATGTGGTGTATTTTACAACACAACTGACCGTCAAAAAAAAAAAAGACACAGGGGTAGATTTACTAAAACTTCTAAAAATGGAAAGTGGAGGTGTTGCCCATAGCAACCAATCAGATTCTAGCTGTCATTTTCTAGAATGTACAGGATAAATGAAGACTAGAATCAGTTGCTTTTCCTCTTTAGAAGCTACACCAGCTGATTCATCTACAAAATGTAAGACAGGCAGCAAAGATTGGTTTTGGATGAGAAGCTTGATCATTTTATGCATATTTATATATGTTTTCCTCTGTCAATCAACCAGTAATCATCAGTATTATCTGCAATATTCTGTTACTGTTATTTACAGACTAAAATTACACTCTATTACACTTTATTTGCATAATCTATTTAAAATGAGTATACTCTTCCTGATCTACTCCGTTATCTTAAACTGCTGGAATAAGAACTGAGGGCTGGATAAGACCGAAGGAAATTAAAAGCTTTGCTGAATCTTTAACTGGAATCATTTCTCTGGAGTTTTAATAGTTAACTATTGGGAGTCCGCCCATCTGGTGTCATAGGGGAGGGGAACAGAGGCTATAAGTGGAATGGGCGGAGAGTTATTCAGTCTCTGCAGATCTGAACGTTGACCACCCACCCTCCCTGGTTTGTTGGTTCTTGGGAGCATGAGGAAACCACTGGATGCTGTTCAGGATGGGGCTCAGTTACTGGTGGCTGGCATGTCTGTTTGTGTACCTGGATGGAGAGTGGCCGGAAAACGCAGTGCAGTCTACGGCCAGTGGTTTGGGCGCACATTTACGGTATTGGGCATGATGAACCCGCCTCTCTGCGAGTAAATCGGCTATAGTCTCGGCTCAGGTACCGCCCCTGTGGTTGCTTCTGTCTAGCTCAGAGCAGTGGCGCACGCAAGGGGGGTTTCTGGGTCTCCAGAAAACCCCCCCTCCGCTAAAAAGTGCCCTACAAGTGCGGCGGCTGCTGTATACTACAGTGCAGCCAAAACGGCGCTGCCGCGCATGCGCAGCAGGTCTCTAGATTTATTTATTTTTTTCCGGGGGCGGAGGAAACCCCCCCCCCTGACAAATCCTCCGTGCGCCCCTGGGATGTACGGGTTTTGTAAAATCGGGACGCGGTGTCCCGTCAAGGTAGATATGTGCGCCCAGGGTGTGATTGGTTGGACCCCCACTTGAACCCAGGGGTTTGGTTGTTCCCCAGATGATGAGGTCCCATGCTGGGAGAGTTGGGTTTTGCCTGGCAGATGTCGGACTGACTGCTCTTTTCTCCACCACCAGAGTTAAATAAATCATTTAAATTGGCCACACTCAGGTCTTGTGTCGTTATTTAAGGTGATAGTTAAATAAGAGTAAGAAGGTAAAGGAGGTCAAGATATCAGACATAAGCCGTTTCATTAAACATGTTTTATTTAAACATTTTGAATACCTTTTAAAGAGGAGCTGCAAGTTACATGTACATTAATAAAACATCTGTTTGTTTTGTGGATTATTCCTATACCAGTCATTTTACCTGTTAATGTATACCTGTTACCTGTTACCTAGAGTTCAACAAAATTTGAGTATATTAATCTCATTCCTCACGGAATTTTGAACATTTCTCTGGCAAAAATTCTCTATGTCTTAAATATTCCTCATATAATTCCTCAGGTCACTTTTGTTCTGTCTGTAATCAGTATTATATTCTCACCACACCACAGAGCAGAATGGATTGACACATGTTGTCCTAGCTCTATATATAAACACTATAAATTACACAAAAAGCAAACTGTCGTAAAGTACAACTAAGTAGCTTAAATGAGGGAGAGTAAAGAACTGTAGGGACTCACACAGAAAGTAGCAAAAGACATGACAAGGGCTTAAGAGGAGGACAGAGAGTAGACAGACGTGATACAATAGGTAGAGAGGAGAGAACTTACATTCTAGAGAGAGAGATTATGAGAGACAGTAGGAGCAACTGGGATAAAATAGAGAAGGTAGGCAAAGGAAGAGGAGATGGTGGACAAAATGGATAGGCGAGGTGAGGTTTTAGGGAGCATTTGAAGTACTGTAGGTTGTGGAAGAGATGGAAATTCCAATGGTGGGGGGCAGCACGGAAGAAGTCTTGGAAGCGGGAGTGGGAGGAGGTAATGAAAGGTGGAGAGAGTCATAGGTCAGTCACAAAGCGGGGTGACCAGGTGGGGGTGTACCTTGAGACGAGGTCAGAGATGTATAGGGGAGATGTGTTGGTAAGGGCTTAGTAAGTGAGTGGGAGGAGATTGAACTGATTTCTGGAATGGATATGAAGCCGGTAAAGGGATTTACAGAAATAGGAGCGGCAGAAGAGGAGTGATGGAGAAGGAAGTTGAGCCGAGCCGCTGCATTCTGGATGGATTGAAGGGATTAAAGGTGGAAGTAAGGGAGGCCAGTGATAAGGAGGTTGCAGTAGTCAAGAAGAGATATGATGAGCGAATGGACCAGGAGTTTGGTTACTTCCTGAGAGAGGAAGGAGTGGATCTTATTAATGTTACAACGTGAAATTCGATTTGTGTGAAAATTTGCAGCAAAGACGGTCATCTCTAGTTTCGGCCAGACCTTTGGATTTAATGATACTGTTGAATAATTAAGAAGAAACCTCATTCTAGCCAATCATTATGCAATATTTAGGACAATATTACTTACACCACTTTAAATACTGACTTTAAAGTAATTAACTTACAGAAGAGTAAATTGGGGAGGGGGTCAGTGAGGGGCATTTGCGCCCTGACTCTTGTCTACAGTGGTCAACATGCAGTGGCCAAGTGCTACAGCTGTCTACAAGTTCACAGAACTGGATTAAGTGAAGGATTCAGAGAGTATGTGCCCTGGACTCCGACGCGGGCTGGGAGAGGCGTGGCCGGGGGGCACACAGGCGGCCGCATCTCATGAAAAGGGATGCGGCCACGTCCTTGATGACGCGGCCGCATCCCCTGTCATGTGATGCGGCCGCCTGTGCGCTGACGCGGCCGCATCTGATGTCATCAGATGCGGCCGCGGGGGAAAGAATTGTATTTTGCAGCCGGGGGGCGGCCGGTCGGCCTACCCCCCGGCCCTAATAGAGGCCTGCCCTCTGCCCCCTGGGCCAGCCCGCCACTGCCTGGACTCCCTGTTCTCTGAGATTCCCTCATTGTTTGCTGTACTGCTCTGTGGTTGCTGGCCTCCGTGGTCTTCGGGCATGTGACGCCCCTTAATGATGTATGTGTTGTATTTGGTGGAATTCATTATGGTATAAATAAAATATTTAATTTTACTTACTTTTGGTGCTGTGTTGCTCTTTGCTCGGAAAATCCCCTGTATGGTCCAACAGCACAGTGAGCAGTGTGTCAGGCGCCATCCCCGCACATTCAGGAAGTGCCTGGTACGGGCGACTTCCTGCACTTGCCTAGCAGCGGGACGCATCTGTAGTCTTTGTCCGGTTCTGTTTCTTCTCTTTTTCTTCTTCCTGTCGGCGGTCAGCTGATTCTGACCGCCAATCCTTCTGCCACCAATGAGAGATCGATTTTCTCTGTTTATAGGATTCTCTGGCGCCATTCTGGTGCCAGAGTATCAAGGTCCCATTATGCTCCAGCACTTCTGTCTGTGTTCCTGCATTCTGATTGTCCTTTTGGTTACTGACTCGGCTTTCCTGACTCAGCACTTAGATTCTCCTTTTTGGCATATTTTGGATCTCCTGGTTTGACCTCTGAACTCTCTGACGCTGCCTCCGCCTGCTCCTTCTGTACTTATCTGCCTGCAGGGTTCTAACTCGGATTGTATGACCTCGCCAACCCTCTCTATCTCTCTGGTGGCTACCTAGGAGGGCCGCGACCTGCGTGTCTCTTCCACGAATTTCAATCTCCCTTGCGGGTGTTCCTGGCAAAGACCAGAGGCACGTTTAGACTCCGCGCCTCTTAAACTAGCAGCATCAATACCAGTAGGTGGGTCTTATTTTCACGCCTAGCGTGACACAGTGTAGTTGATGCACCAACAGCTCATGCACGTTACCATGCTGCCTATCTGCTCTCATCTCAAACCAGGAAGGAGTTAATCCCAATGTGGAAGACAATTTCTACAACTATTTACTACCAGTCCCCCTGAGAACGAGGCTGCATGTGACAGGGGCAGTGACATGATGTGAGGAGGGGAATGGAGGCAGCAGGAAGCCACAGACTGAGAGTTATATAGTGGGAGGAGCAGGGTCCTCCAGCAGCACAGAGTATATCAGGAGATGAGTGATGTGTTAGTGAGGACAGGGCTGCATGTGACAGGGGCAGTGACATGATGTGTGGAGAGGAATGGAGGCAGCAGGAAGCCACAGACTGAGAGTTATATAGTGGGAGGAGCAGGGTCCTCCAGCAGCACAGAGTATATCAGGAGATGAGTGATGTGTTAGTGAGGACAGGGCTGCATGTGACAGGGGCAGTGACATATTGTGAGGAGGGGAATGGAGGCAGCAGGAAGCCACAGACTGAGAGTTATATAGTGGACAGAGCAGGGTCCCCAGCAGCACAGAGTATATCAGGAAATGAGGGATGTGTTAGTGAGGACAGGGCTGCATGTGACAGGGGCAGTGACATGATGTGAGGAGGGGAATGGAGGCAGCAGGAAGCCACAGACTGAGAGTTATATAGTGGAAGGAGCAGGGTCCCCCAGCAGCACAGAGTATATCAGGAGATGGGGATGTGCTAGTGAGGACAGGCCTGCGTGTGACAGGGGCAGTGACATGATGTGAGGAGAGGAATGGAGGCAGCAGGAAGCCACAGACTGAGAGTTATATAGCGGAAGGAGCAGAGTCCCCAGCAGCACAGAGTATATCAGGAGACGAGTGATGTGTTAGTGAGGACAGGGCTGCATGTGACAGGGACAGTGACATGATGTGAGGAGGGGAATGGAGGCAGCAGGAAGCCACAGACTGAGAGTTATATAGTGGAAGGAGCAGGGTCCCCCAGCAGCACAGAGTATATTAGGAGATGAGTGATGTGTTAGTGAGGACAGGGCTGCATGTGACAGGGACAGTGACATGATGTGAGGAGGGGAATGGAGGCAGCAGGAAGCCACAGACTGAGAGTTATATAGTGGAAGGAGCAGGGTCCCCCAGCAGCACAGAGTATATCAGGAGATGATCGATGTGTTAGTGAGGACAGGGCTGCATGTGACAGGGGCAGTGACATGATGTGTGGAAGGGAATGGAGGCAGCGGGAAGTCAAATACTGAGGGATCATTCACACATATGCAGTGGGAAAAATGCATATAAACCACATAGCAATCTGACCTACTTTTTGTGCATTTATTAAGTGAAATGTGCATAAAATGCTGTAAGTTGTGAACTAGGCACATCACATTGATTTAGACAGATGATCACCTCTACAGTATATGAATCATATTTGTTACAATGTATTTGTTTCCATAAATAAACTTTTTAGAAACTAACTTTACAAATATAGGTTAGTGACTCAATCTTGCCTAATAACCATTATTTTCTATTATACCTGACCAATGACGGATGGAAGATCAGAAGGCAATCACATTCCATTTTCCCAAAATTCATCATGAAAAATCTAATTGTGGGGATACGCAGTTATCTGGCTCTTTAATATACTGTTAGAAAAATTTGTTTGCATCACAAAGAAAAACAACCATTCCAAAAACGACACCAACAACCCGTCCGTTGTGAGATACAAAACAAACCACTGGAAGTGTTTAAATGTGTCAGCCGCTACTTGCGTCCTCGCGCGGATCAGGGGGAGAGAAAAGAAGGCAGGAAATTGAAGGAAACATCAATTGGAAAAGTCACCAGGAGACCCTCCGTCAGTGCGGAGACTGGTAAACGTGTAAATGACCTATTGAGACAGTGGTAAAAATAAAAAATAAAGTAAAACTAAAAAACAAAACAGAATCCATTAATTGGACCTTACCAAGGGCTCTGCCATGTCTAATTAATATAGTAAAACCAAAATTATATTTGTGTTTTTCTGTGATTCCATGATCATTTTCTTTAAAGGAGAACTCAAGTCAAATATTTGTTTGTTTATTTTGTTATTTTTATATGATTTTCCGCATTTATTTGGTACTCGACCATCCCATGTCTGGGATCCACATGCTGCATAAATTTGCCGATTTTCCAAAACCAATAGTTTGGAAAATACATTGTTATAATTAAACAGTGTGCAGTGAGTGGAAGGTTGACATTGAATCTGATTGGACAAGCTGAGGGCAGCCATCCAATCAACAGCCACGACAATATTCCAATGCAGACCATGTGGGCAGCACGGTGGCTAAGTGGTTAGCACTTCTCTCTCACAGAGCTGTGGTCATGAGTTCAATTCCCGACCATGGCCTTATCTGTGTGGAGTTTGTATGTTCTGCCCGTGTTTGCGTGGGTTTCCTCCGGGTGCTCCGGTTTCCTCCCACACTCCAAAAACATACTAGTGGGTTAATTGGCTGCTATGAAAAATTGACCCTAGTTTCTGTGTGTGTCTGTGCGTGTGTATATTAGGGAATTTAGACTGTAAGCTCCGATGGGGCAGGGACTGATGTGAATGAGTTCTCTGTACAGCGCTGCGGAATCAGTGGCGCTATATAAATAGATGATGATGATGATAATCACACTTCTCCAGGCACCTAGCCCTGGACAACTATCAGAGGCAAGCGTCGGTGGGGATTACTATTTTACAAATCAATACGGGTGCTGTACATAAGAGCTCTAAAGTTCTATTAGTTGGGCAAAGGGGATTAAGTGAAGTTCTCTGTAAAAGATTAAACAAAAATATCTAAGCATTTATATTATATATATATATATATATATATATATATATATATATATATATATATATATATATAAAATGACATTTTAATTTAATTTTAATCAATGATCTCACATTAAATAGTTATTTAAATTCAATTACACTTAAGTTTAAAATCTTAACTATGTCTTTAGAATGCAGAACATTTGTAGGTTTCTGTTCATATTATATTTTCATTGAATTGAAAATAATTTCTATCATTCTTTTATCTCCTATGTTTTTTTATTCCCTATCTAGTCAAGTGGATCTGAAATGCTGAGGTTTTATCTTAATGACTTAAGTCTCGTGCAGAGAGCGCTCTCTACGAATCATTATGCAGACAGACAGGAATTTCCTCAACACAAATTATACCAGGGATTCACTTCATTAAGTAGATAAGTGTGAAAAAGACCAGCTCAAAGGATGAATCATCGACGCTGGATTCTAGAACAGAGCAGTCCGGCGCCCTTGTATTATCAGGCAATGGCTCATTCTGGAGGCAATTGCAGTTTTCTATTTTGTTTTGTTTCCCGCTAAAGCCAAAGGTCGCATTCATGCGTGATTCCTATGTAAAAATATAATAAATATTTGCTTTTCACAGAGAAATATATAAAAACAAGGAGCAGGATTCGCCTTATTCTTGGCAGAAGAGCGGATAGTGGGGTCAACTGCGCGTCAAGACTGTTTTGATGCATAAATTGGATGCCATAGAAGACCCTGAAAGAACCAAAGAACAGTTTTATGGGTAAACGTATAATTTAGGTTTAAAGAGTAGGAATTTCAATAAGGTAACTAAGGGGATGGCTCAGGTTTGTGACATTAATGACTCCCAATGGTCCCAATTTTAGGGCGACATCCCGATTGGTGGACCATAAAAGGGGTGGGGCTTAACAGGAAAATGGGTTGGGTTTAAAATATTACCACTGCTGTCGTTTGTTGTCAGAGTTTGGGTGGAAGAAGGGGCGTGGATTATTTTTCCCGCTTTCAGGATTTTAAATGTTGGGAGGTAAATTAATGCTATTCTAGCTACTTCAAGCTGTCATATGTATTAAAAGTGGGGACTGTTAGTTCCATATTTTGCAATACATGTTAACATACTTACCAACTTGACAAAGTTGGTTTCCGGGAGAGGTGGGCGTGATGGGGACGGGGCCCCAAAATGTGCGTCAGTACTACTTCTCTCAGACTTCATTCTGTACATAATTCTCAGTACATGTTCTTATCCTCTATGTGGGAAACTGCACAGTACTACATCTCTTGCCCTTTGTCCTGAACATAATTTTCAGTGCATGTTCTTATTCTCTATGCAGGGTATTGCACAGTACTACTTCTCTCAGACTTTATTCTGTATATAATTCTCAGTACATGTTCTTATGCTCTTTGTGATTCCGCAATATCTCTGTCTGACAACGTCCACTCACTATCACTTCTCAGGTTATTTCTCTATACTATATGTATTTCTCAGTATCTGTTACATTGACCACTGCCTAGTGTCACTTCTCTTGTACACAACAGATGAAGAACCCAGCTTCTGCAACAAAGGGCACTTTACCAGGACGTCTTTCTTTTCTTTCTCTATGATAAATCCGCGGCGGTGACTGACGTTTCTGTGGGAGAAGCATTTCCCCGATGGCTGGAGAGATGAGCGCTACACTTTTATCAAGTGCTTACCTTTCCTGACGATCAATCCAAAAATTGCCGTGTTGTCACGGTAACCAATTACAGATGGGGAAATAAGGAACTTGTGACCAGAATATGGAAGACAGACAAGACAGTTTAAAGGAAAAACACAACAATTACCATATAATTCACCATTACAGGACAAAAGAAACAACCGAGAGAACTTTTCAAAACTGTTCGGCAGAATATTTGTCGTTCTACATTTGACAGAGGAACACAAAGTACTGGGGAGGGGGGGAATTTACACTTACGTGGCCCACATTGAGAAACGGCGTTCTGTAGAATGTTGATCTATAATAAAAGAATTCAAAGACTCATTCATTCATTTTTGGAAAATCCAGCGCAGAACAGAACACTCAAGAAAAAAAAAAAATCTTATTGTAAAGACCTTGCAACATAAACAATGATTGTGTATTTGGTAGAGATGCTCACTGACCCCCGTGAAGTGGTTTTGATTTTGGATTTGGATTAGATTTGCGTTTTGGTTTTGGTTTTGGTTTTGGATCGGTGTATTTTTAAAAAAAAAATTGCTAAAATATGATAATATTCCATAATTTTACTCTTTTTTTATGTCCCTACATTATTATTATAAACCACAATAACACTAATTTCAAGTCATTTGCAGTCAATTTTGACCACCTCACAGGTCACAATATTATTTTCATACACTTTTGGACAAATACTGCAGCGACCTGGCTGGACGGTAAGCGACAGAGCAATGACACAAACACACGGCAGTTCCTAGCACATCTAGGACACACGTCTATAACAACTGTTGGACATACTGTGGATCAACATACATCTCCTCTCTTGTCTCAAAATATCTCCCAACTCGGCAACTCCGTTCTACACAAGATCTGCGTCTCTCATCCACCCTCATTGCATCCTCCCATTCCCGGTTACAGGACTTTTTTCGGGCTGCACCCACTCTATGGCATTCTCTCCCTCGCACAGTAAGACTCTCCTCTGGTCTACAAACTTTCAAGCGTTCTCTGAAAACCTACCTCTTCAGACAAGCTTATAATATTCCTCAGCCACCCTCTTAACCTCGCTACCTTTAGCCTGTTACACAATTTCACACAACACAACTACCCCCTGACCAACATTGTTGTGTGACGGGTTCATTTAGCTTATGAGTCACTTTTACCTTTGCAGTCTGGCTGGGCCAAAATGCAAAATGTAGACTTAACCTCTTGTGTCAATCTCCCATTGTCCCATAGATTGTAAGCTTGCGAGCAGGGCCTTCTCACCTCTTTGTCTGTTTTACTCAGTTTGTTTATTAGTTTATTATGTTTATCCTCAATTGTAAAGCGCTACGGAATATGTTGGCGCTATATAAATAAATAAATGATGATGATGATGATCTACATTATGGTATGTCTATATTTAATCTATGTCGCATTTATAGTAATCGCACTTTTGAAGTCATTCTAATAATTGTCAGTATTTTAGTAGTCGTAGTAGTATCTAATTGCAATCTTACCTAAGTTGAGTGAGTGCGTATTTAAACAATGCCCAGGTGCTCTTTCAAATGAACCGGTTTCACCCATAAAGTTCATGCTCAAAAAATAAATAATTTATTAGTGCATATCATATAAATACCAACATGTCGTTATTACAAAAACATATACACACCTATCACAGGTAGACGAGATCACTCTTAGACAAGCCAATACCAAAAAATCGCCAAGCAAAAAATAGGTAACATTGGGACTTACAAGGAGCTGAATGCAAGTCCCTATGGGTAGCATAAAATCCGAATTTCACTACCGCACACGTCCAAAAAAAGATTTACTCCTGTCAGTAAACGTATCTGTATGGGCGCTCTACCCTAATGTAGGATATGAACTCTGCTGTCGGTCACAATTTACGCCTGCATTTAAACTGAATTTGCTGGCAACACTAGATGAGTCCGGCAGTTTTTGTTTTAAAAATATATATACTAAAAAAAAAAAAACAACCAGAGCGCACTACTGTTTTGAAATGACAATTTCACGTGACAAGTCCCTTCATAAATGGTGCCCGTGTAATATGTACAGACAGCAAGGAGGAAAGAGGTTATAAGGAAGTAAAATACGGCCAGTTTGCATAAGTACTAAAACCCCCACATACTTTGCATAAATATTAAATGGGTCCACCTTTTTCCACAGTAATGACTGTAAGGCTCCCTTCACGTGGCAGAGCTACTAGCAGTATCTCTTGCTCCAGCTACAGGTCAGGTCTAAGTGACGATTACTAGTGATGACGGCTGTGTATACAGCTATAACATGTGTTTGCAATCAGAAGCAACTGGGAAAATGTATTTTATGTACAGTAGACATTCATAACATCCTAATAAATGTACGTTTTATAGGAAAAAACACTTATTAATTTTTTTTTTATGCTTTGTCATTAATGACTATATTATTAACAGGAAACATTAATTGAATTTTCTTCTGTTTCTGTGCATCCTGCTGGGACTTGATATTCAACATATGTATTGGCTGTATCCTGCAGTGTCTTGTCTGTTAGAGCAGAGCCATTCTCATCAGATCCGCTCCTTGTTGAATGTGCGTATACCCCATGTAAGTGCATTGTTTTAAAGGACGCACATTACATTCATTTTGCGTTCCTTGATAAACGAGGCACCTAGTCTCTCCAGATTAGAGATGCTCACTGACCCCCGTGAACTGGTTTTGGTTTTGGATCTGGATTAGCTTCGTGTTTTGGTTTTGGTTTTAGTTTTGGCAAAACCGCCCTCATGTGTTTTGGTTTTGGTTTTGGATTTTTTAGAAAAAATCCTAAAATATGCTAAAATCACATAATTTTGCTCTTCATTTGTTCCTATATTATTATTAACTTCAATAACACTAATTTCAAGTCATTTGCAGTCAATTTTGACCACCTCACAGATCACAATGTTATTTTCATACACTTTCGGACAAATACTGCAGCGACCTGGCTGGATGGTAAGCGACAGAGCAATGACACAAACACACGGCAGTTCCTAGCACATCTAAGACACATTGACACACAAATGTGGCAGAAAAGAAAAATGGGGGCTGCCCTACCTCCCACCCACCGTGAAGTCGGATCTTAAAAAGGAATCCAAACATTGCGAGATTCAACAACGTAACAATGACGTTTTGCCTCGTTTTCAAATCAGAAAAAGCGCGAAAGTACCGAGCTGACTTGACTCGTTACTCGGATCTGCTAAGTTCGGGTATGTTCGGGTCTCGGGGAACCGTGTTTATGCATCTCTAGTTATAGCATGTAGGAATCCAAAAATTCCAAGATCCAATGTCGTCACAATGACGTTTTGCCTCGTCTTCAAATCCGAAAAAGCGCAAAGGTACCGAGCCGAGTACTCGGATCTGCTAAGTTCGGGTATATTCGGTTCTCGGGAAAACGAGCCTGAGCATCTATCTCTTCTCCAGGTAGCTTCCTACCCTGTTTTGGAACGAGTCAATCCAGCCCCTTACAACAGTCACCACTAAGGTTTGTAAAAAAAACTCAACTTTCTTTAGCTCTACATGTACCATATATGGTTATATATTGAATAGGTTGAAAAATACAGTGATTAAAGAACAATTATAACGATTTCAGAATTACTATTGAACAGTCTGCCTGTAAATATTTCTGTTTTTCTAATGGAACCACTTTGCCCTTCATTACTGCAAATGTTTTCCTACCTGCAGAACGGTTTAGATTGACATTCAGCCATCACTTAATGTGCAGGCAATTCAGAGCGCTTGCAAGAGAACACACATCGATCCACGAAAGCAAATATTTTTATTTATTGATTTAATGAACAGCGCACTTGCTGTATGAACGGGAAAGGAGCAGTTTATCCTGCTGTTATTTTGCTAGAAAAGTTTAAGGATATTTTCCTCAAAGTTTATGCCCACTGAGCAGTTGTTCTGCCTAAATTGCTACGACAACAATTTTGGAATATTTAGAGGAAAATTATTTGAAAATGTCCAACTATTGTATTCTAATGTCTGAACTTGCTGTAAGTCCCAGTTTGCTTGTAATGCACATTATGGGGTGCTGCATATATTGTAATAAGCTCATGTAATGTATACTCACTGGGAACATTGGCATTGGGATTAACAGTCTGCAATATTTGAAATGCATTAGGATTTGGCTGGTCTGGAGGTCTGAAATGATTACCCTGAATAAAATATGATTAGATCTATCTGTTCAGTTAATCAAGGAGCGCCCAAATTTAATGGCATCAAGCTTGTTTTAATGCCACTCGCGATGAGATATTGGGACATCGCACTGTGTGTAGCCAGCTTGTGCAACACCGAGCAGATTTACTTAAAGTGAAATTAGACTGAAATTGGATTGGGGGTTTCTTTGGTGTCTCAAGTCTAACTACTTCCAAAATATCCAAATCAGTTATAAGAGAAAATCAGTTTGTGCAAACGTTCTAATGAATTTTATTTTGTTTTTTCTAGCAGACTGCGATTCACCTCTAGCGAGGTGAATCGAGGGTACGTCTTAAAGTGTCCCTGTTTTTAAGTCAGGACTGTTTGGATGTGTTCTTACATGTCTGAAAGATCATTCGGAGGCTTTGTGGATTAAAGGGCATTGATCAAATCAGTGGCAGTCTGGGTTGGGGGGCCGGGGAGGACATCTGCCCCCCCCCCCAGGCTGGTCCAATAGTGGGTTACCTTGGACTGGGTCACTGGGCCACCTGCTTTTGTTCTTGCCCCTCCGGGCTAAAATTTGCCAGCCCTCCCCTGCTAGGTACCAATTATTGTCCTTGTGAGCAGCCCAGGGATTCCGGATTAGTGAGCCAAGTTGAAGTTCTTTGTCAAAAATGAATCAGAGTAATTCTATGAAAGTCAAGTCCATTGTCAGTTTTTTTTAACGTATCATGCGCTGTTCTTGCGGTTCACGTTCACGTTCCAGGTTTGGCTTTTAGTGTTTCCAATCTTATCCCAAACACACAGCGCGGAAGAATGAATCGTTGCCCAGGCCGCATTTTGCGGAGTGTTAAAGCAGAAGAGGAACGCAAGTATTTTTTCCAATAAAAATTTTCACCTCTGTTCCGCCGCAAAACATAACAACGTTTCTTCATTTATCGCTAGCTGTAGTATAATTACAAAATTGATGCCCTCATGATGCTGATAAAGGTTATTGTCACAATCAAAAAAGAGCAGATCCAAATGTTAAGCTTGACTGTCAATGCCTGTATTCAATTTGGCGACAATTGTGAGGGAGGCCAAATAGGGATAAGTGGATAGACCAAATGGTAGTCAACTAAAGACATCTCCAGTCAGGAAATATTACAATCATGTTATATGTTATGTAAAAATTTGTGTGACAATATTCAAATAATCGACTCAAAAGGGAGAATGGACATCAGGGTAATACTATAAACCCAGGGTGTTAAAGTTTGACAATATCTTAGTAGCAGATTTTAGCCTTGAAGATACAGCCAGCAAAGGATGCTTATCCCGTCCTCTTCCCAACTAATATCCCATCCTCTTCCCAACTAATATCCCGTCCTCTTCCCAACTAATATCCCGTCCTCTTCCCAACTAATATCCCATCCTCTTCCCAGCTAATATCCCGTCCTCTTCCCAACTAATATCCTGTCCTCTTCCCAACTAATATCCCGTCCTCTTCCCAACTAATATCCCATCCTCTTCCCAACTAATATCCCATCCTCTTCCCAGCTAATATCCCGTCCTCTTGCCAACTAATATCCTGTCCTCTTCCCAACTAATATCCCATCCTCTTCCCAACTAATATCCCATCCTCTTCCCAACTAATATCCCGTCCTCTTCCCAACTAATATCCCATCCTCTTCCCAACTAATATCCCGTCCTCTTCCCAACTAATATCCCGTCCTCTTCCCAACTAATATCCCATCCTCTTCCCAGCTAATATCCCGTCCTCTTCCCAACTAATATCCTGTCCTCTTCCCAACTAATATCCCATCCTCTTCCCAACTAATATCCCATCCTCTTCCCAACTAATATCCCATCCTCTTCCCAGCTAATATCCCATCCTCTTCCCAGCTAATATCCCATCCTCTTCCCAACTAATATCTCATCCTCTTCCCAACTAATATCCCATCCTCTGCCCAGCTAATATCCCATCCTCTTCCCAACTAATATCCCGTCCTCTTCCCAACTAATATCCCATCCTCTTCCCAGCTAATATCCAGTCCTCTTCCCAACTAATATCCTGTCCTCTTCCCAACTAATATCCCATCCTCTTCCCAACTAATATCCCATCCTCTGCCCAGCTAATATCCCGTACTCTTCCAAGCTAATTTCCCGTACTCTTCCCAGCTAATATCCCATCCTCCTCCCAACTAATATCCCGTCCTCTTCCCAGCTAAAATCCCATCCTCTTCCAAGCTAATTTCCTGTCCTCTTACCAGCTAATTTCCCGTAATCTTCCCAGCTAATATCCCATCCTCTTCCCAGCTAATTTCCTGTCCTCTTTCCAGCTAATTTCCCGTACTCTTCCCAGCTAATATCCCATCCTCTTTCCAGCTAATTTCCTGTCCTCTTCCCAGCTAATTTCCTGTCCTCTTCCCAGCTAATTTCCTGTCCTCTTCCCAACTAATATCCCGTCCTCTTCCCAGCTAATATCCCATACTCTTCCAAGCTAATTTCCCATACTCTTCCCAGCTAATATCCCGTCCTCTTCCCAGCTAATTTCCTGTCCTCTTCCCAGCTAATTTCCTGTACTCTTCCCAGCTAATAGCCTGTCCTCTTCCGAGCTAATTTCCTGTCCTCTTCCCAGCTAATTTCCTGTACTCTTCCCAGCTAATATCCCATCCTCTTCCCAGCTAATTTGCCATCCTCTTCCCAACTAATATCCCGTCGTCTTCCCAGCTAATATCCCGTCCTCTTCCCAGCTAATATCCCGTCCTCTTCCCAGCTAATATCCCGTCCTCTTCCCAGCTTATTTTCTGTCCTCTTCCCAGCTAATTTGCCATCCTTTTCCCAGTTAATATCCCGTCCTCTTCCCAGTTAATTTCCCATCCTCTTCCCAGCTAATTTCCTGTCCTCTTCCCAACTAATATCCCGTCCTCTTCTCAGCTAATATCCCATACTCTTCCAAGCTAATTTCCCATACTCTTCCCAGCTAATATCCCATCCTCTTCCCAGCTAATTTCCTGTCCTCTTCCCAGCTAATTTTCTGTACTCTTCCCAGCTAATATCCCGTCCTCTTCCCAGCTAATTTCCTGTCCTCTTCCCAGCTAATTTCCTGTCCTCTTCCCAGCTAATTTCCTGTACTCTTCCCAGCTAATATCCCATCCTCTTCCCAGCTAATTTGCCATCCTCTTCCCAACTAATATCCCGTCGTCTTCCCAGCAAATATCCCGTCCTCTTCCCAGCTAATATCCCGTCCTCTTCCCAGCTAATATCCCGTCCTCTTCCCAGCTTATTTCCTGTCCTCTTCCCAGCTAATTTGCCATCCTCTTCCCAGTTAATATCCCGTCCTCTTCCCAGCTAATTTCCCATTCTCTTCCCGGCTAATTACCCGTCCTCTTCCCAACTAACATCCTGTCCTCTTCCCAGTTAATTTCCCATCCTCTTCCCAGCTAATTTCCTGTCCTCTACCCAGCTAATATTCTGTCTTCTTCCCAGCTAATTTACCATCCTCTTCCTAGCTAATATACCCTCTTCTTCCCAGCTAATATCCTGTTCTCTTTCCAGCTAATATCCCGTCCTCTTCCTAGCTAATATCCCGTCTTCTTCCAAGATAATTTCCCATCCTCTTCCCAGCTAATATCCCACCCTCTTCCCAGCTAATATCCCTTCCTCTTCCCAGCTTATTTCCCGTCCTCTTCCCAGCTAATATCCCATCCTCTTCATAGCAAATATCCCGTCCTCTTCCCAGCTAATTTCCCGTAATCTTCCCAGCTAATATCCCATC
The DNA here is from genome assembly GCA_036250195.1 of Mixophyes australis. Classification (NCBI taxonomy): domain Eukaryota; kingdom Metazoa; phylum Chordata; class Amphibia; order Anura; family Limnodynastidae; genus Mixophyes; species Mixophyes australis. Next base: position 359,074,954 of record JAVHZZ010000004.1, read on the forward strand.
CTCTTCCCAGCTAATTTCCTGTCCTCTTTCCAGCTAATTTCCCGTACTCTTCCCAGCTAATATCCCATCCTCTTTCCAGCTAATTTCCTGTCCTCTTCCCAGCTTATTTCCTGTCCTCTTCCCAGCTAATTTCCTGTCCTCTTCCCAACTAATATCCCGTCCTCTTCCCAGCTAATATCCCATACTCTTCCAAGCTAATTTCCCATACTCTTCCCAGCTAATATCCCGTCCTCTTCCCAGCTAATTTCCTGTCCTCTTCCCAGCTAATTTCCTGTACTCTTCCCAGCTAATAGCCCGTCCTCTTCCGAGCTAATTTCCTGTCCTCTTCCCAGCTAATTTCCTGTACTCTTCCCAGCTAATATCCCATCCTCTTCCCAGCTAATTTGCCATCCTCTTCCCAACTAATATCCCGTCGTCTTCCCAGCTAATATCCCGTCCTCTTCCCAGCTAATATCCCGTCCTCTTCCCAGCTAATATCCCGTCCTCTTCCCAGCTTATTTTCTGTCCTCTTCCCAGCTAATTTGCCATCCTTTTCCCAGTTAATATCCCGTCCTCTTCCCAGCTAATTTCCCATTCTCTTCCCGGCTAATTACCCGTCCTCTTCCCAACTAACATCCTGTCCTCTTCCCAGTTAATTTCCCATCCTCCTCCCAGCTAATTTCCTGTCCTCTTCCCAGCTAATTTCCTGTCCTCTTCCCAACTAATATCCCGTCCTCTTCTCAGCTAATATCCCATACTCTTCCAAGCTAATTTCCCATACTCTTCCCAGCTAATATCCCATCCTCTTCCCAGCTAATTTCCTGTCCTCTTCCCAGCTAATTTTCTGTACTCTTCCCAGCTAATATCCCGTCCTCTTCCCAGCTAATTTCCTGTCCTCTTCCCAGCTAATTTCCTGTCCTCTTCCCAGCTAATTTCCTGTACTCTTCCCAGCTAATATCCCATCCTCTTCCCAGCTAATTTGCCATCCTCTTCCCAACTAATATCCCGTCGTCTTCCCAGCAAATATCCCGTCCTCTTCCCAGCTAATATCCCGTCCTCTTCCCAGCTAATATCCCGTCCTCTTCCCAGCTTATTTCCTGTCCTCTTCCCAGCTAATTTGCCATCCTCTTCCCAGTTAATATCCCGTCCTCTTCCCAGCTAATTTCCCATTCTCTTCCCGGCTAATTACCCGTCCTCTTCCCAACTAACATCCTGTCCTCTTCCCAGTTAATTTCCCATCCTCTTCCCAGCTAATTTCCTGTCCTCTACCCAGCTAATATTCTGTCTTCTTCCCAGCTAATTTACCATCCTCTTCCTAGCTAATATACCCTCTTCTTCCCAGCTAATATCCTGTTCTCTTTCCAGCTAATATCCCGTCCTCTTCCTAGCTAATATCCCGTCTTCTTCCAAGATAATTTCCCATCCTCTTCCCAGCTAATATCCCACCCTCTTCCCAGCTAATATCCCTTCCTCTTCCCAGCTTATTTCCCGTCCTCTTCCCAGCTAATATCCCATCCTCTTCATAGCAAATATCCCGTCCTCTTCCCAGCTAATTTCCCGTCCTCTTCCCAGCAAATATGCCGTCCTCTTCCCAGCTAATATCCCGTCCTCTTCCCAGCTAATATCCCGTCCTCTTCCCAGCTTATTTCCTGTCCTCTTCCCAGCTAATTTGCCATCCTCTTCCCAGTTAATATCCCGTCCTCTTCCCAGCTAATATCCCGTCCTCTTCCTAGCTAATATCCCGTCTTCTTCCAAAATAATTTCCCATCCTCTTCCCAGCTAATATCCCACCCTCTTCCCAGCTAATATCCCTTCCTCTTCCCAGCTTATTTCCCGTCCTCTTCCCAGCTAATATCCCACCCTCTTCCCAGCTAATATCCCTTCCTCTTCCCAGCTTATTTCCCGTCCTCTTCCCAGCTAATATCCCATCCTCTTCATAGCAAATATCCCGTCCTCTTCCTAGCTAATTTCCCGTCCTCTTCCCAGCTAATATCCCGTCCTCTTCCCAGCTAATATCCCGTCCTCTTCCCAGCTAATATCCCGTCCTCTTCCCAGCTAATATCCCATCCTCTTCATAGCAAATATCCCGTCCTCTTCCTAGCTAATTTCCCGTCCTCTTCCCAGCTAATATCCCGTCCTCTTCCCAGCTAATATCCCGTCCTCTTCCCAGCTAATTTTCTGTCCTCTTCCCAGTTAATTTCCCATCCTCTTCCCAGCTAACATCCTGTCCTCTTCCCAGCTAATTTCCCGTCCTCTTCCCAGCTAATTTTCTGTCCTCTTCCCAGTTAATTTCCCGTCCTCTTCCCAGCTAATATACCTTTCTCTTCCCAGCTAGTGTCCCCTCTTGTTCCCAGCTAATATTACATCCTCTTCCCAGTTAATATCCCTCAAGGATGCTCCCTCTGGCTCTTGGAGAGCAGACGCAGGTGTCTTCTAGTAAATGTGCCTCTAGGTATAAAGTGAATGCCAGAAAAATGGGATATAAACAAATGGAAGAAATGCGGAATAAGCAACAAGAACATTTACTATTTAAATTTACAGTAAAAGCTCTGTCTGTACGTTACTTGCCATATACAGACAGACGGAACAGAATATAAAGTCCCATCAGAACGCATGCAAAAAAAAATATTTTATAAAACAAATAAACAACTTAATACTATAATCATTAATAGAAAATATATGTAATATATTTTATAAAACATTTTTCACATGAATTACATAGATCGGGATGTTCTTAATGCGTACTGTACATAAAATGCATTTTTATAGTTTCTCTTACTACCAGTCGGCAGATACACCCGGCCTGTAGCTGGTGCAAACGATACGGCAAAAAACCGCGTACTTAACAGATGTCCAGAGCTCGGACAAATGTACACTCTCGACCTCCGCACACCCTAACTGTACATTGCCTTAGTGAGTCTGCCCCTTCTCGCCACCGTTCCGCCCTTCATGTCATGGGCAGTTGGAAGTATGATTTGCGTGCAGACACGAACTGGATGCAATTGGGTTCACTGGCGTAAAGTCCATTTCTAAGCATGTGCAGAGCGTTTTAACACCAGATATGGGGCACAAAGATCAATCAGACCCATGACGGGCTCCCTCTTTATACCTCAAGCTGGAACCACAGACTAACATTGGCATTACAGCGAGGGTGATATCATAAAGAGGGTGACATATAATGTAATAATATCATTTCAGATATACTGGTTCAGATGAAAAAGGCAAATGTTAATCGACTTAATTAAGCCTTATTCAAGAAAACAGCATTTTTAAAAGAATTCCCGTCATTTTGTTGCCCTCCAAAACCTGCGATCTAGGACAGGTCATCCTTCTAGCGAAACCCCTGGATCTTAACAAACAAACAAACATGGAAAGGGGTATGCTAAGGACCATGCCAGCCAGAGTTGTATCTTTTTCTGCGCACACAGGTGCAAAACTTTACTTCTGTGCCCACCGGCCGTGCACAAGTAACTCTTTCCATCTCTTTTCAAAGCAGAAAATTAAACTACCAGATGGATAATTACTTGGAGGACATGAAAGCAGATCAGAGAGGGGCTATAAATGGGAATGATTTTGGTGCATCCTCTGAACTAACCGCCGACTTGTTTGTATCATTAGGAATTAAAAACGCTATCGCTTCTCTCAGACCCCCACAATAAAAGGACCTTTGTGTCACTTAGCGGAATTACCAAAAATGCATTGAATCTCATATCAAATATGCACAGCTTTATCCTGAGATGCTGATAAGCTCTAATTACTGGATAGATGGATAGGACCCTCTCAGAAACAAAGCACAAATCTAATGGTGTCTTTTTGTCTCCTGCAATCGTCTGATCTTACTCTGAATGGAGCAAGGACTGCCAGGCGTTTTAAGTGAATCAGCTATTAGTCGTTATGTGTGTTGCTGGAAAATTACAAGTAGAAGATGGGAAAATTTACTTGTGAAAGGGATATAAAACCTAGCAAATATATATATATATATATATATATATATATATATATATGTATTGTTTTACCTTATTAGTGAGATTAAGGTAATGTGCGGCCCTCCTGATGGTTGGAGGGCCGCTGTAGAGGCCACGAAGCGTATTGCAGCGAAATAAACTGTTTTGCACACGTGCATGTCGTTTAGAAAAATCTCCCAGCTGGAAAAATCATTCCAGCTGGGAGAGATTTATCTTTTTATCCCACTGTCCAAACTGTGCAACAGTCACCCCTTGATCTGCGGTAATTTCATGTATCTACCTGCTTATTAATCTCTAATGCTAAAAGCCAGGGACAAATCTGCATATTGACATGTTTGAAAAAAAATATTGAAACATTGGCTTTAGATGGCGAAAAAGGCATTTTAACGCATTGTCTGGACCTTCATTATCAAAGCACTTGCAACTCACGGTTTCCAGGGCACATACCTAGCCTGAATTGCAGTCTTGTACCACATCCTCTCTGCGTTTGTCCAGGTGACTGGGTGTGCCTTCTCCCAAAACTTAATTTACCATTGCACCAAGCAGGAGTCCAACCCCCCCCCCCCCCCCCCCCCCCATAATAAAATGACGAAATTTACAGCACTGAATAGCCGGGGGCTGGGCTTAATGACACGAGTAAGCCCCGCCCCACCATTCAGTGCCGTGAATTTCGGCGAATGCAGGAGGTTTGCCTACTCTTCCGGGAGTCCGGGAGCACCCCCCTAAATTCGGGAGCGTCCTTCAATTCCGTGAGAGTAAGCAAGTATGTCCTAGAACAGGCCTGGCCCACCTATGGCTCTCCAGGTGTTGTGAAACTACAAGCCCCAGCATGCTTTACTAGCAGATATCTTTCTGATAACTGTCAGGGTATGCTGGGACTTGTAGTTTTATTACTAATCCCTTACAAACCTCCCCAGTCTGTTTCATGAGATAAAATGATTTTCCTCTATCTCCAATTTCAAAATCAACGCAGTCAGGACAGGAATTCTAGATTTATTCAGCGCTTTGCAGATTAAAATTATCTACTCATGGGAGGCATTAGACACAGAGGATTGGGCTAATATTTGGGTAGGGTTAGCTAAGCCTTTAATGAATGTTTGCATGAAAGAAAATGCTTACAAATTACTTTTTAGATTGTACTAAACATAAGACCATACTTGCCAACTTTTCCTCGTTGGCTTCAGGGAAATCCCGGGGGAGGTGGGCGTGTGGGGGCGGCGCTTCACAAATCGCATCATTTTAGCCCTGCCCCCTAAACGGTTGTCACAATTTTGGACAATTACAGAAGGGGGTGGGGCTGAGATGACGCAATATTTGCGTAATTAAGCCCCCCCCCCCCCACTACTTATCTATTGTAGGGGCAAGAACCGGGAGGTTGCCCTGCTCTCCCAGCAGCCTGGAGGTGTCTCAGAAATGTGGGAGTCTCCCGGACATTCCGGGAGAGTAGGCAACTATGCCTTAAAGAAAAGCAGCTAATGAATCTCTAGAGGCTGAAGTGTCTTTTACATTTCTGTCTCCATTACTGAAGTCATGTTGTCTTACCTGTCAGTCTTTGATTAAATCTTGGTCTACATGAAAATGGCCATCTCTATAGGCATCAATACATGGAAATAGGACACAATTTCTGAACTCTGTCATCATGCCACAGATGGGGAAGCCAACCACGTCTTGTACTGGCTCAGGATCAGGGAGAATGCCAGACTCTTCAGGGAGTGAGGGAGATCACCCCTATTTCAGGGAGTCTCCCTGACATTGAGGGAGAGTTGGCAAGTATGCAAAAGACCAGTATAGATCTCTCTGTCTAATTTCTCTAACACAGTTTTGGTTTTATTGGCGACTACGCTTGGTGGTAGACGAGGGGATTTTTTCTTTTACACCTCTACTCCTCCCGTTCCTCTGCTCCCTAGAGCTAGATTTACTAAACCTTTGAAAAAGTGGAGATGTTGCCTAAAGCAACCAATCAGATTCTAGCTGTCATTTTGTATAATGTACTAAATACATGATAACTAGAATCTGATTGGTTGCTATAGGCAACATCTCTACTTTTTCAAACCCGCAGTTTAGTAAATATATCCCTCCGTCTTTTTTCCTCAGCAAACCTCCTTCTTTCCCCAGGTTTACTAATTACCTAAACTTGGCAGCATTGATTGCCCTTTCATTGGTTCTTCACAAGCTTCGAGATACACTTGTTTGTATTGCTAAATTGATTTTATGCTTTGAACATATTTCTCTCCTTTGTTCAGCATTGTGTTGTTTTCTGACCTTGTGTACCACTGTTACCTGAATTTCATGTCTACAGTAAACAATATTTCAGAAAAAAAAAAAATCTAAACCAAGGGAATGTTTTACCCCAAATATGGCCCTTGAGTAATACATAAATAGCTTATTAGAAAAAAGCAATTTTTAATCATTCGTAGTCACCAGGTTATACTATTTTCCTTCTGTGCTGCTTTATGGTTGAAATATACCACTTGCAGCTGTTGTTTTCAACAAAATTAGCTTGTTTGATAAAGGTGGGTTGCAGGATACAGGATCAAAACCAGAACAAAAAACAAATGAATAAAAAAAACAAAAACGTTTATTGCACAAAGAGCAAACTCATTTGTTACAATAGACCGTAGCTTATGGCTGACATTTATCCCTCACACCTGTCCTTACTTTTATCAGTTTAAAAACCCTTATTAATATTGTAGAAAACGGAGAATGTTTAAGTGCTTTATTTCAGCCATAAAACAGCAGAGAATTAAGAGCCATGAACTATAAACCACCTAAATTTTCAGCTGGCAAAACTAATTTAAAAAGAAATAAAAATGGGTGGAAACATTTAAAATCTGCCAGCTGTCTTGTACTTCTGAATTTAGCATCACACCAAAATAATTGTTTATTTAAAATATAGATGTTCTTGCTTAGGGAGAGGGAGACGGAGAGAGAGAGAGAGAGAGCGAGAGAGGCAATATAAACATCTTCTATTATTATTATTATTATTTTTATTATTATTATTATTTATATCGCTTTTGTTTTAGGCTGGAATAACAAAAACATTGACACAAAAATTATATATAAGGTGATTTATCAAAATGCAAATGCATAATATAGGCACACATAAATCAATGTTAGGTACCCAAACACAACAATTCATAATTTAATTGCCCCCAGTTCTTCACCATTTCAATTTGATCCACTGATGATAACCTCTAAAGGACCAGTAAAGTGACCCATCCTTGGATATTAACCATTTCCAAAATCCAGACCCCCTCACCCTCCTCCACAAATTTTGACTTCTGTAATCAAAACGACTTAGAGGATTTGAAAGTGGGTGCAGTCTGCATTAGAGAAGGCTTTCAAACAATTGAGGTAACATTGCTCAGTGGTTGTTATGTCCTGACTCAATTTATCCCAAATTTTTATCAGAAAGCTGCAGCTACTCAGAACAGCGTTTTGATATCCAGTTTTCGGGAAGGGTTTGAATCCCTGGGGTGGGGGGGGGGGGGGATATTCATTCTTTTATTAAGGCAAAGTAAAAGTTGAAAATGAGTAATCTTATGGAAAGATAATTGCAGATAATTTTGAAAAATAGATTATTGAGCCCATCCAGGGGCGGATCTAGAAAGATTTTCAACCCCAGGCGATTTAGGGGGGGGGGGGGGGATTTAGGCCCCGCCCCCTTTCTGCCTTTTAAGGCTGTCGGCGGCTGCACAGTATGTGCAGGTCCGCTCGGCAGTGACAGTGTGCTGCCCGGCTGCTCTGATTGTGTTTAAAACACAATCAGAGCAGCCGGGCAGCACATTGTCACTGCTGAGCGGACCTGCACATAGTGTGCAGCCGCCGGCAGCAAGCCCCTGCTAGGGGGGGCGATTGCCCCCCCCCCCCCCCCCCCTGGATCCGCCACTGAGCCCATCGAGTCTGTCTGTTTGACTTTCTCACCAGTCCCTGCCTAACAGTGTAAATTCCATACTATATTCTAGGGTTATTTATGCATCAGCGCCCAATTACCCTATCAACCGGTTTTTGGAGTGTGGGAGGAAACTGGATCAACTGAAGGACACCCGCGCAAATACGGGTGTTACATACAAACGCCACTCAGATAAGACCATGGTCGGGAATCAAACTCATTCCCCACCTTGATGCTC